>CM053757.1:30905333-30994957 GCA_028658305.1 Pachyuromys duprasi | reverse complement strand
GACAGAGGGCTAATATCCAGTATATATAAAGAACTCAAGAAGTTAAAAAGCAAGAAACCATTTAATCCAATTAAAAAATGGGGTATGGAGCTAAAAAGAGACCTGACTGTAGAGGATTATAGAATGGCAGAAAAACACTTAAAGATATTTTGTCTTAAAGGCAACTAAAGATAAGATTTTATCTAACTAGTTTGTGATTATATTGGGCTCTATGTAATACCAAATATCTTTAAATCCTGCAAATTTCACAATAAGATTCATGATCTGATATATCCCTACCCCAACCGTTTCATTTATCTGAACCAGGATTCATCTCTTCTCTTCTTGTTTCTGTCAAATATTCTCCACACTTTTACCAAAGTATTTCCTCAAAATACATTTTTTCACATTTCATCTTCTTTTGAAAAATTTTTTCAATATTTTTCTAGAGTTTTCAAGACAGATTTAAATATCTTAATGATTTTTATGTGATAGCTTTACTGCACTTTGACACAACATAGAATTATCTGGTAAAGACTTAGTGAGAAACTTTTATATCAAATTGACTATGGGCCTAAGGGTGGGGGGTTGCCTTAGTAAAATTAACTGATGTGAGAATTATCCCAGTGTATAAGGCAACATTCCCTAGAAAGGGTGTCCTAAGCAATGTGAGAACAGATAAAGCATAAACAAGCAAACAAATGCTTATTCATTCATTCTCTCCCTGTTCTTGAATGTGGCTGAGCTATGACTAGCTGTCTTAACCTCCTGATGGTGTCCCTTCCATAGAGTGGTGGGCTATAATATAGGGATAGAAGGTAAACTAACCCTTTCTCATCTAAGTCACTTTTTGTCAGGGTATTTTATTATAGCCACAGAAATTATACTGGGACACCATGCCTCAATTCATGTCTTCTGAATAGCAATCTTCATTAATTGTTTAGACATTTCAGGCTCCTTATCACCTAGACTTTTTCACAATCAATTTCTCATGCTTCTTGTCCTCGCCAAGTCTTACTACCCTTTTTTCATATGATTCCCTGCATTCTGCCGAAGGCTTGGTTGTGAATCAATATCTGCTTTTATACATTGCTAGTTGGAGTCTTTCAGAGGCCCTCTGTGGTAGGCTCCTGTCCTGTTGCTTGTTTTCTCCAACATTCAATGTCCATCCCATTTGTTCATCTAAGTGAGGATTGATCATCCCACCTTGGGTCCTCCTTGCTTATCTTCCCTAGGTGTATAGATTTCAGCATGTCCATCCTGTTTATATAAGTGAGTATATAATAAGTGTTTCTTTCTGCTTTTGGGATACCTCACTCAGGATGATCGTTTCCAGGTCCCATCATTTGACTGTGAATTTCATGATTTTCTCGTTTTTAATTGAGGAGTAGTATTCCATTGTGTAAAAGTACCATAATTTTGGTATCCATTCCTCGACTGAGGGACATCTGTGTTGTTTCTAGGTTCAGGCTATTACGAATAAAGCTGCTACAAACATGGTTGAGCAAAACCCCTGCTCAGATGTGGCCCATGGTAGCTCAGTATCCAACTGGGTACCCTAGTAAGGAGAACAGAGACTATTTCTGTCATGAACGCAATGGCTGGCTCTTTGACACCCCCCTCCCCTGAGGGAGGAGCAACCTAGTTAGATCCCAGAAAAGGACATTCCAGCCAGCCCTGAGGAAACATGATAAACTAGGGTCAGATGGAAGAAGGGGGGGGGGAGGTCCTTCCCTATCAGTGGACTTGGAGGGGGGCAGGGAGAAGATGAGGGAGGGCTGGTGAGAGTGGGAGGGAATAAGGGAGGGGGCTACCGCTGGGATACAAAGTACATAACCTGTAATGAATATGAAAATAAATAAATTACTTAAAAATTTCTCATGCTTCTCTCAATCTTTCCTTATCATCTTCCTTCAAGCCACTCCTATTAACTCTTTAAGTTCTAAATCTAATGCCACTTGATGTAGGAATCCCTATTTAATGATGGTGGGTTCTTCACCATTTTCTCCTTTTCCTATATTCAAATCTAAGTTACCTTCTGACACACTGTGGTGAAAACTGTATCCTTCTCCTGGAACAGTGTTTATTATGTCACAGTGTCTTATTTGATTTCTGTTCCAATACATTATAAATTGTACTATGTTGAGATTGCTTTATGTATGCAGTCTATATTTCCAATGTCAGGAAATGGTACATGGTAAGAAATTAATAAGATTGTCTGGGAATATATCAGTGTTAAAAAAAAAGAGTCCAGTCCTAGAAGTTCGTTTTGTGAATGATATATATATATTTTTTTACTTGGGCCTTTTTTTCTGTAAAGACTTGGAAGTTATCAAAAGTTCTAGTTATCATATGAAAGAAGGGGGAGTTAGGAAGACTTGGTGAGGACAAGAGCTCCACAAAGACCAAATAGATCAGGGCACAAGGGTCTTTTATGAGACTCTTTCTCCAACGGAGGACCATGTATGGATATAACCTAGAACCTCTGCTTGGATGTGGCCCATGGTAGCTCAGTATCCAACTGGGTACCCTAGTAAGGGGAACAGGGACTATTCCTGTCATGAACTCAATGGTTGGCTCTTCGACCCTTCCCCAACCCCTCCCGAGGGAGGAGTAGCCTTGCTAGAGCTCTGAAGAGGACATTGCAGCCAGCCCTGAAGAGACCTGATAAGCTAGGGTCAGATGGAAGGGGAGGAGGTCCTCCCCTATCAGTGGACTTGGAGGTCATCCCCCATCAGTGGACTTGGAGAGGGGCAGGAAGGAGATGAAGAAGGGATTGGGAGAGTGAGAGGGAATGAGGGAGGGGGCTACAGCTCGGAAACAAAGTACATAACCTGTGATTCATATAAAAATAAATAAATTATCTACAAAAAAAGTTCGTTATGGTGGCCAATATACTATAATATAAAACGATATTCTAAATGTAGTATAGATATGATCTGGCTAAAATAGAATAGAAAAGGGAAGTTGAATATTCCTTGTGGGAAAAATACTGCATAAAAAATTAAATGACTGGATTTAACACTAATGTTATTTGGCTAATGTTAGTTGTGTTCAGAACAAAATTGGCCTCAACTAAAGATGTAAGTTTCTAAAAATCACAGCTGTCAAAATAGAAAATGCTGTTATAAATTAAAGGGAAAAACCTTTTCAGGCACAGACAGAGTATGAATGTGGTATAAAACTAATCAGCAGTGAATTTATGTAGATACCAATAATAGTTGAAACATGGAACAGAAAAGCCTTAAATTAAACCAGCAATTCATTGTGAGTATGGTTTGAGTAATAAACAATGTCCCCCATGGAGCCCTGCTATGGACAAAATATACTGTTTTTTTAATATTAATGTATTGGAAATAGTCATAATAATATACTCAAAGGTAAGTAATTTAGTCATTTTTGTTGCTGCAAAATAAAGAAAGTAAGAATTCATGTCTTAAGGGAATAATCTTTAAAACAGAATTCGAGCTCAGAAACTTTCTGCAGCTAAGCCCACCACAGCTAAATGTTGAAGATCAGAATGAGGGGCTGCAAAGACCACTGTGCAATTAAAAGAATGCATTGCTCCTGCAGAAATCATGAGTTGGGTTCACAGCAGCAGCCACATCAGATGGCTCATTACTGCCTTTAATTCTAGCTCCAAAGAATCTGATGATCTGGATTGTACAGTCACCTGCAGACATACGCACAAACCACACATAGGCACATGCACATGCTTAAAAGTAACAAACTAAACCTAATGAGTAGAATGAAACGGACAATCCAAATAGACTATTATTAAACTAAAATACTTTGGGGTCAGAAGGGTTTTGGGTTTCAGACGCAAGCAACCATTTATATTTGCATCCATCTCACACAGATGGTGGGATGTTCCTGCCTCAGTCTCTTGAGCTCTGAGGATTCAGGTGTGTATCAGCACTTCAGCTCCGCATATAGTATTTTTAACACAGATTTGTTTGAACTGTGACCTGTCACCTGAAGTCAGGAGCAAAACTTTCTACTCATGGCATCATTTGGATACTCAAAAGTTTTGTGTTATTGTAATCTTTCTGGTTCAATTTTTCAGATTACAGATGTCCAACACTCAATGCGTGCACAGTAGTTTGCATCTAAAAGGAGGCCAGCATCCATCTTTTGTGGATTCCCAACATGCTTCCATTTCTCAATGTATTAACCTAAAGATTCATTGAGAAAGTGACAAACCCAGCTAAGCACTGAGGTGAGATAGATACACATCAATTATTTCAACCTCCAAAGTTCAGAGATGTTCATATCATTGAAGGTAGGTCAGTAAAACTCTATTTAACAATTTTGGGTCTAGGAATTTGGAATGTGTATTTTCCTTTATAGACTGGGGCCTTTTATCTTTCAAAAGGAATGGAAACACTTCAAAAACAGGTGCCTAACAATAAAGAGAAAGGGTGAATAGTCAAGAGATAAAGGCTGATTGCACTGATTTCAGACAATATCATTTGAGTACCTCTAGGTACTTTTTTAGTAAAGTCTGAGGCCAAAGCAATGCCTGGTCATTTTGGCTAGTGAGACAGTACATTCACTTTTTAGAGATACCTGCTTATGTTCTGTTTTTGTCATTGTCCACTTACATGGTAAGTAACTGATACTTGGATCAGTTTAAGGTAGTTTCAGATAGAGCTATACTAAACTTTGAAGAATATGTATGACTATTAGATAAGAAAGACAAAAAAAAAAAAAAAAAAAAAAAAACCACCCAGAGTCACTAAATGGAAAAAGGCATTGTAGACAAAAGCCTGCTACCAGAGTTCTCAGAGTTTGATATGCTCTCTTTATCAACCACAACTGAGCAGTCTATAGAAACAAGTCTATTCTCCAGAGACTCTATGTCCCTAGAAAACACACACCTGAAAGCAGTTTGTCAATAATGATGGATTGCATTTTAATCTGCTACACACATCACTGAAAGAAAGTTTAATAGCATCTATGATACACTCTAGACTGGTTCATGCAGCCACAACCCAATGCCTTTGCCAAAGCATACAGCAGGTTAGTTTGAAGGACACCATATCAATTGAAGAGCACGCATTTGTGGCATGTGAAGTCAGCTGTGTAATGCATGAATTTATACATTAACTCGGTGGCTTTCATTATGCAACCCTAAAATAGACAGATATTCTTTTCTTCCCATTCAGTCCTGTCTTTTCAAGACTCCTCCTCCGTATATGGGGATAATAAATATTCATTTTAGAAAACCATCAGCTTGACACTGGCACTCTACTGTCTTCTGAAGTGGTAGAAGGTCTCTGTGATAAACTACCTCTTATAAATAATTTTGAACATCACTGAACACAGCAAACATGCCTCAAACGTCACTGCTTGTTTTTAATTCTGGCACAAGAGAAACCTTTATCGAAATTTTCAAGAAGAAAGCAGGAATAAACTCTTTCAGTTTAGCGAAAATATTTGGTTGTCCCTCATTAAAAAAATTCAGGTCAGTTCTAGTTTTTCTTTTTTTCTTATGCTGTACAAATACCAAGGAACGAACTCTTCTTCTAGAACTAACTTCCTTGGTTGTCCTGAAGATCATGAATATGTTTCTCCTACGTTTTCCTTTATAAACCCTTTTTTATTATTTGTTCTTTGCTTTTCTGTTGGTCGACAAGTGCAGAAGAGATGGCACAGTGATTAGGAGCACTGACTGCTTTTCAAGAGGACCTGGGTTCAATTCCCAGTACCCACATGATGGCTCACAAGATGATCCCAAGTCTTCTTCTGGCCATAAGCACTAGACAGACACTATAGTGACTTATAATTTATATGCAGGTAAAAACATTGATTAGGAGACAATTGAATTTAATTCAATATAATTAGTAAATATATACATACACACACATATACACATGCACAGGTACACATACACACTGCATTCCTAAGCAAAATATCACAATATATATTCCCAATGTGGTAAAATGGAAGTAAACTGCACTAGGCCATCTGATAATAAATAATTGGGGAAGTAACTACATTTTCCACAACTGTTATTGCCCCTTGCTAAATGTTAAATTTTGAATATTATTTGATTAAAAAACTCTTCAATTCAAGGAAAAAATAGCAGATGGAGTTAAGTAGAAAAATTGGGCACAAAGCCTTTACATGTAAGGAAAGTTCATGGAATCTCTTGACTACCAGCCCACACTGGAAGGTCTGCAGCAGAGCACAGTTGGATTAGAACCCAGGCATGCGTCTGCTCATCTTCATTTCCACAAATTTGATCTCATTGCCTATGCTTCCAATATTATTAGCTGTAAAATATTAGCCTTGGTGCCCTAATTACAAGTAGCTGGGAAGATCCAGCAAAATAACTTGTAACAGACCCCTCAGTGGCTAACAGATGCAGGGTAAATGTTGGCTAAACAAACAGAAATTACAAATAAAACTAATTCTTCTAGTTGGTGTCTTCAAATACACACATGTTCTCATATTTTTAGTGCTCATAATTTGAAAGAAGAGTTTATCACCATGACCAAAAATTTAGAAACAGAAGAAAAGAAAATTTAGTATTGATGCTCTGTGACACAGGTTAAAATGCTGAAAGAACTGGATAATCACTAAGCAATCCTCACAACTAAATGCATTTGAGAATTTCTCGTATGTTTTTATGAATGTGAATAACTGAGCTACTGAAAGATGAATAAGTTCAGCATTATCCTCTTCAATACTTTTTTTTTCTATTTAATACTGCTATTGCATTCAGTGCCACGATTGGGGTCAATTGTGCAGGGCTCTAGTAAGAGAACAGAAAAATGTGCCTGATGCATTGATTTATATTTTTGCTGGTAGTTCTTTTTATTTTCTTTCACTTTATTCTATGAACTTTAGGCATTAAGGCCCTAGTGGCATCAAGAGACCATGTAAGTCACACCTTTAGGTGAACATGTAGGTTATGTTCTGGAGGTAGATGACAGATGCAGTGAACTTTGTCCTCTAACCTCTTGAGGAAGAATGTACTGCTTCCTCTCATTGTCTTGTCTTGTTTTGTGTGTGCCATTTATGTTGTGACAACTTGGCAAGAAATCACTGTGTGAGTATGTTCTGTGCCTAACATATAAAACCCTTTTGGTTCTAAAAGATTATCACCTATAAATATTTCATGTTATTGGCTTTTGATCACAGAGCATTTTAAGGAAAATCTCTCAGTTGCATGAATGGCTTGGTTTTGAACATTACCATTATAATTTTCTTATCCACCCCCCCAAGTGAAAAAAATTATTTCTCCTCTAAATTCTTCTCTAATTCATTAAGCATTCATATAACCTATAAATATATTAAAGCAAAATATATTTATCTGGTTTTTGTTAATAACTTTATAAGTTCATTTCATAACAAAATATTTATAAATTCTATAGGATAATATCATATGCGTTCAAGAAGGAACAGGTACCATTGCACTTTGAAAAACAGCACTTAATGCGTGAATAAGTAACATGCTTATGGCTGTAAAATTCATCATTTTGTTTCATGATGTTAAGTGACTATCCCTTGATTTTATGTCAAAGGATACACACATTATTAGAGACCAGAGATACTTTCTAAATAAGTCCAAGATATTCTGCCATTCAAGGTGATTATTATTTGATGCATGAGGCATGAACTCTAATGAAAGAATCACCTTTTTCCCCCAGATAAACAGATGATTGGGTGTGAAGTATGAATGGCTGCTGAGTGACAGGCTATAAGCAATAGACTTTATAATCACAGTTTCTTTCCTGCAGAAAGGATCAGCTCAGTTTCAGCATAGACTATTCATATAGATTAATGTGAAAACATCAAATGATAATCAAATTTACGTATAAATCTCTTAAAATATTTACAAGAAGAGAAATTATGCAAGACAAGAACATAAAATATTTCTTAGCATGTGCTCATGCCAGGCAATTTATGATTTAAATTACACAATTCAATTTTCACTAATAGCCTCATTAGTATATTGCCGTAACATTGTTCTCTTATAGATGAGAAAATGAAAGATCAGGTAAAGTAAATAGCTCTGTTCAGGTTGTAGACATAGGAGATTAGAGTATCTAAATTTAAATCCAAACAGCAGCAGTAAGAATCTTCAGAATTCTGACCACTTGGAATTACAAGAAGGTAAATCAGAGTTCTACTTCCAAGCAAACATTTTCCCTTTAATATATTTTCAAGCCTAACCTCTGGAGCAAGATACCTTTTTCACATATGTATTGTATATGTTATTTGTTAAAAATAATACTAAAAAAGAAAAAATCTTTACCTCTGAGTCTTTCTTTAAAATCTAGTCAGGCTGCTGCCAGTCATTTCATTATGTATGTCTGTCTGTTTCCCTCTCTCTGTCTCTGTCTCTCTATCTCTTCCTGTGTGTATGTGTTGCATATGTGTATACAGGTTCAGGATGAGGTTTGAAGAAGATTCCTGGTATCCTGTTCTATTACTTTTTACATTCTTACCATGATATTCTTTCTCACTAACCCTGGGTCTCATATTTTCTGTAGACTGCTTAGCCAGTAAGCCTACCTTAAGGATGTGTCTATATTTCCTACGAAAGCATTAGGTTTATGAAAACTATTCCCTACCATGCTTGACATTTTAAGAGAGTGCTTGGGGTCCTCAAGAAGAAAGTGTCTTCATGTTTTCATAGTAAGTGCTCTTACCTATTGACTCATCTCCTACTGGAGATTTTTCCTTCTGACTCTAGAAATCTGTCCCATTCTGAAAGGGCTTTTAACAGAATCACAGGCCATAAATTTTTTCATCATTTCTACATAAAATGAAAATGCTTTAATGAGGCTAGCATTATAAAATGGAAACAATCACTTAAAAATTTACCCAGGGCAGCAAAGCTGATCAAAATAAAGTTAACCATTGATCTTGTAATTCATTTGATGAAAGGTAAAAAAAAAAAACCAAAAAACAAAAAACTTATGTGGTATTAGTAATGACAGCATCATTTCACTGTGTATGATATGAGCATGCCAGCAACTTATCTAGAGGTAGAAACTTGATGTTGCATATAATTAAATAAAACTGAATGAATACTTGAGGATGCAAAGCCCTATGACGTTAAAGTCAATGATTCATTCATGACTTTCTACTAGGTAGTTCTTATGTTCTCAATGTAAATTTTCTATTATTTTCTATTAAAGCCTTTTTCAAGTATTCTTCTCTTCGTTGATAAAGATCACCCTTTGTTTAAAGCGTTATTTCCCCAATTCTGCAAAAAAGAATATATGGAAAAAATCTTTTAATATATTAAATTCAGGTTTAACTACACGGACATTGCTTTAAATAGTTAATATTTTCCCCATTTATTCTAAATTGCTGCCTTTCGTATTAGAATCCAGTGGATAGTGCTTCCATCTCTGCCCTCATGGGTCTAGGTCAGTTGACTCTGTTGGCCGTCTTAGGTATTCTTATCCCCTCTAGGTTCTTCTTCCCCCACCCCACCCCACCCCCTTCCACAGGACTCACTGAGCTTTGCCTAATGTACGGCTGTGAGTCTGAGCATCTGACTCAGTCAGCTGCTGGATGGGCCCCCTCAGAGGATGGTTATGTTAGGCTCCTGTCTTTTAACACAGCAGATTATAAGAAACAGAGTGCATGCATGAACAGGATGTAGGCCCTCTACACATACTTAACCAATAGGCAGTTTTATCTTCATGTAAGTCTCCTAGTAAATTTAGCAGGTGTTGCCTATCACTTGGACTCTGTTTTCTGCTTTCAATAACATCCCCCTAATTGGGCTGCCTTGCCTGGCCTCAGTGGATGAGGATGAGTTCAGTCCTGATGAGATTTGATGTGCTGGGGTGTACTGATGGTGAGGGGCATAGGGGGCTCCCCTCTTCTAAGGAAAAAAGGGGGAGGGATACGGGAAAAAGAGTGGGAGCAGATGATGGAAGGGGACTGCTTTGGGGATGTAAAGTGAATATTAAAATTTTAAATATATTTTTATTAATTACACTTTATTCACTTTGTATCCCCCCATAAACCCCTCCCACCTCCCCTCCTAATCCCGCCTTCCATCCCCCTTCTCCACACAGGCCCCTCCCCAAGTCCACTGATAGGGGAGGTCTTCCTTTCCTTCCTTCTGATCCTAGTCTATCAGCTCTCATCAGGAGTGGTTGCATTGTCTTCCTCTGTGGCCTGGTAAGGCTGCTCCCCCATCAGGGGGAGGTGATCAAAGAGCAGGCCAATCAGTTCATGTCAGAGGCAATCCCTGTTTCCATTATTATGAAAGTCATTTGGATACTGACCTGCCATGGGCTACATCTGTGCAGGGGTTCTAGGTTTTCTCCATGCATGGTACTTGGTTGGAGTATCAGTTTCAGGAAAGATCCCTGTGCTCAGATTTTTGGTTCTGCGGCTCTCCTTGCGGAGTTCCTGTCCTCTCCCTATCTTACTATGTCCCACATCTTTCATAAGATTCCAGTTGAGGGTTCCATGAGGATTATTATATCATTAGGTGTCATCAATATAAATGTATTATTTGTTGAAAATGAACATTGATGTATAAGTATCTCTCATATGTTGATTTGGCTTGGGCACCTTTGAGTGGATACTCAGGAGTGGAATGACTGAGTCATATGCTAGCCGGGTTTTAGTTTTTGAGAAATGGGTATACTGACTCTCATATGGGCTAAACTAGTTTACATTGTCACTAGAACTGTATAAGGATTCACTCTTGTTGTTTTGTTGTTTTCTTGATGGCTACAATGTTTACTGTGATAAGACAAAATCTCAGAGAGGATTTAATTTCTATTTTTTGATGGACACTGAAGTTGAACATTTTTATATGCTCATAGACCATCTACTTTCATCTCTTGAGAAATCTTCATCTTTGTGTTTGAGACAGGGTTTCTCTGTAGCCTTGGCTATCCTGGATTCACTTTGTAGATCAGGCTGGCCTCTAACTCACAGAGATTTCCTTTTGCTCCATGAGTTATGAGATGAAAAGCATGCTCTACCATGTCCACCTGAGAAACCTTCATCTTATTAGCTTTTTTTTTTTACTAACTAAATTGTTTTTATTCAATTTTTAAGTTCTCTGTATATTCTAGTATTAATTCTGTCTTCATTAAATTTTAATTGAAAATTTACAAAAAAAGGTTCCAGTTGAAAAAAAAGAAAAAAATTTCAATGGTCTACTTAACTTTTAAATCTACTTTTTGGCATAAAAGATCCCCATGTTACCTTTACAAACATATAGCGCTATAATTGAAATTGCATTGAATTTTTATATCAGTAATGGAGGTATTTTAGTATCATTTAAATTGGTTATTGCTTGGACATAGAAAATTTAATTTTTGTATACTTCTGTGGTATTTCACTACCTCAACAGAAAATAATTAACATATTTAATTTTTCTGTATTTTACCTTTAATATATTTGCTAAAATTGAAGGTTATTTGTTCATAAAACTCCACTTGATGTGGCAATTCTCTGAAGGCACTAAATATTCTCTTATATTCATTGTACAACATGCAGAGAATGAGACCGTGCACTCAAGTTCTTATAGGAGCTAAGCCATTGGTTCTCAATCTGTGGGTCATAAACTCTCTGGAGGTCACATATTAGATATTCCTCATATCAGATGTTTACATTAGAATTTTTAACAATAGAAAATTTACAGTTATGAAGTAGCAATGAAATAATTTTTGTTTGGGGGTCACTACAACATGAGGAACTATATTAAAGGGTCTCAGCACTAGGAATTTTGAGAACCACTAAGTTAAGCATTCACTATACTACTGTGGTGACACATAATTAACATTTGTGGTGGTTTGCATGGACATGCCTCCCTTAGTCTAATGTGTTTGAATGGTTGGCACATAGGAAGTGGCATTATTAGGAAGTATGGCCTTGTTAGAATAGGTGTGGCCTGTTGGAGGAAGTGTATCAGTGTGGGGGTGTCCTTTGAGGTCTCCTATGGTCAAGCTGTGCCCAGTGTGGCGCGCAGTCTCCTTCAGCTGCCTGCAGATCAAGATGTAGAACTCTCAGCTCCTTCTCCGGCACCATGTCTGTCTGCACACTGCCATGCTTCCCACCATGACAATAATGGACTCAAACTCTGAAAGAGTAAGTCAGCCCAATTAAATGTATTTTTTTAACAAGAGCTGTCATTGTTATGGTGTCTCTTCACTGCAATAAAACCCAAAGTAAGGGGGCTGAAGAGATGGCTCAGAGGTTAAGAGCACTGACTGTTCTTCCAAAGGTCCTGAGTTCAATTCCCAGCAACCACATGGTGGCTCAACCATCTGAAATAAGATCTGGTGCAGGTGTACATGCAGGCAAAATAATGTAAACATAATGAATAAATAAATCTTGAAAAACCCCAAAGTAAGACAATTATATAAGTGAATAAATTGTTCTGTGCTGCTTTAGTATGGTCTATATTTGATGGTGCAAAATTTTTGCTAATGCCACTAATTATATTACAGATAAAGCAAGATTATGACTATCAATCGACCTGTTTCCACAGCATTTTAGTTTTGACGTGGAACATAAATCTTTGGTGATTTCATTTACATAGCTGATGTCAGAGACATGCCTACTGATGTGATTGCATACATGTACATTCATAAAAGATGAATGAAGGCATCTGCAGTATTGACTTAGGAATGAAAAATGAGTTTAGTTTTCTGTAGGAAGTAAATGTAAATGTGAATAGTTTTCTAATGAACCTAAATTTTGCTCTATATGACCTACTTGATAATTCTCTAGGCAGCACATAATGTTCAGGCTTTGAATTTGGTTTGCTATCTTTATTTTTTTTCAAAAAGTACTATTTTAAGAAATCAAAAGACTGCAGGGAAACATGCCAGGGGCATTTATCACAATGCCTTTTCCCAAGTCCTTTGGATAGATCAGAGCAGCTTCACATGGAACTCTCAGAACCTGATTTTACTTGCACAAGATCAATCCAATTAAACATCCCAACATACAAGGAGGAGAAGGAAGTCCCCAATGTTCCATCCCTAAATGTGTAGCTATTGGCAACTGATGGCTACTCAGGAAAGAAAAGTCACTTTTCTTTGGGCTATATCCATATGTAGGTTTTTCACTCCCCTGTAAATGGCTCCACACCCATGTACATATGGGCAGCACTAATTGGACTTAGTGGGTTATAAAAACAGAAGAAGAAACTTGAAGTTGGAAGAAAGACATGTTGAGCAAGGACTGTGGAGTTGGGGGATGGGTGGGAAGAAGGACTAATATGAACAAGACAGGACCTGTATGTTTAAAATTTTCAAAGAATAAAAACATACATTTCATTATAATTCATGTGTGTACGGGAAGTAAATCAAAAATAAATCCAACCAAGTTCCCTTTATTGGTTTTAATTTTATGGTATGTTTAGACTCAGAATTGGAAATAGTTTACTTGAAAATTGTTATTTTAAGTTAAATTTTCTTCAAACCTATATCATATGCTTATGAAAAGCAATTATTCATTATGATGTCCATATGAATTCAAATCCTAAAAGTTTGTGTAAAGTAATATAGAAAAAAAAAGAATCAATTTCTATTTGTGGTGGTTTGAACAAGGATAGATCCCATAGACTTATATCAGTGAATATTTGGTTCCCAATCGGTGGATCATTTAAGAAGGATTGGAATGTGTAGCCTTGTTGGAGAAAGGTGGATCACTGAGGTATGAGCTTTAAGGTCTCAAAAGCCCAAGCCAAGTCCACACTACTCTTTCTCCTGACTGCAGATCAGGATGTAAACTCTCAGTTACTGTTCCAGTGCCCCGCCTACCGGCTACTATAATACTTTCCACAAGGATGATCATGGACTAACCCTCTAAAAGTATAAGTAAAAACACAATTAAATACTTTCCGTTTTAAGTTGCCTTGATCATGGTGTCTCCTTATAATACTAGATCAATAACTAAGCACATCTTAGGCTTAATTACAAAAATTCACAAAAGGAAATAAATAAAAACAGTAAGACAATCAAAGAATGAATATTTTAATGTCATTTGAAAAGGGCTGTGTCTCACTTGCTTAAAAGGATTTGTTATGATTTATTTCTCTTTAGAAAAATGTGAAGATGGTTTTCTTCTAAGATGATGAATATCTCTTTAGCAAGGAACCCTCAAGAAATTCAATGTCAACATTTCAAAATAATGGATTCTATACTCCAGGGGGCTAAACAGTTTTCAAAACTCTTTGATTATAAATATGGTTACAAATGGGAGAGTTCTATAAAAATCTTTGTGACATTTGAACCATACTATAAGCCAAATCAAAGCCAAAGTCACCTTTACAAGGAAGAATGATAGTTAACCACACTTTGGGCAGAGTGAAGGGAATGCTATGAAAGAAGGGGGAGATAGTGGGACCTGGAGGGGATAGGAGCTCCACAAGGAGAGCAACAGAACCAAAATATCTGAGTACAGAGGCCTTTTCTGAGACTGATACTCCAACCAAGGACCATTCATGGATATGACCTAGAACCTCTGCTCAGATGTAGCCCATGGCAGCTCAGTATCCAAGTGGATCCCTATTAAGGGGAACAGGGACTGTCTTTGACATGAACTCAGTGGCTGGCTCTTTGATCACCTCCCCCTGAGGGGGGGAGCAGCCTTTCTAGTCCACAGAGGAGGAAAATGCAGCCAATCCTGATGAGACTTGATAAGCTAGGGCCAGATGAAAGGGTAGAAGCACCTCCCCTATCAGTGGACTTGGAGAATGGAATGGGAGGTGAAGAGGGAGGGAGGGCAGGATTGGGAGGGAATGAGGGAGGCTTCAGCTGGGTACAAAGTGAATAAACTATCATTAATATAAAAATAAAAACTTAAATAAAAGAAAGTTTATCCTTCACTGTAAAATCTGGAGTTCTTTGAAAAGAAAACAACAACAATGATGACAACAACAAAAAACACACAGAGGGAGAATATGTATGATCTCAGGTATTCCCAATGCATAAGGGAAGGATCTTTGTACTGGCATATTTTGTGCCTTATATAATAAGTTGGAAAATAGAGAATACTGAAGCAGATAAATTGGCATACTTCCTTAAACAAGTGTTGCTATTTTCCCATGATGTTGTCTATAGCCAAGTAGGCTTCATATTTCCATCCCTTATTAGACTTCATTGAGGTCATAACTATTGCTTCATCCACACTGGAAACACAAATATATTAAGTCATTGAACCAAACAGAGCACTGGCCTGTTTGGAGACAAAGGATTTCTTTATTGGGAGGAGAATGTAAACACAGTAGTCAAACTGAAGAAATGTAAGCATGATCATTGATTCTATTCTTATTTGTGTGACTGCACTTTGGGAAGGTTATGCAATCTGTCTGAATTCCTTTTCTTATTTGCATTTACCACAATGCTCTTTCTAGAGGACCTTTAGGGAGAGTAAAATAATGAGTCACTCAGAAGTGTAAAACAGTTACAGAGTAGCCTGTCATTACTTACTAATTTTTCAATTTATTCTGTTTATATTATTATTTTTGTCAAAATTAAAGGCATTTACACATTTTCTATAGAAACTATCCATACTAGTGACTGATAGCATGAATGAATAAATCAGGAATTACTCAACCATAACCTATGACTTAATCATCATTGCTGTCAAAAGTTGTCATATAATCTTTCAGAGAACAAATACGAGTAATTTATGACTATATTGTACATGCAACTTTGTTATGTTTTAAAGTTCAGCTATAGCATAAATATCCTCTGCATCATCAGATGGTGTTTTATGATACACAGAGAATTGTACTAAATTGAAAGTGTTGTCAGAGCTCTTGTTGGATTATGTGCATTTTAATAGTCTTTTCATTTTATCTTCTAGTATTGATAACTTCAAGGAACATTCTTACATATTTAGACATCTTATGTCTTTACGCATTTGGAAACATGTTTCCCTAGTGATTAATTTTATCTTATTTATTATTTTTATTATTTGATTAAACTATTACCCAACAATGGTTGTACTCCCCTTGAGACATGTCCCCAGCTTCCTTAACAATACACAAGTAAAAATAAAAAAAAAATGACCCAACATTCAAAGTGAGACAATTCTCATATTACCAGTTGTGAGTCTTGTATGTTAAACACTTAGAAACGCTTGATGGCATTAGTCACCACAGACGGTAAAATTAATCAACATTGGGATGGCTTCATAAAGATCAGTGACAAATGTTAGAAAAATATCAAACCATGTGAACCATACATACTGTGTGTTAAATAATCTATGCACAATATTTATTAAAATCTTAGCGTGTTCCAATCAGTGTTTTAGGCACCTGAAACATAATACACTAGATGTCAGGTTTCATGCTGATAGAAAATTGCAGTCTAGATGGGGATATAAGTAGTTCATAAATGGAGACAAGTTAACAGATGTGCCAATATTGTCCACATTTTGAAATGAGGCTTGTGAGGTGGAGATGTGATTGGAGACCAGTTTCTCTGACCCATGACATACAATGTCTGGCTAACATGTTCTCTTTTGACACCAAAACCTTACATAGTCGTCGTCCTTCCAGAGAAAGCCCTCCTCTCAAATTCTCTCTTTAACAGCTAAGGAGAAATTACAAAGGACTGTTGGGAGTAATTTCAAGTTGCATTTACACTGAAGAAAATGAAGTCCTGAAATTTCTGAAAAGACATCGGGCAGATATTATTGTCGTGCAGGAGACACAATTTAGCAGTCTGCAGCTGGCTAGACAAAGGTCTAAGTACCATGTATTTTGCCCTGACACCATTTCATAAGAAGGTATGCTGAAGTATTTTCTCTGTGTATTATTAATTAGTTGTACATGACACTTGGATGGTCATCTTCATCCATAACTTCAGAACCATAAAGCGCTATGTTAATATTTGAGAGATACGCCATGAAAATCTGTACCTCACTGCTATGTAAGTAAAGTAGAGTTAATTTGCCAGAACAACCTAATTTCCTCTAAGCTATTCTCTCTTTGAAGAAGCTCTGCTTCTCTATTATAAACTAGTAATACTTAATTCCATTATAGATAGCCATATAAAGAAATGAGGCAACACTACATAAATGGAGCACTAGAGCCTCTTTATTTTTCTCACTCTGAATTATCCTCAAACTAATAAATTTTATAGTACGTATAAAATTTACTCTGATTAATGTACCTGAGAAAGAAATATTAAAATATCATCTACAAAGCACATTTTAACTATGAGAACCAGTGTTCTATCCCAGTGGAATACTGAATGTGTATCATATCAAGTCCTGTGTCTTAAGCTGAGCAACCAATCAATAAGTAAATGTATATATATATATATATATATATATATATATTAATAGATGCTTGATATAAATACACTATTAACTTGAGCAAGCATTGATTTTAATCAGCCCAGGATCTTGTACCATAAAATCACTTGACAGATATATTGCTACAATGATTTTGTCCTCTGTACATCATACTCCTTTTTCAATTGACATATACATCCATGAATTTCACCTTCAGCTTTAATACGTAACACCTCAGCCAAATGCTGCCTTGCATCTAAAAAGTGCTTGCACCACTTCTTTACCATGAGGTAAAACAGCTCAGATATCATAGTCTCAGAAATTCTTACCTGACATCTTCAGTGAGTGAACTGTCCTCCTTTCAGAATCAGCTTTGTGCTCAACAATCAACCATGTCTGTGAGTGCATTCACAGGGCCGACATGCATCCATTATTTACACATGTGTTTATTAAATGCATGTCCTTCTGACTCTGCATACTGGGTATCTCTCAAGCCTCTCATCATGTCACCTCTTTTGAGGAGTTAGACCCAAGATGTATAATACTGCATTGTAATATGGATTCCCCTTCCTTTAATTGGATTAGTTCTTTTTGAAAAGACCTTATTTCTAATTAAGATCATATTCTGAGGTAGTGAGAATTAGCACTTCAGTTAATGGATTTTGATACAAGATTATTCTGCTTTAGAACAGGGAGCCTTGTGGAAGAGTTGGGGGAAGATGGAAGGACCCATAGGGGACAGGAACTCCACAAGACCACAGAGCCAATGAACAGGCGATTAGGGCATTTTGTGGCGACTGAAGCACCAACCAAGGACCATGCATGGACCTAACCCCCCTACATAGGTGTAGCCAATGGGCAGCTCAGTCCTCATAAAGGTCCCGTAGTAAGAGAAATGGGAACTCTCTGTGACATGGACTCTCTTGTCTGCCTTTTGTTATAGTTCCCATGGCACGGCTACTTCACCAGGCCACAGTGGAAGAGGACACATTCAGTCCTGATGCAACTTAACAGGCTGGGGTGGGCTAGGGTGGATCCTCATCTCTGAGGAGTAGGGAAGACAGAATAAGTTAATCAGGAGGGAGATTGGGGTTGAGAGGAGGGGAAGAAGGGGTCTACAACCATTATATAAAATTACTAAATATAACATTGAAATAAAAATGAATGTAGAGGCAACATACAATTTCAAATGTTCATAAAACTCTTCAAAACAAAAAAAATTAAATAATTTTATTGTGAACTGAACAACGATGACATCAATAGACACGCTGAAGTAGACAAGTGAAAGGTCACAAGGCCTAAACTCCACAGAAAGAACTTCAGGCAACTAAGGAATGCTGTGAATGAGGGAACTTGTTTTCCCCAGAGAAGCAAAAACCAATTGGCTAGTCAATACAAAAGGCTGGGCCTGAAACATACATGTAAGTAACATAATATAGAACGAGTAGGCTGTATTTAGGAGTATATATTCATATGTAATAACATATGTATGTAATAACAAGAAAGAATATGGATTTGAAATAGAGCAAAGAGGGATATAAGAGAATGTATGGAAGAAAGAATAAGACAGAATAAATGATGCAGTTATATTAGAATCTCAAAACTGAAATAAGCAAATATGTTTAACTTGAACAAGCATTGATTTGAATCATTTCAGTGTCTCACATCTCTGGCCTCCTACAACCAAGTATTCTATGAATTCAAAACTGACCATCTGTAGAATTTGCACAGAAATCGCACACCACAGAAAAGTACCACAGGACTGAATATGACCCATGACGTTGCAAAGATTGGCTTTTGTATCCTTTTGTTGCTTTTATCAAACCAGATTTATTTTAGAGTTAGGCATTTGGGAGGTACATTTCATTTGAGGTGAGGAAACAGATGTTTTCTGTGCAATTATATTCTTTCCCTGCCAGAAATCTCGGCTAAGTGCAATTTCATTCCAGGATTTCATGATTACAGCTCCAGGGAGTTCAGTGATGTGTTCAACAGCTGACACTTGCCTCAAACAAATGTGTTCGCTGGTTTCTGACCAGTGTGCTGACACTCTTTCCTCACCTTTTCCAAAGGGCATCCCCATTCTTCCCTCCTGGCCTTCACAGCCCAGTTTACATGAAGCCTCTGAGAGACCAACTTCTTCTTAAAACTGTTTCCTCTGTCTTTTAGTTGTACTCTCATGCACTTGCCTGTCTTGTTTCCTTTTGTTTTTCACAGAATACTGTGTCACATTCTTATTTGCGTGTTGATTTGATTATTGTCATTGTCCCACAGTAGGATGAAACATCAGGGGGAATGGCATCTGGTTGGACTTGTTCATGTTTTTGTCTCCTAACAAAGGGTCTTTTCTACAGCAAATGGTTAATGTGAATTTGTTAAATAAATTTTTAAAAGAATGTAGTTTGTGTGTCCTCTTTCCACACAACTGCGTACATATTCATGTACAGACACTTATGGGAAATATACTGATGACTATACACACACCATATGACAACAGTCATGGGAGACTCATGGCCTTTTATACTCTGGTTCTCTGAGTTTTCCCAGATATCTCAGCCATGTTTAAGATCTACATACAGCTATGAATTTTAATCATCTCAAACCCTTTTCATCTCTTGCATCAAACTAGCCTCCTCTGTTTATGATACTTATTAGCTTAGAAGACTGCATTCGTCTTACGAACTTGGGTTTTCCCTCAGAATTGTTACTTTTAAGTGAGAAAATGTATGTCATCCTAGGACCTTATCTGGAGCAGTTATAGTACCATTTATCAATATTTGTCAATGGAGCTAGACATATTCAGGCAGGGCCGTTAATTTAAGCTGCTACTGAGTTCATCATCTGAGACATAGAGAGGAGAGGAAGGGACCGTTTTATGCAAAAGGAGCTCAGCCAGTAAACTCACTCTATTTTTTATTTTTTAAAGGCAGAAATGTTTATATTGTAATATTTTAAAATATTATTCTGAATATTTCTATGTGAAAATCTTCAGGTTTTTTTTTAATTTCTCTGAAACACTTTGACTAAATATAATTGAAAGAGAAAAGCAAAATAGACTTTAAAAAGTCAAAAGTAAAATAAGCCCTTTCATTGTCAGCAATTTGGGCCTATTTATCAATTAAAAAATGTTCTCTTTACTTGGGATAAATTACAAAACAGACTTTTTTGCACTTAATTTGAAAAAACAAATAGGTAGATTATTGCATACAAGGATAGCTCTGAGAAACTCATTTACTGCATATTTTCTGGTTTTATTTTTCCATCATTTGGCAAGAGAAAAAAATGATATTTACAGTCTGATATGGTTCATGTATCCCATTATCTCCACCATGGATTTAAGTTTCTTTAAACATCACAGATTTTTAATTACTATGCAAATGTATTAACTAAGCTTCTTAGAGTTAAAGGTTAGGAGCCAATTTAGAAATACCAATAAAAGTATTTCTTCCTTTCATGTTAAGAATAAAGTAATTTAAGAATTTTTACACTGGCAGAAATTCTTTAAAATTGTTTCCTATATAATAAGAATAGGCTATGTGTGGTGGTACATATCTATAATCCCAGCACTTCTGAGGCAGAGGCAGGAAGATATCTGTGAGATCAAGGCCAGCCTGGTGTACAAAGAGAGCTCAGGTCATACAAGATAACATAGTGAGAAGCTGTGTAAAAATATGTAAGCAAATAAAAAAGAAAAGAAAAATAAAAAAGGAGTGTAACTGTCAAATACATAAGATACCAAATAGGTAAGGAAACATACTTGTTTCAACCTATAGGCTGAGCAACATACATTTAAAAGACATACAGACCTCTGGTCCTGGCAGCACATGCCTTTAATCCTATCACCCTGAAAGAGAGGCAGGTGGATCTCTATGAGTTCTGGCAGCCTGGTCTACACAGTGAGTTCCAGGGCTTTGTAGAGAGACCCTGTCTCAAAAACAAACAAACAAACAAACAAACAAACAAACAAACAGAAAACAGATACAGAGAATAGAAGCTGAGCAGGTCTCACAGGACCAAAGGCATAGCGGCAAATGAAGTGTCCATTATCTGAGCCAAGCTCTGTACTCAAGATGTACAGACGCTGGGAAAGTGACTGATGCCAAGGAGCCCATGTCTAACGAACTCATACTATAAAAAAGAAAAAAAAAAACCAATGCAAAGATGACAAAAATAAAAACTGAGAATTTCTAGTTTCGTCACAAGAGAATACTGAAATGTTTTATGAGGAAAATAATTCGATGAACTTTTCTCCACAATTATTGCTAGTAATCTATATAAAAATTAAAACTATGAACTGGAAAATTGTTTAAAGAGAAAAAAGCAGTAACTTCTTACAATGTATGGGCTTAATGAAATAAAAAAATCCAGTCTCAGGATGAATTATCAAGAAATGCTCAGTTTTAATGCATCCTTGTAGGGAGGGCTCTCCTACAATTGGCTACTGTGGACATTTCTAGTCCTTGCTGCTGTAACTCATATGAAAGAAGTGTTTTCAGACTGAGCCTGAAAGTGTCCAAGGATAGATTAAAATCTCTTAAATTTCCCTAACACAGTAGAAAGCTCATTTCACTGTTTGAACTGGAACTATAAAACTCTATCACTATCCATGAGCGGATCTTAAGCAGCTCAGTGCAGGCAATACAGCCTGACCATACAATGATGCCTGTTACTGAAGAGTTTCTTCACATCTATGCATAGTGTGTCATGCACATACTGATCTTTCCAAAAGTCCCCCTAACTATACCTACCCACTGATCTGGGAATGTTTGATTTATGCAGAGTAACGAAAGTTGCATTGAGACGACACCATAAAGCATATACATCATTCATTAACATGGGAAAAGATGTGTTACTAGTGGCCATTCATGAATGAAATCATAAACCTGTCATCATACCTGCAGCACCAGCTACACACATGCCTTAAGACTTTACAACACTTCAAAACTTCACTTCAATGTTAGGTTTTAGTCAAAGTGGAACTCATTAACTTAAAATACTCATGTGGAAAGCAATGGTGCCAGTTTCTTACACAACACCATAGCAGCATCCATTGAATTTTATAAAGGTTAGCAGAGGATGGAAAGAAGCTTTAGGGCAGAGTTCATGAAGTGATAATGAAGATGCTGAAGACAGCATCCCAGTAGTTGCCGAGAAAGGATAAGTTTGGCTGGCTCTGTTGTGGAAAGTGATGTGCACTGGCAAGAACGAGCAGAGAAACAAGTAGCCAGATCAGAGTTATCACAAGCCACAGCTGACGGATACTTGCGGATAGAGAATAGAACTCAATCCACCTACACACAGAGACTCAGATCTCACCAAGCACCTGTTTGTAGTTCTCATTCTTTTCTCTTGTGAGTCAAATTGGCTTTGCTTAGCAACACCATGCCATGCACCGCCCTTGTCTGAACAAGAAGATGCTTTCTAAAAACAGGCCAACACATTTATGAAGAAAGTTTGTGGTGCTCAGCTCCAGGTCCATAGTCTTGTCAACATCCTACTGCCATTACGTCGGCCAGGCATTTGTTGATAAGGGAAGTCAGTGTTAAAGCGTTTAGTATACAACAGAGACGCTACAAAGAAAATACTTTTAATTTTCAGAAGTCCATTGTTTTTAAAGAATCTTCCTGTATGTAAATTCTAGTAAAGATTAAGGCTTCTATTAAGTGTGGCACAAAGGTCACAAATGAATGACTTAGAAGTTTTAAAGGAAATGGAAAATTAAAGGAACACAGCTACATTCTAAAAATCCTGGGAGATTTGTTTTATTTTTATCAATTAGATTATTCACTTTGTATCCCACCTATAGCTCCCTCCCTCTTCCCCTCCCAATCTCACCCTCTCTTCCTCTTCTCCACCCATGCCCCTCCCCGAATCCACTAATAGGGGAGGTTCACTTCCCCTTCCCTCTGATGCTAGTCTATCAGGTCCATCAGGAATGACTGCATTTTCTTCCTCTGTGGCCTGGTAAGGCTGCACCCCTATGAAGAGGAGGTGATCAAAGAACAGGCCAATCTGAAAGATATTTTTATGGGGATTTAAGATAGTAAATTAATGAAATCCCATTTAAGGTGAGTGAAAGTGATCTGAAGAGATAAAGCAAGGTAAGAAAAAAAATAAAGATGATATAGCAGCTAAATCTAAGGTATCCTGTAATAAGAAAAGCAAGGGCAATGTGAAATATAAACTAAATTTGATTGGTTTTGGTGGAATCTAACACCATAAATGTCTTATTTTTTAGGGTGTTCATTCCCAATGTTGGTTTTCTTTTTTAACCGATGCTGAGATAGCATAATGTGGAGCATAAACAGAACTACCTACTTTCAGGGTAATTTATTGCCAAATGAAACAGAACATTCAAGACAAAGGAAAACATTAGTGTCACCTCAAAGAGGAAATAATTACTTCTTTCAACTGGCCAGGTTAATGAGTTACATGAATGCAACGTATTCTGTGTGGTTGGTTGCTTTAAAGGTAGTTCAAGAAACATGGCTCTATGAGTTGGATGTCAAGGATTTGTGTTATGTCACCGATAACCTTCAATGTTATCTCAGTGATACTCATCTGTGCCCTCATAGCATAAAGGGATTAGTACTTGGTAAACTGTAAAAGACTTTTCCTCTGCTATTTTTTTTTCATGCCTACCCAACTAACAAGTCTTCATCAAGCTAGTCACAAACTGTAAAGATCTTATTACTTTCAATGTAATTAACTTTAGAAAATTTATTTATTATTTATTACAATTTATTTACTTTGTTTCCCAGGGGCAGCTGCCTCCCTCCTTTCCTGGAAGTCTCACCCTCCCTCCTTAGCCCACTGATAGGGGAGATCCTCTACCCCTTCTTGTCTATCAGGTCTCATCAGGAGTGACTGCATTTTCTTCCTCTGTGGCCTGGTAAGGCTGCACCCCTCTGAAGGTGAGACCCTAACCTACAAGGTCTCATCAGCACTGGCTGCAGCATCTCTCTTGGGTGTGCAGCCTTGCCAGGCTACAGAGGAAGACAATGCAGCCAGTCCTGATGCAATTAACTTTTAAGACTTATTTATTTCCTAATCATATTCCATCTCTTTTTTTCCTGAACCTTCATTAGGAAATAATGTTGACACAATACAGTGCCTCTACTGCATTTCACATGGACTAGCAATATTCATATATATGCACGGGCTGATTTTTAATGTTTTCTGTAGACAAACATGTCACTGACTATGAGCTATGCATATGTAACACTTAATCTTCAAAAAATTCTGAAGGGGATTTGCCTCATTTCACAATTGCAGAAAATAAGGTTAGGACATTATGTAACTTTTTAAATGTATCAGTCCTTGAGATATAATTGCAGTCATCATGGCTCAGACCATAAACTTTAAAAGTGAAAAGTTGTTTACAAGTGTTAATGTGTCATATGACAGTAGAATACATGAACTAGGCTAACCATAAGCAACTGTGTATGCATATATTTATTTGTTTTGGTGTGTGTGTGAATGTGTGTTTGCATGTGTGTGTGTTTGGATGTGTGGGTGTGCACATTTTGAGTGTATATTGTCTGGGCAGTGTGTGAATGTATAAGTGTGGGCATGTATGTATGCATATTGGTATGTTATGTGTGTGTGTGTGTGTGTACTCCATTAATATAGGTAAAGCATACTTTTTTCCGTGAAGTAAATGGTAGTCACAGCTAACCTACTCATCCCAGCTTGCCACACTAGGTCTCACTGATCAATAAGCCTTGCTAAGAAGTCAATAGGAGCTGCAATACATTGCTTAAGGAAACAGGTATAACAAATCATATTTACCGATTTTTATTTAGGCTTGTGTAAGGAGGTCTACTTTGTTGGCTGTGACTAAGAACATCCAAGATTTATGATGCCTGATTAAATGTGTCAGTTCTTTGAACCTAGACAAATCTCATATGGATAAAGGAGATGGAGGACCATTGGTTTTACTGGGTTCTCCAAGTTACCAAAGGCAATAAAATGAAACGATGCTTAGCAAGTTCCAGTTGCCCCTTTAGGAATAACTATCAGGTTTATCAGCTCTTTAAAATAATGAGTTGAGACTGGCTCCAAGTATACGGAATCAATGCCCTCAAAAAACTTCATCAATCACTCTTTCTTAATGGTTAATGAACAAATTTGGCTCTACTCTTATAACTTGCTTCCTGATCAATAGGCACAGCACTAGGGCTGAGTTTGAAAAACGAGAATTATAGTTCAAACTTAACTAATTTGTAACTATTGATAAAATATCCTCCCTAGTGAAGTTGTAAACAACATCTATTTCCCAAAGTTTCAACAAAAAACTGAGGTATGATTTGATCAAAGTTTGTTCCAGGATTAGGCATTAGGTCATTAGGCATATTTTGGATACATGCCTAGGAGTGCTATAGCTGGATCTTGAGGTAGCACTATTCCTACTTTTCTGAGAAAGTGTCAGATTGATTTCCAAAATTATTGTACAAGGTTACATTCCCACCAGCAATGGAGTAGGGTTTCCCTTTCTCCACATCCTTTCCAGTATGTATTGTCATTTGAGTTTTTGATCATAGTCATTCTGATAGGTGTAAGATGGAATCTCAAAGTTGTTTTGATTTGTGTTTACCTGATGACTAAGGATGTTGAGTGTATCTTTAAGTGTTCCTCTTGTTAGAAATAAGAGGAGGCTTACAATAGGTTTTCTATGAAAGGGGTTTATTTGGAGAGAAAAGGAACAGGGGTGGGCTATGATGGGGGAGAGAGTGATAGAGGAGAGGAGGAAAGGGAGGAGGGTGCTCCATAGAAAGAGAGAGGAGAGTAAGAGAGTAAGAGTGAGAGTAAGAGTAAGAGAGGGAGCAAGAGGGTAAGAGGGTAAGAGAGAGAACATGTGTCCAGTTGTCCTTTTAAAGCTCAGGTAATTACTAACCACGCCCCCAGGTGTGGCTACCTGGCTGGGCGATACAAGATGATGTCATAAGTTGCTAGGTAACCCAGAAGCAAGGTTGTTTCAGAATACTAACACCTCTACCATTCCATAGTCCTCTGTTGAGAATTCTCTGTTTAGGTCTGTACCTCACTCAAACATGTTCATAGCAGCTTTATTCATAATAGCGAGAATCTGGAAACAACCCAGATGTTCCTCAACTGAGGAATGGATACAGAAATTGTGCTACATTTACACAATGGAATACTGCTCAGCAATTAAAAGCAACGAATTCATGAAATTTGCAGGCAAATGGTGGGAACTAGAAAAGATCATCCTGAGTAAGGTATCCCAGAAGCAGAAAGACACACATGATATATACACACTTATAAGTGAATATGAGACATGTAGTAAAGGATAAACATACTAAAATCTGCACACCTAAAGAAGCTAATCAAGGACGGACTGACCTTGGGTAAGATGATCAATCCTCTCTCAGAAAGGCAAATGGGATGGACATCAGAAGAGGGAAAAAACAGGGAACAGGATAGGAGCCTACCACAGAGGGACTCTGAAAGACTCTACCAGCAGGGTATGGAAGCAGATGCTGAGACTCATATCCAAACTTTGGGCAGAATGCAGGGATTCTTTTGAAGGAAGGGGGAAGTGAAAGACCTGGAGGGGACAGGGGCTCTACAAGGAGACCAACAGAGCCAAAAATTCAGGGCTCAGAGTGTCCTACAGCAATTGATGAATCAAGCAAGGACCATGCAGAGAGAAGACCTAGACCCTCTGCTCAGATGTAACCCATGGTAGTTCAGTGTCCAAATGGGTATCCTATTAAGGTGAACAGAGACTGTCTCTGACATGAACTCAGTGGCTGGCTGTTTGATCACCTCCCCATGAAGGGGGAGCAGCCTTACCAGGCCACAAAGGAAGACAATGCAGCCAGTTTTGATGAGACCTGATAGGCTGGGGTCAGATGAAAGGAGAGGAGGACCTTCCCTATCAGTGGACTTGGAGAGGGGCATGGGAGGAGAAGAGGGAGGGAAAGTGGAATTGGGAGGGGACTAGGGAGGGGACTACAGCTGGTACACAAAGTGAATAAACTGTAATTAGTAAAATACAAATAAATTAAAAAATAAGGTCATTATGCTTACTTACAGAATATAGGTTAGGTGTTACAAAGTATGGGTACTCCTTGACTAAAAGGCATCACTGAGAAATCTTCATCTAGCAAGAATAATGGCTTTCACAAAGCCATATCATCAGAGTCTACTCCACTGGTCTTCTTCCATCTCTATATATTCTATAGCTTCCCTAAGGCCTGAAAGATATATGCGTATAACTGGTAAGATACTATGTTAGATATTATGTTGAGAGAACTATAATCCCCTCTTCCTTTTTCATGATAACCTCTCTATGAGCAGACCCAGCTGAACTTCTGAAGTGTGGCTTGAAGAACACTTTTGTGTTATATGATTTATGTAATAAAAAAGATACTAAGATCTATGCAATTCAGTTCTAAAGATTAGAAAAGAAGGGAGGGAGCAAGGTGGGAATATACTTGAGTTCACCACTCAAAGAATGATCAGTGAGACAGATAATATAAAGGTGCCTTCAAAATGATCGGCTGCGGTAAGGGCAGTAGCATCAATATTCTTATTGTGTGTTAATTATATACAAGTGGGAAACCGCAATGGTAAAATTCAATAATATTCAGAGTGGGGGTCCTAGTGAATGCCGAAAGACCATGTTTAAATCCTGTTTAAGCATGTTTAAATATGATGTTTAAATCATACTATTGAGGTTGTTATCTGTGAGAAGTGGTAATGTCAGAATCCTAACTGTGCCTCAGCAAAGAGTAAATCACACTTTTGTGGGAGAAAGGGCCCTTCTTCTGAGAATTTGGATTCGACTTTACTATTTCTCCTGATCTGAAAGTGACCTTGGCAACAATTTCCATATGAATCAGGGAGGACAGTCTTCCCTTTCCAGCCTCAGCACATTGAGCAATCAGTTCTTTTATTTTCACTGTAACATGAAAGTCGGAAGCCTTCAAGCTGTCAGGGTCCCTTCATGTCCCTGGGTAAAAGTCTTGCATTTTCCTCAGAAAAAGGGGTGTCATTTTCTGTGCATGAAACTTGGAATTCTGTCTTTTGAAGATGAGGCTCTTGTTAGCCTGATGGGTATGTAAGAGCCTCTCAGGTACTATCATACCTTTAGGATTAGACACATATGATTCAGAAACAAATGGACCTTACAAAGAGCTGAAAGGAGAGACAGTGCCCTCTTTTGCATTTCCGCTATTCAATGAATTCCTTTCAGACTCATGGACAGATATTAGCATATGGAAATATTAGCACCTCACAAATCTCCTGCAGACTCCTGCAGATGGAACACCTTGGGAGGATTAGCCAGCTGAAGCTTTGTGGAATCAACAAAGCACTGCTACAAAACAACCACAAAATATTCTTGAGGAAACAGCAGATTTTCTGATGGACAGCATATCACCATTTATCTCTCTTTTCACTGGAAATTACAAATACACTTTTTCTTCCTAACTGTGCCCACGTATGGCTGCCACTTTAAAATGTAAAACAATCTAGCATTTTAAAAAATTCATATTCTATTCATATTATTCTTTTTACTTTGTTCACTTTTTTAAACAATATTCAGAACTGGTATAGTATATTAATCTAATCCTTTTAGGCACCTGCATAAATAGAAGAAGGTCTCAGAGAAAGAAAAATAAGACTGACTCAAGGTCACACACTAGTGAGAGGTAGGATAAATTTAGAATGTAGGTTTACTAGATCCAGCTCTAGTGCCTCTCTGTGGAATGGTTCCTTTGATCATTAATGTTCACGTTCTTCTTGGGCATGGTTGTACTCACTTACTGCCCATACATAAAGGATGAGATTAGATGTGTTTTGAAATTCCTACGGAATCAGGCAAATTTAATGTGTGTCACATTTTGGGCTTTGGGTTTTGTTTTGTTTTGTTTAAGGTAGGTCTCACTATATATCCTTCACTGGCCTGGAACTCCCTGTGTAGACAGACTGGTCTTGAATTCACCGTGATCAATCTGCCACTGACTCCCAAGTGATAAAATTGAAGGCAGGTGCCACCGATCCTGGCTGTGTGTCATATTTTAGTGGACACTATTTGTAGATATATAGTAATGTACAGAAACTGTAATAAGCCTTCTATACATATTAAAGTATTTAATGTGGAAATCATCTTTTGAAGTTCATCCCATTCTTGTTCTCATACAACTGGCAAGAAGACTGATAGTCCAATAAGTTAATTAATTTGAACAATATTGCATAAATAGTTTACAGCAGAAACAAGATTCTGTAGCCCAATGTTTCTGGGCTATGCATTGTTCCCCATGTTTATAAAACTAAAAAAAAAGCATCCACTTTACAGAATTTCACCTGCCGTTATTACTATTAAGAAAGGAAATGCACTTCTAATCATTGTAGAAGTAGCCACAGAATTTATTTAATTCAGGTCCAGCAGTTAAATACAGATCAATTTTCTGAAAAATTGTCTTGCATTCCTTTCTTTAAAAGAAATTGACCAATTTCAAAAATACTCTATATTTTAAAAAGGACTTGAAAGGAGCCTGGCATGGTGGCGCGTGACTTTAATCCCAGCACTCGGAAGGCAGAGGCAGGTAGAGCTCTGTGAATGTGAAGCCAGAATGATCTACAGAGGGAGAGCCAGGACAGCCAGAGCTACATAGTGAGACTGTTTCTCAAAACCAAACCAAAACAGAAAAAAAAAACAAAGGAAAGAAAGAAAAAAAAGAACTTTAAAGTATTGTGGCTAAAACAACTCATGTGGCAGGATAGTTTGTTTTTCTTAGACCTGACATAAGGTATATTTGTTCAGTAGTAAGTCCTATAAAACAACATTTTACGTACAATCTGGAGGTACTGTTTAGCTATGATCTTTAGTTTCTTTCTTAATCTTAGCAATAATTTCAGTGTGCAAACTTCAGAAATGATTGCTGCTGACTAAAACACCCAGTTGGATCTGCTAGCCAACCCTAACAAGCATCCCTTAAAGGCTCCTGATATACTACTCTCATTCTTAGTGACATGTAGATTCTTACGTAAGTAAAGGAATACTGTGTTATCTAAAGCAAATTCCTAAAGTGAACTGAAACATGGTAGAGTTAAAACAGTTGGTTGAATGTAAGCAGTAATAACTTCCAAATAAAAATATAATTTGGTTGTGTCATAACTTCCTGAGCACAAGCAAAAAATGAAAGAGATTACAGGTTATTCTAACAGTAATTTAATTCATTACTTATGTAACCACTATGAGTCAGATTCATTTTGAGTTCAACCTGCATATGGTTAGAATAGTCAAGGAAACTGTCTTCTAAAGCATGTCCTAGAAGGCTATGGTGAAATTCTCTCAGTGAGATAACATTAAAATGCACAATGAGTTAACATTTTACTGATTATAATTATTGTAGTGATCAAAATATTAACCATATCACAAGTATCCATACATTGTGAAGTCACACAACTTCATAATTAAATTCAAAGCAAATTAGAATACAAAATACAGACTGCCTTGGCTGTATTTTAGAGGTGATAGACAATGTAGAATTCTTTAAAAATTGATTTACAATTGATATTTAGTATATCTTATTTGCCAACTTTAGGTAATGTATATTCATTTTTCAACTTTTTGTACTGAAATTATGTATAAAATTGCAAACTAAATTAAAGAATGGCATTTATTGTGCAAAAACTGGGATTTAATTATTGTGACATAATAATAAATGTAAGACTAATAAATTCTGAATATAGAACAATAAATACATTTAGCCTGCTATGTAAACAAAGGTAGGCTTTAATAGAAGTATTTGAACATCTCCATTAATTTTGCAAAATACTTTGTTCCAAAATACATTTATTTTTTCTTTTAATTTTTCTCCTCTCTTTAAAAACACTGTATTTGGGGCTAGAGAAGTGAATCAGTGGTTAAGAACACTGGCTACTCTTCCAGAGGACTCAGGTCCAATTCCCAACACTCATATGATAGCTCATAATGGTCTGTAATTTTGGTTCCAGGGGATTTGACACTCTCACATAGACATACATTTAAGGCAAAACACCAAAATACCTAAAATAAAATAAACAAATCATTATTTGTGGACATATGTGTAGTATGTTGCATATATGATCACATTCAAAAGTTTTAACCAGCTGTAAACACGGAAACTTGAACAATGACCAGGATGGATGGCAAGATATAACCATGAGCTACAGAGTGGCATGTTATGAAGTCAAGGCCCACAACACAAAGGAAAGACTAGCATGTCATGGTAAACATAGCTGAAAACTCCTGGTTGGGGAGCTCACTGGCATGAGAGTAAGCCTGTCGTTAATGATGATGTTAATGATGATGATGATTTTGCTAAATAGACAGTATCAAACTGCCTTCTGAATTCGTTTCTCTATACCTATAGATTATTATGGCTCCTAGACATAATCAAAGATGTTTCTTTGTGCAGCAGACAGCAAAGAAACTCACAACTGTTCAAGGTGCAGAGAACGCGTGCCAAGAGTGTTCAGCCAACAGAGGTCACCTATATCACCTTTCCTCGAGGCCCAGAGACTATAGTAGAGGTGGAAGGGAGATGTTAACAGTCAATGACAGGGAAGAACTGGAACAAAACGAGACCACCACAGTCATAAACTCAAGAGCAGCTGTGGTTGTCTGCATTAAGCCTGCAGGAGATCAAGGCAGTGAGTGGAGGAGATCATGAGCCCCGTTGTGAACTGGGGAGCTACTGACAGCTGAGGTGTCACTTAGAAGAATTAGTTTTCTTTAAAAGTGTGGTTGCAAAGTCAGATGAAAGGGGAGGAGGTCCTCCACTATCAGTGGACTTGGAAAGGGGCAGGGAGGAGATGAGGGAGGGAGGGTGGGGTTGGGAGGGAATGAGGGAGTGGGATTCACCTGGGATTCAGAGTTAATAAAATGTAACTACTAATAAAAATAAAATTAAAAAAAAGACAAAAATAAAAAAAATGAAAGAGTCAAAAAAAAAAAAGTGTGGTTGCAGTAGGTTGGCCATACTCCAGTGGATGGTCCCAAACCCAGCAGTGTAGTGGCAGTACAAATTTTACTTGAAAGGCTTTTCTTTTTGAAGAAAAGAAGAAGAAGAAGAAGAAGAAGAAGAAGAAGAAGAAGAAGAAGAAGAAGAAGAAGAAGAAGAAGAAGAAGAAGAAGAAACAAAGTTGGGGTATGTTAATTACAGTTTATTTACTTTGTGTCCCAGCTGTAGCCCCCCCCTACTTTCCTCCCAATCTCACCCTCCCTCCCTCATCTCCTCCTTGCCCATCTCTAAGTCCATTTATAGGGGAGGTTCTCCTCCCTTCCGTCTGACCCTAGCTTATCAGGTCTCAAGAGGGCTGCCTGCAATGTTCTCCTCTGTGGCATAGTTAGGCTGCTCCTCCCACAGGGGCCTGGGGAGGTCAAAGAGTTAGCCATAAAGTTTATGCCAGAGACAGTCCCTGGCCCCCTTACTAGGGAAGCCACTTGGATACTGAGCTGCCATGAGCTATGTCCGAGCAGGGATTCTAGGTTATATCCATGTATGGTCCCTAGTTGGAAAATCAGTCTCAGACAAGCCCCTGTGCCATAATATAATATAATATAATATAATATAATATAATATAATATAATATAATATAATATATACTTAATATATATATGTGTATATATATGTATATATATATATATATATATATATAGAGAGAGAGAGAGAGAGAGAGAGAGAGAGAGAGAGAAGCAATACAGTGTGGGTTCTAAGACACACGAAATTGGCTATAGCCAATTTCTTTAAGTTTATTTCTAGAGAAAACTTGGGGATAGTAAGCTGACTCTGTATGCTGGCGACTTCCCATATTTTATAGCCCACCATCAATATCTCTGACTTCATTTCTCAGGCAGATGTGTTTTCTGTAATAAATCTTCTCACACCACTGAAAACAAAACAAAACAGCAAAAACAAACAAAGTTGTGGTATACAGAAAATTGGTGTAGATCTGAGTGGCAGTATTGGGAAAAGTAAAGATAAATAAGATGAAAATACATTTTATAGAAATTCGCAGAGAATTAATACAATTTACACTAAAGAGAGACTAAACATTTCATCTACTTATAAGGAAACACACACACACATACCAGAAATGCCATTCTATTTTCCGATCTCTTGCCCTTTTCTCAAAAACACATTTTACTTAACAAGAACAGAAGTTACACCACCATCAAAGAATTTAAACCTCCAAAAAATATATGCTGTGTTTTCTTCAGTAACATGTTTTATGATGCTAGCTACAAATCTTGAGCTAAATCAATCAACATGGCCATCAAAACAGACTGATGAATTAAACTGGCAAGTCCTTGTAATGAAAATGGGCCAGCAATGATTTGCCTTACACTGTTGTAATGGGAGAGCTTTAGGGTCCTCATTTTAAACATACCAGCTCTCAGGACACAAGCCAGTTCTAACTTACTGCTGAATTTTGCCAAGCCATTACCAAGAAATTTGATCACAGAGTAGCAGATGCACTGATTTATTTTTCTGATAGTAACTACTTATAGCATAAAGTTTCTCCTCCTTTTAATCTGTAAGTACATCACCTGTACTCCAAGTCATTTCTCACATATGTAGTCATAGTCCTTAGTGAGCATAATGGTCACTATATCCATGGAAGTTCTTATTTTAAGCAAGTTTACAGTATGAAGGATCCAGGTGGGACAACTTATCCAAAGACCATTACTTCAAAGCTGTATTTTAGGACACAAAGTTAAAGGAAATGAAAGGGGTATTAAGACAATGCTTTTAGTGACAGGACATTTTGGTTGTTTGGAACAGATTAGAAGACTGAAAGTAATGTTAAGCAATCAGTTTTTTATGCATTTAAGTTTATTAAGAATAGACTCGCCTTAAAAGAATAATTTCATATGCACAATGTTATATGTGTGTTAAGGGTCATCAATCATATTAATTCCATCAAAAATACTTCATCCTAGACTGAAATATAAACAGCAGCAAGAATGGTGAAGCTAAAAACTACGTTTTCTGAGATATCTGTTTGACATTTATTCATTTCACTAAGAATAAAAAAATAATCATTGAATGTAAAATTTCCCATTTAGACTTTTCATAAAAATCTAAAGCACTGAAGTATATAAGAACTACATAGTGGTTAATAAATAGGAATAAATTTTTCAAGAAATATGCCAGATTCACATAAAAAAACTACAGAATTTTATTGAAGCACATAAAAGAATATAGTTAAGTCAGAAGGAGAGACAGGTTCTTCAACAGGGAATACCCATGAGAAACAAATTTCCTAATCTGCTCCATAGGAAGTTTTAAGACAATTTAGTATTTCAAAATAATAGTAATATTTTGTCCTATTAAAGTTTAAATGTTTTATGAATGCAAGGATTATAATGAGGATGACTTTTTAACTTTAACATAAAATTACTACTAGCACAAAATATAGATAAATATTGATGGAACAATGACAGAGAAAATTATAGATCTAAAAACAGGAAAAATAATTTTACAAGTGTATCTAATATAAATACATATAATTGCTCATATATGTTTATTTCATAGTCGCAAAAGTTCCCCCAAATAATAAGGCTCATCCATGGATGATTGGTTTCATAAATATGGTAAATATATAATAAAATTCTATGCAAACATTAGAATTATTATAGACAGCATCAAAAGATACTGTCAAAATGCTGACAGTCATAAATATACCTGAAAGCATAATAATACTATTTTATTTTACTTCATATGGTAAATATATTCCGTAAAATAATTAATTCTAAAAATGTATTTCTATGAAGTCAGAAGATTTTATATTCATTTTGCTAATTGTAATAATATGCATTTGTCAATATTTTTCTGGCTAGAGACTATTTTAATTGTGAGAAGAACAAAAGGGAAGCCAGATTTTTAAAAAGTCCTAAAATATGGAGAAAATTGTGAGATTAACTTGATTTACAAATAAAATGTAACCAGCAAGTTAAATCTATCTTATAAATTTTAATTTTTCTATTAGCAAATTTAAAACAAAAAGCTGTTGTCTAAAACTTAAGAAAGTTGTTCCATGATTTAAATTTCCTCAGTTACAAATACAGAATAAAGTCGGGACTTCTGGTATCTTCCTTTTGATATGAATATGGTTTCATAAGTGTAGGAATAATCTGTTAAAATTTGCCAGTAGTTTTTGGTTGAAGGATTGTGCTTTCTAAATAAGTATACATAATATATAACTTAGCAATTATGTAAAATATATGTGTGTGCAAGGAATATTATGTATAAACAAGATATTCTTATTTTGTTCTCATCAATCCACGTGGAAATTAGATTAAGTATGTTAAAGATACAGATATCAGATGCTAGTTCTTTGAGCAACATATTGCCCTGAACTTAGAAACGAGTCTGTTCCAACTGAAGTCTTTTGAGTTGTGTTCAAACACGTGGAGCTATTATCTCATAGAAAGTGAGAGGCTGATGAGTGGTCCATTCCAAGACAGGTGACATCCTACTAAAATGGCAAGTGTGATGTGAAGTGCTGATTCTTCTTTGCTCCAAATGTCTCCCACAAAATTTAATCAAAATCTAATTTTGCTCTTAATTCCCAGGATTAACTTATGCTTTCTTCTGAGCACATTTTTGCATTGAGAAAGAACTGAATTCATTTCTCAGAAATGAAAGCTAATGTATAAACTCTAAGAAAAATATAAATTATAATCTCCAAGTTACTCACCAATCCTACTGCTACTGACAGTGATAATTACTAGGAGAATTCATATTTAATTGATGGAGCCTATATGATTTCACAGTGTGACAAACTTTATTTTTTAAATCTTCTATTTGTTTCAGTTTTGTGGATTGTCAAAAAATCACCTGCCTATTAGTATAGACTAATAACCAGCACCCTTTGCAATTATGACCAGGGCATATCTACTCAAATCCTAAAATAATAATAATATTAATAATAATAATAATAAAATCTTTTTTCTAATAACTTAAAAAAGTCTTTTGAGTGAATTTGAGCTTCAGCTCTGCATATTCTGGAGCATCATGAAAAGAACTGTCCTGTGATGATTCTAACTAGGCCCTAGCTTCATCTACTAACCCCCAGTCCAAATCCATAAAATGTGATTATAGAATTCATTTCATACTTCCTTGAAAATAATAAACTGTTTTTAAGTTGTACCATTTCATAAAGATCTTTCAATAAAATGAATTATAAAATGAGTCAAAATCGCTTCCCAGTTACATGTCAAAATTATAATTTTCTGGGTGTGGTGTCACATGCCTTTAATTCTACCACTTGGGAGGCAGAGGCAGGCAGATCTCTGTGAGTTTGAGGCCAGCCTGCTCTACAAAGAGAGTTCCAGGACAGCCAGGGCTGTTACACAGAGGAAACTCTGTCTCAAAACCAAACCAAACCAAACAACAACAACAACCAAAAACAAAAACAAAGAAGCAAAAACAATTATAAGTCATTTCCCAATTGAAATTTTCATCTTCTTCAAATTAAATGGCTTAAAAAATAAATAAAGTACCACTGCTTCAAATAACAAAGAAAATATACATATATGTTGATACATTTGATTCTATACCATGTAAATTCAAAAGAGTAAAATCTGGGCTTCGAGTCGTTGATAGAAAGTATGGTTCACATACAACGGCTATATTCAGTTAGGCAGAGGGAAAGAAAGAAAGAAAAAGAAAGGAAGGAAGGAAGGAAAGAGAGAGAGAGAAAAAGGAAGACAGACAAAGAGTCAAACTAAAAGCCAGTTCTGGGTTATGGACACACCCGAACATATTCCTTATTGCATAATTCAAACATTTAACACCAAGCAAGAGCCAGCATAGTGTAAAACATCGGCCTTCTTTGCCATAGGTAGTGAAGACATGCTACAGACTCACAGGCAAAAGCCTGCCATGTTCATCATTCCCTCAATCTCCCCAGTTCCCTTCTCTGTCTCATCTTTACAATACAACAGCATAAAAACAGCAAGCAAATGAAGATTGGAGAATGAACACAGAAATGGTGATCAGGATTTAAACCCTACTCATCCACAGCTGTTCACTCATACTTAAACTCTTTGTCATACTGGGTTTTTTGCTTATGGTGTTTCTTTCATTCACGATGAATTAATGCTGAAAAGAGTTCTTTCTGGAGATACATTTCATTGATAGACCATATTTACCAAGCAAGCATGAGGTTCTAACTTTGATTCCCTACAGTGTGAGCAAATGAACAGAAGAGGAGAAAAAATAAACAACATGGAGAAAAGTCTGTAATTCTTAAAAGCTCAGCATGCTCACACACACAAAAGTCAATGTTTAAAGATTGTGTGCTGTGTGTGTGTATTGGCTGAATGGTTCATTGCTCAATTGTAGAGTTCATTGTCAATCTAATTTGCCACAATCTCAAGAAAAAAGGAATAAGCAAAGCTCTGTGTCAAATGAACTCTGCTTTCTAGGAAAGGTGAACAACACTCAAAATTTTCTCCTTCTTTCTCAGTTTCTGACATTAGAAGTTGCAAGGTAAGAGAAATGTAGGTATATTCATGGAAAGCACCAAATGGCAAAAGGATATGCAGGAAAAACTGTGATCTTGAAGTCTACATGATGATTAACAAGAATCCTATTTTCGTGAAAATTGAAAAAAAAAACCTCTAAACCAGTATAAAAATGATAGTAGTGTAAAAATATTACACCTGCCTCTTTAAAAAATAAAATCCTCTTTAAATGCCCCACTTGATTATGCTTTGTACTATATTATTGTGTATATTGATATGTGTGTATATATTGTGCTGCTGTCAGCGGCTTTTAAACCTTAGCAGTGGCGCCATCACCGTGTGACTACGGGTAAGTTAATCACTCAAAAGTGAGCCCATGCAGCTCTAAAGTGAGCAGTCATTTCTTTCTGCTATTAGGTTAATTGTGCTGTCTAATTTAGCTAAAATAAAATAAACAATTTTCTACACAGACTAGACACACAATGAAATTCCTGAAACACATTAGCACAAAATGATAGGTGTAGAGATTGTGAATTATAATTTTACTCACTAAATTATGAACTTATATTTAATGTACTTTCTGCACCTTAGCATTCATACGTGTTAGAATACGCACACACAAACGTAACACAAATGTGTTTACATAGACGTCATTGCTCATCTTCATGTGTAGAGTCATGAGCGCCTTATGAAACCAGGAGCCTACTTATAAAATTGTAACACTTTCATAAAATAAACATTAGGAATAGTTTTCACAGGAAATACACAAACATGAAACTGGCTTTGTAAAATGGAGATTTAAAGTTTTTGGTTAGTATAAAAGATGAAAAGCTCTAATAATTAGTCAATTATTTGAAGTGAAGGGTCAAAATGTCAAAATCTGTTAATTAGCAGATTTAAAGTGATATAATTTACTATATATTAATATGTAAATTATACACATTAATATGTGAAAATATTCCATAATACTGTGAAATAATATAAGCTATACAAAGTATTTACAAATATATTTACAATAAACATAGAATCACCATGAATATTTATATATTAGTAATTGTGAGATAGACATTCATGAATCGGATTCATGTATCTGAAGTACTAAAAGCAAGCAGGAGACTAAAATAATAGAATTTATACAGGAATAGAAATATTTGCATCTAAAGTTTTAAAGAAAATACTAGTGTTAAAACTGCATTTTGTAGAGTATTCATTTAATTAAAATATTGGTACACTTGGATTTGAAATATCTACAAAGGTTTACACATTGATGTTTCAGTGTGCAGTGACAGGTGCTAACTGGAGGTGGTGAAGCCTTTAAGAGGTGGGGTTTAGAGGGAAAATGATTAGTCATTAGAGGTGTGAACTGAACACCGAACAGGGAGAATAGGGCCTGCTAAGCTGCCATGAGATCAATAGGCCTCTACTACCCTCTTCTCTAGTCACAGGATGCTGGACTGCTACAGACTCCAGATGACGTAAAAGCCCAATGTGGCCTAAATGGTCTGAAACCATGGGCAAAGTCAAACTATGTTGATTCATTCAGGTGTTCTATCATAGTAATGCAGAACTGAGTAATGCAATGTGATGTAAAAACCTACAGACAGACATTTAAAAATATTTTTGATTAATAATCTTGAACAGATTGGGTGCTGAATTACTGATCTTTAAGGTGCTTAACAAGCCAGGCTTTACATTTCAAAAGTACTTTACTTTTAATTATGTGCACATATGTGGCATGTGCGTCTACGTGCAGGTATGTATACATGAGTGCAAGTGCCAGAAGAGGCCAGAGACATTGGATCCTCTGTGGTTGGAGTTACAGGCAATGGGGAGTTACCTGATATCAGTAATGTGAATTGAAGTTAGGGCTTCTGGCATGACCAAAGCTTGCTGACAAAGCCTTCACACAATAAGACTAGCCAAATGTTTCCCACTTCTTTTGATGGTGAAATTATCAAATTCACTTCTAATTTCACTAAAAGCAGCATTTCTAAAAGGATGACATTCTCTGACAATATCTGCATCTGTGATCCCTGGACGCTCTCAGACTTGCACAGTTCTGTCTCATATTTACTCATAATTCTGGCACAGAAGACATGAATTCTAACACGGAAAAACTCAAGGGTTATAGTTCAAATTAAATTTTAGCCTTTCACTGTGCATTTCATATTCTCAATTCTATCTCATCATCTGAAACACAGTTTCTCGATCTCCCTTTCACTTTCAACTTCTACAATAAAGAGGAATTCCAAATTTTAAAGATTTAACTAATGTAAAATCTACTTCAAAACCTTAACCAATAAGGCACCCTTTCCAAAAGACAGCCAATGACAGCCTTTCCTCTATGCCTCTGACAAATCCAACCTTCACTGGTTACACATCTGGGGAGAGTCAGACCTGTGCTATGCATCAGAGGTACCTGCGAGGGCTGGCTTTCCAACCACTGGTCTTGCTCTCTGGCTCATTCACATATCCCTTTCCAAGATATACATTGATCCACCTTTAAAACTTCATTAATTTAATTGTTGCTGTTGTGTTAGGAGGAAATTTATTTCATCTTTAATTGCCTGAGAATTACTTTATAGTGAAGACCTCTTGGCAGAGAAATGGACACTAGGTGCCAACTTACAGAGCATGGAAATGAGAGTCGGCAAGAGGAATGCCTATAGCACGTTAACAAAACTTCCACCAAAAGCAAAACACCTCTCCAGATTTAGCCATATAGATTGACACAACTCATTTCTCCATCTGAGTAACATACTATATGATAAAGTAATATAATATAGAATATATTTAGCAAGTAAGACACATGCTTGGAAACATCAGTCATGGTGTTGGCTTTATATCTTTTAAAACTCATAAACATGAATGTTTTCTTTAATGTTTATTTTCAATGCAAAATTATACAAAATGTAGTAATTTTAGAAAAACTCAGAATGTCATAACTTTGTAGATGAGTCAAGTTAATATTGATACTTTAATACACTTCTCTATCTTGCATATTTTGCATGTCATTAGTAATAAAACATAAAATTATGTGTGCCATTATTTTTAGTTAACCAATTGCTATAATTGTGTGTATTTGTAAAATGGATACAACATATTTCTTATTTAAAACAGATAAGTAATAAGTAAATGATCAGTATGTTCATCTACTTGCATATCATACAAAATTATAGAAAGAATGCAGACAAACTCAAGTTTGCTTTGGTGATAATGGTGCTATGTATTAGTACAACTAGAATTGTAAATTATGAAATTAAAAGGCATCTAAAGCAAATTAAAATGACCTATGAAATTAAAATGTACAGTGTAATACTATAAAATAACCAAGAGCACTGAGCAAAATTTGAATAAGGACAGAAATTAAAATTTAATAAACCCAAATGAAAACAGTTTTAGAGAATTAGCAAATACAGATGTTTTTTCATATTCTTAAATTATTTACCCACAATAAGCTTTTGAACATAAATGAGAATGGCCATTAAATACAGAAAAACACTGCTGAGTAAGAATGTTTTTCCTTATATGCTTGAAGACAAAAGCACTTTATTCTTAGCATCAATGATTCTAAAATAAAATTTTAATTGTCATAATTTAATGGTTGTCACATCTAATAAATAGAAGCAGGAGGTGCTGTTGAACACCTTATAGTACACATGATAGCCCTCTACAACAGAGTAACATCTGACCCCAAATCCCAGGAGTGACAAGGTTCAGATACTATGAATCCAAAATAGGAAAGGGCCCTTCTTAAAAATTAATCCCTCCTCCTCCAAAGTATTTCTTCTAATTTCTATTCTTGCAAGAATTCTGTAACTGCATAGTAGATTAGGAGAATAATAAAACATATATGATGCATTTATAAGTTATGGCATTGAAGAAAACCCCCCCATCTGCCTTCTTTACAATGTAAGCCCATAGTCAGATATTTAATTCACCACCCATTTAAGCAGAGCCTTGCTGTGTACCCAGAAAGAGAAACAGCAAAGGATGTGCTCTGAGAGAGTTGAAAGAAGCAGATTTCAAAGCTGGAATTATTAAATGGAATGGCTGTTCAAAAACACATGAAAAGTCTGAAGATTACATGCTTGTGGTGACTTGTGTTTAGATCATGTGAGAAAAAGGAAGGCACACACACAAAGAAAACAGGGTGTCTTGCTAATAAGTGACAAAAAATGAGAGTGTGGTGTTTTCACTCAGTGTCTACCAACAGCTTAAAATATTTAAAACAGTTTAAAACTTTTGAAAGTGAAGTCAGCAACATTGATGACAGTTATTTACCGTAAATTAGTCACCTCTGCGATCACGTGACTGATGGCACTGAATCACTGAAATAAAACTAGACAGGTCAATGACTGATACTCACTAACAATGAAAGAAATTATCCACACATTTTGCTTCCTCAAATACTTGAGATCTTAAACAAATCTTCTTTTAGTCACTTGGTCATATTTAATATATCTGAATAAAGTACCTGACTGAAGCAATCACTTGTGTAAAATTGGGGTGTTTTAAAGACAAGACAAGAAAGGGCTCAATTGAGAGGGGATGAGGGAGAGGTTACAGCTGGGATACAAAGTTAATAAATTGTAATAAATAAAAAATAAATTTTAAAAGAGATAAAAAGAGCAAGGAATGACAGTAACATCCCATGAAAAACTGGTTCATTAATCCTCTGCTATTTTTTTAAAGACACACTCACCTCAGAAGAATTAAAATCAAAGCACTACTACCAAAAAGTATCCTAGTAGAAATAATTGAACTTTCTTATGTTAAGAGTACAGTCTAAATGAGATTTTAAGATTGAGAGATATGAATGTGCTTCTTTGCTGCCTGTGTGACCTTGAAGAAAGGATTCTTCATCTCTGCACTTCAGGTTTCTCTTTTCATAAATAAGTTGATTTTAATGATTCAGTTTTTATAGAAGGTTTGATAATGAGATAATGAGAAATAACATGATGACTGCATAAGAACTCAATAAACAGTGCCTATAATTATTTTATGATACTAATGAGATGGTGATGATTATAATGATTGCTGAACACCGAACAGGTGAAGGAGGAGGTGGAGGAGGAGATAGAAGGGGAGGGAACAAAGACAACAGGAAAGAAGAGAAACAGGGTGAAAAGAAGAATGCCAAAGGGGGTGAATAAGAGGAAGAGGAATGAAAAGGGGAAAGAGAAAAGGTGGAGAAGCAATAGAAGGGAAAGAAGTTAATGAGGGAGAAGAAGATAAATATTAAGAAGAGGAAACTGAGGAGGAAGAAGGAAAAGAGAAACAAGTAGGGAGGATGTGGGGAAGAAGAGGAGGAAGGGAAGGAGAAAAGGAAACAGGAAGGGAGTAATTTGCCAACACAGAATAGAGTTTTTATGCATAATCTGTTTAACGCTAATACAATCTTTGGCCATCAAGTGTGCATTGATGCTTCATTACCTTTTCTATTAGTCTAGTGACCTCCCTACACATCTCACAACAGCCACATTCCTTCCTCGGTCTCATTAGAACGTATCTTCTCTGCTACAGAGAACATGAACGTCTTTAATAAAGAAAAATTTCAGCTTTTCACTACATCCTATATTCTTTTTTGAATCTTCCACCTACTGCTTCCTGAAGGGTATTTCTTCCGTAAAGTACATATGGCTCAAAAAAAAAAAAAAAAAAAGCAGTTTTCCTCTCCTCAAAAGTGTAGTTGTCCTTCAATCACTAACATACTTACTGAACTTTGTTGGTATGTTCCTGTTACTGTGACTGAGGAACAAGTCTCACTGCTTCTTTAAAGTGATTCTGGTAATATAATAAAGCTGATTGACCACTTTTTTTCTCACTCAGACACTCATGAGCATCAGCTTCTAGGACATTAGCTAAAGGCTCTTCCACCAATTCTTTGATGCATTTTAGTTGCTCATCATTCTCTTTTCTTGCCTCCTTTTCAATTTCTGCCACTTAAACCACAGTGCTCCTAAGATCTCCATTTTTAGCTGCCTTTTAATTCCTTTTTAGTTTTCTCTTCATACAGTAATAAGTCCCACTTACCTGGCACAGTGTTTGCATCTATCTGCAATCTTTCCTTCTCTGTTGTAGGTTTTCATTTTTTTCAATCACCTACCAGTTACCCACATTTGAAGGCTACACATAGAAAACTCAAAAACTCAGCCTTGCTCAAACTTAACCCACCATCAGCTATGCACCTTCATCCTTCCTGCCATTTTATTTTCTCTGTAGCAATAAATGACACAATCAAAATCTTGGGACTCATCTGAACCATACCAATCTGATCTGTAAATGTATGGGTTTTATATCTCCTCCATTAAAGTCATAGCTAAACTAAGCAGGGCTTGCTAGGCTCTATAGTTAGCTTTCATATCTTCTCTTGACCTTAGACTTTGCTCCACTTTTGTTCACCCCCTGTACTTCAGAACCATCTTCTAGAGGTTTGAGTCAGACTATATGATTCTGAGAAGATTTTTGCATGATTCTTTATTCTCTTTCAAAATGTTGCAAGCTCCTGAGTAAGGTAGGCAGACAGAGTGACAGACAGACAATGGACACACACACACACACACACACACACACACTCACCATTCTATATAATCTGGTCATTGCCTATGGCTACATCATCAACTCTTCACCCTGTCCTTTCCTAAGGACACATCACATGAGAGTTTTAAAGCTACTAGCAAATCACTGATACCATTTTTAACCCCTTGCCATTTTCTCTACAATGTCAGTTTTTTTCTGCTTGAACTACCTATCAACAGATCTGTAACCTCCATTTTTACCTCATCATTATTCTGTATTTCAGTAATATTCTTCATCCTTCAAAGTACTTACACCTTGGCATTGAGATTCACTCTACATTCTTGGTTTAAACTGTGCATGTCTTCAAGCTAAGCACTGTGATTCTGCCTTCCACTTCTCCACATATACATTATAGGTTGTACACAATAATAGCAAATTTCTGCTATGGAAATGGATTCTTCATTCAATACTGGAAACTTCACATGCTGGCAGACATTATTTATTTTGGTGTAATTCATCAACATGGAAGAAGTGGGCAGGCAAACCATGTTGCAAATAAGCCAACTTTACATACCAAAATATGAAATTAGCATTGAGATTAAGTGACAAAATTCTAACAGAAGACAAAGGTGTCAAAGAAAAGATTGCAGCTAAGCAAATGTAAGAACCCAAGACAGAGTTGAAGAACCACACACACTCAAATATAAAGTTCCATGAGGTCAGGGGCTGGGTGATATTCTTTGTTGCTCTGCCCATTAGGCCTTACACGTATCTTGCTTATAGTAGCTGCTAAATAACTATTCCTTGAATGGAATTTTAAGCTGTACAGCTGGTGATACGAGAAACATCTGTATATTTTTAAAGCATTACTTCTCTCCATTTGCCATTCCATAAAAAGGTAATTTTGTGAATGTGTTTACTAGAACTCTTTCCTGAAAAGTGAAATATTGCTTCAGTTGGTTGGCAAATGTGCCATTTCAAAATGAAGAATCTGCCTCAAATGAAGAAAAAGCTATTTTGGTCCATAATTCTCAGAGCCAAATTTGAATCGTAAAATGCACTTTTCATCAAAGAATCTTAACAAAAAGATTCCTGCCAATTTAACCAAGACATCTAAAAATATTTCATTCTAGAGCCAAGCTTCCTGCTTAGCACTTCTGACTGAGATCATATTTTTCAGAGATCTTCCACTGGGTGATGGTCACCCAAGTCAAGAGCCTGCCACATTCCCAACATATTCCTAAGAACTCAGAGTGACACAGTTTAGGAACTTTGGCCTTCCTTCAAGTTTTTCTACATTTCAAAGTTTTCCTGAAACTTTTATGAATTCAACAGTTACCATAACAAACAAATATAACCAGAGATACATATAGCTTCTAGATGGAAGTCACTTGAAAATGTCCTTTACAGATCAAGCATGAAGAAATTGACAATTAATGAGGTGCATGACCACTAAATATGAACACAGAGCAGCAGTGGGGATGGATCCTGGGTACCATGAATGCTTGCATGGTTTTCACTCCTCAATAACTTGTATGCATCCAATGTCATTTTATTAAATCTATTAATTATTCCTTCAGTTCAAATGGTCTAAGGAATGTCATTCATGAAAGGCAGATGCACCAGAGTAAAGGGTACAGGTTCTGAAGACTGTAGAGCACAAGCTATATTGAGGAATAAATGCGGACATTAATCAACTCTGAAGTTTCTGTTAAGTAATTAATGAACCATCCTTTGACACTAAATATAACCTAAACATCCTAACCCTTGTAGGCCTTTGAAGAATATGCAATAAACATCTTATATTGAACTGCCAATGGGAGTCTAACTCATCTGTTGCTTCCAAGCGAATAACCATATTTAGAAACAAGAAAAATATTCTTTGGAGGGTAACTTTTCGGTCAGCAGGACTGGTAACTGAAATAAATGTTCATTTTTCAACAGCTCAAAGTGTGACTGGACAAATCCATGAGTGTCAGCATTAAGCTAAGAAAGGAATCTGGCTTGGAATTTTTTTCACACTTGCTTCAAATCATTAATGCTACAATGTTGTCCCATTTACAAGCTGACATTTATTTTTGCACTTTCGACATCCCATGACTTCTCTGCAACAGTAAATAGCTCAAAGTGATGACACCCTGCCTCAGCTGGATCTATATTTTGACTAGCAGGTCTTGGCATTGTGTCCACCTCTGATATCTCTTTAAAATGGTGCATGTAGGGCAAAACGTCAGTTAAATTCATGGAAAAACAAAAACCAAAAAACAAACCCAAAAATTTTACCACTCTACACATATAAGGATATAACACACCTAAGTCCATTCGTAACCTAGTGTAGTAACCTGGAATCATTCTGTGAGCATTGCTTTATCTTGTATGTACATTTTAAAAACTTGTTATGAAATGTCACTTTGTGATGTCTTAAAGAAGTGGTTGCTAAAAGTTTCATTGGAGAAGATAAGCATAAATTTAAAAAATAAATGGGATATGAGTCTGATACAATCACATGTAGAAAACACAAAACCTTACTTGCTATATGTACATCATTAACATTAACAGTTCAGTTTAGAGTCAAGTGCTTGAGACTATGGAGGTACCCAAATTAGGACATTTTGTATTTTTATATTCTTCACAAAATATGTAAACTGATAGAAGACTTCTCAAATCCCACATAAATAATATTCACATATTTGATAAATTAATTTCTTAAAAGAGGCATTCTCTATCAACACAAGAGAATCTCCTATTCTGTGTTTGCAAGTCATCCAATAGTGTCTTTCTTTTGTGTTTGTGTAACATACATTAAGAATATTCCCAATTATTGGATTATAAGATTTCTGTTATGAAACCACTGCTGAGTTAATTGATTTTCTGCCTTAAGTTTCTGCAAAATGGTCAGAATCTTAGGAGGTCTTCAGATTGTTACTGCCCAGCATCTGTGACTGCCATGGAAGTTGCCTCTTTGAATTCTGGGAATATAGGAACTTCTGTTAAATTGAGGTGAGAGCCAGGCTAAATCCTAATACTTCAAATTTCTTGACTTAATTAGTATGTCCTAAATTTTATGTCCCAATGGCTGGCTTAAAAGTGTTTGTATAAAAGCTTACACACTTTATATCGGTCTTTAGTTATTCGTCCACTCTCAAGATAGGAAGACAGGAGAATGTCAGAACAATCTGAAATATGCTGTGTGTTATCAGATGTGAAAAATAAACTGGAATATATTACATTAAGGTTCAGTCTATTTAGATAGACTTTCTAAAAGCAAAAGACAAGTGGGAGAAAGAGAGACGGAGAGACAGAGAGCGAGCAAGCAAAAGAGACAGATAGACAGAGACAGAGAGAGATTCACTGGAGGAATGCCCCTTAGTCAAGTGGGGGAATCTGGGACACTTGTCCTTGTCATGCATGTCCGCAGTGTTCCAACATGGGCAGCAGGGGGCGCTCTTGCATGAAGCAAACCCCCCCCAAAGTGCTTCCTTGTTGGAGAACACAGGTTCTTCTCACACCCCTCTCTCCTGGTGCTTGTTCTCTGTCCAAATACTGAGTGTGGCTGTCAATAAATTGTATGAGCTTGGTACACACGATGATTGACATTGAAGATGCAGTAAGTACACTTGGTTTTAAGTTTGACTTTTGGAAAGAGAGTGGTCAGCTTGTATTTTATCTCATTGAGATACCAGAAGGAGTTAAAGGAGGTGGAGAGTAGTTGGGGGTGGAGACGTTGAATGTCATTAAGTATAAAGAGGCAATTTCCTGAAGCAACAAGTGGGCATCAATTTCCTAGGACTAATTACTCAGTCTCTTTGTGATAGTTTAGTGATAAATGTTTTTGTCACATTCATATCCTTCTTTTACCATGACTGATAACCAAACCCAGAACTGTAACTTGACAAACTGAGGCTTCTAAGAAGCTGCCAGAACCAGACTTTCTGCAGGGGTCTCCAGCATGTTGCCGCCTTTCATGACTGGATATGTGATGTATTTTACTTACTCCATATCAAGACACAGTATTGGATCCAAATTGGAAAAAGTGCAAAGAACGAGAAGGAGTTTTGTTCTGTAACTCCACACACCATGAAGTCCAGGGAAATATACCTTGCCTCTGTCCCGACACATTATGTATGTTTTCAAGCATACCACACCCCCAATGGCTACACAGCCCTCACCCTTTCTCCCACACGAAGGATTTCAGAGACATAGCTATGAACAGTAATACTCACCATATTGACTTCGGACACCATATCAATGCTGGCGATATCAATGTTCATTCCTACGGCCACAGGGGGACCTGCAAATCAAGAAGGTCAGCCACGTGACTTCTCAGAACTTAGTCATTCATACCGAGTTGTCACTGGGAACTCTAAAGAAACCCACTCCCTAGAGTTAATCCTCAGGCTCATCGCTCTCCTTCTTTGCAATAAGAATTGGGGGATACTATTCTCTAAATACGTATACCTTTGCTGCTGATGGGACAGCGAGCCCAGCTGTGTCTACACATGGCGATGTCTCAGCATGTGAGTCCACACAACTGACAGCAGCACAGGACTGTTTTAGCCCTAAGGATTTATGTGTGTTGCCTTGAAACCCCCTCCTTCTCATTCCCCCCCCCCACTTCTGTGTGTAGGTTTTAACTCCTCAGCTTCCAGTAAGAGTCTGAAGCAAAATCAAATGGCCACACTAGCATATCATGAGCTGCAGGGGGAGATTGTCCTTTTCCCATCTACTATCTTTATTCTCTATTCCCAGAAGCCCTTCTCCCCCATGTCATTCCCCTTAGAGGACTAGATAGTACCCCGACGAGCCACTTTAAACCATGGCCAGAACTCTTTTAAAGTAGGTGGGCACAGGGAGTTGGGGCCACCTCTCAGCCAACTGCCCATATATTCTGTCCTCAAAAATACTCACATTACAAGACAGCCCTGGGCACACCGTTAACTAAACTTAAGAGGCTTGTATCTCAAGAAAGCTCAGACAAAGATTCCTCACAGTGAAGGAGAAGGAAAGAATTACAACCTCTGGTCACACGCTAAGGGGGTCTTTTTGAAAAACCTTTCAAGTCCTGGACAGTAACAAACTGGCAAGTTTGGATCCGTTTCACGGCATGGTAAAATAGGCAAACACTCCATACACCACATGCACCCACAACTAAGGAGAAGGATGAGAGAGAACACAAAGCCCAAAAGGCAGCTTCAGCTGGAGCTGGGCTGTTTCTTATTTGCAAGGCATCCCATTACCTCCAAAATCTGGTCTCAGACGAATGTCATAGCCTTTCAACAGTCTGTCCACCGTCTCTTTAACCAGCGACATATTACTAGGGTCATTGACACTAAAGGAAAGAAAATGACAACAAACAGGAATGAATAAAGAAGCTAGCACGGCATCTTCAACAGCACTGCTCTCAGAGAGGTTTGCAGACAGAGCCCTGACAAGTGAGAAAGGAAAAAGACACTTACCTCTGAGCACAGACAGCGGCGATTATTAAGGGAAATGACCAAATCCCAAAGTAGCCCCTTTTCCGGACTCTCCACATCCCTTTAGTTTTTGATGGGATTGAGGGATTCACTGAAGAGAGGAGATCCAACTTAGTCTGCCCAGTGCAGTAATTCTAATGTGGAGCGCATGCGCACGGCGTACCAAAACATCAAAGGGGCAGCGGCGGCTGCCGGGGACCGAGATTTCCTTGTTTTAAAAAAAAAAATTAAAGGGGAAAAAGGAAGTAAAGCATATATATGTGTAATATGAACATGTTTGAATAATATTAAACTGTCGCCCCAGGAGTGCATGCAGAGTAAAATCTTTCTTTTCTTTTTGTTTTTTGTTTGTTTGTTTGTTTTCCTGTTGTCTTTAAGACAAAAGCAACCAGAGCGTGTGGTAAGTTTCTGTTGCTTCAGGAGGTAGTTTTGCACCTCCGGGGTGTTGGGGTTTGGAGTGTGTGTGTTTTTGTGTGTGTGTGTGTGTGTCCTTAATTTTTCTTTTTCTTTCTTTTTCTTCTTTTTGATCAGGGTGTAGGGTGTAAGGGGAAAAGATAGCTTCCTGATCCCACCACGGTCGAAGCAGGTTGAAAGGAGCAAATAGTTGAACTTTATTGCCTTAAGAATACCAATCCCCTGCCTGGAACTAGTAGAGGGGGTGGGGTGGGGGAGGGAGCGCTAGGAGAGGGGAGGGGAATAGTGGGAACTGGTGTCCGAGGGGCAGAAAACAGACCAATGGGAGGGGTGCTGAGCAAACGCTGGATTTTGAGAGGGGTGGGGGGGGGAGCGGATTGATAATATGAAAGAATTTGAAAGGGGTTGAGAAGAAAGGGGAAGGATACAGGAATTCATACGATGCTAGCCTTTCCTGCGAGTCAAGGGGCAAGCTTTTCCTTCACTACTCACGAGCGAGTTCTTTCTCTTCCTGCTGCTCAGCCTTTGCCCGCCCCGTTCCCTAAGAAAACCTCGGGGTCCTGGTTTCTGGCGCTGTGACGTTCCTGACCCGCTCGTCCCGCTATTTATAGCAGGAGGGGGAGGGGCGAAGGGAGCAGTCAGGCAAGGGCTTCTCTGGGTCTGGGTCTGGCTCTGCACAAGGGAAATTATTAAGTGGGCAGGGTGAGGTGTGACTGAGGGACGAGGAGACGGGGGCGTGAGGGACAGAGAGTGACAGCAGGTCCAAGCACAGGTGCCGAACGCGAGGGCGGATGGCGGGGTGGGATGCTCTCCTCCAGACCCCCACGCCTCGCGGACACGGGCACATGGCAGGCGCACACATACATACGTACACACACGCGCACGCACACACACACACACACACACACACGCATGCACACACGTACACGTGCGACCGCAATCCTGGCCACCCACCACTCCTTACCTCACCAGCCCTAGCTCGCCGCCCACTACTACAGCCCAACAGAGCGCCCCTGCCGCTCCGCTGTGGCCAGCTGAAGCTGGACTTCTGCGTCCAAGCCAGCGGTTCACAGAAGGAAAGCACAATGAAGCGGACCCCGAGACCTCCCAAGCCACCGAGCCCCCTATCTCCACGCCACAACTTCCTCTCTTCCCTGTCCTAGCCCATGGGGACCCAAGGCTGCATCCTTCCCTCAGACTCCCGGTTCAGCTCACCAAGGACACCAGACAGGGACTCAGTTCATGGGGAAAAAATCATTTTCTCGGCTCGGGGCGAAAGAAAGAGGGTGCCGAAGGCACCAAAACTGGGGTGCCCGGGAGTTGTGTTCCCTGGCTTCTCTTGGAGGCGGGGAAGGAACGGAGCAGGTGCTTCAACTCCCCGAGCGGAGGCACTCCTGGGTGAATAGGTAGAAAGGCACAGAGCTCAACCCCCGTGGGCCCTAGTACTGAACCTGTATCTAGTACCAAGCCTTGTCAAGGTTTACCGAGAGCGCCTACTGCAAGCAGAAAGCCATGCTTAAAGCAATATTAACCAGAAGCTGACTCCTTCGTGCCCCGGTTTTATGGGTGTAGAAACTGGCACATCGAATCTGAGGACCATGTCCAAGGTCATTCAGGTGGAGAACGGTGAAAAGCGAATGTGTACTTCTAAAGCAGTGTTTCTAACCGTTAGACTAGACAATCTCAACTCTTCAGACCAGGACCTCGCCCTCGCTTGGCTAGCTCCCTGCTTGCATGCGGGGACCTCCAAGCGCCCAAGGCGCCTGTCTTGGAGAAAGCTTACAGCTTGCACCGGCCAGTGGTCCAGCGGGTTTCCCACGAGAGCAGGGACCCCGTATGCACTGGGTTCCCAGCCAGCATAGCGCTGCAGGCTCCCTGCTGAAATCTCTTGGTCCCCACTGTGGCCAGGTTCAGCGTCCCTTTTGACCCACATACTACATGACCCACCCCCCTCCCCCGCCCCAGCCCCGGGACATTGAGAGTCATTCTGGGGCAGCTTAGAGAGGTGACTCCAAGGGAACTGTGGAGGAGGGAAGGTTGCCAGCGGGAATCTGATAGCTTCCCTAGAATGGAGGACAAAGCAGAGAGAAAGAGCTAGTTGCTTTCATAGTCTGAAGAAGTTTCTAGGTTACAGACAGGTAAGGCACCACAAACAGTGCAGATGTACTGTATGATGGTCTGCTAGGCTGGAGTCCTGCAGGAGCGCGCGCGCGCACACACACACACACACACACACACACAGGCACACAAGGGTCTAGCAGGAGGATTGCTGATTTCTCTTGTTTTTCTTTGCTCTTTCAGTAAGACTATCATTCAAGCTAAATATAATGAGAAAAGAAAAAATACTTTTCAATAACCAAAAGATTCCTGAAGTAGTTAGCCAACAATGCAGCCTAATGATGAAGTCCTAGAAAACTCCCTTCTCTCCAAAAATATCTCCAAACCCAGACTTCCTTCTATTAGTTACCCCTCTTGTCTGTTGGTTACCTTTAGGAAGATTCTCCAGTTCGAGTTGAAAGAATGAAGTTCAGTAAACAAAGTAAATCACGAAATACCCTGACATCCATCAAAATAACGGTAGTGATCCAATACAAGTACATATTGAAGATCTACTAGGAGCAGAGCTTCTCAGACACCTAGAAATAACTTGGCAAGACATTAATGTCTCTAAACTGTGGTCTCCTTTATTTATCTAGTCTAGAAAATGTTAATACTGATTTCTTCACTGGGTGAATGCTGAATGACGAGATAGCTTGAGTAGCATTTGTCTTGGGATTAGCACATATTGGCAAATCTTTAATGAATGGACAAAAAAAGCACAAAATGTTGTTGAGTGACATTTTTCTTTAAAGATGGAAAGAACACAAATTGGATGCAATTATTATAAATTTGCCCGAGGAGAATAGAGGAGCATCCATTTGAAGAAAATCAAAAGAGAGTTGTAAAAGATGAGAAAATAGAATGTCAAAAGATGAAAGGAAATCAGGTTTTTTTCCTTCCCCTTTACATGGCAGCTCTCATGGATATCTCTTATCAATGACTACAGGGAATAATATTAAAATACATTTATTCTAGTTATAAAATGTAAGATGGACATGCCTAAAACAGTATGTATTCTTCAGACTCTCAGAAAGATTCGCTGGCAGAGCTACTACAAAACTGGGAAAAAAATCACATGTAATCTGAAGTTATGTGGACTCATGGAGAGCATGGTCCAAGATTCAAATTGTAAAATCAGGGGGCAAAATGTCAGTACTGAAAAGCAAGCATGGTTTTATATTCATCTCTGAGTATCTAGTATATAGACACAATATGGTAACAGCCACCAACTACTCTTTTGTGTAATATTTATTCCTCATTATGGACAAATGTTATTTGACAAGCATTGACAATAATGACTTGAAAACAGATATGGTCTTCACGCTCTTGGTGTTCACATTCTAATATGGCAAATGGCTCTCAGAGAACTCATTGCAGACTGAACATGTGAAAAGTGAAGTGGTCTATACTGTTGGAGATTACTCAGTCTGTGGATATAGGTAAAGCTTGTAATGGAATAAATGATTCACTGTATGAAATTTGAAAGGTAACCTGTCCTCATGCTGGAACTGAAATGTCTGTCCTGCTGGTAACATTCCAGAGCACCTGGAGTGTTATACAGACTGTTGTGGGAGGTAAGACACTGATGATATTACCCAGCTATAGTGCCAACTTATCAAGCAAGAGGAGCAGTGTAAATGTTTATGTTTAAACCCATAAACAAATGTGCCTCTCACACCCTAACCTAGAGAAGCTTCCTTTTGCAGTGGATGGCAGTGAACATGGAGATTCATGGGTTGTTATATGATGGTTGAGTGTTCAGCTCTTAACAAGACATCTCTATACCACATTTTTTTAGCACTTAAAGAAGATATGGGAGCCAGAAGATAGGAGAATAACAAAGTGCTATCTTCAGGTCATGACAGCCATTGCAATCATGATCTGACAGCAGCTTCAGCTGCACTGAGCTAGACCAAGACTGGATAAGCCAATAAAAAATCCTGCATCTTGTAGAAGCTTATGGGACTCTAACCTACTCTGCTGAGCTGCTGACAACTGATGAATTCTGGAGCAGGTAAAGTCATCTTCTTCAGTGTGTACCAAACAGTGAGCCTACTAGGTTCCAGGGAATATACCAAACCTATAGCCACACAGGTGATCCTAGTTAAAATCAGTAAGTCACAAAACAAAATAGAAATGCATGAGGTGTGAATGAGGGGGAGAGGACCAATAACAGGGAGGAGTGTGATAGAAGTGGAAGAAAAATAAAAAAGGAGCTGGAGGTGCTAGGAGCTCCATGAGAAGACAAACAGAGCCAACTAACCAGGGACCAGAGGGGCTTGAGGAGACTCAATCACCAACCAAAAACCATGCATAGACTGGACCTAGGCCCTGTACACAGGTATAGCAGATAGGCAGTTCAGGCTTCATGTGGGTTCCCTAGTAAGGGGAAAGGGGGCTGTCTCTGACTTGTACTCTATTGCCTACTTTCTGATCAAACCCATTCCCCCCATCCTCCCAGCAGGGCTGCCTCTCCAGGCTACAGGAGAAGAGAAGGAGCTCAGTTCTGATGAGACCTGGTGAACAGGGATGGGAGGGTAAGGTGGCTTCCCTTATCTGAGGAATAGGTGAGGAGGATGTGGAAAGAGGGAGGAGAGGTGGGACTGACAGGAGGCGAGGATCAGGATGAAAAGTGAATGAATGGATAGGTAGATAGATAGATAGATAGATAGATAGATAGATGGATAGATAGATAACAAAATCCCAAAACAACAACCACATATCATCAGAAGTGCGGGTAGGTTATTCCCTTAATACTATCCAATTTTGTAGAAAAAAAGAAAAGAAAAACAAAGAAAGGAAGTAAGGAAGAGTTGGAAGAGCAAACAAAATGTACTGCATGGAAATGTAACAATCAAACAGCACATTTAATTAGTAATAAGCAAGAAGAGCTGTCCTTATACAGAGTTGAAGAAAGAACAATCAGACCAGTGGGTGAAACCAAGAGTCGCCACTGAACGGACAATGGGAACATGGTCGTGTTTGGAAGGGGGAGTGTTCCTGATGGATTTTCATCGCACTGGAGAAAGACAGGTGCGACTGTAAGGGATCTGTGGGAAGCTAGGGATGCAGGTAAGACAGGCTGCTGCTCTGAATTAAAGATGGTGATGATGAAAACAAGCATGTGTCACTGCCATCCTGAAGACACACTGGCTAACCTTTCTGGTGGGTGAAATCTGGGGAATGGGAGTTGAGAAGGACTGGGAATGACTCCCATGTGTCTGGTATGAACTACTCAGTGGTGGTAAAAGGCAAGAAGCTCTGTTTTTGATCCATTCAGTGTTACCATACTCATTCCATTCTACAAACAGAGGTTTTCCAGATATTTGGCTCTGAACCCTAATGTTTAGAATTGAGTGTTGAAGGCTAGGCAGGGGCCCACGTATCATCCACCTCTTGCTACTGTAAATTTTCCTTTCTTGCTTTATTCATTCTTATTTTTGAATGTATTACTATGTAATTATAGCTATGTTTTACCCATTTTATCTTCATCTTCCTGAATCAAAATAAGGCATTTTAAAATGTTTTTTTTTTTCCTTTGATTTTGTTGGTGCTCTATTCTGGAACCAAATAATACACCTCCCAGACACTGAAGACAATGAGACTGCAAAAGATCAGTGGGGCATGAGCCTCATCCATGAATGACTTGAGTGGGAAACCTGGAGTCTTAGAAGTCACTCTTTCTGGACTTCCACTGGGGACGCTTCCACGTGATTCGAGAGCGAAATCTCCCAGCAGTGTGCTTCTTGCTTTGCTGAGCTGTCTAAACACTTGAATTTAGAGTTATGTTCTTCAAATGAATAATGGCTCAGTTTAGAATATTTATCAGTCTTTGTAAATAGTGTCCAGAAAATGAACAAGATTCTAGAGCAAGAGCCAAACCTTTATAACTTGTGAATATATAGTGTGATACATTTATGCACACAGACACACACACACACTAGTTTCAGGGCATGCCATAGCACAAGCATGGGCCTAGTAATGGGCATTGCCAGGTAAATGGGTGCCTGGACCACTGTGATGTGAGAATAAGAACTGATTAAAAAGATAGCACACACACACACACACACACTAATACAAAAGTTGTTTCAGGTCTAGAAAAATGACCCTGTAGAATTATGAAGAGCTGAGTTCAAATTCCCAGACCCCATGCTAAGGCTGGTGCACTCCTGTATATCTGAAATCCCTACACTTCTCTGGAGAACTTTGAGGTGGCGATAGGAGGATACCCAATGGGCTGGACAGCTTAACATATGTAGCAGTAAAACAACAAAGGGTCTGTCGCAAGTGGGGTGAAAGGTCAGTACTAGAGCCTCTGGAAGTCCTCTGACTTCCATGTGTGTGCCCAGGCAATGCACATACCTGCATTAAATAAAACATAATAACGTGTTTGCTCATGCGCACATGTACACAAACACATTATATGCATGCACTGGAAAAATGATTCCATGTTTCTCACACATAGATGCATTTGTATTTACTTTTGTGTGCTAATAGGTCTGACTAAATGAATTATAATGTATGGTTCACCGTTATGTTGGTTAAACATTCTGGCTAACCCTGCCTCAGAGACCTAAAGAGAAAGTTCTCCTGGAATACCATAAATTACATACTAAGCTTATGAATTAAGGAGATTTTATTTTTTATTTAAAAAAAAGTGTGAAATCAAAGCTCACTGCGTTCTGTGTCTCCAACAGGTGACAGAAGCTCTTAACTTTGGTTTTGGTAAAATATTTGGACAAGTAAACTATAAATCACTTAAAATACTTAACTAGAAATATATTTGTAAAAATAATAAAGAAATAATAAAGCAGGTCTTTGTGTCAAACATTATTTCAAATGCTTTATGTGGGGTAATCTATGTACTGCTAACAATATGCCTATAAAATACAATTTCCCTTTGTCATACTATGAGAAAACAATGTGTCAGTATGTTTAAGATGGCAGTTTGGGAGAAAATATTTGAGGTCTCAGGCCTTTCCTGAGAAATGAAACTCCTGTATTCTGGAAGCTCTCAACATTTTTCATCGACTAAGTTAACATAACTGAAATAAAATCTCAACTCAAACAAAGAGTCTCTGCACTTTATCAATCAAATGACCAGTAGGCGCTCTTGATCCTTGAATTATTGGACATATTTTGAATCAGGACACCTTTAAGCACCACCTCAGATTAATCGATCCTTAAGAATTCGGGAAGGAAAGTGCACCTCAAAGTAGAAAATGAAATTAGTGATGCTTCTAATGGAGGAAAATTGTTCAATGAGGAAATTACCTGGAGACTGACACCACAGGGATGCTAATTATATTCACGTAAGTCTCAGCAGTAATACAACACTACATCCTGTTTGCTACAGATTTTTTTTTTGTCAATTGTTTCTCAAAACCTGAATGGCCAGGGATAAATAGAAGTTCCCTATCAATGTGTATGTGAAAACTGATAGACATGTGGCAGCATGAAAGAAACATGGAATAATTTTTCACATTCTCTTTTATGCCTGCATAAATTGGGTGATCCAATGTGTGTAAGGTGGCTTTTTATGGAACAATGGTCACGCTCTTTAGTGGGTTTTCCAGTGTGCATTCTTTCTTATGACATGTGTCTGGGTGGCTATGGTTGCTAACAACCCTGGAGTTTATCAAAATTTTGAGAGCCTACCAAAACTTCAGAATTCTGGAAAATGTGTACATTTTTCAGAAATCAAAGTTAAAATCAAACTTTCAGAGCTAAGGTTGTTGTGCATAACTACAGTCAAGTAATCACGAGATAGATCAGAATTCCAAGTTCAAAGCCAGCCTGAATTCAACAGCGTGATGTTCTCTCTAAAGACCAAATTCAGAGAAAGCTAACCAAATCAAATAAAGAAATCCCTGATGCTAGGCATGGGGAGGGAGGCACAGCTTTAATCCCAACACATGGGAGGCAGAGACACGAGGTCTATGAATTGGAAACCAACCCAGTCTACATAAGAAATTTCAGGCCAGCCAGGGCTGCATAATTGAAACTTGTCTCAAAGCAATCCATATGGTGTGAAATTAGTGGCTGTTTATTTAAATGTTTGCAATACCTAATATGGTGTCTTCAATTATACAGTTATAGTTAATATAGAAAATATACATTTAATGTACTTTGTGGTATATGTCATAGAGCCTACAAATGTTGTTCAGACAGACTTCCTTTATTCATACTTTTCTATGTTAACAGCCAACTGTGGTTTCATATACACTCATGTCAAAGTGCTTTATTGAAGTAGCTCTTTTGCTAAACATACGGTGGTTTTATTCTTATTTCGTTAGTCACCAAGATTGTGAATTCATCAGGTCAGTGAATTGTTCTAACTTGTGTCAGGTATTTCATGAGAGTTTTAACTGCTAGTTGAAACATGATTCACCACTTACACATTCCAAGTTCTTGCTTGCTGTCTTGCTTTCTCTGTAATGACCACGAGCAATTCATTACTCATGTAATTTTCCCAAAAATATATTAGACATCATTCAGCGCTGTTCGGTTTGCAAGTGATGAAAACCAAAATCAAAATCCTAATATCTAAGGTAAGGTAATATTATAATTAAATATAATTTAAAATTTCAGGGTACACTCAGGACCTAGATTTTTTTTTTAGTTTTTCAATTCCGTTTTGGAAAGTTGGCTTTATTCGCAGCCTCTTCTAACAAGAAACACCAGATGTTCAAGGACAACAGAGTTGAGATTAACAGCTTTTCAATTCCCAAATTTAGAACACTACATAGGGATGTGTGTGCATGGGTGTGCAAAATCCACACATCTATGAGTGTCTGTGGAGGCTGAAGGCCGACCTTTTTATCTACTCCACTTACTTTCCATCTTATAATTATAAAATCATAATTATAAAATTATAGTTATTTTTTTGTTTAGGATGAACCTTTTTCCTTCACCTAGAGGTTAGAAATTCATTTTCACTGGCTGTTTGGAGAGCATTTGGGGTCTTACAGTCTTTGCCCTCCCAGGTACTGGTGTTATAGAAATGCAACTCTACATCTGGTTGTTATAGGGGTGATTGAAATCCAAACTAAGGTAATTAGGTTTGACAGTGTTCACTTTAACTCCTGAAATATCATCCCAGCTTGTAAATAAAATTTCAAAAGCATGAATTTTATGTTTTTGCTGTATATGTTTTTATACATTATATATGTTCTATGTTTCTGTTCTGTTTTAATGCTTTTGTCATACAATCATTTATATGAAATATACCATGTGGACTTTTCTTTAACAATAAAAATATTCCTTCATGCCAGGCATGGTGGAGCATGCCTTTAATCCCAGCACTTAGATAGAAGAGGCAGGCAGATCCCGGTGAGTCTGAGGCCAGCCTGGACTACATAGAAAGTTTTAGGACAGTCAGACCTACATAGTAAGGTCCTATCTTGAAAAACCAAGAAAATAATCCTTCATGTTTATCATATGCCCTTGGGATACAGTGACTGCTCATGCTTAACATCCTTTCCTGACACATTACTTTCTAGTAAATACGTATTACATTTAATTCTCCCTCAACACTAAGATAGGTTCTAATATTGCCTCTGCTTCACAATATTTGGTAAATATCAACGTGTTGTGATTAAGCAAAACCTTGTAGCAAAATGGAATGGACACTAGGTGAAGTGTATGGGAGTGAATAATTCTTGAACTGGAACATCATGAATGAGCTGTGTTAATCACTGCTCTCTTCCATTTGTTTTAACAGCATCAAAGAAACTGCATGAAGTCATGCTTTCTTCTAGTAGGGGAAGAATGTAGACTCAGGTTCAGCAAAACAATTAAGAGCAGCAAGTGGAAGCCTTTCTTCAGAGTCGCACTATGTGGGGGTGTAGAAAAACATCATTTCCTCCTCCTGCTTCTCCTCCTCTTTCTCCTTGACCAGGTTTGTGCTAAACAGAAATCCCAACAACGAGTTTCTTCATTTATCTTTAAATGTAATCATTCTTATGAAAGTTCAGCTATGTGACTAACTGCTGGAGCTAATGATGTATTCATTCACTGGGCACACTGAGTACCTTGGGGGAATCTGATACATTTCAGACCAAACGTTATTCAGAATGTGGGCTGTGGCTGGCTTAGCAGATGGTTTTGAACATTATATACTGAAACCTACTACAAACTGAGAAAATTGTTTCAACTTTCAGTTCTGGCTGTCTCACCAAGAAAGTCCCAGTTTGACAGTCAGATGCCATCCACATTTCTAAGACTTATCTGTCCATTTTTTACAGAGCATTTTGAGTGCTCACATATAAAGCAATGTTGTTTTTTTATCATCTTGGTTATATTTATACCATTGTCTTTACTACTCTGATTCTCCAAATGTAGAGCTATTACTTTCCTTTATAAACAAAGTAGTTAAAAGTCAGTACATTTAGGAAAATAGATAAAAGAGCAGAGCAGTTGATAACTGGGCTTGAAAAAATGTTGGTGGTATGTAAACAACTTAAACATTGCAACAATTTGGGCAGAAACTTGCTGTTGTTTTTATAACTGAAGTTCCTACCTTTTATAAAAGACATTTTTTCATGTGCGTGAAGACTTTGTCCACATATGTGTGTGTGTATGTATATGTATGCATATGTATATGTATGTATGCATGTATGTATATATACATCATATCTGGTTCCCAAAGAGGCCAGGAGAAGACATCAGATCCCCTGGAACTGTAGTTGGAGATGGTTGTGAGTCACCAGAGCAAAGGAATCCAGTTCTCTGAAAAAGAACCACAAGCTTTTAACAAAGAAGCCCCTATAAGAGAAATTCCTATAGTTAAGTGAATTTTCTCTAACTCTGTAGTATCTGTGATTACCAAATGTTAGGTAATGTATAGACATGAGATATGAGGTGAACCTGAGCATTCTCTCAAAACGATATCACTTTCTGAGACTAAGTCTTAGAAGTCTAGTTCAGCAACAAAATGAATATGCTGAGCCTCAATGTTCCTCCCAGTTTTTTTCAGAGAACACAGTCAGGAATCAGAGTCCTTTCCCTTAAGGAGCTTAATTGTCTCAGTAAGAGGAAGATAGACATCATGAATGGTATAAGAAACAAGATATAAATTTTATAAGAAAACCATAAATCAAAAGGAATATAAAATTTGGTGGCTATAAGAGAACGATTAGAGATTGTTGGGAGCAAATGGAAAAGACTAAACTGACAACAAACTATTTTGGAAATGGATTCTGGAGGATAGGCAAGACAAGGCTTCAGTTATCAGTGGAATATAGAAAAGTTTAGAACATGTTTTGCATGAATGTAATGTATGCAAACATTGAAGAGATTAAACAACAAAGGCAGTTAAAGTACAGAATTTCAGTATCAGGTAAAGATTACAAATTGTGTAGATAAAAAATGTGTTCTGGAGTTTAGTCATTATAACACTATCATTCTTTATTTTAATCAGGAATAAGAAAGCTTTTTATCATACTATTTAATGTATGCTCTGGCAGATACTTCACTTTGCAAGAGAAGCATGCAGAGCAACTATAGACAAAGCTAAACAATAAAGATGAGTCATAATTTAAAGAGCAATAGGCCTGAAAAGAATTAACACTACCAGGAAACACAGTAACATTTTAGAAGCAACAACAAAAAAACAAATATGCAAGATACTTCTTTCTCAGCTATCACTAGTGCTTCTTAACCATATTTATGGGTCATGTGATTGCTATGTATGACATGGCCTCTCACATAATTTTCACCTGAGTATAAATTTTCACAGACTGATGCTCAAAAGCTTAGATCACTAGACCCTTTCAAAATCAGCATGGATAACTTGGGAGCTGATCAATGGGAAAGCATAAGCAAGGCATTTTTTTTTAGGCTTGGGTTCAATACTCATTAGAGCCAAAAAAAAAAAATTACCTTGGGAGAGCAGTTAAGAATTTATAGGAAGGAACCTGTAAGCATGGGGCAGATCTTCACTTCACTGTTTTATTACTTCACAAAATCTAGGGGTGAAAGCAGATCATGAGAACTTGTTTGCATTCTCCTTCTTTCCACATAGAAAAAGGGAGTGTAAAGGGGATGGGAGAAAATAAACCACTAAGAGTCTATCATTCCTGGAAAAGAAGGCATCAATATTGGACCTCCTTAAATTCAAAACATAGAGGAGTGTAGCTGGGTGCTGAGTTTTCAATCTGATTGTATGCTTGAGTGGTACCAAGAAGCAAAACTCTCCTAACTCTGTTATCTCAAATACAAATGAGAAGGTCAAACACAGATGAAACTTTCTAGGATGTAAACCACACCTTGGCAAAGTAAGGATCTGGCCAAACAAATACAGTCTTACCTCTTATTTTGCTATTTCAGTGTTTTCAAGCTAGATGGGGTCCCAGCGCCAAGAGAAAGAAGTGGATATGAAATCCCATCTCTCCAAGAAGTTATTTGCAATTAATCCCTTCTGACAAAGGGAAAGCCAGTGTTTTCCAGGGTATGTCAAGCACAGTCCAGGGTAGTCATCAGGCAAAGGAGTATTTGTACCACTCAAAACAAACTCCATGTTTTGAGGGTGGTTTTTTTTTCATTCTTATTGCTACTTTTGTCTTTAGTTTGTGTTTATTCATTTATTTTTGAGAGAAAGAGAGGGAACAAGAGAATATAAATATGGGTTTGGAGGAGGTTGGAAGGATCCTAGAGGAGAATGGAGAGAGATAAAACAGGATCAAAATGCATTATATGAAGAAAATTCATTTAAGACTTTGAAGAAAAATAACAACTTTAGCTTTGTTGGAGTGCAGTCCTGCCCATGAGTTTTGGTGCTGTCAGCATGTACTTTGGTACAAGCAATAGAGACATGAGTAACCTATACTTTTCTGGGACTTGTCTTATATCTTCAACATTTAAAAGCAAGCTTAGCAGGTTAAGCACCTTTCTTTAGTTCACCCAGGACTAATTCACTGTCAGACAAGGTGCATCCAGGCAGGGGCTTTAGAAATACAGACCAGCCTAGTAATAGGAAGGGCCAAAAGGAAAATGGATTTTAAAACCTCTGAGTCATATTCCATTGTGTAAATATACCACAATTTTTGTATCCATTCCTCAGTTGAGGGACATCTGGGTTGTTTCCAGATTCTGGCTATTACAAAGAAAGCTGCTATGAACATGGTTGAGCAAATATCCTTGTTGTATACTTAAGCGTCTTTTAGATATGTGCCTAGGAGGGGTATAGCTGGATCTTGAGGTAGCACTAGTCCCAATTTTCTGAGAAAGCACCAGATAGATTTCCAAAGTGATTGTATAAGCTTACATTCCCATTACAATGGAGGAGGGTTCCCCTTTTTCCATATCCTCTCCAGCATATGTTGTCACTAGAGTTTTTTTTTTATCATAGCCATTCTGATAGGTATAAGATAAAATCTCAGGGTCATTTTGATTTGCATTTCCCAGCAATCAAAAACAAGGAAATCATGAAATTTGCAGGCAAATGGTGAGAACTAGGGAAGATCATCCTGAGTGAGGTATCCGAGAAGCAGAAACACACACATGGTATATACTCGCTAATAGGTGGGTATTAGACATATACTATAGGACAATCATACTAAAATATGTACACCTAAAGAAGCTAAGCAAGAAGGAGGACCCTGGCTAATATGATCAATCCTCTCTCAGTAAGGCAAATGGGATGGACATCAGAAGAGGGAAAAATACCTGGCACAGGATAGGAGCCTACTACAGAGGGCTTCTGAAAGACTCTACCCAGCAGGATATCAAAGCAGATGCTGAAACTCGGACAAACTTTGGGCAGAATGCAGGGAATCTTATGAAAGAAGGGGGAGATAGAAAGACCTGGAGGAGACAGGAGCTCCAAGAGGAGAGCAACAGAACCAAAAAAATCTAGATGAAGGGGTCTTTTTCTGATACTCCAACCATGACCATCCATGGAGATAACCTACAACCCCTGCGTAGATGTAGCCCATGGCAGCTCAGTGTCGAAGTGGGTTCCCTAGTAAAGGGAAGAGGGGCTGTCTCTGGCATGAACTCAGTGGTTGGTTCTTTGACCATCTCCTTCTGAGGGGTTGTAGGGAGCAGCCTTACCAGGTCACAGAGGAAGACAAGACCACTCCTGATGAGACCTGATAGGCTAGGGTCAGAGGGAAGGGAAGGAGGACCTCCCCTCTCAGTGGACTGGGGGAGGGACATAGGAGGATAAGAGGAAGGGAGAGAGTGGTTGGGAGGGGGGAAGGGCAGGGGCTACAGCTGGGATACAAAGTGAATAAAGTGTAATAAATTAAAAAATAAATTAATAATATAATTATTAATAATAATATGTTGCTTTTGTTTTATTTTTGGAAGTGGAGTTAATATCACCAGGAACTCAGGTGGAAGCATGAATGGAGGGAAGTGGGGGGGGAAGTGTGCAAGTTCAACAGTTAGAAAATAACACAAAAGATAAAATTTAGCTAGCTGATTTTCTTTTCTTTCTTCTTCTTCTTCTTTTTTTTAATCATCACATACCATCCTGGAGTGTGTTTCATGTTTTCTTCATTTTTCCTCCTGGTGAAAATCACAGACACATTCACAGATGAATTCACAAGTGAGATGCTTGACTTGGTCGTCAGCAGTGGCATCCTGCGTCTGTGGAGTGGAACTAATCATTTTCTGTCACTTCTCACTTCTCTTCCTCTTTCCACTTCCTCTGAGATCGCATTTCTGCTGAGACAACCTGAGGAGTGAGAATTTTAAGGGCAGATGATTTCACTCGTCACGATAGAAGGTGGGACAGTGCTGCTCAGGCACATGTGCTTTGCAGTGTATTCTTGACTTTTTTATCCTATTGAGACCATCCTCTTAAAAGCTATGTGCAAATCCTTTCCCACTGAAGTAAGGACTCCTTTGAATGGAACAAATTCATGGACTATCATAAAATGAAGACAGAAACATTCCACAGAGAAGGTGATGGGGAGTCATTTTTCAGTATCTCTTCCTTACAGGACAGTTAAAATTCATATTATTAGAGGAACAGACGTAGAGTCTCATAATTTGGGGAAAAATTTCCCATTGGTTCCTAAAACTTCCCCATTCTTCCTATTTTTCTATTTTTGGTAAACATTTGTCACTTACTAGGGTTTTAATAATCACACAGCATGAGCCTGGCTCATGTAACTCAGTTTTGGCCATTAAAGTTGCAATTTAACTCCTTTCCTAATGCTTCCTAATGCAAGTAAAGTGACTGGTAAGTTGCTTTTTGTTGTTTTTGTTGCTGTTTATTTGCTATTATGAAGAAATTTTTGATTGTTTTGATCCCATCATTTTTTTGTTATATGCTTTTTTTCCTTTAGAATGATTTTCCCCTTTTGAAACAAAACTTTTCCCTCACCTAGTATATACTGATAACAGTTTCTCCCCTCTCTATTTCTTTCAGATTCTCCTCACCTCTCTTTCCATCCAGAGCTACTCTATTTCTGTCTTTCATTAGATAATAAACAGGCTTCTAATAGGCAATTACAAAATAAAATAAAACAAAATCAGCTAAATTTTTAAATTCTGCCCAGGTCAGAACTTCCTGAAATTACAATTTTTAACATTCTTTGTGCTCTCTCTCTCTCTCTCTCTCTCTCTCTCTCTCACTTTCTCTCTCCCCTGCCTTTCTACCTGTCTTATCTCTCCTTCATTTTTTTAGAGTTTCACATTTATATATTTCTATTATTGCCAAAATGCCTAAGTTCTTAATTGTACTAGACACGGTAATTGCCAAAGTATAAGCTTCCCTTCTCTGAGTCCTTACATTAGCCCTTTGAGCTTTCATGCAACTGACAGCCACAGTTTTTGAATGAGAAAACTAGCTAACAAAAATGCTTAAGGAAAGGGCAAAGAAGGAAAAGAGGGAGGGTGGGTTAGACTGGGAGGAGATGAGAGAGGGGGCTGCAGTGGGGATACAAAGTGAATAAATTGTAATAAATAAATGCATAAAGTAAATTTAAATAGTGATTAAAGACTCTCTAAAGTTTCTACAACACCAATAACGAGTTATTACTACGATTGCATAATAATAAACAAAGGTGAACTCAAGATTCTTACTGACCTGAGTTGGAGTGTAGACAGTAACATTCAACACTGCCTAGTTTCAGAGGGTAATAATCCAGAATCTCTCAAATAGTACAGGGGGTCAAGGAAGATCTTGGTTGCTAGGAATAGAAGAGACTTTAATCATGATGGTAGATCTTCCGAGTGCATTCAGCTGCTGGGCAATGAACTCAACATTCTATGCAATATACCATGTCTTGTAGAAGGTGATGTGATAATAACTTTCTAAAAATGCAAGGCAAAAGCAGTAAGGAAAAAATTCTATACACATGCACACACACATACTTGCAGGAGTACTTCAATACACAGTTGTACACACATACACCAAATACAGGCGAGAGGAAAGAGAGCATCCCAAGAGACTCTTTCGGAATTGAAAGAACTCAGAAAAAAGAAGGGCCTCGAGAAACTTTCTAAGAGAAAACACTGGTTCTTCACTGAATGGAGCCTGCTGCTATAATTAATACAGATCAGGGAAGTTTGATAAGTAATGTAAAGACAGTAAAAATGGACTGTTTTACAAACAGAAATTGGGAGCTGCCGAGATGGCTCAACAGTTAAAAATACTAGCTGCTCTTCCAAAGGACTTGGGTTTGATTCTCAGCATCTGCAGGGAGACTCATAATCATCTGTAACTCCACTTCTGAGGGATCTGATACCCTCTTCTGGCCTCTTTGGGTACTGCATGCACATGGTTCACAGCTAAATATGCAGGTAAAAACAAGAGATTGTGTGTCTCTTACGCTTTAAATGTGCCCTTGATAAGAGTTTTGAATTGTAGTAACATATAAATTACATTTAAGATGTAAAAAATTAATGTGTAAGAGTTTTTAAGATGTTGCCAATGAGAAAACTGGGTGTAAACAAACCAAGCCTTCTAGGACATCGGAATGCATGATGAACTTCTGCTGGCAGCCTTCAGGCGCCTCTGAAGAATAACCAGTAACAATAACATCCAATTTCCTTGGCCTAAATCTTAAGCACCATTCTGAGGACTTTATACAAATGGTGTCTTTATGTTTCAGCCAGGCTCATTTGTCCTTGTCTCATTTCCAAGCCTCAGGTTTCTGCCTTGTATCATGCTGCTTTAACTTTAGCATCCTGCACACCACACAGCTGCAGCGATCCATCCAATCAAACATTTGCTCCCTGGTCTTCAGGAACTCTGTTAGAGCCCAGATTGACTTCTGGAACCCAGTCTCATTTGCTCCCTCCTCTCCTTCACCCCAAGATCATATACTCAGCACCTCCACCAACTCGGTGCTCTTGGCTCTGAGTGTTGTCTCTCAACCTGGCACAGCTTCCTCCAGGTCCTGCCATGGCTAGCTGCACACTGTCAGCTAATCTTTTGCATGATCTTCTCAGCTTGGCCAATCCTGAGCCAGTTATCATTTCATCTTACCCTTATATTATAGCCATCCAATGTCTGCTCATCTGGATTGTATTTTCTTTTTACTCATTTGTTGTCTTCTTGCATTAACATGTAAATTTTTAATACCCCATATATCTTATTCAAAGAACATCAGATGTGCTATGTCTGAAATAAAATATTTGTACTACAGGAGCAACTGAATTTCAGATCTCTCAATGAGTTGTTTTTCCTGATTGCTATTTCTTTGAATCAGCTGTACTGGTTGCCCATGTCTGAGAATTCTTTTAAAAAACACCTTACATACATAACACATTTGAATTTTTATAACTCCATCAGGTGATTACTACTGTACACATGGAAATTTCCAGAGCCAATGCATGGCAGGGTCAGAATTCAGATGAAGTGGACCCTCTTGTCCTTGAGCAACCCTCTATTGTCTGAAGAGCAGCCACAGACTCTTCCTGGTAGCTCACTTGATCACAGGATGTCTTGCCTGCTTTTCTGTTTCTCATTCACACCATAGTTTTAACTTTTGTAACCAAAATATGCTTTGGACTTCCTCAGACACTTTTTTAGGCTTTCTATTGTTTCATTCCAAAAGACATGCGACGTATCAAACATTAAATATTTTCATTACTTGTTCTTAAATTGATCAAATACACGAAGAGATGAGGGCATGTGCAGAAAATCTTCTAAGAAGTTTTTGTGAGAACGCCTTGGTTCTTCACTGAATGGAAGCAACTGTTACAGTAAATAGAGGAGGGGTGATCATCATATATCACCTTCTCACAAACACTAATAAAAATAAAGATATATGTAAACATTAGCCAGAGTGAAAGATTCATAAAACACTCACGGAAATTGCAGGAAGTTTATTGAAGTAAAATATTTCCTGAATGGTTTACCAGCTCATGTTATAATATTCTCATCTGGAAAGGAGCTCTTCTCCTCTGAGTGCTTTCTGATTCTCAGGAATCGTGTTCTCTGTGACTTTCTGTAGAGATCAATGTTTTTCTAAAAACTGGTAGCCTCCCAAGCAGGAACATATCAAGTTGAATGGCTGTTTCTATGCATCAACTGAGAATATGGAAATGAGAAATGACAATATATATATATATATATATATATTTGTGTGTAGGTAACATATATATATATATACATGTATAAAGACAGCATATATATGCATACAAGTTTGTGCTGAGTACCTAGCTTAGTAAAGTGCCTGTTATGGAAATGCAAAGACTTGTGCTAAGATCATCAGCACTGTCATAAAGCATGGGGTTTGGGAATACAAGTCTGTAACCCCTAAAGAGGCTAAGACAAGATGGTCCCGAGGTTTACTGGCCAGCCAGCCTAGCCAAGTCACCCAACTGCATGTCCAGTGAGAGGCCCTTTCTTAAAAAGTAAGGGAAGGAGTGACTGAAGGAAATAACTGACTTCAAACTTGATCCTCTACTTTCATTCATGTACATGTGCATGATACATGAGTTCTTATATGCACAGGTATACACACGTATGTCAGACACACAAGAGGAGTGGAAAAGAATGGGCACAGCCCAGTGGCCTATTTAGTAGAAGTGAATTTAACAATCATTAGTGTTCAAAGTTTTTACTAAGATGGTACTGTATATGCCCTAGATATTTATAGACCCTAGAGATATTATGATAAAACATTATAATTTGTATAAGGAAGGAAATTAGTTACTTCATAAGCAAAAATTTATGTCCATACACAGTAAAAAAAATGTAAGGTTTTCTTTTGATTTGATTTGTTTAGAAAAGAGAGGTATTTGCAAGAAGAGATTGCAGACCAGTTTCCTGATGAGAGATTAGGATAAACTTCTTTCAAAATGGAACCTGGGGCTGTAAGTCTGGGCATAAGAAAGCAGTGATGGTGTCCTGAATGAAACAGGGAGGCGAATAGGGAGAAAAGGGGGATGCAATGGAAGGAATAGCAACTAAATTTCTCCAGAGATAAAAAGAATGACTAGAAACAAACTGAACACATAAGACCTCAAACAAAAGGAGCAGTGAAATTTTTCAAACATCAGTTAACGCAGAGGGATGAGCAGTGGCTAACGATGTGCATGAGTACTGAACATATGTGTAACTGCATGGTATACCTCTGCATTCTTTTACATAGTCACCAAGTCATCTGGTGGATCATTTTGACATCAGCCATTGATTATTCACTCTACATCACTATGCTCTCTCACTTGATGGCATATTGACATGACCAACCTTGCTGAAGCCAACTTAAAGAGTCTTTGCATACATTATCTTCACAGTACTAAATGCATCCCCCAGCAGTGAGTCATGGTAGGAAGGATGAGTAAATCTCTAAATCACTCTCAGAATTTGTGGCTTTGGTAAAAGGACAGGTTCTAAGGCAGTCACCCTCTTAGGTAGAAAATGGATAGGCAACATCCCAATTGAATAAACATAAGCAATAGTATTTTTTCATTAGGGCTCAACTTATTATTTTGTAAACTTGGGGTACTGGCAAAGTTATTACCATGCATGCAGCCAGGGATTGAAAAAGTAGGGGGGGGGTCTTAGTAGATAATCTACAGGAAACATTTATTCCAGCCTTTAATAGATAATATAGGCAACAGAGAGCAAACATTGCATTTTACTCCACGTGAGCAAAGGGAAGACTTCTTTTTCCATTATTATAAGATTCAATTTGGGACTGTGCTTGCTTCTTAAGACCTGCCTGATAGTAAAAGGGGCCAGATGTATCACTGGTTTGGTATGCGAAGGCTGGAAAGCTCCCAGGTGATCCTAATGTGCGATGATGGTACAAACACCTAACCTGGAACTTGTCTGAGTGGGGCAACCAGCTCTACTCCTTGTCCTGGTCCCCTTAAGGGAAGAATTCAAATAAGTGCCCAGATTGCCAAAGGGCAGATGGAAGAACACTTGCAACGGTGGTGTTAAAGAATCTGAAAGATTCATAGTAATGTGCTCCCAGGGCCTCTTTTGCCCTACATTTCCTGTCTGTTTGGTGAGAGTCTCTAGCTGGCTGTAAACATTGATTGTTCGCCACCCTGGGATTTTGGTTTCCACTGCATCACTATAGAACCCAGGGCCACAAAAGCTGAAGTTGTTCTTTGAAGTCATTAACAGAAAGAAGTTTGTATCATTAGTGCATTAGTTCACATGCCACCAGATTGGAAAACTTTGTGCAATGACAGTGACCTAACACTGAAAGTCTGAGGTGTTATATCCCTAGATTTATTCATACACTGCAGCTGATATATCTCTCCATGCATACTTTTGATTACTTCCATTACTACCGTGTCTTGAAATTGAAGACCTGAAATTGACTGTCAGGTCTTTTGAAAGCCTGGATCAGTCATAGAGACAGTTATTTTTTTTTCTTTTGCAAATAAACTATCTTTTGATCAAGCAGTCTGTTTACTCTCTTTGTGCTTTCTATTCTCTACGGTAATGGTCCTCAGCCTTTTATATACATGCCAAACACCTGAGAATCTTGTGAAAACATGTATGCTTGTGTTCACTCATCACTGCACCTCGACATTTCTATCAAATTCCCAGGCTTCTTGGCTGGAGTTGGTGCTAGACTCTTGTTTGCATCGCATGGTTTTACAAATAAGCTAATAAAGTCTTACAGATGAGCTTCAATACTCATCTTCTTTTTTCCTGATTCATTCTTACTTATTTTCAGCATTTATACAATAAAATGTTTTAGTGAGGTGTTAATATGCTTTTTTATGATTGTGTGATTTTCTTTCCCCCCTCCATTGCACAGAAACTGCACAGTGCTGGGTGAAATCTTATATCAGAAGAGATTTGTACTTAAAAATTAGATCCTAGTAATTACAGCTCTTGTTCTACAGTCTAACTCAGAAAATATGATGATAAAGGCATCAATGGATTTCTCGAGAAACATCCTGCGGTGAGGACACATGTCCAGGATGGTTGGGCTGGAAATCTGAGGCATTCACTACAGTGAATGGTTCACTGTAATAGCATACTTAGTTGTAGGAGTCTAATAATATGATTTCCAAACTTAGTGAAGAAACAAGTTTCCTAAACTTGTTACAGAAACTAGAGGATCTTGGCTATGGAAGAAGGGAAACTACTTCTTCCTCAGTGCTTTACAGGAATTTTTCACAATTCCCCCCAAATGCTATTTGTATTATTAACTTAAATATTATTAATTTTCCTGTATGGGAACCAGGTACTAGATTATAAACATTGGGCTGTAATAATGCTTATTCATTAAATATTTGCTTTTTTAGTTTTCTCTATGTTTCAGTGTTGTGATACAGGTTGAAGGCATCAGTTGCAGTTTGTACTTCTTGGACACTCTTTTGTGATTTGTGTGTGGTAGCTCAAAAGCAATAGATGCTTCACAGTAGATTCTACTAAACACTTAGCAGCTGGCTCTTGTAAATCTGTGGCTTGGAATAATTTAGGAGATGATTAGGAGACATAGTCTTCAATATAATTTTGTTAATCTGGGATTAGAGATAGCCCTGTATTTAATATGTGTTACCTCCAAACTGTTTGAAGAAGCAAGTTTGTGTCAGGCTTAATCATATCCCAAAACAGCTTGTTTTGCTGATTACCAAGTCAGCTGAATGCTAAGGTACTTGAAACTATGGAAACCAGAGTGAGGACAAGCAGACCAGGAAAGAAAATCACTTCCTTTCATCTGTTATATAAATATAAATAATTTCACCAAGCTTTTAACCCAAGACGTCAAGGCAAGAATCATTATAACTTTTTTTCCAATTAAATAACTCCTATTTTTCCCTACTGTAATATTGGTATGCGTTAGAAAAATATGATAAAGCAGCAATTTCTCTCAGTCACATTAGCTAGGGGTTAAATTCTGTCTTAGCAGCGGAAAGTTACAGCTGCTGTTAGAAGTCTAGTAATTACTCCGGTCAACATTCTCCAAGAAATTCCAGCTGTCTTACCAAGCATGCTTTGTCAGGAAGACTTCTTTCCTGCCAGGGGCTCAAGTTGTAGAATAACCATAATGGATCCAGTGAAAAGAGCTGAAAGACAATGAGTTGAAAGGCTATGCTGTGCCTTTTTTTTTTTTGTCATCATGTTTTTTGTTTGTATGTTTGTTATTGCTTTGTTTTTGGGTTTTTTTTTTTTGAGATTTTTGTTTCCTTTTTTGTTTTGCTTAAATTTAAGACTTTGATAATGACAGTTATGTAACTAGAGGAATTTCTACTTAATTGTACAAGAATGCAAGTAATAGTGAAAACTAGAGAATGAGGAAATAAGAAGACAGAAGGAGAGAAACTTTAGCCCTTAAAAAAAAAAAAAGAGGCTGATGGGCAGCGTGTGCCACATCTAACCAAGAAGTTATTTGCAATTGATACCTGCTGGGAAAGGTAAAATCAATTTTCTTCAAGGGGGAATATTACTGGGTATATCAGTCATACTCTAGGAAACACCCAGGAGTACTTGGCCAACACAAAACACACTCCATGCTTTGTGTGTGTGTGTGTCTGTGTGTGTGTGTGTGTGTGTGTGTGTGTGCATGTATGAGAGAGAGAGAAAGTGTTTTCAAGAAATGGTTCTGATTTGTAAAACAAAGGGGTGTTATAAGAGCTATTTCTGCTATAGAAACTAAAATGAGGAGGGAATAATGACAAAGCAGAGGGAAGGATGATAAGGGCCAAATCAGAGAGGAAATCTCTAGGAAATAGAAACTCAGACAGCAACAATTGCCCTAAGGCAAGATCTTGATGATGGGAAGAAAACAGAGAAAGAAAAGTGAGTTGGTCAATGGGGAGCCTGATGTGAGGTTATTGTAGAGAGACTGACAGTCTTACAGGCCACTGTAAAGAGCTGCTGTTTTGATTCTTATGATCAAACTTGACATTGCTTAGTTTTTAAGATGCATTATTGTACAACCTATAAGAAACAGGAAGTTTTGGTGCCAAGGATATTATATATATATATATATATATATATATATATAACATATATGTAATATTAGATATAAATTTATTACATGTACATGTGTGTAATAAATCTAGCATTGTGTGCAGAAGATCAATAGCAGAACAAATCAATGACCCTAATAAAATGCTAGGTTTTCTAAGTTCATGTATCAGAAAGTACCTGGAAAGTAAAAAGGGTGTCAGTTTCTCCCAACTCAGTGTACACATTCACTGTTTCTTCCATTCAGATTCCAGTAAACTATTTTTACAGATTTTGACAATCTCAAACTTGAATGTCTACATAAATGAAAAGAATTTGGAATGTCTAATACAATACTGAGACATTAAGATAGGACCGGAAGATGACACTGACCTACTTTAGGACTGACTAACGCTCCCATAATCACAGCAGCATGTAACCAAGAAAAGAATAGACATAGATCAATGCATCAAAATAGCTCAGAAAAAGACACTAATTTAGCCAGCTTTAGTTTTAAAATAGACACAAAGGCAATTCAATGGAGAAGGGATAATCTTTGGAACAAACGGTGCTGTTACAATTGGGCATCTATGTAAAAATTATAAACCCAATGATAGATATTATACTATGCACAAGGTTAATTTAGAATGCATTGTAAGTTTTAGTGGAGAACCAAAACTTCAAAAGTACTCTAAGAAAACAGAAGGGAATAATTTTGTGACCTTGAGTATTTGAGATAACCTTTCAGAGGCCACCTCAAAAATATTCCCCTGAAGCATTTACTCTGAAGAATGCTCAGAGAAGCTTACAGATGTTCCTGGTTTCTAATGCAGTTCTCTAATAATAATAATAAAAAGATACTTCTTTTTAAAAATAAAGTCTGATCCAGGGCTGCGACAAGGCATATGCAAGATGAGTCTGAGTTTTTCTGTGGTGCCTGAAAGCAAGGACATTTTCAAGACAAGATGGAAAGAAATATCTCACACCAATAGGTGAGGTATGACAAAGGGCACAGAGTAGGATGGGGAGAATCATCCATGGCCAAAGAGGCAATAATTCAAGGAACAAAATAGATAACACAATAATAGAATATGACACAATATATAAAGTCAATTTCAACAAATGCATCCTTATGTGAATAGGTGGTTAGAAGAACAAATAGAGAGGAGTAGACAGAAGCTGACTTATGCAGTAATTCCAACTGACTTATGCAATAACTCTACCTGTACCTCAAGGGAGCACAGTTTAGCTACCAAAATATGAGGAAAAGGAGGACACTAAGGGAGGATAAAACCAACCCACATGACCTCAGCCAGCGATTACAGTTTGAAAGTAGAGTGCTGCCAGGCTGGTTGCATGAACCCCCTGCAATGCGTTGTGGACACTGACACTTCGACTCTGTGAGTCAACGCCAGAACTATTACTGCAAGAAGAAAGCCCACAATGTAAACACACAACACACACACACACACACACACACACATGTTCAGAGAAGTTCCACAGGATCATGCCTCTTCAATACATCTCAAAGTCATCAATATATTGAAAACTGGTTTGCTCACACGCCAAGGAAAAGAGATGTGGTGTCTCAGGTGAGATCCTGAAACAAAAATGTGATAGTAGGAAAATTCAAGAACACATTAATAATGTGTGAGCTTTCAGTAATATGATAATCAACATCCATCATATTAATTATGAAAAATATACTATGCCACCATGATCTACTATTAAAAAATACTTAATAATGGAAAAGTAGATATGGGGTATTTGGAGGTTCTTTTTACAGTCTTCCCAACTCTTATGTAAATGTAAAGTTTTTTTAAAAAAAATGAAAAAAAATAACTCAAAAGAGCAAGAAACAACTAATATGGATGAGCAAATTAGGATCCATGCTTCTGATCACGTAGTGTATCATACTAAATACAACCAAGTTTAAAGGCATGCAAAAGCATGGTTACATTTCAAAACATTTTTGTTGAAGAAAAAAGTGTAACTGAATGATTTCACTTAGACCACATTTGAAATTAACAGAAGCAAATTCTATGAAAAGTGTTCAATATATCAATTTTGGTAATGATTTGAATATACATTTATCACTCCCATTGAATTATAAGTTTACAGACTATGAATTCCCTGGAACACACATTTTACTTTTCAAATGCTTCCATTTAAATTTTAAAAATAACTTGGCTATCTTTTAGGTAATAAGTTTTAGAGAGAAAGCATACTATTTTTAAGGAAGCTCTTGTAGAAGTCTCATGGAAAAATATGCTGGCCTGAAATAAGTGACAGAACAGGGAAGAGGCAAAGCAAATGTTTGGGATGCAGGAACCCAAGGCAAGTGCCGCACGGTATCAAATGTATTCCAGAAATTTGAATTTTTTTGTGGGAAGAATTCTTAATTTACTCTAAACATCTAAATATGAGTTTTATCTTACCAATTTTTAAAATTGGATTGTCACACACAGGTAGCTTGATCCATGTAAGATTTGCTTTATGTTCTTTTTGCTTTTCCCTTTCTTCAGTAATACCTTTGTTTGTTTTTGAGATTATATTTTAAATACATTTCTCTCTCTTCCCACTCCAAACCCCTCCCATATGTCCCTTCCTATAGTCCTACAAATTCACAAAATAGTTTTATAAATGGTTAGTACATGTATAAAACACATGTATTTGTGTATATTCACATTTTGTAACCTCTCAAGTCCATATAATGTTAATTGCACATATGATTTCAGGGCTGACTATTTGGTACTGAATTACCTGTCAGTGTGCTCTTCCCTGTGGGGGACCACCTCTACAACTCCCAACATTACTCACTTGCTTATAGTTACTTTTGTAGACTGTTAGCCTCAAAATCTCATCTTTTAAATTATCTCCTTAGACTAGCTCTACCAAGATAATAGATTACAGAAAGAATCAGGTTTCATATATGGAGATAGTTTGTAACTTTTATTACAGATGTTAGAATTATGGAGTAAATCATGGAAGAGTGTGTTTGTACCGAATACTCTATAAATAATGATTTAATCATGAACTACAGCATAAAAATCATCTGCATTAATAAACAGTTCTACTCTTCAGGGAAATTACAATTAGCTACAAACATGAGAACACATGTCAGTAAAGAAATTTAAAATGTGTAGTAAGAAAAACAATGCAGCCAGTCCTGATGAGACTTGATAAGCTAGGGTCAGATGGAAGGGGAAGAGGATCACCCCTATCAGTGGACATGGAGAGGGGCATGGGAGGAGATGAGGGAGGGAAGGTGGGATTGGGAGGGAATGAGTGAAGGGATGACAGCTGGGATACAAAATGAATAAGTTGTAATTAATATAAAAAATAAAAATTAAATCAGGTTTGCAATGCTGAGAATATTTTATTATATATTGTCCAGTGAGGAGAGTCTTCAAAATTCCATACACAGACATCACTGAAACAAGATGACATCTTAAAGTTAGTATAGTTTGCATTTCATTACAAAAAAAGCAGAGAGAGCACTCATATTTTTGTACTAACTTATCTAGGGCTATGCCACTCTAACAATGTTCTCAAAAGCTCTCATGATAAGTCCAAGATGACAGCCAATCAAATGTGAATCTACTTTGGTTTCCTAGGCAACTGACACACAGCTAGAGAAATAGATTGCACATGACTAGAAAAAAAAAACTGTACCAGTTTCACCTTACTAATATTTTTCTTTCCAAAAGGAAAGTATAGAGTTGACTATAATGTTTGAAAGGCAAAGGAAAGTATTGTTTATTGGTTTTCTTTCCTTTTCCAACTTGCTTTCTGGGATCTGTCTATCTAGATTATAATAAGTAGATAAGATTTAGATAGATACCACAGATTCCTTCTCCCCTCTTTTGAATTCCAAGATGCATGCTTGCGTGTACACACACACACACACCCTTCCACCACTACTTCACAAACACTAGTTTGAGAAAACAGAGCAGCAAAGAACAAAGAATACTTCAATGATTCAAAAAAGTCCAAACATACTGTTTAGAATCTATGAAGACTATTGTTTTCTTAAATAGGTTTTCAGGTGATGACGTTGCAAATAGTGAAGTCATTTGAAAAATTATCTTTAGACAGTAGCCTTGCTCTAACCTCAGTGTGGATTAAAGACTGTGTTTTATTATCATTGTACAAAAATTAGACATAGTGATATATTGAGCAGCATATATAAGCTTTCTCCTTTGCAGAATGTAGTGAATACCAAAGGTATAATAGGTACTCACAAACTCTGTCAAGGGGATGAGAGCATGGAACTACATGAGGCTCTGACATCCTATTTTATCCTAAACTCAAGATATGCTTGTGATTTTCTCAGTGAGTTATTGGCAAGTACTAACTTTTGAAGTCAGATAAATTCTATTCCTTGACTATTTTTTCTTTTTTAATCCAACTCTGAGATATATCAATATCTGTATCTGAGATGAGATCAATACCAATTAATCATCTGAGACTAACAGATGAAATAACTCTCTCCTTCCCTCCTTTATAGCCTAGGAATGAAGATATAACATTTTGAGAGAAGACAAATCAGAACCCTTTGCTAAGCAACATTCATTAAGCATTTATTATATGTCAGGTGAGTTTCTATTATAGTTAAGTTTAAGTTTAGTACAGAAAAAGAAGGTAAGTTGTTTCCTGTCTGTTCCCACAGGATGCCATTGTATAGTACAAGGCTGAGAGAAGAGCTGAGTCCATATCTGAGCGGAGGGCTTGATTTCCTCGAAGGGTTAGAGCCACTAAGAGTCAGGATGTCTTCATTGTAACTGAGTCATTGAACATTTCTAATACCGAATTTCATGAAGATACACTGATATTTGGAGGTTGTTTGTGTAGTTGAGAATGTTTCTAAATTAATCTCATGTTCATACTGTACCGAAGTTGATGAAAAGAGATCCATAAAATGAGAGGAAAGAAAAGAGAACACTAAATTGTATTATTTTAAATTATAGAATATTTCTATATGTGTGTATTTTATTTTCGAAGTTCATTGACACAGGAACATGTAATGAAAAATATCCAAAATGACCTAAAATGAAATGCTCTAAGAGATTTCTGGGTGGCAGAATTTCAGATCATCACATAATCATAATAATATAGTAACTGGACTATATGATCATTTTCATACAAAATTCATTGAGAACTTTAGAACAAGTGTATGAATATATAACAATACCCATAAAAACATCTGTGTGTGTGAAAAAACATGAAATTTAGGCTCCATGAAATTTAGAATGTTTTATGTATAGTGTGCATACCTATTCAAGCCGTATCTGCAGAGACAAATTTTAGACTATAAATCTAATAAATTATTATATATTAGAAAATATAAAATAGACTAACTCACTATTTATCAATATAAGATATATTTTGGCTTTCTATTCATAGATATTTAATAATAAAATGGATTATGCTGTCTAAAATTGACCCCGCTGCCTCCAGAGTTTTGGGTTTTTAGAAAAACATCCACTTTTTAATATTGTCTTAATGCATACACCTGTAAATACCTAAATTGAGCAATTTAAAAATGAATACAAGGTTGTCTATCAAAATAAAATCTTGCCTCACTCCTTTGCAAATATATATATAAGCATATATATTGATATAGATATATCACTAACACAATTAGTCTTGATTATTGTCTTTAAACTGTCAAGTACTCAGGACCAAATGCCCCCTATTTTCTCCTATTTGTAAATAGCTAGGTAGAGAAGAGGGAGATGGAGAAGGGGGAGGGAGGGATGGAGAGAGAGAGAGAGAGAGAGAGAGAGAGAGAGAGAGATATGGCTATTCTTGGATGATTCTCTCAGGTGGTTAATCACAGGGATTAATTAGCAAGCAGCTACTGTGAGAACTTGATTTTTTTTTTTTCTTGAGTCTTCATTGTGCATCAGTAGGTATTTTCTAAATTCAGGCTGAACAAGCCTGTAAATTAAGCAATGAAGGAAGGAATGATGCTCACTGCTCACAGGTATCCATCCCAACAGTAGGAGTCATGCTCTGGGTGCCGAGTGAGACAACTAAAAAAAATACATCTGTTCCCACCCACACCTTCTCCCACTGACAAATTCTGGGCTCTGGGGCCAGAATTCCAGATTTTATTCCAAAAAATGTATTTATGAAAAAAGGGGGGAGGAAGAAATAAAGAAAAGGCTGTCAGGGATATAACACCTGCCCCAAACTGAATATCCAATTATGCCCACACCCCTAAAATAGTACTTTGCAAAGCAACCAAGTGTTGCTGTCTCAAATCAGTGCACGTGTTGAAAAGGAATCACAGCTAAACACATCTGCTCATGAAGCTGGCATGCTAGAAAATACGAAGATGCTTGCTAGAACAGAATAAAATATCACTCTCATAACACCACATTTTCAGCTGGTTAAGAATACCACCTACTCTGTGCAGCAGCACCATGCAAGAGCTTGGCTAGTTCAGTATGAAACTAAGTGGCAGGTACCTGAGTTGGCTTAACACATTAAACACCCTCCCTTTTCCTCTTCTCCATTAGCTTCTCCAACCTCCCTCTTCTCCATCCTCCTCCCCTTCCTGTCCCTGTGCCTCTCCTCTTTCCCTCCCACTCCTCCCTCGTTTTCCTTTCTCCTCTCTTTCCACCCTTTATCTCTCTCTCCTCCCTTCCTTCTTCACACACTAAATCAGCCTCCTGATCTGAGCACAGAGATTGCGATTATGTGGCACCAGAGCTGGCCCATTTTTAAGCCTGTGCTGTAGTTATAGGGAGGGAGGGAAATGATAAAAATTGGAGACAGTATCAAGTAAATACTACCCATTTATTCTCATAGATGCCATGGTTGAATAAAGCTTATATTTGTGCAGCCTTTTTAATATAGACATTCGTGTTTTTCTGTATATCATTATGTTAGATATACAAAATACAGAGCTCAGTTATTTATTCTAGGATGACTGATAAAAACCTAATTAACTGCCATCAGGATTCAGAACAAAAAAAAATGAATGCCTAGAAGTTATATAAATAAGAGGCATATTGGTTTTTTTAAGAGAAAAAGAAAATAATTTTAAAAGGGAATAAATTATAGCTTAATATTACAAACAACCTAAAAATGAAATATCTGTTAGGTTTATGCAACTTTCTGTACCGTGAGAGAAAGCACTGAAATTTAGATTATAAAGATGTTAGAAAAATTCTGTATTCAAAACGTGTTAAATGAGATAACAATATGCTCTGCTAATTCTTTAATATATGAAAAAAAAGTTATTGGTCTTAGTGTCAAGTATTTCCAATTGTACCTTCAATGTACGTTATAACTCTATAGTTCTAAAGAAGGTAAACAACAAGGTGGACCCTAGGGATGAGGCTTAATCCTCATTCAGAAAGGCAAATAGGACATCTGAAGTAGGAGAAGACAGGTAAGAGGACAGGTGCCTTCCACAGGGGACCTCTGGAAGACTCTCTCCATTAGGGTATCAAGCAGATGCTGAAACTCATAGTCAAACTTTGGACAGAGTGCAGGGAATCTTATAGAAGAAGGGAGAGATAGGAAGACATGGAGGGGACAGGAGCTCCACAAGGAGACCAACGGAGCCAAAAAATCTGGGTTCAGGGGGTCCTGCAGAGACTTATGAATCAACCAAGGACCATGGAGGGGAGCTAGAACCCCTGCTCAGGTGTAGTCCATGGGTAGCTCAGCCTCTATGTGGGTTCCCAAGTAAGTAGAGCAGTAGCCAGCTCTATGATCACCTCCTCCTGATGAGGTGGCTTAAATAGGCCACAGAGAAAGCAGATCTAGACAGTCCTGATGAGATCTGATAGTCTAGGGTCAGATAGTAGGGGAGAAGGACCTCCTCTATCAGTGGACTAGAGGAGGGCATAGGAGGGAAAGAATGAGGGAGGGTGGGACCAAGAGGCGTTGAGAGAGGAGGCTACAGTGGGGATACAAAATTAATAAATTGTAATAAGAAAAATTAAAATGTATACTCTCTGCTTCTGGTTGAATGATTACATATAATTTGCTTTGGCTTCCAAAACATAGCCATAGTAGCATGAACTATCTTCCCTTTCCCCAAGTTCTCAGTGGAACCTTACATGGCAAGAGACAGGCATAGGTAAGAACTTTTTAAATAGGCTTCCATTCACTTAGTGACTAAGGGTGACAATCAACAAAATTGGACCTCATTAAATTAGAAAAAGGTATACAGCAAAAGTGTTAATTGAAAGAAGAGGTAGACTGCAGAATAAGTAAATTTTTTCCAGCTACATATTTGCACAAGAAGTTCTAGACTATAGGAAGTACTATTGAAATAAAGGAAAAACTAAACAATAAGAAAACAGACTAGTTCCAAAGCAGGCTTATGGACTGAACTTCAGCTACCTAAAAAAAAAATACAAATACCAAGTAAATATTTTTAAAGTAGTAAACATTTTAATGTATTGGGGAAGTGAAAATTAAATTATTTTGGAGTTCCATCACACTCTATTAATAATAGCTATCAGCAAGAGAAAAAGAAAATGAATACCGACATGGATATGGAAAAAGAAGAACACATATTTTTTTTCTTGGTGGAAGTATAAACTCCTGTAGCCACTATGGAAATCAGTGTAGAGGTTCCTCAGTAAACTAAGAATAGAACTATCATCTGACCCATAACACTCCTGGGCACACACTAAAGGACTTTACATGCTACCAAAGAGATAATTTAACATCATGTTTATTTGTGTTTTATTCACATTAACAAGTAAATGAACTCATCATAGATGTCCATCAAGAGATGAATGGGAAATGAAGCTGTTGAAATGAAAACATGAATTTTTATTAAGGTGTAAAGAGAGATTAAATCATGATGTTTTTAGGGAAAAAGTGTAAAATTGGAAAAATATTGCATAAAATCAAGAAACCTAGTCTCAGAAAGATAACTACCACATGCTCTCTCACACTTGCAGCTCCTAGTTTATCATGATTGTACGTGTCTATTTATGTGAGACTGAAATGTACAGAGGCCAGGAAACTGGAAAGGGACCCATGAAACAAGGAATAAGAGGCTTAATTAGAGAAGGTTTGGGGGAAGCAGAGAGGTGGGCAAGGGTCAACCCCAATTAAGAATGTATAAAAATAGCATAAGGAAACATGCTAGTTTATCAGCTAATCACAAACATGAAATAAAAACAGAACACCAACAAACAGGCTCTAAGAGCAACAATCAATAAATGGGACCTCATGAAACTGAAAAGCTTCTGTAAAGCAAAAGACACTGTCATCAGAACAAAATGACAGCCTACAGACTGGGAAAGGATCTTTACCAACCCTATATCTTACAGAGGGCTGATATCCAGAAAATATAAAAAACTCAAGAAGTTAAAACACAGTAAATCAAGCAATCCAATTTTAAAAATGGGGTATGGAGCTAAACAGAGAATTCTCTGTAGAGGAATATAGAAAGGCAGAGAAACACTTAAAGAGATGCTCAATGTCCTTAGCCATCAGAGAGATGCAAATCAAAGTGACCCTGAGATTTCACCTTACACCCATCAAAATGGCTAAGATCAAGAACTCAAGTGACAACACATGCTGGAGAGGTTGTGGAGAAAGGGAAATGCTCCTGCCTTGCTGGTAGGAATGTAATCTTGTACAACCACTATAGAAATCAATCTGGCACTTTCTCAGACAATTAGGAATAGTGATTCCTCAAGATCCAGCTATTCCACTCCTAGGCATATAACCAAAAGATGCTCAAGTACACAACAAGGACATTTGTTCAACCATGTTTGTAGCAGCTTTATTCGTAATAGCCAGAACTTGGGAACAACCCAGATGTCCCTCAATCGAGGAATGGATACAGAAATTGTGGTGCTTTTACACAATGGAATGAATACTACTCAGCAATTAAAAACAAGGAAATCATGAAATTTGCAGGCAAATGGTGGAATCTAGAAAAGATCATCCTGAGTGAGGTATCCCAGAAGGAGGAAGACACACACAGTATATACTCACTTGTAAGTGGGTACTAGACCTATAAGAAAGGATAAACATACTAAAATCTGTACACCTAAAGAAGATAAGCAAGAAAGAGACCCTGGGGTAAGATGATCAATCCTCACTTAGAAAGACAAATGAGATGGACATTGGTTGTAGGAGAAAACAAGTAACAGGACAGGAGCCTACCACAGAGGGCCTCTGAAAGACTCTATCTAACAGTGTATCAACGCAGATATTAAGACTCATAACCAAACCTTTGGCAGAGTGCAGGGAATCATATGAGAGAAGAAGGAGTTAGTAAGACCAGGACGGGACAGGAGCTCCACAAGGACCAAATAGATCAGGGCACAGGGGTCCTATATGAGACTGTTTCTCCAGCCTAGGACCATGTATGGATATAACCTAGAACCCCTGCTCAAATGTAGCCCATGGTAGCTCACTATCCAAGTGGGTACCCTAGTAAAGGGAACAGGGACTATTTCTGACATGAACTCAATGGCTGGCTCTTTGACCTTCCTCCCACCTCTCAAGGGAAGAGCAGCCCTGCTATGCCACAGAGAAGGACATTGCAGCCAGTCCTGAAGAACCTGATAACCTAGGGTCAGCTGGAAGGGGAGGATGATCTCTCTTATCAGTGGACTTGGAAAAGGGAAGGGAGGAGATGAGGGAGGTATGTTGGGATTGGTGGGGAATGAGGGAGCAGGCTACAACTGGGATACAAAGTTAACAAAGTGTAACTAATTAAAAAAATAAAAATTTAATTAATTTTTTTATTTGAGGACTACTTAATCATCAAAAGTTTCAGAGAGAGAAGAAAGAATACACATCACAATGATACCCTAAGATGCTGAGCATGAGTGTAACAGTAAAAAGGTTAACAAAATGTTGCAAATGTCTTTAAAATTTTTAAGTAACTTATTCTACTTTACCTTAATTGATTACCAAGTAAGTAACTTCTACATATTTTAGTGTAAAGTTGAATGCTCAAGAGATTTTCTTATTTGTGCTAGGTCTAGATCAATATAATCTTTGATTCTCAAATATTCATCTGTAAACTCATTCAACTACTTTGAAAAATAAAAAAAAATTCCATCAGATCTTTTTTTTTTTATATTGTAGTTCTAGACTGAGACTTGGTTTTTGATAGGTGATTTTATTAACATGTATTTTCAAAGCTAAACCAGGATAACAGACACATTGATAGCACCATTTTATGATTTAGAAAGCATTTCTACAAACCCCTTTTCATTATATTATTACAGTAAGCTTGTGACTTTAAGCAGGACCGACATTGTGATCTCATTATTACAGATGAAGAAAACCTGGTCTCAGAGAAACTACATGTTAGTTGATATGCTCAAGGTCACAGAGCCAAGTGACTCCAATGTCAAGACTTATTCTCCAATGACAATAACAGTGCCTGGGGAGTTTTCTAGAAGCAGTGAGTTCTGGGAAACCGTAAAGAGATGTCTTTGCTTAAAGTAGACTCAGCAGCTAATTTGCAATTTTATTTAGCAATCAGGATCTTTGATACCATTTTTACATCACTCTTCATTGCAATCAGTTCTAAAAATAGATCTGATTAATATTGCCACAAAATAGTAGAACAAGTCAGATTTAGATTGCAAAGTAATGATATGAAAGGAACCTAGCTAGACTAGGTTTATAAATACCTCTTTAAAATTAAATTTAAAAATTACAAAAACTTGTAACATAGGAAGAATAAATTAATAGCCTGTTGTAATGAGGGAAGAAAGTATAGATACAAAATACTTAATGGTTGATTAATAGCTGTGCCCAAGGTCATATAGGCATCTCAAGGTCATGAAGTTAAGTTATGCCAGTGCAAATATTTTAAAGTAGAGTTTATATTTAAACTTTTCAGCATCACTGTGACATTTCTGAAAGAGGGAAAATATCAGGGAGGAAGAACTTAAAATTGTAAAGAAAACCCGTTTAATGCATGTGTGAACAAATGTCCAACAATCTGACAATATGCATTTACCACCATATGAGCAAGCATTTTATAGACAGTATTTTTTTTAGAAGAATGTGATTCCTGTAGATAAATGTGAAGCTTTGTGTCAGTAGAATTTTATTGTCAAGTAATTAAGAATATGTCCAATTTAATGTTTTTAATAATCTCATGAGCTTTTCATTTATATGATCTCAATTTTCTTTTCAAAATTCATTTACTAGAACAATACAATTAAAAAGTCTGCTAAAGTGTCATATGACTACAGGTCTATTTTAGGATGATACTTTCCTTGCTGCCAGGAAGGCCCTGTCTCAGATCCACCGAACCAAGACATACTCTTTCTTCCTTGCTTTGCTTTGTCAGGTAATCTTTTTTATTTCACAGCAAGGTGACAAATAGCTAAAACAGGAAATACCCCCCTCCAGATTTTAACTAGGAGGAAATGAGCAAAGTATCTAGCTTCATTAAAGACACTTCACACAACAAAAAGCCTAGCCTGGGCTGAAAGCAAGTATTGTAAGAGATCGCTTCCTTGGAAATAAGTCATGTCCCTTTGAATGGTCAACATTTAAGTGAGTGTAGTTTTGTAATCTAGACCATTGAATTAAGTTGTCATGACTGGTCTGGCATGTCTGAGTACCTTGTGTAAAATGATACCTTTCCATCACCAGTGGAATTTCCAGCATAATTTGAGTCACAATCAGAGTAACTGCAGAGATGGCAAATCTTAGCTCAGAGGCACACATTCTGTTATTCTCTTGAATAAAGAAGTTTGTGCCTAAATTCCAAGTGTCAGACATGATACTAAATCTGATTTTAGCATGTCTGTGACAGAGGGAGCGTAATCATTCTGGGAAGTGATTTGAACTCATATGTTGCATGATTTGCATCGGTATATTTAGATTTGCAAAAGGCTTAATAATCAGGGCTTTTGACCTTGTTTCTGACCTATTTTCAGATGACATTTTGAAACCTATTTATATTCTTAAGTGTATTTCTACATAACATATCCACAGACATGTCTTATCTGAAGCTATGTGTTCCTCTGTATCTGTGTTTACATTTTTATGAAAATGGATCCCTTTAAGTCTTTCTTAAGCATAGACTCAAGTATTTATAAAAATGTGGGTATAGATATATAAGTATTGGTATGTCTACTCAAGTTTAAATCTGTAGATATAGAGATACAGATATACATATATCTGTGTGTACGTACTGAGGTATATTTAAGGATATCATGCATAGTTGTGTAACACTGGAGACAAATATTTTATATTGAATAATATCCTTCTCCTCAGGCCTTCCTCAAACACTATGTTCTTCTAGAAAGTCTCTTAGCTTCAGTAAGCTCATATTGCCTTCTTTGAATATCTTAACAGAATATGCTTCTCAATAAGCTTTCTCAGTCAAATTCTGGGTACTAATGAGTCAAGATGCCTCTCAATCACTAGGTCCTTCAGTCACCTTCTTATATCTGAGAAGTAGCTTTATAAAGCATAAGATCAAAAGGAAGTTAAATAAACTTTAATAGAACAGAATAAAAAAATATATAGGAGGAACTTTATCCATGATGTGCTTTCCTTCCAGTGACTCCTGTGTGCTTTTGTCTCATTTACACACCAGTTTACCAAGAGTTATTGAGCCTCATCATATATTGAACTATGTTCTAGAAAGTATAGTGTGCTGATGCTTATGTGGTAATAGGCACAGCCATGAAGTTAACATTTTAACTGGAAGTCTAATGCCTGAGTCCTCTGCCTCCATGTAATACATAGGCTGAAACTAATATGGAAACTCACGGTTACTGATGAAAGAAATAATAAATCTACTCAGGGATATATTTAACAACTAAAATGTGAAGCAAAACATTCCACAAAAAAATGTTAAGTATACAAGGGTGTGCTCCCCAAAACCTGTATATAATGCCAACCAACTTTCTGGCTAACCATAACCTATATACACACTTGGATTCAAATTCAAACTTACTGCCAAGCTAAAGAAAAAAAACAAAAAACAAACAAACAAAAAAAAAACTGGACATTCAGAGACAGAGTGTTTGGTACCTGAAATCAGTCCTTTAATTTCAGAAAATCAAACTCATTTGCAATGAATTAATATCATTCCCAGTCTTTCCGATAAATCATTGATAATGTTTGAAATCTTATTTAAAGAACCAACATTCAATTAGATAACTGGCCCATATGCAATATAAGAGTCAACCAAAGGAGACCAAGATACACAGAATATGAAATTAGAAAATATGTTTAACATGAATATGTGAGCTTTCACATATGTACATACACACACATTAAAATGTAATGAAATTTTGTGAAATGAAAAGGAAAAATTAAAAGATGTATCTATGGTCATTTCAAATATTAACTTGTTTTTAGTTCAAAATAATGATAACTCAGAATATAGCACCAAGATAATGTAATGTTCTTTTTTAATTTTATTTTTATTTTTATTAATTACAGTTTATTCACTTTGTATCCCAGCTGTAGCCCCCATCCCCATCTCCTCCCAATACCACCTTCCCTCCCTCTTTTTCTATGCCCCTCCACTAGTCCAATGATAAGGGGGAGGGTCCTCCTCCCCTTCCATCTGACCCTAGTCTATCAGGTCTCATCAGGACTGGCTTCATTTCCTTCCTGGTAAGGCTGCTTCCCCCTCAGGGGGTGGTGATCAAAGAGCCAGCCCATGAGTTCATGTCAGAGATAGTCTCTGTTCCTATTACTGGGAAACCATCTTGGACACTGTGCTGCCATGTGCACATCTGTGCAAGGGTTCCAGGTTATCTCCATGTATACTTTGGAGTATCAGTCTTAGAAAAGACCCCTGTGCCCATATTTTTGGTTCTGTTGTTCTCCTTGTGGAGCTCCTGTCCCTTCTAGGTATTTCTATATCCCCCTTCTTTCATAAGATTCCCTGCACTGTGCCCAAAGTTTGGCTATGAGTCTCAGCATATGTTGACACCCTGCTGGGTAAAGTCTTTCAGAAGCCCTTTGTGATAGTCTCCTGTCCTGTTCCCTGTTTTCTCCCTCTTCCAATGTCTGTCCCATTTGCCTTTCTGAAAGAAGATGATGTCACATTCTTACTAACACATTTTGTCACTATCTTTACCACCTACATATCTGATAATGGCTGAAATAAATTTTGAATCAAAACCTGCATTTTTATGTGTCCCCTACGTCTCATGAAGTTGGTCTTGTTTCTTTTTCTATTTTCAGAAATCATCTTTGAAGGTCATTCTTGTTTCAGTTTTACTTAAAAATAGGAAAATAAGGCTTCCTTCAGATCTCAGACACAGCACTTTCAAATTGCAAATTAAATCAAGTCACTTCTAGAAGATTTCTACAGGTGAAACAAACCTAGGCAGACAGCTGAGCTAGGGGCTCTAATTTTAAGCTATGAGATTCCACGACTTTGCTGGCATGAGTGTATCTCTTGTTGTAATCAGAGTGACTCAGCTGTAACCTTCAGTGCACTACATTTGCCATTGGATCAATTTGGCTTCTTTCTCTGTATTTTTTTTTAATGAACTTCATTATGAACCTATATTCCCAGTGTCAGTTAAGGTCCACTATAGCAACATTTCAGCAATTGAATTCGTTTGCAACTGTGTTTTTTTTAATTTATTTTTTAATTAATTTATTTTTATATCAATCACAGGTTAGGTACTTTGAATCCCAGGCGTAGCCCCCTCCTTCATTCCCTCCTACCCTCCCACTGCCTCCCTCATCTCCCTCCTTCCCACCCCCTCCAAGTCCACCAACAGGGGAGGACCTCCTCCCCTTCCATCCAACCCCAGCTCATTCTGTCACCTCAGGGCTGGCTGCAATGTCCTCCCCTGGGATCTAGCCAGTCTGTCACTCCCCGGCTTGTATGGGGGAGGGTCAAAGACTCAGCCATCAAGATCATGACTGAAACAGTCCTTGTTTCTCTCACTAGGGTCTTCAGTCCTACACTGAGCTATCATGGGCCCCATCTGTGCGGGGGTTCCAGGCCACATCCACACATGGTCCTTGATTGTAGAAACCGTCTCATACAAGAACCCTGTGCCCTGCTCAGTTTGGTCTTTGTGGAGCTCTTGTTCTCCCCAAGTCTCAACAA
>CM053757.1:30886460-30904833 GCA_028658305.1 Pachyuromys duprasi | reverse complement strand
AGTGGGAAAGACCCTAGAACTCATTTGCACAGGAGACTTCTTCCTGAATAGAACACCAACAGCACAGGCTCTAAGATCAACAATCAATAAGTGGGACCTCATGAAGCTGAAAACTTCTGTAAAGCAAAGGACACTGTCATCCGAACGAAACGACAGCCAACAGATTGGGAAAGGATCATTACCAATCCCACTTCTGACAGAGGGCTAATATCCAGTATATATAAAGAACTCAAGAATTTAAAAAGGAAGAAACCAAATAATCCAATTAAAAAATGGGGTATGGAGCTAAAAAGAGAACTGACTGTAGAAGATTATAGAATGGCAGAAAAACACTTAAAGAAATGCTAAATGTCTTTAGCCATCAGGGAGATGCAAATCAAAACGACCCTGAGATTTCACCTTATACCCACCAGAATGGCTAAGATCAAAAACTCTAGTGACAACGCATGCTGGAGAGGTTGTGGAGAAAGAAGGACCCTCCTCCATTGCTGGTGGGAATGCAGACTTGTACAACCACTGTGGAAATCAATTTGGCACTTTCTTAGACAATTAGGAATAGTGCTTCCTCAAGACCCAGTTATACCACTCTTAGGCATATATCCAAAAGATGCTCAAGTACACAGCAACTGTGTTTTGATGATGCTTGGGTTGCTGTTGCCAGTGAGGCAGAGTCAATAAGCTACCACAGTATCAGACACCTTTGTTAGCATTGTGATACTACCTGATAGAAAGAGTTCAAAGTTGTCAGAGGGCTCTGCTGCTGTAGTCTAAGAGGGTCCTGTTACTGCCTGGCAGATGCGTTAATTGGGTTTTATGATAATATACATTATTGGCCATTCTTAAGTAGTAGACAAAAGCATTGAAGACCTCCATTGCCGAAATTACAACATAGCCATTTTCTGTAAAGCTATCTGAGCTTTGTATGTTTTAGAGGGAAGATTGTAGAAGGTGAGTTATTTTAAAGAACTGACTCCGGTATGGTAAGTCGGGTACAGCAGACTGGAGAGTCAGGCATTAGATGAACGACAGAATGAACTGAGTGTAGCATTAAGGAAACTGACTAGCCATGGGATTCAGAGGACCAGGAATAGAATACATATTAGTGGGGTTTTTAGGAGACTACAAATGATGTGTCAGACTCATTATGGAGTCTTGAATCCTCCCTCACTGTTGGCCAAACATAGGTCTCATTTAAATAAGCACAAACCAACACTAAATTGTCTTCAAAGTGTGCAGTGAATTATGACACATGATTGCATATAGCAATTAATAACTTTATTAATACAAATTTTAATTCTCCAATACACATAAGGACCCAAAACATTACAAGAAACACTCAATACTGAAGACAAGTCATCCTTTTTAACTTGCTCCCAGGACAGTAAGGAGATGAGTCAAGAACATATGGTAAGTGCAGAGTGACAGATAATTAATTGTGTTTTCTTTTGTACTCTGTACATAAGTGCTAACAGCGCTCAGTTGTTTACTAACCTTTATTTCTTCCTTTCCTAATTGTTTCCTCTAATGACACTTGCTTTTGTCTAAGAGGAAAACATTATTTTCCTTCTTGTGAAAGCATTACCAATATCTAATAGACAAAACTTCTTTTGAAAATCAGCTGGTATGATATGTCTTCTCAATGTCTATATTTCAAATGACTTTTCAACATGCTTTCATATATATTTTGAGGAATAAAGTAATTTTGGGGGGAAGAAACATGCCTCTTTTGAAAGGAGACAATTGGGTTGTTGCTTAAGTGCTTTACATGCTACTGTGACAGAAACAAAACAAAACTTTGACCAAAGAAACTTTATGGAGAAAGATTTATTTTTTGCATATAAATCCAGGGGGCTTGCACTCTGTCACAGCATGGAAAATTTGTAGCAGGCAGAGGAATCATGGCTGCAAGTGGAGGAAGCAGAGGGACAGCAACCAGTAGGTCCAGGTAAACACCAAGGCCCACTGTTCCCAAGGAAGCACTTTCTACAGTAATCTTTCACTTCTCTTTTTTTATGATTTTAATTAATTTAATTTTTATTCATTTTACTTCCTGGTTGTGGCCCCATCCCACTTGCCTTCCAACTTCCACCTCTTTTCCTGCCTGAGCCCTTCCTTATTTCTCCGAAAAGGGAGCTCTCTTTCCCATCCACCCTAGCTCATCAAGTTACAATAGGACTGAACATGTCCCCCTCCCCTGTGGCCTGGCAAGGCAGGCCGGCCAGGGGAAAGTGATCAAAAAGCTGGCATGTGAGTCCATGTCTGAACAGTTCCCACTTTCCTTACTGGAGAAGATACACATGAAGCCTAAGTTTCCCATTTGCTTCATCTTTGTAGGAGACGTAGGTCCAGTTCATGCATGGTCCTTGGTTGATGCTTCCATTTCAGCAAACCACTCTGGGCCCTGGTTAATTGGTTCTGTTTGTCTTCTTGAGGAGTTTCTGTCACCTCCAGTCCTTTTCGCCAGATTCCGTATTCATCACCCAAGTGTAGCAGGGAGTCTCAGCATCTATTTGAAGTGCTTCTGGGTAGAGTCTCTCAAAGGACAATTCTGACAAGCTCTTGTCTGAAGGCTTAACAGAGTATGGTTTATAGTTTCAGAGGTTGGCACTCTTGCAGGGTTGGTCTTTGGTAAGGCCAGGCATTGGTTGGGCATTCCCTCAATCTCTCCTCTCTCTCTTCTATCCTTATCCCTGCACATCTTGTAGGCAGGGTAAATTTAGGGTCGAAGTTTTTGTGTTTTGGTTGGTATTCCCCTCCCTCCACTAGGTGACTACTCTGGTTAGAGGGTGTCTTCTTCAATCTCAATGACTGCTGCTACTAGGAGTCTCTGCTTGAATTTCCATCATATCTTCCTAGTAGCGTACCTGACTTAGGTCTCCAGCTTGTCACAGAGATACTCCCATCCTGTTTCTCTTTTCTCTACAGGCTTTTTGTCCCCTCTCCCTCTCTCTCTCCCCAGATCTGATTTCTACCGATTTAACTCTCTAGTTCTCCCTCCTACCTTGTTCTCTGTCTTCAACCACTACCTCTGTCTATTCTGTCTCCCCTTTTTTTTCTGTCTCCCTTCTAATGAGATTTATTTATCCTCTGTTGGGTCCTCCTTGTTTAATATTTTCTTTGTGTCTGTTCCTCGTAGTATGCTTATCCTGTACTATATGGCTAAAATCCACTTATAAGTGAATATGTACCATGTGTCTTTCTGGGTCTGTGTTTCCTCACTCAGGATGATTTTTTTTCTAGTTTCATCCATTTGCTTGCAAATTTTATAATTACCTTGTTTTTAATTGCTGAGTTGTAGTCCATTGGGTAATGTGCCACAGTTGGTTTATTCTTTCTTCAGTTGAGAGACATCTAGGTTGTTGAATTATTATGAATAAACCTACTATGAACAAGATTGACCAAATGTCCTTGTTGTACAGTGGAGGAGCATCTTCTGGGTTTATGCAAAGGAGTGGTATTGCTGGGTCTTGAGGTAAGTTGCTGAGTTCCAGCTTTAACCCATGGTGGTCTGATAAGATCCAGGGGGTGGTATTTCAATCTTCTTATATCTATTGAGTCTTGCTTTGTGACTGAGTATATGGTCAATTTTGGAGAAGGTTCCATGAGGTGCTAAGAAGAAGGTATAATCTCTTGAGTTTGAGTGAAATATTCTGAAGATATTTGTTAGGTTCGTTTGAATCATGACATCTGTTAGTTTTATTATTCCCCCATTTAGTTCCTGTCTTGATGATATGTCCTTTGGAGTGAGTGGGGTGGTGGAATCTCCCACTCTTAATGTGTGGGTTTCAATGTTAAACTTTAGTAATATTTCATTTATGAATGTGGGTGCCCTTGCATTTGGGGCATAAATTTTCAGTTGAGCCATTATCTTGATGGAGTTTTCTTTAATGAGTTCAAATTGTCCTTCTCCATCTCTTTTTGCTAAAAGTTTATTTTATTAGATGCTACAATGGCTATTCTACCTTGCTTCTTAGGTCTGTTTGCCTGGAAAACCTTTTCCACCCCTTTACTCTGAACTAATGTTTATCTTTATTGCTGAGGTGTGTTTCTTGTATGCAGCAGAATAATGGTCCTGTTTTTGCATCCATTCTGTTAACCTGAGTCTTTTTATTGGGAATTTGAAGCCATTGATAGTGAGAGATACTAATGACCAGTGGTTGTTACTTCATGTTATTTTGATGTTGATGGTGGTATAGTGTGTGTGTGTGTGTGTGTGTGTGTGTGATTACCTTCTTTTGGTTTTGCTGATGTGGCATTATTACCTGTGTTTTCCTGGGTGGATTTGGCCTCCTTGGGTTGGAGTTTTCCTTCTACTGTCTTCTATAGAGCTGGATTTGTGGATCAGTACTATTTAAATTTGTTTTTGTAGTGGAATTTCTTGTTTTCTCCTTCTATGGTGATTATAAGTTTTGCTGGGTATAGTAGTCTGGGCTGGCATTTGTGGTCTCTTAGTGTCTGTAAGATATCTGTCCAGGCCCTTCTGGCTTATAGAATTTCTGATGAGAAGTAAGGTGTAATTCTAATAGGTTTGCCTTCATATGTGGCTTGGCCTTTTTCCCTTGCTGCTTTTAAATTCTCTCTTAGTTCTGTACATTTAGTGTCTTGATTATTATGTGGCAAGATGATTTTCTTTTCTGGTCCAATCTATTTGGTGTTCTGCAAACTTCTTGTATGTTTATAGGCCTCTCTTGAGGTTGGGAAAGTTTTCTTCTATGATTTGATTGAAAATATTTTCTGGGAGCTTGGAGTCTTCTTCTATTCCTATTATTCTTAGGTTTTCCCATAGTGTTCCAGATTTCTTTGATGTTCTGTTTCAGGAACTTTTTAGATTTAACATTTTTTGATTAATGTATCAGTTCCTCTAACGGTATTTTCTACCCCTGAGATTCTCTCTCCCATCTCCCACGGTGATGCTTGTATCTGTAGTTCCTGTCCTCTTCTGTCTTCCATCTCCAGGATTTCCTCAGATTCCTTATTGCTTCTAGCTCCATTTTTAGGTCTTAAAAACTTTTATTCATTTCCTTCTCTTGTTTGATTGCAGTATTTCATTAATTTCTTTAAGGGATTTGTTTAATTATTTCACCTGTCTTATTCTATTTTCCTCTTCTAGTTTGAGGGGTTAATTTTCTTTCTTTAAGGCCTCTATCATTCTCATAACCTTTTTCTTGTGCTTTAGGTGTGATAGTAGCTCTCGGGCTTGCAGCGGTAGGACTGCTGGTTTCTCATGATGTCAAATGGCCCTGGGATTTGTTGCTTGTGTTTTTACTCGGCATCTACCCATTTTGATGTCTCCAGTGTTAGCAGGTCTATTGGTCTCTGATAGAGAGTTTGGAAGAGGTAGAGAGGGCTCTAAGTTGAGTGTTGCCTAGGGACCACACGCTGGACTCCTGGGGATGACGGACAGATGATATGGGTTGGAGCAGAGTGCAGATCACCAATTGCAATGGTCAGATAGATCAAGAGTCAGCAGGCAGTGTGCTCTCAGCTGAATGTTGCTCTGCCCAACTCAGGCCTCCACAGTATTGAGGAACAGGGCCTGAAAGACCTTTCTGCTGGCTGAGCCTCCAGTGGGTCAGGCAGATCAGGCAGATTAGGAGTGAGTGTTGGTGTTATTGGGTCAACAAGTGGGCAAATCGGCCCGGGTATTATTGATTCAGATTTAGCTCTGCACCCACATGTTGGCCAGCAAGCACTGAGCTCCTGGCACTCATATTTGTCTTGGCTTCACCACAGTGGATCTAGGACTTATTTTTCAGCTGCTCTCCACACAGGGACCGGAAGAACCTTGGACTAGGGTTGAGGTAATATCTCCAGTCTAGACTTTGCCCTTGGGGGAAGCAGGAGTGACTTGGGTCTGGTTGATGGAAGGAAGTGTTTCTGGACCTGCAGCTCCCGCCAGACCCAGACTGTTCTGAACAAAAAGCGCTGCAATCCAGTGTCCTGGGAGCAGTGGGCGCTGAAACTGTCTTTCCTCTGCCCCAGTATGTCCCCTCTGGGTGAAGCACTGATATCAGTGTTTTGGAGTCAGTCACTAGGTTACTCAACATAACCAGTTTCTGATCTTCTGCCACGCAGATACAGTATGCCCTGGCGGCTGCCATATTGGAAATCCAAGCCTTCCCTTCTTAAAGGTTCCAGAACTTCCAATTATAGCACCACCAGCTCCTGACCAGGTGTTGTACCACTTGATCCTATGGAGAACTTTTCACATTCAAACTACAACAAATGCTGCTTTTAATCTTTACCCAATATATTTACATTTGAAAAGCCCATTTCACCTCTCTTGGCCAAATTATTTGAATTTTATAACTGTGAACCAAACAACTGTGGGTTCATATTCTAAAGCAGAGGAAGAAAGCTGTAACGACATTGATGTTTACAACAAAATTTTGTGCTTGCAGTACTATCAAGATAAAATACAAACTGCAGAACACTTAAGAAGTTATGAACTTAAGATGCGTGATGGAGTTGAGATGTCTATTATCCAGTTTGTGTAAACTTCTGAGAGAGATGTCTGGTAGTTTTTAGCAATGATTTATCAGTCTTCTTCAGAGTACAGTAATCACCAATCAATATAAAATTCAAAATGATTCAATCAAACATACATTTATTAAAATGTTAATCATATGACAGCTCAGTTAACAACTATGTTAATATAAATTGTTTAAATACAAAATTTATAAGGGTCTCACATATATATTTGAGAGTTTGCATCAACCTAAAAAGCCACACTTTCAATATGTGAAAAAAAAGAGACACCATTGCTTACAATTCAGTTATGTGCTAATATTTGAACAAAACCAAAGGAGATATTTATTCATTATCTTGTAGAAAAACTGTATTTTTTCACTCTATAAATAATAAAAATTCACTTTAAGTTGATGTCTGATAAGAGAAAAGCCAAAGGAACTTTTTAAAAGAGGTAATGTATAGAATATATAATAGATTGACTTCTCTCTCTCTGCCTCTCTCTCTCTCTCTCTGCCTCTCTCTCTCTGTCTCTGTCTTTCTCTCTCTCTCTCTTTCCAGTGTGGGAGAAAGAACTCACTTCCTATGTACTAGAAAATGTTTGGCAGTGAGCTATTTCGAAGGACTAGATGTAATATGGAATAATCATCAATAAATTATAGCCAAATAGCTTGGCATTAGAACCAGTACAATCTCCAGGAGGCAGCACTGCTGACTGTGTGCTTTAACAAAGGAACATTTACTCTCTGTGAATTCATTCAGTTTTCTCATCGGGAAAATAGAAAATAATATGCTAAGTACCCCAAAGGATGTCTCATAATTAAATTAAGATAAGATGTATTGGCTGTCTCATGAAGAAAGTGCTTACTGAGTGTTAGCAAATTCAAGACTTAATTGAATATTCTGTTTTCAGTACAGGCAGAATGCCTTGATTCATATAAATAATCCTACTAATCAAAATAAAATTTGGAAATTATTGAAAAAAACTGTCAAAATTATTTAAATAAATGTAGACTAATGAAGTGAAAGATAAAAATTAATGTACAGAAATTTCAGAAAAATAAATGAATTATTAAGACAGTATCTCAGTTAAGGTTTCTATTACTGGTAAGATACACCACCATCATGGCAATTTTCATAAAGGAAAACATTTAATTGGGGATGGCATACAGATATAGATATTTTGTCCATTGTCATGGCAGGAAGCATGGCAACATCCAGGCAGACATGGTGTTGGAGACAGGACTGAGATCTGCAGGAAGGAGGAAGAGAAAGCCACACTAGGCCTGGCTTGACCTTCTGAAATCTCAAAGCCCACCCCTAGTGACACACTTCCTGGAACAAAAGTCATGCCTACTCCAACAAGGCCACACTTCCTAATAGTGCCACTTCCTGTAGGCCTATAGGGACCACTTTCATTCAATCTGGGTCAGATAGAAGGGGAGGAGGATCTCCCCTATCAGTGGACTAGGAGAGGGGCGTGGGAGGAGAAAAGGGAGGAATGGTGAGATACGGAAGAGAGGAGAGTGGGAGTCACAGCCAGGATACAAAATGAATAAATTGTAATAAATAATAAATAAAAATTTAAAAATATAAAAAATCAACAGTCATTATTTCAACAGCATATAATTAGAAACATTTTATTTTTTATTTATTTATTTATTACAATTTATTCACTTTGTATATCCGTTGCAGCCTGATCCCTCATTTCTTCCCAGTCTCACCCACCCTCCCTCTTTTCCCCCATATACCCTTTTCCTAGTCTCCTGATAGGGGAGGACCTCCTCCCATTCTATCTGACCCTGAACCTCATGTCTCATCAAGGTTGCCTGCATCATCTTCCTCCGTGGCCTGGCAAGGCTGTACTTCATAGAGGGAGGTGATCAAAGACTTGACCACTGACTTCATGTCAGAGATAGCCCCTGTACCCCTTACTAAGGAACCCACTTGGAAACTGTGCCTCCAATGTCGGCCACCTGCACTTCACTAGGCACAATCCTAGAAGTACATCCTGACTTCAGATTTCCCCATGGGCTATGCAGATGACTTGTGATTTCACAGAATCTCAACTTCTCCCATTCCCCATAAAGACTTCCTAATCTTTTCCCCAGTTCACAGCCCTGAGAACACCACCCAAGATACTTCCTGTCTGTCGCACTCTATCTCAAGGCTTACTTCCTGCCTTGTCTTATTTCTTTAAGTAATTTATGTATTTTTATATTAATCACAGATTATGTACTTTGTATCCAAGCTGTAGCTCCCTCCCTCATTTCCTCCCACTCTCCCCATCCCTCCCCTATCTCCTCCATGCTCCCCCCAAGGCCACTGATAGGGGAGGACCTTTTCACCTTCCATCTGACCCTAGATTATCAGGTTTCTTCAGGGGGGGGTTATCAGGGGGTGGGGGGAAGGGAGAAGAGCCAGCCATTGAGTTCATGACAGAAATAGTCCCTGTTCCCCTTACTAGGGTACCCAGTTTGATACTGAGCTACCATGGGCCACATCCGAGCAGGGGTTCTAGGTTATATACATACATGGTCATTGTTTGGAGAAACAGTCTCATAAAAGATCGCTGTGCCCTGATCTATTTGGTCTTTGTTGAGCTCTTGTCCTCCCCAAATCTTACTAACTCCCTCTTCTTTCATATGATTCCCTGCACTCTGCCAAAGTTTTGGTTATGAGTCTTAATATCTGTGCTGATACACTGTTAGGTAGATCTATATCCTTCAAGGAAACAAAAGCAGTCATCAACAGCTTCCCTACCAAAAAAGCCCTGGGCCAGACAGTTTTAGTGCAGAATTCTACCAGACCTTCCAACAACTGCTAACTCCAATTCTCTCTAAATTATTCCACAAAATTGAAACAGAAGAAAAATTACCAAACTCATTCTATGAAGCCACAGTCACCTTGATACTTAAATCACACAAAGACCCAACAAAAAAAGATAACTTCAAACCTATCTCTCTTATGAACATTGACACAAAAATTACTCAATAAAATACTGGCAAACCGAATCCAAAAACACATAAAAGATATCATTCACCATGACCAAGTAGGCTTCATCCCAGGCATGCAAGGGTGGTTCAATATATGGAAATCCATCAATGTGATCCACCACATAAACAAATGGAAGGAGAAAAATCACATGATCATCTCCCTAGATGTCGAAAAAACATTGCACAAAATCCAACATCCATTCATATTTAAAGTATTGGAGAGATCAGGGATACAAGGCACATACCTTAACATACTAAAGGCAATATACAGCAAGCCTATAGCCAACATTAAACTCAATTGAGAGAAACTTAAATCAATCCCACTGAAATCAGGGACAAGGCAAGGCTGCCCATTGTTCCATATCTCTTCAGCATAGTACTTGAAGTCCTAGCTAGAGCAATAAGACAACTAAAGGAGATCAAAGTGATACAAATTGGAAAGGAAGAAGTCAAAGTATCACTATTTGCAGACAATATGATAATATTCATGAGTGACCACAAAACTTCAACCAGAGAACTCCTTCAACTGATAAACACCTTTAGCAAAGTGGCTGGATACAAAATCAACTCAAAAAAGAAAAAAAATTAGAAGCCCTCCTGTACACCAAAGACAAAAGGGCCAAGAATGAAATTAGGGAAACAACACCCTTCACAATAGCCACTAATAGCATAAAGTACCTTGGAGTGACTCTAACCACGCAAGTGAAAGACCTGTTTGAAAAAAAAAAAAAACTTCAAATCTCTGAAGAAAGAAATTGAAGAAGATATCAGAAGATGGAAAGATCTCCTGGGCTAATGGATTGTTAGGATTAACATAGTGAAAATGGCCATTCTGCCAAAAGCAAACTACAGATTCAATGCAATTCCCATCAAAATACCAACACAATTCTTCATAGACATTGAAAGAAAAGTTCTCAACTTCATATGGAGAAACAAAAAACTCAGAATTTCCACAACGATCCTGTATAACAACATATCATCTGGAGGTATCTCTGACCTCAAGCTGTACTACAGAGCAATAGTAATAAAAACTGCATGGTATTGGCATAGAAACAGAATAGTGGATCAATGTATCTGAATACAAGACCCAGAAATAAACCCACACACCTACAGAAACTTGATTTTTGACAAAGAAGCCAAAACCATTCAATGGAAAAAAGACAGCATCTTCAACAAATGATGCTAGTCCAACTGGATATCTATATGCAGAAAAATGAAAATAGATCCATATTTATCACCCTGCAAAAAACAAAAGTCCAAGTGGATCAAAGATCTCAACATAAAACAAGACACACTAAACCGGTTAGAAGAAAAAAGTAGGGAAGACCCTAGAACTCATTGGCACAGAAGACTACTTCCTGAACAGATCACCAACAGCATAGGCTCTAAGATCAACAATAAATAATTGGGACCTCATGAAACTGAAAAGCTTCTGTAAAGCAAAAGACACTGTCATCAAAACAAAATGACAGCCTACAGGCTGGGAAAGGATCTTTACCAATCCTACAGCTGACAGAGGGCTAATATCCAATATATATAAAGAACTCAAGAAGTTAAAAAGTAACAAATCAAGTAATCCAATTAAAAATGGGGTATGGAGCTAAAAAGAGAACTCTCTGTAGAGGATTGTAGAATGGCAGAAAAACACTAAAAGAAATGCTCAACATCCTTAGCCATCAGGAAGATGCAAATCAATACGAACCTGAGATTTCACCTTATACCCACCAGAATGGCTAAGATAAAAAACTCAAGTGACAACACATGCTGGAGAGGTTGTGGAGAAAGGGGAATCCTCCTTCGTTGCTGGTGGGCATGCAAACTGGTACAACCACTCTGGAAATCAATTTGCTTTCTTAGACAATTAGGAATAGTGATTCCTCAAGACCCAGCTATATCACTCCTAGGCATATATCCAAAAGATGCTCAAGTACCCAACAAGGACATTTGCTCAACCATGTTCGTAGCAGCTTTATTTGTAATAGCCAGAACCTGGAAACAACCCAGATGTCCCTCAGTTGAGGAATGGATACAGAAATTGTGGTGCTTTTACACAATGGAATACTACTCAGCAATTAAAAATGAGGAAATCATGAAATTTTCAGGCAAATGGTGGGACCTGGAAATGATCATCCTGAGTGAGGTATCCCAAAAGCAGAAAGAAACACATGGTATATACTCACTTACATAGACCTATAGGATAGGATGGACATGCTGAAATCTATACCCCTAGGGAAGATAAGCAAGAAGGAGGACCCAGGTTGGGATGGTCAATCCTCACTTAGATGGACAAATGGAATGGACATTGAATGTAGGAGAAAACAAGGAACAGGACAAGAGCCTACCATAGAGGGCCTCTGAAAGACTCTAACTAGCAAAATATTAAAGCAGATATTAAGACTCACAACCAAGCCTTCAGCAGAGTGCAGGGAATCATATGAAAGAAGGAGGATTATTGATTTCTTTTAGGCCTTCTCTTCATAGTGCCAAGATACCCTGTATAACTCCAATAACGAATTTACAAAACTTTCAAAATAGTATTTTCAAATGTAAAGAAGGATGTTATAATGTGTTCAGTGTAAAAATATTTATATAGTCAGTGTGAGTTATTAAACAATGGAATCACCATGAAGCTGTGATTGCTTTCCTGTTTCATTGAGTATTGATTATTGAGTCTCATACATTTGAGACTGAATAAACTTTGCTTTTATTTAATTATTAGTGCTACTATGTCTCAGACATAGAGAGGAAGAGCGTGTCTTTCACCAGTAAATCCCCACTTCATGCCGCATTCCTGGCATTTAGATGACAGCCAACAAAACCGTGCTTATTCTTGGCTTGGTTGGATGAGTTGAAACAAGTGTCTCCTCTTAGAAATGTTAGAAGTAGTTCAACTCCCATCAATACCTTATTGTTATTGCTAATGGGAAACCCACAGGTTTTGAACTGCTTCTCTGTTCTAAAACTTCTGGTAGGCATTTTACAGCACATGCCTTATTTTTCCTTATCCACGTATGGGTTAAACTTGATCTCATTATCGGAATAGCTCTTTATTGTTTACATTTGCCAAACATTGCAGAAGATTTTATTTTAAACATTTTGAAAGTTGAGGATGAAATTTGCAGGCAAATGGTGGAAACTAGAAAAGATTATCCTAAGTAAAGTATTTCAGAAGCAGAAAGACACACATGGTATATACTCACTTATAAGTGGATAGTAAATGTAGAAGATAGGATAAACATTCTAAAATCTATACACCTAAAGAAGCTGAGCAAGAAGGAGGGCCCTGGGTAAAATGATCAATCCTCATTCCGAAGGGTAAATGGGATGGATATAGGAAGAGGGAGAACACAGGGAACAGGACAGGAACCTACCACAGAGGGTCTCTGAAACACTCTACCCAGCAGGATATCAAAGCAGATGCTGAGACTCAGCCAAAATTGGGCAGATTGCAGGAAATCTAATGAAAGAAGGGGGAGATGAAAGACTTGGAGGTGACAGGAGCTACACCAGAAGAGCAACAGAACCAAAAGATCTGGGCACAGGAGTCTTTCTGGGACTGATATTTGAGCCAAGGACCATTCATGGAGATAACCTTGAACTTCTGCACAGATGTAGGCCATGGCAGCTCAGTCTCCAAGTGGGTACCCTAGTAAGGGGAACAAAGGCTGTCTCTGACATGAACTCAGTGGCTGGCTCTTTGATCACCTCCCTCTGTGAGGGGAGCAGCCTTGCCAGGCTACAGATGAAGACAATGTAGCCAGTCCTGATGAGACCTAATAGGCTAGGGTCAGATGGAAGGGGAGGAGGACCTCCCCAGTCAGTGGACTGGCCAAGGGGCATGGTGGGATTGGGAGCAGACAAGGAAGGGGGCTACAGCTTGGATACAAAATGAATAAATTGTTATTAATAAAAAATTAAAAAATAAAGTTGAAGATCAGGGGATGAATACATTATAAGTGACAGTCAACTAAGTGAGGCTCAAATTAAATAATACCATATCAATGCAGCTCATATTTGTGTTTTGGGTGACCATTTCTCCAGAAGTACTTATTGACCAGATTTCCTTCTCAGGTATGGTTGTTAGCACAACTGAATTCATGATTTTATCTATTAAAATAAAAATGCAATTATTTGCATCAATATAAACAAAACAAATTAGTAAAACTGATATAGAATCCATAAACTCCAGGTACAAATGATCTCATTATTAAGTCTGTGTAAAAGTTACAATTTTTTATATGCATTCTTCAAGTAATTTTTCACATCTTCTCATAATTTAAATATATTTACTCCTCTAAATGACTGTAAAGTACAGGAGAAATAACTAGAGAAAATTAATTGTCTCATTTTAGTATGCTCACAAATATATTTGTGAAGTTATTATATGTTGAAAGTATATTACTACCTAATAAAATAAACTTTCATAAAGTTATTTTTGGACTAATCTTACTGTACTAAATCTTTAATAATAACAATAAAGAATAAAATGCAATTATGATATTATTTGCGATATATTAGAATATCTAGACCAGAAATATAATTTTGTGATTTATCACCCAAGGTTATTGTTTGGTTTTAATCAGTTCCAAGGGTATCTTTTTATTGTGAGACTTGTTTCCTTCTCCTAATAAGCTTCTTCAATAGAGTAAACTAAAATTTCCTTCACATTGCTCACAATAAGGTTTAAGCAATTTTAATCTCCTAAGCAATAATTACTGTGTCATAGGGAATCAGGAAATAATACAGTATGGTGGCTCAGAGTCTTCCCACTTCCTGCTCTGTCCTGTCTTATATATAAAAACAATGTTATAAGTTAATTTCTTCTAATTAAGTCAGAGTTCATGATCCTCCTAAGAACTGAGTCTTCACTTTAGACAAAATTGCAGATCATAGAAAAAAAGGAACTATGGAAGGTAATACACTCTAGCGAGTCCTAGAAGGTAGCATATTGTACAGCAGACCCAAAAGAGTTGTTACATATTGGAATTGCAACACAACTATTAAGAAACTAATATCACAGTCTTGGATTTAGGTCAAGGTTGTTATTGTGTGCAGTTTGTTAGAGGAAATGCTTGTCACATTCCATCTGTGCTTCTAGAGGAGGCAGGAGACTTCCAGTCTACACGCTGGGGTGCTTGAATGGATGAGCTTCTCTCTGGCTTCCTCTCAAAGGAGACCGCCTCACAAAGGTATCTTCAACAGTAACTTCCACAAATGTCCAGTAGTCAGCATTTACTCTTTCTCCTTATACATTTTTACTATTATTTTGAGTGATGTATGGGTTTGCACACACCTACATGCATGTATGGCTACACACACAATTGTCTATGAAGGGCAGTGGCTGATATTGTGTCACTTCCTCAATTAATTGCCTTGATTGTTCGTTTGCTTGTTTTTTTGTTTTTTGTTTTTTGTTTTTTTTTGAGAGAGGGTCTCTCACTGACCCTTGAACTTACTGTATGGCTAGACTGGCTGGCAAGTGAACCATAGGCACTTTCTAACTCCACTTCCAGGACTGATATTACACACAGGTACACGCCACCATGCTTACAACCATAACTCATGATCGGATCCCAGGTCCCCCGCTTGTATGACAAACAGTTTAGCTACTGGGCAGTCACTTTAAGTTTTCTGACAAATTATTTATTTGTGCTTTATAGAATGGTAAGGAGCTCTGTTTTATTGGGTAATTAAGTTTATTGGTATGTGAGAATTCTTGGGGGACCTACAAGCCCCACATCTTCAAAAATTGAGAGAAAGATGCCTTAATTAGTTCATGCTACCCATCAAGTTCACAATCAAAACTGTATCTTAGCTCGTGTCACATTGAGTCACAACTACAAAACTGCACCTCTTTTTGACATTCAAGAGTAAATAGAAGAGGTTTCTTGTAGATCCATAGCCAGAAGAGGCAGATGAGGGTCAATTTGACCTACACTTTGACTTTTCTTTCCTAGTGTTTAATATGATTCATTGGTTCACTCTGTTTGTCTGTCTCTCTTTTTCTCTCCCTTTCCCTCTGTGGAGAGAAGGAATGGAGGAGAAGTAGGGTGAGTGGCAATGTAGCCCACACAGAATCCTGGGAATCAGACTCAGAAGATCAGTCTCATAGGTGCAGATCTAACTTTTTTATCCAGTATATCAGCCTTTAAATGATCAAAATGCCAATCAGACCATCACTTGCTAGCCCCAAACTCCAGTAGCAATCAATTAGGTTGGTGCAGCTATAAGAAAATATGGGAGACTTGGGGTCATTGGGTGGGCAAGGTCATTTAAAGCGACTTCTGTAAAGAAGGGGGAAGCAGTCCCCACCCTAGCTTCAGATACATTTTGACAGTTCACTAGTGTGCTAGTTCAGAGCAGATCAACACTGTGTGCAGTGGATCAGGATCTTTTGAGGAGTTACAGGAGTCACTGATGCTTCTTTACTTGCCATTCTCTATGGGCCTCCAACAGGCTGACCTCACCATTTCTCTACATTTTTCTCTCTCAGACCGAAATCCAGGCTGCAACCAGTAGAAAGTATGTATATGCCACTAGTAATTTGATATAAGAACTCTAATACTTTTCAATATAGTGTTTAAAACGGTAATCTACTATTCAACAACAGAGAAGGGCAAAGATTGCATATACACACACACACACACACACACACACACACATATATATATATATATATATATATATATATATATATATTCATTTTATCTCTGTCTCTGTGTGTACAAGAGCATTTGTGTTCAACTTCCTGCAGTGGCCAGGAGAGCGATTCCCTGGAACTGCAGTTAGAAAGTCAGTTGCTGCTCGTCTTAAGTGCCGGCAACAGAACGAATGCTTGCACTCCACAAGAGCAGCAAGCCCTCTTAACCCCCGAGACATCTCTACAAAACTAAGCATTATATTTCAATACTTCTGCTTCTCAATTAGATCCAAAATACACCAGAAAATAAAAAAGACCCGCATCCTCTGTAGTGATTCATTTGAGAAGATTTGTCATTCACTTTGAAAAAAAAAGTTTCTTGCTCTGATTCTACCCTCCTTTTCCAATTATGTTGGAGGTAGCAGTTGATTAGGACGAAGACATACCACCGACACTCCATGGGGCTCTGTAATTCCATGAGTAACCTAGACAAATGGTTGTCATCATCTGTTTGGTTTCCTTGCTGCAGAGGGATCTGAACAATGAGGCTTTGGTTTCCAGAAACTCAAGACAGGATGCCCTAAGCATCCTGCCCAGACTGTCTCTAGAAGTGATCAAGGAGAGGTGTGTCAGCACTGTGGATGAATGAGGGATGTCACATTAGCAATTACTGAGTTACACTGCCGGTAGAGTTTCTAGATGCCATTGAAAACTATGTTCCTCTCCGGCTTTTCTTCTATATTACCATTACACCGTACTCCATGTGGTTTTTTGTTGTTGTTTGTTTATTTGTTTGTTTGTTTGTTACTTTTTTTCTGCAAATGCTACACTGCTGACTCTAGGGAAGGTATTTTCAATTGAGTCTTAAACAAATTCAATTTGCTATTCTTCTAGTTCTTAAGACTGGCTGAGGAATGGACATATGACCAAGACATCAAAAAGCTGAGCCCAACTCAAAGATATCACCTGTACCTTTGTTATCTAGTCTCAACATTCATTTTGTGCCATGAGTACAAGCTAAAAGAATAGGTTCCTGCATTGAGAGGTTAATATTTATGAAAGGATCACTGATTTTTACATCATAATTCATTTGTAATCATAGAAACTTCAAACCTGAGACCAACTACACAATAATTCCTTTTTACCATGTTTATGCTGATTGACTTTTAGTTGCATCTTTGCTTTGAGACTCAGAATTTTTATTATTCTGGTAGGAATGCGTAAGTTTTTTTTAAGGTCTTTTTTTCTGTTTGTTTGATGTGATTACTGTATGCACACTTATGTGTACATATGTGCATGCTTGTGTACATGAAGAAGGCAAAGAAGGATGCTGATTTGTGTCACTCTCCCTTGATTTCCTTGAGGCAGCAACTTGCATAGATACTGGAGCTCCTTGTGTGATGGCTAAAGAGCCAACCAGAAAGCTACAGAGGTTCTCTGTTTCTACCCCCTCCTGTAGGTGGTTACTCTCACAGGGGACTCCACACGACTTTTTCCCCTGAGTTCTAGGGGTTTGAGCACAAGTTCTCATGGTTGTGCCTCAAGTGTGCTTACCTGCTGAGTCATCTCCCTAGTTGCAAGTAGGGATGAAAATACAGCCTACAGACTGGGAAAGGATCAGTACCAATCCTACTTCTGACAAAGGGCTAATATCCACTATATATAAAGAACTCAAGAAGTTAAAAAGCAAGAAATCAAGTAATCCAATTAAAAAATGGGGTATGGAGCTAAAAAGAGAACTGACTGTAGAGGATTATAGAATGGCAGAAAAACACTTAAAGAAATGCTAAATGTCTTTAGCCATCAGGGAGATGCAAATCAAAACGACCCTGAGATTTCACCTTATACCCACCAGAATGGCTAAGATCAAAAACTCTAGAGACAACGCATGCTGGAGAGGTTGTGGAGAAAGAAGGACCCTCCTCCATTGCTGGTGGGAATGCAAACTTGTACCACCACTGTGGAAATCAATTTGGCACTTTCTTAGACAATTAGGAATAGTGATTCCTCAAGACCCAGCTATACCACTCTTAGGCATATATCCAAAAGATGCTCAAGTACACAACAAGGACATTTGCTAAGCTATGTTCGTAGCTGCTTTATTTGTAATAGCCAGACCCTGGAAACAACCCAGATGTCCCTCAGTTGAGGAATGGATACAGAAATTGTGGTACTTTTACACAATGGAATACTACTCAACAATTAAAAAGGAGGAAATCATGAAATTCACAGGCAAATGGTGGGACCTGGAAATGATCATCCTGAGTGA
>CM053757.1:30838751-30877872 GCA_028658305.1 Pachyuromys duprasi | reverse complement strand
GGCACAGGGGTCTTGTATGAGACGGTTTCTACAATCAAGGACCATGTGTGGATGTGGCCTGGAACCCCCGCTCAGATGGGGCCCATGATAGCTCGGTGTAGGACTGAAGACCCTAGCAAAGGAAACAGGGACTGTTTCAGTCATGATCTTGATGGCTGACTCTTTGACCCTCCCCCATACAAGCCGGGGAGTGACAGACTGGCTAGATCCCAGGGGAGGACATTGCAGCCAGCCCTGAGGTGACAGAATGAGCTGGGGTTGGATGGAAGGGGAGGAGGTCCTCCCCTGTTGGTGGACTTGGAGGGGGTGGGAAGGAGGGAGATGAGGGAGGGAGTGGGAGGGTAGGAGGGAATGAGGGAGGGGGCTACGCCTGGGATGCAAAGTACCTAACCTGTGATTGATATAAAAATAAATAAATTAAAAAAATAAAATTAAAATAAAAAATAAAAGCTTAAAAAAAAAAGAAAAAAATTGTTGACCAATATTCCGTTGTGTAGATGTACCACAATTTCTGTATCCATTCCTCAACTGCAGGGCATCTGGGCTGTTTCCTGCTTCTGGCTATTACATATAAAGGTGCTACAAACATGGTTGAGCAGATGTCCTTGTTGTATACTTGAGCATCTTTTGGAAATATGCCTAGGAGTGGTATAGCTGGATTTTGAAGAAGTGCTATTCCTAATTGTCTGAGAAAGCACCATATTGATTTCCAAAGTGGTTGTACAAATTTATAGCCAGTGTTCTTAAGCATGAGAGTCATGAGCTATCCCTGAGCTCCAGTGGTTGTATTTTTGTTTATTTGTTTGTTTGTTTTGCAAAATCAGAATATATGAGCCATTAGCTGTAGCTAGAACTCCCAAATTAAAGATATAGTAAGAAACTTTCTCACACAACAAAACTTTCTTTCAGAATTATTCCATGCAATACAATAAAGAAAAGTTAAAAATTTTGCTTAGGTAATTTCTATTCTCTTAATTCATAAAACTCTTATCTGTTATATTATGGTATACATAATACATGTAAATTGGTTTGAAATCTGGTGTTGAATTACTTCAATGAGAGAGCATCTATGAATTTTAAAGTATTAAGCCCACAAAAACAATTTTAATAGAGCTTACCTTAATAAAGATACATTAGTGGTCACTCTATGGTCAGTAAAATGTAACTAATTGGTTGCTTGGACTAAGTGAAACTAATGTTCCCTTATTTGTCTTCAGGCCATACAAATCTAAGTGTCCTTATAACTTTACTTGCAATATAAGTACTAACTATGAAGAATATGTGTATAATAAATAATATGAATAGGCAATTCAATGCTAAAATATAACTTGATCATCAATCAAACCTTTTCTAAGCATTGTGATTTTGAATGACAGCCTGCCTAGAGTTGTTCATCAACTGTGGGAACGTGGCCAACTTATATTTGCCTCTGTTACACTCCCCTATTCCTCTTTTCTCCTTCCATTGGTAAAATCAATGTTTAATTTTACTTTATATGAGGAGATGTGGAGATATATTTTAGGAGGAAAAATGGTGATATTGTAAAATAGTAAAATTTTTTATAAGTTTTAATCAGTCAGCCCAGCTGCGATCAGTTGATGCATTCAACAGCCAGGTTATTTCTAGTAGTCAAGACATCACAGCTCTTCTCTCCATCCACTCAATATTAAATTCTCACAGCCTGCTTTCCTCCACGTACCATGAGCTTTGGATGGTAAGATGTTAATATAGATGACTCATCCACAGCTGAGTGCTTAGAATTGTTTATTGGCACTTTAGCCACTCATGAGGCTTGTATTAACTACTACCCACTGCAAAAAGAAGCTTCTCTGTACAACAAGTGCAGCACTAATATATGGTTATAAGCATGAGTATCTAGAATGAAGTTTGACACTGGCCAGTTAGCAAACAACAGTAGAGCTTGCCTTCCCTAACCTCAGTCTATGGTCTATCCAGTCATGGGATTTTTGACCATGTTTATGAAATCTTTCCTGTAGAGCAAGACTAATGTTCAATCACACATTGACATGATTGTTATAGATCATACCAGTGGACACATCTTGCCAGCATGTCAGTGTTGTAGCATGAAGAACCCAGCACTGGGGAAGTCCACTGATGTCTTTTGTCCCAAGTACCCTGCATAGCAACTTCTGGAATTATGTAAACTCTACAGGAGGGGAAGAATTTCTGCACAAGATCAACACAGTCAAAAATCCCATAAGGAAAAGAGGGATTTGTTAAAGAATGATTGGCATTGCTGAATGCCCTGTGAATGAGAATAACACAGTTTTGGGGATGTGTCCGGTAGTATAGTACTCAGGGCCCAGTGGGTGACCACACAGTCTTGTACATAGGGGTATTAGTAATTAGACTCTAGGGGTTGTTTTGTTCTTTGTTTCTTCTCACCTCCTAGCTTTGCTATTGTTCTACTACATTTTACTCTTTCTTGTGGCTTTTGGATAGATTTATTGCTTCAGTTTGCCATTCTTTCAAGTATCTTTTATAGAGGTAATTTAGTGCTCACAATTTCCTTTGATCTGTTTTATCATGGAAATTTATTTTTCCTTCAGTTATGACCGATAGTTTTGCTGGGTATCGTCTTCTGGGTTGGTAGTTGTTATCATTCAGTATGTTAAATCCATCTTTTCAGCCCTACTGGATTTCAGAGTTTCAGTTTACAAGGCTGGCGTTATTTTTATTGGATTGTGTGTGTGTGTGTGTGTGTGTGTGTGTGTGTATGAGAGAGACTTGAAATTTCCCACTGATTTCATGGTACTCTCTTTGCTCTCTATTGGATATAGTTCTTTTCTAGTCTTGTCTATTTGGTATCCTAAATGCCTCCTATGCCTAGATTGGCATATTTTATCTTAATGATGGGAAATGTTTCTGTTATGACTCTTTTGAAAATATTTTCTTCCATCTGAATGCGGTGGCTCAAGACTTTAATCCTAACAATTAAGAGGCAGAGGCAGGCAGATCTCTAATTTTGAGGCTATTCTGGTCTACAAAGCAAGTTTTAGAACAACCAGGGCTACATAAGGAAACCCTGTCTTGGAAAAACAAAATAAAAGTAAACAAGAAGGACATGTTTCTATGCATTTAAAGTGAAATTCATAACTCTCCATGTTCGTTATTCAGATATAAAAAGGGTCTTATGAATGATCTGAAGTCAGATCCTCATACTTATTCTCTCATATTTTCCCTTCATTCTCCTCTCCCAGTTCCCCCACCCACCCACCCATCCACTCCTTCTCCATTTCCCTTCAGAAAAGGTAAGGCCTGTCAGGGATATCAACCAAACATGACATATCAAGTTGCAATGAGACTAGATCACCTCTCTTCCTATTAAGGATGGGGGAGGCAACTCATTTGGAAGGAAAGGGTTCCCCAAAGCAGGCAAAAGAGTGAGAATCATCCCGCGTTCCCACTGTTAGGAGTCCCACAAGAAGACCAAATTACATAGCCATAACATATATGCTGAAGGCCTAGACCAGACCCACACAAGCTCCCTGACTGTCAGTTTAATCTTTTTGAGCCAGACTCTAGGGGTTATTAATAAACAAAATTAAAAATAAAAATAGGACATGAAGTTGGAAAGAGATTGCATAAGGGACCCTAGAGTGAGTAAGCAAAAGGAAGTGATAGATAGATATGATCACTATTATATTGTATAGATGTATGAAATATTCGAAGAATAAAAGTGCAATTATTAAAAAGAGTTTTAAAATGAGTAAAGAAGATTTAAAGTGAAGCTTTGTTTTCAGTGCAAGACATTCTGATTTTGGTCAAACTACCTTACTTCTTATAAACTGTAGTAAAATAAATATGTGATCACTTGCCAAACGAAGATCTAAAGCTATATTGTATAATATTTTAAGCCTGGTGTGTGTATCTAGTTTCTACTATTTGAAAAAAAAATTTCAGGGGCTGGAGAGATGGCTTAGCAGTATAGAATGCTATCTGTTCTTCCAGAGAACCTGAGTTTTGTTTTCACACTGACATTAAGTAAAGCAAAGCTGCCTGCAATTCCAAATCTGATGCTGTCTTCTGGGCCCAATAGGCACCTGCACTCAGAGGCACACACACACACACACACACACACACACACGCACGCACACACGAAATTAAAATAAAATAACTCTTCAAAGTCAAATTAAAATAATCATCTAAAATACTATTGAATGCTCTAATTTTCAAACTCCCCCTTTATTGTCTGTCAATTAAACAAATGTCTTTACTGTATGAATGAGGAATTTGAAATTCAGGATATGTTAATAGATACATATATTTGTGACAATTAATGGGAGAATATGAATATGAATGGAATATGAATATGAACATGGGCTATGAATATGAACATGGAATATGAATATGAACATGGAAAATATTTTACTTAGTAGAAATATGGACTTAGATTCATGAACACACAACAGAAGAATGCAATCTTAGGAGAAGGTTTGGGAGAAACTGAAAAGAGAAGGAAAAGAAGCCTGAGTATTCACATTCTTGCAAACATCAGAGACAAATGTGCAAAGAAGATAAGATTAACCACATTTAGCCAAAAGCTGAATTGCCATTTAAAAACATAGCATTGTTCTTGGTCACCCATCCATGCATGTGTGACCACAATAGCCATGTGAGGGAGATTCATGGTCTAGCTGTCTCATCCTTTATCAAGGAATGACCAGACACTGGAATGGGGTATTCCTTGGACAATAAGCAAGTTCCGTGGGGATCTTTGCATAGTATTAGAAATAATATAAAGGGTGAAGTGAACACACAGTTCAGTTAATTATGCAAGTGAAATAACTTCCTTTTGACATGGGTTTAGCCAGGATTAAAAAAAATAACAAAACAAAAACAGAAAACAGCCTATATTCTGGCTTCTGATGTCCATCAGGCAGCCTATCTTGATGAAAGTTGCCTACAGCACTGTGATTTTCCAGATGTAGGTCTTTTAATGCAGGACTTTTTTTTGTATTATCCTTGGTTTCTAGCCATTTTATCAGTTTGATAACCTGCCCCCCAGCCCCACTCCTGTGCCCACATATACCCTCCCCCACACACATATTTTGTAGTATGTCTGTTTGCCCCATTTACCCCTGCTCACAAGATTGCAATCTCGATTTCCAATCAACTGTTAGCTCTTTGGGGCTTTCTTTGAGTTAAACTCTACAGAAAAGCCTGAGGTATTTAATTTCCTTGAGTCTGTCTTATTTGTTTAATATGATGATTTGTAGTTCATTAATTTTTCTTACCAGTGACAAAATTTAGTTTTTCTTAATAGCTAAATAAAATTGCTTGAGACAATTTCTTTCTTGAGAGAAAAAAATTCATTTATATGTATATGAGCCTATGTGCACATGTGTGTGGCACATAGTCTCCAATTATTCAAATATTGATGGGAATACCAGCGGGCTATATAACATAGATATTATGAATGAAATCAGCAATGGTACAAAGCCATCAAATCTGGGCCCATGGGGCCCTGCAGAGACAGATGCACCAAGCAAGGACCGTGAATGGAGAGGTCCTAGAACCGCTGCTCAGATGTAGCAGATAAGAAACTCAGTCTTCATGTGGGAAACCTTAGTAAGGGGAGCAGGGCTGTCTCTGACATGGACTCTGTTGCTTGCTGTTGGATCACTTCCCCCTGGTGTGTGTGTGTGTGTGTGGGGGGGGTATTGCCAGGCTACAAAGGAAGAAGATGCAGGCAGTCCCAATAAGACTGGGATCAGATGGTAGGGAAGGCAGGCTCTCTCTTTCTGAGAATTAAGGGAAGGGAACAGTGGGGAAGAAGGAGGGAGGGTGGGACCAGGAGGAAATGAGGGAGGGAGCTACAATTGGGATGTAAAGTGAATAAATTATAAAAATCAAATTTAAATTTTAAAGAAATCAACAATGGTAATGGATATGGGGTGAGAAATGTGTACAATATAGATTTTAGTACATGTAACCATATGTATATACAGTATGGAAGCAGAAGAGATATTATTTGAGGCAATGTGTGTGTAGGAAAGTGTGTTGGTTCATTTGCATCACTTTTTCACAAGCCTAAGTCATTTAGCAAGAGATACTCAATTGATAAAATGTCTCCATATGATAAGACTTCTTTATTTCTCATTTTTGAGAAATGGTTTATGAGAGGGCCCAGACAAGCCCACTGTGGGCTGTGCCACTTCTGAGCAGGTGGTCCTGATTTGTATAAGAGAGCAAGGTGAGCAAGTCATGAGATACAAACTTAAATATAGTATCCTTCCATGGCCTATTCCTCAGTTTCTGCTTCCCTGCATGCCCTGAGTTTCTGTTCTGGCTTCTCTCACTGATGGAGTGTAACCTGAGAGCTTTCTTTCTGTGATAGCCTTTGGTAGTGATGTTATATCACAGCCCCAGAAACCCACACCAAGGAGGGAAGAAACAAGAGAACATTGGGCAACAAATATGAGCAAGGGACATGGATATGCCTGGAATTGTAATGATCTTGTATGCTCACTGTAAAAACAATTAATGCTACTAAAAACAGTAACACATGATGCAATGAGTCTTATCATTTCATCTTCTCACTATAATGTGTTCCACTTGGAACTGTCATAAAATGTCAGCCCACTATTATAACTGGTACTCTGGGTGCTTTCTAACCTGTCATGGAACCTACAGGTCTAAAATCCAAGCTATTTGCCCCCCACCCTCCACTGAGACCGTTCACTATTCCCTCTTTTCACAGCTACACTCTCAACCTTGCACTCTATTGAAATATTCCTTCAGGGATGACTAGATACTATTGTCCACCCTTTTGTATGGTCTTTTGATACTTTAAATCAGCTCTTCAGCTCTCTTCCTGACTGTAACTCCTTGGGGGAAAATTCATTTGTATTTTGTACATCTTATTATCATAGTCTCCTCCAATTATATATTATTTCAAATTGGATTTTGCTAAAGGAAATAGTAATCCACACTTTAACAGAGTTTAATTTACTTGTGCTGTCACCCAATTGAAACTTTCTGTTTATTAGAGAATACATAGCTTAAATTAATACAGTCAACACCTACCTCTTAATGTCTCAGATTACATCCTCCCTTCTCCCATCTTTTCCTCTATGTACTTCTTCTTCAGTTAATGGTTTATAAATTCACTGAATATTTAAATCAAGAATCTAAGATGTATGACAATTATTTTATTACCTTGGTAGTAACTATATCAGCAAACTCTCTAAACTTTGCCTTCGAAGTACGTTCTAGCATAACTATATCTCTACGCTTCTCTTTCTGCCTTGTCCTAAGTCACCATCTCCTCTTTGACTAATGTGGTCCTAGCACTCCTAGCCAGGTGTTTTGCCTCCATTATTGAAAATGACCTTCCCTTCTGTATCCTTATAGAATATACCTGACATTTACAACTGTATAGCTTCCTGAGTAAAACTATTTCTTGCTGCTTCACATTGGATTAAGTAGCAAACTTAAATCCAAGAGATCCTTCTGTGAGACCTCTTGAAAACATAAGTCTTCTCTGTTCTGAACTTACTTCTTATCCATCACTCCCTGTTCATACACAGTTTCTACCTGATGTAGATTATATAGGACTTTCCTATGCTGCTTGAGCACTGGGACTCCAGACTTGATCTTTTACTAATGAGACTGATACTTTGGAAAATTTTTAGTTTCATTAATAACAATTAATTATTTTATTAGGCAGATCCCACCCTTTCCTATTCATGCAATGTTGGAATATCTACAAATCAAACTACATTTTATAATTGAAAGAAATATTAATGAGAAAAATAGTTTTCTTTTGGAATTTCATATTTTGATTGAAATTTTGCTAGAAAGGACTGCTTTTACATTTTTCAAAGCAACCACTGAAATTATGAAATAAGCATTAGTTTTACAATAATTACTGGAAATAGCCTTATGCTCATCTTTTTGTAGATGTGTTATGCAATATAGCACAGTGAAAGTTAGCCATAACAGATGGAGAGGAACATTGGGCATTTATTCCTTTACTGTTTGGGAGGCTGGAAAGCTAACATTGAGGTGTCGGCAACATGAGCCACTTATGAGACCTCTCTTTGCCTTGTAGAAGGCAGTTTCTTCCCAAATCCTTGCATAGTCATGTTTCTGTATGTCTGTGTCTTAATTTTATCTTCTTCTAAGGATGACAGTCATAATTTGGGTTACTTCAGGACTTCATTTTAATCTTAGTTTTCTATTTGAAGTTGAATCTTCAAAAAGAGTTGAGTTTTAAGGTACTTTAGACAAAGACTTCAATGGGACACAGTTCAGACCATAGTGAACAACTGGGAATCACCATGCATCCTACTGACACATATATGTTGAAATTCATATATACATATTTATTTCATTTTGCTTACTTTTTGTTTTTATGTTCCTCTGTTGCTAACAATCAAAGGATGCAAATTTCTGTATGGGACTCATTGAATTATTATGTTATTTTCTGTTTCAGTTGCAAAAAATATAAAATAAGAAAATAATACATGACTGCTTAGTGGTTTCAAAGAAACTTTATGAGGCCTGACCAAACATAGACACTTTGCTATCTTTATTTAAGATCAAACAACTGTTTAAAAATATTATACTTAAGGTTTTTATATTGCTAGTGACTATGGAAATCTTTTTTCTTGTTACAGAGTTATCTTCTATTATTAAAAGTAGATTTTTTAAATACATTACATTCTGATTACAGTTTCTCCTCTATTTTCTCAGAAATGCTCTATTTTTTCACTCATCCAAATCCATACCACCTCTGTCTCTGTCTTGCTCTCTCTCTTTCACAACACTAGAATATAAACAGGCATCTAAATCATGATGATGATGATAAATATAAATAAACAGGAAAAGACATAGAAAAAACACAAGAAACACATATAAATGGGTGCATAGATACATATGTTCACACACAAAGAAATCCTATAAAAAACACAAAACCAGAAATCATAGTATATACTAAGAAAACTGTAAAGTTAAAACAAACAACAAAACAAAACAAAAACTGACTAACCATTATGAGATAAACAATTTCCAAAAATGCCATTGAGTCATTGAGTTCACTTTGTGTTGGCTTCTTCTTCATGATCAAAGAGAAGAGAAATGCATTTGAAGGAACAGAGGAGTGATAGCAGGCATACTCCATTAAACTTATGCCAAGTTAAATACCAGATTATTAAATCTGCACATTTTTTTATACATCAGGCTTATTTTTTGTTACTGAAAGTCTAATTTCCTTAATAAATGAAGAGTAGTTTTAGTACTTCTCTACACAGGGAATTCCTTGATTATTTGTCTGATCTGTTCTGTACAAAAGTCCTTACATTGGTATACATTTTCACATGAGATAATGTGCATAAATGAAGATTTCTGATTGTTTGGTCTTCTACATTAGTCCTCATTTGTTTTTAACTTTAGAAACCCCACACTCATTGTTTTTACCTAATTGAAAGTCACATTGTTTAAAACTGGATTGCACTATTGCTGCTTCAGACACAATTCTTTTCTTACATTTTCTTTACATATCTACATTTAATTTCTGTGTTGTTTCTATATTCATAACTAAGCCTAAGAACTGAAAACATATTCAGTGGTTTTTTTTTTTTTACTATTGTTGTTGATTTGTCATCAGCTATTTTATTTTGCCTCCCTCACCCCCATGACAATCCTCTTTTCCAAGGACTAAGTAGGCAGGATGACTCTGTTTTGCTGTTCTGAGGCATATCAGTTTAACATGGTGTTAGGTGATGCTCCCAGACAGCTGGTGCAGGAAGACTCAGTCCTGGGTTTTTCTTTAAAGTTATTGGGAAGTGACAGCCGTATTTCAAACAAATGCTGCTGAGCTAGAGGAACAGGAATGTGGCAGTGCTGTTGGTCAGTTTCCATCATTTGATGGAAGTCTGTAGAGAGCAAAGGCAGCAGAGTCAGTGATAAACTGCAGAGTTCCAGTGACATTTTTGAATGCCAAGTTCTATCCTTTCCAAGGCTGGCAAATTTCTCTGAGCTTTTCAATTCTTAGAACAAATAAATTTCTGTTAGCTGCTTTTGGTCGAGTTGATTATAGTGGAAAGAACTGGTAGTTACTCCTCGGCAAATGAGTAAATGTTAACTCAATGTATTGGCTTCTGTAACCTTAAATAAACTGCTTTTTTTGCGTTCTCAATGTATTGTGTTTGTGTTTGTGTGTGTGTGTGTACAAAATTCTGTGCATGAGTTTATCTGAGTATGGTGAGTACAAATATGTGTGAGAGTTATGTATGCACATTTGTGTGGATAAAATTTCTTTTTAACTGTTTATTTTCTGTGTTTGAGTGTTTTGAGCACACTTATATCTATGTACTGGGTGCATACTTGGTGCCTATGGAGGCCAGAAGATGGCATAAGATCCCCTAGACCTGAATTACAGATGTTTGTGATCTGCAATATATGTACTGGGAATTGAACCAAGTATGCTGGAAGAGCTGCCAGTGCTCTTAGCCACTGAACCATCTCTACAGCTCTGCTTTTTAAATTTTTAAATATTTTATTATGTTAGAAAAGTTGCATATAAGGAACACAGAGAATTTAGACACACTCCAAAACATTCTCAGTGATGGAGAGTCTCCCTCTTCTTTTTCTTTCTTTCTTTTGTTTGTCATTTGATTTTTTTGATGGTTTTTGTTTGTTTGTTTTGTTTGTTTTATTTTTATGACCTTGATCATTGTGAGAGGCAGTGACCAGGTACTGCTGTAAAATATCTATTGCTTGGAATTTTCTGTTGTCTTTGTTGTGATCAGAATGTGATTGCTAATTTAGGGAAAGAAGACACAGTTCAAGTTCAGTATTTTTCAGAATCTCTCAGAGTTGCCAGAAAGCCTTGGCAACCAGTGATTTCCTTAGCATCTCTGTAGCTTTGCTTTTTACAGTACATATGTGAATGAAATAACACAGTACATAACCTTTTAAAAAATTCTTTTTTTTCCGGAGCATCACAAAAGTAAGAGGAACACAGAGAAAATTTCCATATGTGATTTCCCTTCTACATTCTTAGCTTTTGCATTTTTAAAACCAAGTTCAATGGTTTTAAAGTACTAAGTTCAATGGTTCAACTATTAAGTGTCTACTAACCAATCATAACCAGCTAGGTCTTATTGTTTGCAATAAGGTAACTATTGGTCTTGGGCATTCTATGACTTTGGAAAAATCACAGTGTCCTGTGAGCAACACTGTAGTATCAAACAGCTTTTTACTATATGAAAATCCTTTATGCTCTGCATAAATATTTGTTCTTCATGATCTAACCTGTGAAAAACACTAGTTTTTTTTGTTTTGTTTTTTTTACTGTCTCCATTATTTGCCTTGTTGGAACATCATATAGTTGGAGCAATCAAATATGTGATCGTTCCATAAGGGCCTGTCTTACCTAGTGATATCAACTTAAGGTTCCTCCATACCTTCCCATGGTCTGCCAATATATTTCCTTCTAATGAGAACGCTGTGTTGTCTGGATATAACACAGGTATTTTTATCCATTTACCTACTGAAGTGAATCTTAGTCGCTTCTGCACTTTAAAAATCATTGGGAAAGCTAATAAAAGCATCTTTCTGCTGCTTTTACTGTGAATATAAATTTTTATTTCCTTTGGATAAACATCAAGGGGAATGATTGTTGGAATGCATGGACAGGGTGTCTAAGCATTTATAAGAAACTACCAGATGAGGCTGCAAATTCCCACCAGTGAGGAGTGAGGCTATTGCTCTGCATGGTCTCCAGAATTCAGAGTTTCCAGTGTTATGCAGTGTTTAGTAGATGCACAGTAGCATTCATAACTGATTTCAGCTGGATCTCTTGATGACACTTAATACCACATTTTGGCTTGGAGAGGTGATTATTAAAATCTGCTCAACAACAGCCACCAATAAAAAAGGAGGCCATGCTGACTCTTTGACCCTCCCCCATACAAGCCGGGGAGTGACACACTGGCTGGATCCCAGTGGACGACATTGCAGCCAGCCCTGAGGAGGCAGGATGAGCTGGGGTTGGATGGAAGGGGAGGAGGTCCTCCCCCGCTGGTGGACTTGGAGTGGGCAGGGAGGAGATGAGGGAGGGTTGGGGAGGGTGGGAGGGAGTGGGCGGGCTGGGCATGGGATGCAAAGTACCTAACCTGTGATTGATAACAAAAAATAAAAAAATTTAAAAAAATAAAAATAAAAATAAATAAATAAATAAATAAAAATAAGATTTAGTTGAAGTCTTAAAAAAAAAAAAAAAAGGAGGCCATGAATTTAAAGAGAGTAAGTAGGGGTATAGGAAAGAAGTAGGAATGGATGTAATAGGATTGTAATCTAAAAAATTAAAAAAAAACATATTTCGTGTAAAAAAAAATCTTTGGACCAGGTTTAAGCTTAGTTTGGTTTTGGCCATACAGAATTTTTTTAATTAAATTTATTTATTTATTAGTTTTTTTTACAATTTATTGACTTTATATCCTAATTTAGCTCCCTCCCTCATCTCCTTCCAAACCCACTCTCCCCCCATCCCCCTCTCCCCTCCCCTAGTTCAATGAAAGGAGGAGTCCTCCTCTCCTACTCTCTGACTCTACCCCATCGAGTTTCATCAGGACTGCCTGGATCCTGGCCATATAGAATTTTCAGAGCGGCATGTATATTTAACAAGTATTACCAAATGTTTAGTTTGTGAATATTTTCTCCAAATATATAGTTTGTTTTCTCATTTTTAATGTTGTCTTTCATAGAGAATATAAAAAAGTTATCTTTAATTCTAGTGTTTTGTTTTTTTTTTCATTGCTCATGTACTCAGTGTATATCTAAAACACTACGCTGTGCTCTTCTCCTGTGTGCTTCTAGGGCTTTAGTATATTTTGTTGATGTTAAGGTCTTTTCTTGATTTTTCTTAAAATTTGATTTTCATCTTACAGTTTAGTTTTAAGAGATCTTCATATATGTAATCTATTATAAGCTTTGGGAATAGTTTGCCCACTTTTTATATTCATCATCTCAATGGTAGTTTATTCAGAGCATACACTTTTTTTTGAAAAAATAAATTCTAGGAATAATTCATAGAGCAGCAATTTATTCACAACTTTGGATGGGGGAAGCACAGCTGGAATAATGAACAGAATGTGGTCTCACTGGCTTGCAGCTCCCGAAACTGTTCCATCACCAAGAAAAAGGCTCAGCAATTCAATCCCAATTCAAACCTTTGAAAAGCTTTGTAAGTTTAGCGTTTAAGTACACGACACATCTGCAATGCATTGCCTTGCATAGTTTAGGGCAAAAGTTTTATTTTTAAGTGACTGTTTCATTAATTGGACTGCACAGGTCACAAAGGGCGTCAATGACATTTGAGATAAGTGAGTTGTCTTCAGCTGTAAGCCTGCATCTGGATTCACTATGGTGACTGTTCTTGCTATAATTACTGGTACAGTTTTATCCCAATGTATATCTTCTTCTTCGGAGCAGATAAGTGAATATGATAGTGCGTTTGATGAGTTAAGTACTTCTACATTCTTCAATATTCATTTTACCTTATTACAAACTTTCTGCTAATTTTTAGAATCACCTTGATAACTTCCACAAGAGAAAATGCTTTTAGTCAATAATGCATCAATGTACAGATCTATTTAGAAAGTCTTAGTCTGCATAATTTTGAATTTTATAATAAAAAAACTGATGAAGTTCTCCATTACTTTGGGATCTATTTAATTTCTCACAAGTATTTTAACTCTAGTGTGAAAATCTTTCAAGGTTTTAGATTCATCCCAAGGAATTTAACTTTGACACATTTCTAATTATATTTATTTCAAAGTGTTCACTGCTAGCACTTTAATGCCGTGTAAACACGCTGACATATACTTGATTTTTTTAATTTTTAACTTTACCCTGAAGTCTCCCCTGAAATTATATATTATTTGGGTTAATTGGCAGAAATATAATACATCATAATTTATTTTTATTTTTCTTGGCAAAGTTTTTAATATTTTTCAATTGAAGAAAAATTGTGAAATATTTTAAGCTCAGGAATTTTTTTATTCCTAGTTAGCTAGGAAGATGTATGAAATCATCAATTGGTATGATCATTATCATATGTCTCTTTGTGTACATTAAACAATACTGTGATCCTACTACTTTATTTTATAAGTACAGGTGATTGATTATCTTGTGTTTAAAAACTTGGATTTCAAGAACGAACTTTAATGGCTGGTGATACACTTTCATTTTAATATATTGCTGAAATTTATTTTCCATTATTTTATTTGAAATTTTTAAAGTTTGTGAGAATTTTGTCCTGTGTTCTCACTAACTAATGATATCCTTGTCAGGTTTGATATCAAAGCCTATTTCATGAATGAAACTGATTTTTCAAAACTGAATATTCAACCAATTTAAACCACAAATAAAAAAAAAAGAAACAAGAACTAAATAACAAGCCCCAAGCCTCAGGGCAAAAATACACAAACATCCCATGGACACTGAGGAACACAAGCAGAGGAAATAGCCTTTACCCAAATCCAAAGAAACCTGTAATTACCACCAGGAAAATAAGAAGAAAGGAGAAACCTAAGGACCTGGATCCTGAACAAAGCAAGGTTACTACATGAGACGTGATGGTGTGAAGTTCTCAGGAGGTTCTGCCCAGTCTAATGTTGAGTTCAATGCTTCCCAGAAAGGGTTAAGTGAACTGCCCTTAGAACACTCTTATTTTCATGAATCTGAAACTGACAGGTCAAGTCAGCCTTCCATTTAAATGTAAGTCCATCAGAGGAAATTGATAAAAGTGCTAACAAAGTTGAGCAGAACAGGGAAATGGGGAAGGGAAAATAGAATTTACAGACCTCAAACTGTAAAAGAACAACCAGAAAAACACCAGAAAAAACAAACAAACAAACAAACAAACAGAAAAAGCGCTCCCACCTTTGAATTTTAAACAGAAACAACAGCATAGGTTGTCTGTGAAGTTGGGATAAACTTGTGAACTGCAATTCACTTAAAAAAATTTAAATACTAGTTTTATTCCAAGATGAACAACCTGAAAACATTGGGATAGGACTCACAGGAAACAAAACAGAGAAATCCCTTGAAAGCAACAAAATACACCAGAAAGCTGTGCACACAACCCTGCCCAAACTGCAACACTAACTTAAAAGGAGGTCATAAGTCAGTGATGTCACCTATGAAAGAACATCATACATCCAACTTAGAAACGGGGGGTGGAGAGATGGCTCAGAGCTTAAGAGGACTGGATGCTCTTCTAAAGGACCTGGGTTCAAATCCCAGCACCCACATGACAGTTCACAACTGTCTATAATCCCAGTTCCAGAGGACCTGACACCTGCACACAGACAAAATGAAAATGTAAATAAACTAATTTTGTAAACCCACTTCCAGTTTAGAAAAATCCAAGCAGATAGCAGGGGTTTCAAAAAAATTACTATCTTGTTTACTATCTTGTTTACTATCTTGTATATTTTAGGAATCTTACTATGATGTGCTATGAGATATTTTGTTCAACTCTGTTTTGCTTCTTACATGAAGTCAATCAGTTTTCCAGCCTCTTTAGGCGAATGTGTGTAATCCATTTGTACCAATGGGTGTCTATTCCACGCTCTGTCTTCTCTCCTGTGCTCTTAAATACAAAAAGCTCAGATTTTGCTTTGATGCAATATATACATACATTCATAAACCTAAGTTATATTATGTCCATTAATGGATGCAAAACTATTTTAATACATATGGGTATTAATTACTATGATTACATTATATGCTCTTTATTTTAGCATTGCAACTGTGTTTGTTATCTTTGATCCTTTCTGAATTTCAACCATGATTTTAAGTTTTTAGCAATCACTTCTAACAAAAATGTTTCAAGAATATATTATACAGGGAGGGGTATGCATGGAGAAAGGGGAGGAAGGGAAGGATTGGGAGGGGAGGAGGGATGGTACTACAGGAGGGATACAAAGTGAATAAAGTGTAATTAATAAAGAATTAAAAAGAATATATTATAAAGACCGTTGTCTTTGGTTGTGAGCCCAAACTTTAACGGCTTATCTACCCATGTAGCCTCATTACAGAAACTTTTAATCATAGTCCATCTCTAACCCAATGATGACAATATGTATACTGTGATTCTACTTTTAGTATGTTACTTTTGTCTTGGTTTCATTCATTTGCTTTCTGGCATGTCTTGCAATTTATGAATGAATAATTTCATATTAAATAAATGTTCTTGGCTAATAAAATCTTTCAGATTTATTTTAGGGTTTTCTTGGCACAAAACTATTTGTCAAAGACTTTTCATCTCTTACTCATAATTATTACTCTATTCATTTAGAATATAGTAAACTAGTGATTGGCTAAAGTAGAATTTTATTTATTTATTTATTTATTTATTTATTTATTTATTTATTTATTTATTTATTTAGAATCCTATTTGCCTTTGCTAAACATCAACTTTGGGTTTTATCTCTCAATTCATGTAAAATTGTTGTAATTTTATTCAACTTTCTAGGTTTTTGTATATGCCATTTCTTAGATTATCATATAGGACTGATTGATAAAGAACTATCTCAGAAAAGAAGGCTGGAATTATATTTGATGATTTTGAATTCAGCACTATATTCCAGAAGGTTAAAAAAATAAAATAAAAAGAAACTGTAAGTGGGTGTTTTCTTACCAGTACAAGTTTTTAGCAAGAGGAAAAAGCCCTAAACATTTTGTAATCAATGTTCAACTTCATGCCATTCTTAAGATTGGATTCTTCACTCAAAATACTTAAAACTCTGTCTTTTAGCAATGGAACCATGACAGGAAAACAAGAGTTGTTGAAGAAGCTTGGAAAGAATAGTAGAGCACATGAAATCAAACATAATAACGGAAAGGACGAGACTTGGGATAGAGGGTACCGTGAAGAGCATGGACATGAACATGGAGATGTGCATGAGGTGAGGACGAGAACCAGCTACAACAAATTGTGTATGCAAATTCTGTAATGGAACATAATCCTTTGAATACTAAGTAAATACGTGGATATGAATGGAAGTGTGTGTTTTGTGATAAACCATGAGGATCCTTTCTCATGTGGTGGGTGAATTCAAAATAAAAAGTGTAAATACCAGATGAGAAGCCACATACAGCGTATCATACATAGTGTTCCTGTGATTGAAACTCAAATCTGTATTACTGGTATAGTAACTTCATGAGTGATCAATTTCTTTCCTGGAAATTACTGTTTATTCACATGGAATTTAGTTTGTGACCTCATAATAAAACTCACCTGGAACACCAGTTCTACTTAGCACCATGTTATATCTTGGAATGAGATATATAAATTTGGTTAAGAAAATACTACTACCGCTCCCTCCTTTAGCCGAAATCTTTGTCCCTATCCATTTAATCAGTTCCTTCCTTCTTTTCATTTTTTTCCTTTCGTTGACGTATTTTTTTTTACTTCACTAATTTGTTTTTCTTCAATTCATGAAAAAAAAAATTGACAGAGTTCCTTCCTGAAGGATTTCAGACATCACAGTAGACCAAAAAATATTGATTCAGTTTTATAAAAAATGCACAGAGAACTCAAAAAAGCTGTGGCCAAATGTGAAGAGAGAAAAATAATATCTCCCCAAATGGAGATTTTGCAAAAATAAATAGTAATATTAAAAAATAAAATAAGAATTTACAATTCAAAAAAGAAAACTAAAAGTTATTAGATTCAACTGTAGATTTGAGCTTAAGGTTGGAAAATAATTGATTTTAAATATCATCCAATTGAGACTATCTCTATGAGAAAAACTAATGAATACAAACTAGCAGGGTTTAGATATTTGTGGTATATATCAAAACAAGTATGAGCAAGCACACAACACATGTCAGAAATAGTCCTTGTTCCCCTTACTAGGGAACCCACTCAGATACTGAGCTATCATGGGCTACATCCAAGCAGAGGTTCTAGGTTATATCCATATATGGTCCTTGGTTGGGGAAACAGTCTATAAAAGACCCCTGTGTCCACATATATTTGGTCCTTGTGGAGCTCCTGTCCTCTCCAGGTTATATTAACTCCTCCTCCTTTCATATGATTCCCTGCACTCTGCCGAAGGTTTTGGTTATGAGTCTCAGTATCTGCTTTGGTACAATGCTAAGTAGAGTCTTTCAGAGGCCCTGTGTGGTAGGCTCCTGACCTGTTATTTGTTTTCTCCTACAACCAATGTCCATCCCCTTTGTCTTTCTCAGTGAGGATTGATCTTTCTTGTTTATCTTCTTTAGGTATATAGATTTCAGTATGTTTATCGTATCTTATATAAGTAAGTATATAACATGTGTGTCTTTCTCCTTCTGGGATACCTCACTCAGAATGATCTTTTCTAGATCCCACCATTTGCCTGCAAATTTCATGATTTCCTGGTTTCTAATTGCTGAGTAGTATTCCATTATGTAAAAATCCCACAATTTCTGAACTCGGTGGGCTCTTTGACCTCCCCCCACCCCAGCAAGGGAGGAGCAGCCCTGCTAGGCCACAGAGTAGGACTTAGCAACCAGTCTTGAAGATACCTGACAAACCACGGTCAGACGAAAGGGGAGGAGGTCCTCCCCTATCAGTGGACTTGGAAAGGGGCAGGGAGTAGATGAGGGAGGAAAGGTGGGATTGGGAGTGAATGAGGGAGTGGGATACAGCTGGGATACAGAGTTAATAAAATGTACCTAATATTAAAAAAAATAATAAAGCACACAACGCAGTCATTTATAGATATGTGTACACACACATACACACACATACACAGGCATATCACAGAAACACATATGTATACATGGAGCCCCAGAAGGACCAAATCCTTGAAAACCTGTCAATTTTAACAAATGTTATTAAAATACTGACTTACAAAGAAAAATAATGAAATTATTCATAAATACTACTGCTGGAAACATAAATAATAGGAACACAAAGAGACTATTAAATTCAACACAAGAAAAACAGATGACTATATATTAAAAATCATTTTTTAAATCAACAGCTTAACTCTTTAACAGATATCTGTTATCCAGACAACTGGTGGCTCACATACCAATTGGTCAAGAGTAAAATATCATCAAATAGGTATACATCATGCTGGGAAGAAGGCTCTGTGAGTAATGTGCTTCCAGAGAAATTATCAAGATCCAGCAAGTTCAGATAGCCAACACACATGTAAAAAACCAAGGAGTTGTTAGAGTTATATGTAACCCTGGATGAAGCTGAGGGTAAGGAGGTGGAGACAGATCCCTAGAGCTTCCTATACAACTAGTTTAATCAGTTCATGAATATTATGTTCAGAAAGAGACTCTGCTTCAAAACTCTGTTGCACAGCTGTCAAGGAAGAAAAGCTGATGTTGGTCTCTTGACTCAATATACATATGTACACACAGTGCCTGTAAACACACACATATACACACTCACAAAGAGAGGAAGAGAGAAAGACAGGGACAGAAACAGAGAGGGAGAAAGAGAGAGAGAGAAGTAGGGGGATTTATAATGTTCTTTCTGCACTAAATCTGAGACAGTAACTTTAACTGGAAATGATACTGCAGAGAAAAAGGAATTTTACCAATATAATAAGGAATACCACTCACTGATAAAGGTACTGGCATGTATAAATGTAAGAGAAGATGTCAGTCCAATATTTTATCAACTCTTCAAATCTTAACTGACTTAGACAGTTAAAACTATGTATTGATATCTTTATAAAACTATATAATTAAAGCATAAATTCAAAATACATATTCATAGGAACTGACAAAAAGTTGAGAATTAGGCAATTTGATCACCATAGAGACTTCAGTTCTATATTTAGCTATAATGATTCAATCAACTACGCAAAAATTTTACACATATTCACGCGCCTTAGATAAGCAGACTTAGTAGATATCTATGGATACTTCTAAAACAACAAAAACAGTATTCTTCTCAAGTATGTTCATGATCTTCTCTAAAATATGATTATGCTTTATTAATTCACAAGAAAGAAAAAGTGTACAAGAGAATTAAAATAATGCAAAAGTATATTCTCTAATGAAACAACAGAAGTGTATATCATGAACCATTTGAGAAATTAACCAACATGTGGTAGTTAAATATTATGCTCCTGAATGAGCAGAGTTAATGTAGGAATCACAAAGAAAAGGTTCAGATGATGTCAAGATTAACAAATGTCAATCTGAAAATGAATAAACATCACAAGTCAGTCACTTTAACATTCCCAGTAAGTCACTGGAGAAATAAAAGTGCATTAACTCAAGGTAGTCAGTAATAGGGGATGTTAGAATAAAAATACTTACCAAATATTAAAGTCAATAGAAACAAATAATGGTTCTATGAAAAATGAATAATATGAATAAATATTTAGCATAACTGTCAAGAAAGAACTTCAAAGAGCCATCATTGAATAAAAGAAGTAACATCATTAGTGAATTTATAGAAACAAAAAGAATTGTAACTGTGTCTTAGGGATTCTATTGCTAAGATAGCAGAATAGATAATAGATAATAAACCACGACTAAAAGGAAAGTTTTGGAGGAGAGGACTTATTTGGTTGATATTTCTACATCACAGTTTATCACCAAAGGAATTTAGGACAGAAACTTAAACAGGGCAAGAACTTAGAGGCAGGGTCTGATACATAGGGAATGGAGATTGCTACTTACAGGTTTGCTCAGTCTTTCTATCTATCTATCTATCTATCTATCTGTCTGTCTGTCTGTCTGTCTGTCTGTCTGTCTGTCTGTCTGTCTGTCTGTCTGTCCGTCCGTCCGTCCGTCCGTCCGTCCGTCCATCCATCCATCCATCCATCCCTGTATCTATCTATCTATCTATCTATCTATCTATCTATCTATCTATCTATCTATCTATCTATCTATCTATCTTTCTTTCTTTCTTTCCTTCCATTTTTTAAAAAATTTCCTTTTATTTACTTTACATCCCAAGGGTGTCCCCTCCTTCCTCTCTTCCCAGTGCCACCTCCTCTTTCCCCATTTCCCTTTTCCTTTCCCCCAGAAAAGGAGAGCCTCCTCCCCATATCAACTTTCCCCAGTACATCAGGACACATCAGGGCTGGACTGAACACGTCTTTATCCCTGAGGCTAGGCAAGGGGAAGCCCTTTCTGAGGAAGTGATCCAAAATCAGGCAATAGAATCTATGTTAGAAACAGTGCCCCTCACTTCTCACCAGACACCCCATATGAAGACCAAGACCCCATCTGCTGCATGTGTGCAGGGGCCTAGGTCCAGATCATGTGTGCTCCTTAGTTGATGTCTCAGTTTCTGAAATCCCACATGGGACTAGGTTAGTTGTCTCTGTTGGTCTTCTTGTGAGGTTCCTGTCCCCTCCAGGTTTTTCTGTCTTTACCTCAGCACTTCCACAGGAACCCCAGAGCTCTGCCCAGTGCTTGGCTGCTGGCTGGAGCCTTCCAGAGGAGTTAGTTAAGCTCCTGTCTGAAAGCATAGCATAGCATCATTAGTAGTGTCAAGGACTGGATTTCCATCATGGGTTGGGTCTGAGGTTGAGCCAATTATGGGCTGGAATTTCCTCCAATCTTTGTTGCCTCATTATCCCTACACTTCTTTTAAGCAGGGTAATTTTTGGATCACAGGTTTTGTCAGTGGGTTGTTGTTCCCCTTCTTCCACTAGCCCTGCCTGGCTAGGACATGGTCACTTCAGTCTTCATGTCCCCCACCCCATCCTCCTGTTAGGAGTCTCACTTAGAGACATACCCATATCCTGCCAGGAGTCTACCCTGTGGCAGGCCTCCAACTTGACAAAGAGATGTTCCCCCTCAGTTTCCTTTCTTTTTAACAGCTCTCTAACCATCCATCCCTGTTCTCCCCACATCTGATCCCCACTTATTTCCCTCCCCATCTACTGCCCAGTTCCCTCTCTTCATCCACTTTTGTTTTCTATTCTAGTTCCCTTTCTGAATGACATTCCGTCACCTTCCCTTGGGCCCTCATTGTTACTTAGCTCATTTGTGTCTATGGATTGTAGTATGGTCATTCTGTATTATGGGTCAAATATCCCCTTATAAGTGAGTACAAAAGTGCATCTTTTCTAGGTCCAGGTTACCTCATTGAGGATGATCTTTTCTAGCTCCACCCATTTGCCTGAAAATTTTATGATTCCTTTGTTTTTAATAGCTGAGTGGTATTCCATTGTATAAAAGTAGCAAAATTTCTGTATTTGATCTTTGACTGAGGGACATGAGGGACATCTAGGTTGTTTCTAGTTTCTGGTTATTAAAAATATAGCAGCTATGAACATAGTTGAGCAAATGTCCTTGTTATATGCTGGAGCATCTTTTGGAAATTAAACATCAACAAATCAAATAATCCAATTTAAAAATGGAGTACTGAGCTAAACTGAGAATTCACAACAGAGGAATCTTGAATGGCAGAGAAACACTTAAAGACATGTTCAATGTCCTTAACGATCAGAGAAATGCAAACCAAAATGATTCTACAATTCTATCTTACACCCACCAGAATGGCTAAGATCAGAAACTCAAGTGACAACACATGCTGGTGAGCATGTGGAGAAAGGGGAACCCCTCTCCATTGCTGGTGGGAGTGAAAAATTGCTCAACATCTCTGGAAATCAATTTGATCCTCAGAAAATTGGGAATAGTTCTACCTCAAGATCCAGCTATATCACTCCTAGGCATATGCTCAGCCTACTTTCTTATAAAAACCAAGATTATCAGCCTAGGGATGGCACCACCCAAAAAGAGCTGGGCCCTCTCCATCAAATCACTAATTAAGAAAATGTCTTGGGGTTGGGGATTTAGCTGGTAGAGTACTTGCCTAGCAAGCACAAGACCCTGGGTTAAGTCCTCGGCTCTGTTTTTAAAAATTAAAAAAACAAAAAGCCTCACAGCCAGGTTTTCACAGAGGCATCTTGTGATTCGAAGTTCCTTCCTTTCCTGTGACTCTACCTGTATCAAGCTGATATAAAACTATCCAGTACAAAGAAAATAAATACTATGAGCAGTTGTATTGTCAATCGATGAGGTAACAAGACTGACAGCATTCTAAGATAGAAGCTGGGATTAAAAACTTGTCCTAATGAAAACACCAAATCTTAATAAAACTGAAAAAAAAAACAGTCGTAGATTGCTAATTTAAAAAAAAATCTTTCTCAGAAAACCTTGTTCTAAAAGTGTGTAGTACTAAATTATACCTAGCTCATAAAGAATAGTTCACAGGAAAGCTTTTGGATCATCTTGAAGAAAAGCCAAACATCCTCAACTCCTGTGAATCCAACATCACCATTATGCCAAATTTAATGATATCCTATGAAAATAACAGTTCAACACCCTTCATTTTTATAGATGCAAATCCTTCTTCAAATCCTCTCAGAATAAATCTAGTGGCACATAAAAAACTATTGTGCACCATGACCAATGAGATTTATCCTGGAAATGCAAGATTAATTAGAGTTTCATAAAAATGATCAACGAATTTTCTACACTCATTAACTCAATAAAAGACAAATTCCACATAACCATTTTAGTAGGTGCTGGAAGTATGTTTGACAAATTTTAACATACCTTCATAACAGAAGTCGATAAAATGGGATTAACAAAAACCGCCTCAGCTGATGAAAGGGAGCTATAAAACCCTCTGAGTAAGATTGGAATTTAAGGTAAAAGACTAAATTCTACCTCAAATATCAGAAAGAATCAAGAAGGGAATGCTGTTGTTGACATTCTGATATAGTAATGGCAGTTTTCATGAGAACAATAAGACAACAAAAGTTGGCAAGATGTAGGAAACTTAGGCAGAAGTAAAGCTGTCACTTTGAAAATAACTAGCACTTTACCATATATAATCCGAAGAACACCATGAAAAGTTGTCATAAATAATAATAGAAATCACAGAGGTCAAAGGATAAAATAGAATTGCACAATCTATCAAACTTATGTAACCTTGCAACAAACTATTTTTATATCTATAAACCATAGTTGTAATTATAATGCATAATCTTACTTAAATTATATAATACATCCATGCATATCGTAATAGAATTAAGCCATATGGGGTGATAACCACCCCTCAGACCCACGCGCTATGTAACAAAACTCGTAGCATCAACAGGGATGCTTCTTTTTGAGTTGTTAGTCAGGGGTTCAATCATCTCTCAAAGATTATACGCTATTGTCATTGTTCTTGGTTACATCCTAGAACTTAGGACCCTATTGCTGAAGACACCATATGCATCAGACACAGGACTTAGAGGATTCAAGTTGGAACCAATCTGGAATCCTTGCCCCTAATAACATTCACTCGTAATGTCGAGGAGGTGCAATGAAAGCTTCCAAGGGAGAAAAACAATCAATAATTCTACCTAGCTGTAAATGGTACAAACCACAATGATTACCAGAACCATAAGACATCTCATGGGTGCAATACTGGCACTTAGACTTTGACAGCAGCAAACAGCTATTTAATTGGACTACGGTTCACTTAGTAGAAAAGAATTCATATCTAGCGTTGTGAAACTAACCAAACCTTACCCGTGTGTTCAGGCCACGAACCCTAGTGGGGAATCAACTATTGCCAGTTCCTTAGACGAGTGTAATTCTTTTTTTAATGTAATTTATTTATTTTTACATTAATCACAGCTTAAGTACTTTGCATTCCCATCCCTCCCTCATCTCCTCCCCGACCCCTCCAAGTCCACCGAATGGGGAGGACCTCCTCCGCTTCCATCCGACCCCAGATCATCTTGTCTCCTCAGGGCTGGTTGCAATGTCCTCCCCTGGGATCTAGCCAGGCTGTCACTCCCTGGCGTGTATGGGGGAGGGTCAAAGAGCCAGCCATCGAGTTCATGACAGAAGCAGTCCCTGTTCCCCTTACTAGGGTCTTCAGTTGGACACCGAGCTACCATGGGCCACATCTGAGCGGGGGTTCTAGGCCATATCCATACATGGCCCTTGGTTGGAGAAACTGTCTTGTAAAAGACTCCTGTGCCCTGCTCAATTTGGTCTTTGTGGAGCTCTTGTTACTAACTCCCCTTATTTATATTATTATTCCCCGCCCTCTGCTGAAAGCTTGGTTGTGAGTCTTAATATCTGCTTTGATACATTGCTATATTGATTCTTTCAGAAGCCCTCTTTGGTATGCTCCTGTCCTGTTGCTTGTTTTATCCTCCATTCAATGTCCATCCCATTTGTTCATCTAAACGAGCATTGATCATACCAACCTGGGTCCTCCTTCTTGTATATCTTCCCTAGGTGTATAGATTTCAGCATGACCTTCCTATCCTATAAGTCTATATAAGTGAGTATATACCATATGTTTCTTTCTGTTTTTGAGATACCTCACTTACCAGATGTCCCTCAGTTGAGGAATAAATACAGAAATTATGGTACTTTTACACAATGGAATACTACTCAGCAATTAAAAAGGAGGAAGTCATGAAATTTGCAGGCAAATGGTGGGACCTGGAAACAATCATCAGTGTAATTCTTAATTGTATTCCAACCACCCATCTTCCTATCCATAAATACTGAAGACCTCACCCTTCATCAAAGGAACTTCTTGTTTGAGCAGATATAGACCACCACCAAAACCTAAAACTGATTAAAATGCAAAGAAAACTGACCGTTGCTTCAACAGGACCTTAACAATGATAGCACCAGCTGACAGCATTAATACTGGATTGAAAGGGAGAAATCCCACAAGGCCTTACCTATAAATGAAGAGTTAATTAATTATCAACTGCTTGGAGAGGGAGTATCAGTCTTTTAAGAGATGCCTTCTGAAGTGGTTATCCAGTACAAGTGGTCAGTCCTAAACATATACATATGAGCAGAACTAAATAGACTGAACATGTTGTATTATAGACATACATAAATACATACATACATACAATAGGATGATAACTATTAATAAATAGGAAATCATAATATTCAAATGGAGTTAAGAGACATAGAAGAAGTCAAGAGGGAGGAGAAGGAAATTATGTAAATAGAATATTAATGTATGAGATTCTCAAAGTAAAAACAGTGACTGCAGTAGTTTGCATCTGTGATTACAGTACTTATAAGGTAAAATGGGAGACAGAGGCAAGAGAATTTCCTGGAAGATCAAAGTTCTGTGAGCCTGGAAGACACAACACAGTAACAGAAAAAAAGAAATCTCTCCTCAAAACGGGGTTAAAGATAAGATTTGTGTCCTGAAAGTTTTCTCTGATCTTTCTCTCCACACATTGCCTTCGGCATGCATTGTCTGTCTGTCTGTCTCTCTTTTTCTCATTATTAGTAAATAAACAAAATTCAGTTGAAAATCTTAATAACATCATATCAATAAGAAACAATGTTTGAAGGCCTTTTAAAATGTAAAATTTACACAAAAGCATAATAATATAAAAATAAAATAAAAAGTTTTCAAATATTTGGCATATCTGAAAGTGAGCAAGTACAGATGAATGCCACTAAATCTGTTGGAAGAAAAAGTGGGCAAGAGTTTGGAACTAATTGGCACAAGAGACAATTTCCTGAACAGAACACCAGCAGCATTGGCTCTAAGATCATGGGCAGCACAGGCCCTAAGATCAACAATCATTAAATGGGACCTCATGAAACTAAAAAGCTTCTACAAAGCAAAGGACAAGGTCAACAGAACAAAACAACAACCTACAGATTGGGAAAAGATCTTAACCAACCCCATGTCTGACAGAATATTAATGTCCAGAATATATAAAGAACTCAGGAAGTTAAAGAGCAATCCATTCCTCCATTGAGGGAGATCTGGGTTGTTTCTAGGTTCTGGCTATTATGAGTAAAGCTGCTATGAACATGGTTGAGCAAACATCCGTGTTGTGTACTTGAGCATCTTTTGGATATATGCCCAGGAATTATATAGTTGGATATTGAGGAAGCACTATTCCTAGTTGTCTGAGGAAATGCCAGATTGATTTTCAAAGTGATTGTACAAGTTTACTTTCCCACCAGCAATGGAGAAGGGGTCCTCTTTCTCCACAACCTCTCCAGCATGTGTTGTCATTTGAGTTTTTGATCTTAGTCATTCTGAGGGGTGTAAGGTGAAATCTCAGGGTGGTTTTGCCTTCCATCTCCCTGATAACTAAGGACTTTGAGCAATTCTTTAATTTCTCTGCCATTCTATATTTCTCTACAGAGAATTCTCTGTTTAGCTCCTTACCCCATTTTTTAAATTGGATTGCTTGATTTGTTGCTTTTTAACTTCTTTAGTTCTTTATATATTCTAGATATCAGCCCTCTGTAAGATATAGGGTTGGTGAAGATCCTTTCCCAGTCTGTAGGCTGTCATTTTGTTCTGATGACAGTGTCTTTTGCTTTACAGAAGCTTTTCAGTTTCATGAGTTCCCATTTATTGATTGTTGTTCTTATACCCTATGCTGTTGGTGTTCTGTTCAGAAAGTTGTCTCTGTGCCAATGAGTTCTAGGAGGGATAGATACTGAAGTTGTGGTACATTTACACAATGTACACTGAGCAATTAAAAACAAGGAAATCATGAAATTTGCAGGCAAATGGTAGGATCTAGAAAAGATCATCCTGAGTGAGGTATCTCAGAGGCAGAAGGATGCAGATGATATAGATACCCACTTATAAGTGGATACTAGACCTATAAGATCGGATAAACATACTAAAATCTGTACACCTAAAGAAGATAAACAAGGAGGAGGACCCAGGAAAAGATGATCAGTCCTCACTTAGAAAGACAAATGGGATGGACATCAGAAGTAGGAGAAAACAAGTGACAGAATAGGAGCCTACCACACAGGGCCTCTGAAAGACTCTGCCTAGCAGTGTATCAAAGCAGATGCTGAGACTCATAACCAAACCTTGGGCAGAGTACAGGGAACCATATGAAGGGGGGTGGGGAGAGTTAGTGAGATCTGGAGAGGACAGGAGCTCTACAAGGACCAAATATATCTGAGCACAGGGGTCTTTTGTGAGACTGATTCTCCAACCAAGGACCATGCATGGATGTAACCTGGAACCCCTGCTTTGATGGAGCCCATGGCGGCTCAGTATCCAGGTTGGTTGCCTATTGAGGAACAGGGACTGTCTCTGACATGAACTCATTGGCTGGCTCTTTGACCTCAACACCCCTGAGGGACGAGCAGCCTTGCTAGGCCACAGAAGAGGACATTGCAGCCAGTCCTGAAGAGACCTGATAAGTTAAGGTCAGATGGAAGGGGAGATTTTCCTCCCCTATCAGTGGACTTAGAGAGGAGCAGGGAGGAGATGAGGGAGGGAGGGTGGAACTGGGAGTGAGGGGGCTACAGCTGGATTCAAAGTAAATAAACTGTAATTAATATAAAAAATAAAACTTTAATAAAATGCAATAAATCAAGTAATCCAATTAAAAATGGAGTATAGATCTAAACAGAAATTTCTCTACAAAGCAATATCAAATGACAGAGAAACGCTTAAAGAAATTCTCAAAGTCCTTAGTCCTCTTGGAAATGCAAATTAAAATGACCCTGAGATTCCACCTAATACCCATCAGAATGGCTAAGAAACAAGGAAGGCTCCCGGTGGGGGGGGGTGCGGGGGGGGGGACTCATGAATCTCACTGAGAAGGGGAAATAGAATAGACATCACATTGTGGCTGAAGAGGGTACTAGATAGGGTTATGGTGTGGATGGGAACAGGAAGAATCAAGTTTGGGAAGACAGAGGGAGAGAGGACTGGGTGAGACTATTGGAGTTGGGGAGGAGCATCTCTGTGAGGAGCTAGAAACCTAGGGCATTGGAAACTCCCAAGAATATATGAGGATGAGCCTATCCAAGACCCGTAATAGTGGATGATATAGAGCCTGAACCAGCCATCTCCTATAAACAGGCTAGATTTCTAACGGAAAGATACCAACCCAGCCAAAATTCCTTTGACATAAAATTTGTCCAGCCTAGAATAGGTGCAGGGGTAAAGATGAAGCAGAACTGAGGAAAAGGCCAATCAATGACTGGTACAGCTTGAGACCCATGAAATGAGAAGGAGCTGACCTTTGACACTGTAAATGATATTCTGCTATACTTGCAGATAACATTCTAGCCTATTCATCATCAGAGAGGCTTTACCCAGCAACTGATGCAAACAGCTGCAGAGACTCAGGGCCAGACATTAGGCAGAGCTTGGAGAGTCCTGCTGAAGAGGGGGAGAAAGGATTGTAGGAGTCACAGAGGTCAATGACACCACAGGAAAACCTACAGAATAAACTATCCTGGGCCCATAGGGGCTCAAAGAGACTGAACCAGAGAACATACATGTGACTGACTTAGGCCCTCTGCACATATCTAACAAATGTGTAGCTTGGTCTTCATGTGAGATTCCCAAGAGAGCAGAAGCTCACTCCATTGCCTGCCTTTGGGACCTTTCTCCCCTACTGGGCTGCCTCTTCCAGCCTAAATAGAAGAGGAGCCTAGTCTTACTGCAACTTGATATGTCAAGGTTGCTTGATATTGGTGGGAAGCCTCCCTTTTATAAAGAGAAAGGAAGGAGTGCATGGGGGAGGAAGGAGAGTGTGAAGAACTAGGAGGAGAGGAAGGAGGTGAAACTGAGGTCTGGATGAAAAGTTAATTAATTAATTGGTTGATTGATTAGAAACAAGGTATTTACATGCAGTGTTTAAGGTTTGGTTTGTTGGCCAACTAGGATTTTCAGTAAGGTAGACACACTAGTAGTTTGGTCCACTATGAGGCATTGAAGGAGGAGTAAAATAAACCATAAACCATAAGGCTCCATTCACCATCAGATTATTGTTATATACAACTTCTTAAGGGCTTTTGGAGCTTCTGAAGATTTCACATTATGTTTTGGAAACAGTTATCAGAAATGGAACCCAAGAGAATATGTCTGAAGTAAAATAAAATCCAAGATCAGTCAGTTACATGGACAGGGAAATGCCTCATAAGTATGATGAAGGTTTTAATGGAGGTGAAATCTATGTAACATATTTGGCAATAACGCCAAATGACTTACAAGAAAACTCATTGATTTTAGGCTTCATGCTTTGCACTTCTGTGCAAATATTCAACCTTCTCCAAGAGACTATTTCATCCAATATTTTTTACTATCTGTGCATAATATAATTAGACATTCTAGCCTACCATTTGACTTGTATAAGGGAGCTGGAGAGATACTTCAGGAGTTAATATTGCTAACTGCTCTTGCAGAGGACCCAAGTTCAGTTCCTGGAACCTACATCAGGAAGCTAAATACACCCAACCTCCACATCCTGGGTTCTGATATTTCCTGGTTTCTTCAGAAACTGTAGTTATGGATGCACATCAATGCATGCTGGCACATATATACAGATACATGTGAAACTAAGTAATTAATTTTAAAACACTATATTTTAAATGCAATCAAATGTTCATTTGTATTCATTTTTGGTAGTAGTAATAGCAACTAATATTCACTGGTTGATTTCTTGTTGAGTCTATACTATGCTAAGTAATTCAAATATATATGATTTAAACATTTCAATTCTAGGAAGTGGCAGTTGTTATTTTTGATATGTAGATGAAGTTAAGACACACAGTATTTGTAGTCTGAGAGCAGTAGCATGATATGGAACTCAGCTACTAAGACAGTAATAGCAGAAATGAAAAATGGTGGAATAGTTTTCTTTATGTGACACATATGTGAGCCCAGGCTTTCCAGATGATTGACTCCCATTTGACTTCTAGTCTACACACAAGGTTGCTTTAATAGGAGTCCAGCAGTTAAATCAACAGAAAAGAATATACACACCTGACATAGCTCTCTAGTGCATGGCATTAACCATTCCATTTAGAACTCAAATCTAGCAGAAGAGTGGAATAAGACAGTTTGACATTTTTTGCCACAATGTGTTCTACCAGGGATATCAATGGCTTTCTGCATATCCTTTCACATCATCAACCCTCTTTTGGGTCCCTCCAACTGTGTTGATTACAATAACCTCACACCCCCAACACATATGCCCCTGTACCTCTCTCTCATCAGTTTTCTTTCTCTAAAGAGCTGACCAATACCACTTGGCACTAGAATTTGCTTGTTTACTATTTTCTTCATCCCTCCCTTTCTGCCTTGCTGTAGACTCTACAAACAGCATCATTTGCCTTATTCTGTTTTGTTGTGCCAGTAAATATCCATACATGATTCATTTACAAATTTATCTAATAATAACATCCCACCTTAAATAAAATAAATACACATCAAAACAACATTGTGGCATACCTGCGTGTTCACCTTTGTTCATCAACAACAAAAAAACTAAAATCAAATACTGTTAAAATTTTTCTATTGTTAAAATAGCTTTAACAACATCGAATACGTTGATATTCTGTTTATACATTGGCACTTCTATGCTTGAATGAAACTATTTTCTACAAGTATCTATTTTATTGTAAAGTAAATATGTTTCCAGATAAACAGGCAAGATAAGCACAACACTAAGCTATTTTTACTGTTTTGTTATATGAAGAAGGCATCTGAGGAACCCACACGCATGTGGAAGGGTGCTTGCCTGCCAAAAGTTGCCTGTGCTACATGGGCACCCAACAACAGTGCTTCTTTGACGTGAACTGTAAGTCCATTAGATCCACAAACTCAGGATATGTTCCTGGCATTTTAAAATCAATGTCACATTATATATAAATGAATTGAGTGGTTACTAGGTTCCACCCCTGTAATAGAGCTTTTGTATTATTTTAGTAACACTGCAACTAGATATTTTATACTTTCTGAAAGTCCAGTTCCTGTGTGATAATTTAATACTAATGTGAGTCCACCTTTTATCTTTCACAAATCTTAAGACACATGTAGCTGTTAAGACATTTTAGATGTGACTGTATGAATGCTTAGAAAAAATTACAAATAGTTTTCAGTGGATTTGTTTACACTTACTGTGGATTCATTTTTCTTTTCATGTACTCATTTATTTAACAATTAATTCTGAAATACTTATGTTAATAAATTGTGGTTATATTAAGTTTCTCTCTCTTTAAAGAGGCTAATCTGAAGCAGCACAAATCTCTCTTAGATTTACAAACACAGAAAGAATGTTCCAGGAATGAGTAACTGAATAGCAACCTTGACGTCATCATCATGGTGTGACTGTCATCCAGTCAGGTAGATCTCCATGAGTGTGTTTTAGTGGAATATTATATAAGCTTGGTCTAAACCTAATTTTTTCTTATCTCTTTCAAAGTATGAAGTATTTTAATGGCCAGCAAGATAACTCAGTGAATAAGGTTATTTGCCATCTAGCCTTAGGACCCAAGTTTGAGTTTAGAACAACACAAACAGAAGGAAAGGAAAGACTCCCACTAGCTGTCAGTTGATCTCTTTATCTGTCCATATGTCATGCACACATATCACACACACATGTGAAAACTAAAAAAATGTATTTTAAAAGTTATATTTTATATAATATATTTACATACCCATATCTGTACATATACAAATTTATGAACAGTTATACACATATGTACATATATATTTACATATACATACATACACACATATGGAGTGAATTCAAAGAATGAACTAATATTCATTCTGTCTCATGCTCACTCAGATGTAACAATTCACTCAGATTATGCATCAAGCATTGTGCTGTGAGATGTAGAATTAGCTAATGATCACACTGGGAAGCTGGAGACACTTGGCCACAATAGAAGATTTATCCATGAGTCTTCCTATACAACAGAACTACCGATGAGAGAGATTATCAAAATGAAGAATCAAACTCAATTATTTAGGGCAGAAGATATAGGTGTGTAATTAATATATAAACTTGGGTTGCTATAAATTCGGAAATAGCAATCCGTAATACACTCCTAGGATGATAAATTACAGGGTTTCTCAGGGACAGAAATTTAGTCATTAAAGCTATAAAATCTGAGAAATACCATCTACTACAAAGGCATGTTATTTTGTAGCCAAAAAGGAACAAAATTAGTTTTTAGGAGAATACTTCATTGTTTCCATTTCCTTGATTCTGTGTTTGTTTTCTCCATAAATTGTTTTTTTTTTTTTGGTGCCCTAAGAAAGGACTCTAATATAGTGGAAGAAGCAGTAATTGAACAAAAGGAAAATAATAACCTGGAAACCATAATAGTCTTTGGTCTCAGAAAGTCCATATGTCCAGAAATGAGCTCAAGGTAGACTATGAAAAGATTTCTGAGGGTTGCATAAATTATATAAAAGCCAGAATTTCTCAGAAGCTTGTGAAATAGGTTCTCTGGCCAACAAAGGGAGTCATTTCTTTTGCCATTGAAAGAAGGGACATGTCTTTCCATTGATAAGGTACTTGTGGTTCTCTCTGTCCTACTCACAAGTACTTGTAACACATTTCAAACTCTCCACAGTAGAATCCTGACATTTTTCACCTCCCAAGCTTTTCCTGTTTCCAGATATCCATTTTTTCTCTATATGAAGGTGAGAAATCACCCTTTAGCTATCTAGCATCTCTTGACATTCTCTATTTCTTACTATCTCCACTCTTCTCTCTCTGCTCTCTAGCCTCTGTCACAGAAACTGCTGGCCATATCCAGCATGTCCTTCCCCCGCCCCCTCCTCTGGATTCTTCCAATTGGCTCTGGATATTTTCTCTCTCTTACTCAAAATAAAAACCTTCCCCCTAATAATGGAGTTGGCATTTCAGTAGTTTCTTTACAGCAGTCCTTTGCATAAAAAAATAGTATATATTTGTTGAAGGCATAAATCTTATCTGACAGTTTCTGGAATATCCTAAATAAACTTCATTCTTCCAGATCTCATAGTAACAGGATTTTAAAAGAGGTAGGGCCTGATGGGCTTGTGAGATCTAGCCATTCTGCTTGTTTTCAGAGCTACTCCTGGAGGACCTACATCTGCCTGCCTGGCTTCCACCCCATTATTTCCATCTTATGGAAATGGGAAATCACTCTTTCCACGGTATCCATCATATCCTGGGACATGCTTTCATGTCCTATGGGAGAATGGTGTATTTCCCAGTGCCTTCTAGAGCTGCAAGCAGCTCCACCTTTGCCCACTCACTACTCACAGGGAAAATTATTTTGTAGTCTGGCTGAATGTTTCTTCCTTCATATTCATCAAACTACCTTGTTTATGCCACAAGCTTATTTTTTGTTTTGTTTTGTTTTCTGGCAACAAGTAAGATAAATGAGTATTTGCTGTTTTCTATGTTGCCACAAATTCTCTTCAGGCAAGGAAGGATAGAATTTGTTACCTGATTTAGAAAGGGGAAGGATAATAAAAGAAACATGAAGTGGAATGGCATTACAGCTTGTTAAAAGTTAGAAATATTTGCCAAGCAAATATGGAACGGTAGTGTTTGGCAATAGATTTAAGGAGAACTAAAAACAGAAGATCTATAGTGGCTAGGAAGAAACTCAGCCTTCATGTGTGTCTCCAGAATCTAAATTCCTACAGCTTCTGTATCTTTGTCTCTGTCTAATAATATCCTGATCACACTGTGACCATACACCTGTCATACTATGCTTGGGCACAGGTACATATTTTTGTTGTTTTCTTGTTGTTGTCCTTCTTAACACAAACACTTAAGTGATTTACAGCTAATTGCTAACCTCTGAATATTTGCAAAATCAATGAATACAGAAAATATGTATTTCAATTGTGACATTTCAAATACACAGAGGTTCAATAGAAACAGTGGTTAAGAGAGCATAAGAAGTGAACAATAAGCTTTCTGGTAACAGCACTAGTCCTTTCCGGTCAAAAGAGGCTTAGTATATTAGAGCTACATGATGATGTTTAAGGAAGCATGGTATATAATATATGCCCTCTCTCATTCTCATTTTCTCTTCACTTGTTCCATTCTCTCCCCTTTCCCCCTCCCTTCTTAATCCCTTCAATCTTTTCTATTTTCACAGTCTTTTGCTGTTGTACAAAAAATTTCTCCTAATTGAAACATTTCCCTTCAGGAGTGAGGGAGACTCTGGAGGCCCAAGAAGTAAATACACTTCACTTGTTTTGGAAAGATGAAACTTACAATATGCATAAGAACACCTTCTCACAGTTACAGAAGCAATCAACTGTTGTAGGAAGAGATTCTGACGAGCTGAAATAGAAGAGGATGCTCTTAAACCTTAGAGATGCCTGCAAATGTGCAGTACTTGAAGATGTAGCTCTTATGAGCTGTCACTCATATCATGGTGGCGTTTTTGTTGTAGCTGCTTTTGAGTCAAATCTGCCCTTGTAAGCAGCCCCTCACCTATACTCCTGTTAGCGACCCCATGAAAGCTCATTGTTTAAATAAGTTGACATTGGTACAATCTTTACTTTGTTCCATCAGGTGTTTCCTCACTGAGCTGAGTAAATATGTATGTGATCTATTTCCAGAAGAAAAGAATCTCATACACAGCTGTCCAACTTACAAATCCCCCTGTCTTGATCTTCTGAGTGCTGGCATGACAAATGTGTTTTGCCATCGCTGACTCTCTTTATATTATAATATTTAAAATATTCCAGGATGTTTGTGGAAGGACACATAGAGACTAATTATCCACCCTGCCACACACACACACACACACACACACACACACACACAGACATTATTAAGAGAAGTAGCATAACACTATGAAACACAGTGAGTAAAGACTGACATATTAAAGAGTCTGTGCTTTAATCTACAAACTGGTGTGTTGTTGATAAGATCTGGGGATTTTGGAGAAGGGATTTACATAGATTTAAAATAGAATAAAATATCTACTATATAAAGGAATTCAAGGGGAAATTAATAGCCATGGTGAAGATATAAACAAGGGAATGCCATTGTAATAATTATAAAAGTCTTACAACATTTTCTAGCAGAGAGAAGAAAATTGATAAATTGCAGAGTATTTATTATAAATCAGGAAATAATAAATATTCATTATTAAAACAATTGCACCTTAATTAAGAAAATAAAGTGAGTCCTCACTATTCCTCACATACAAAATTTATTCCAGAAAACTAAGTCTTTGAAAGCTAAAACTGTTGGGGGAAAAAATGTAGAAAGGATTTCAACTCCTGGAAAGAGATACATTACTAAAATGCCAAGACTACATTGTTATGGTGAAACAAAAATAAATTTGACCTTATTAAAATATTTGTCTGACAAAATCTGCCACATGAAGTAGCAGACTGAAAAATAAACTACAGAGCAAATAAAAGCAGGGGTTATCTGACTATCATCAATTATCTATCTACCTATCTTTCTAGCTATGAACAACTGAATAATAAAAGTAGATACATGTCATAAAAATCAGTAAAATCTATTAAAATTAAAAAAAACATACAATTACCAAATACTAAAAATAGCTTAACCTTAAGGAGGCACAATTTTTTAAGGAAAAAATGAGCCATTATTGTATACTTTGGTCAGATGACAAGGAAAAACTAAGCTAGTACTGACCTGGATGCTTTTCCCTGATGGCTAGATCTCAAAGTACCAGAAAATTCTGTGTAGGCTGTTGGTGGCGAAAGCGTGTCTGCAATTTTACTTTTAAATAACGCTTACCAGATGATTCTGTTGGTATTTATTTTTCTCTAAGTACAGTGTCTCAATCAGTTGCTTCCCCATATCTCAAATAGAATCACTTAGATATAAAAGGAAATCTCACAATTCTATCCCAACGGGGTACATTTTTGTCATATAAAGTAGTAATGTGATCCAGGCAATGGTGGCACACGCCTTTAATCCCAGCTGTCAGGTGGCAGAGACAGTGGGTCTTTATGAGTTCAAGGAGAGCCTGCTCTATCATATCAAGGTCCAGGATAATCAGGACTGCATTGATAGATCCTTTCCCAAAAGACCAAAATAAAACAAATAACCGTAGGGATTGTTTGATTTCTTTTTTTTTTTTCTTTTAATCATTGGCTCTGAGATTTTTCCTGTTATGGGATTGTAGGTTTGGAAATTGTATCCCATCCAAGCCGGACAGAATCCACATTTAACTGAATATCATTCTGCCTGCTCTTCTGTAGCATTTCCCTGCAGATCATCATTTGGCTGGAACAAACCATATGTTCCTTTTCTGTCTATACTTCAAGAACCAGATCCATAGACTGATTGTAGGGCATGGATAGCACAGCCAGAAGTGAAGCCCTAGTGGTCCCCTAGTGGCCCAAATGGGTTTGTGCAGTTTACTAAAGTGCTTATTCTACTCCATGGAGGTGTAAGATTCATTAAGCAGGGAAGTTCATTAAGTAACTCCCAATTAGCTTTATTTCCCCTTCAGCCCAGGAAGCCGGACAATTATTCTACACTATCTAGGCTTACTTTCCAGTGAGTCTCACAGCTCATCCAAATGTCAGATTGTGTCGTCACAATCCGAAATTTTACTTTCACTTTGGAAGATAACATTCTCAACTGCAGAAACTAGTAGCAGAAATTGATTCAAGTTGCCCTGGGGAAGAAAGACAAATTTGAAATAAAAATACAAGAATTTCTAGGGAAGTCTAATGACAGATAAAACACACAGATTGTGAAGGAGTTAAAATTAAGGGAAGTTGTAAAAAATCCAGGAAACTGCTTTTGAAAGGTTTGTGGTTTCAGGGACTCATGTCTCCACTTCTCTCAGAAGGACCACTGCATTTCTTTTCTTCTCACAGACCTTTTCTCTGCTGATGCCTGAACTAATTTGAATACACCCTCCTCATCACTATGGCATCAGTAAATGATGTAGACTCTATTTTTTTAGCTCCATTTATAAATACTGGACAACTGAGGAATGTTTCTTCTTCCATATCCTTTTATGTGAACCAGAAGGTGTGGCTCTTCCCACCTCAAAGGATGCAATCAAGAAAATCCCTCCCAGGCATGCTCAACTTTCTGTGTTTTAACTGATGTAGACAAGTTGATATCCAAGCTTAGCCATCACAGAATTGTTTAACACCAAAGTGGTTTAATCTTCGTATGTTGATGAGAAGATCAAGTAACGCAAACACAGAATGGTCCTTCTCCATGCTTACTTCTGTTTCTATGACTCATTCACTGGGGAAATTCCAAGAAATGTGCTGTCAGGCAATCCCTCTGTTGTCATCTACAGGACCATGTTTCTTTTTCTTTTTTTATTTTTATTTTTGTATCAATCAGAGGTTAGGTACTTTGCATCCCCGGCATAGCCCCTTCCCTCTTTCCCTCCCACCCTCTCCATCCCTCCCTCATCTCCTCCCCGCCCCCTCCAAGTTCACCTACAGGGGAGGACCTCCTCCCCGTCCATCTGACCCCAGTTCATCTTGTCTCCTCAGGGCTGGCTGCAATGTCCTCCCCTGGGATCTAGCCAGGCTGTTTCTTTCTGGCGTGTATGGGGGAGAGTCAAAGAGCCAGCCATCAAGTTCATGTCTGAAACAGTCTCTGTTCCCCTTACTAGGGTCTTCAGTTGGATACTGAGTTACTATGGGCCACTTCTGAGTGGGGGTTCTAGGACATATCCATACATGGAGAAACTATCCCATAGAAGACCCCTGTGCCCTACTGAGTTTGGTCTTTGTGGAGCTCTTGTTCTCCACAAGTCTTATTAACTTCCCCTATTTTTATTATTATTCCCCGCCCTCTGCTGAAGGCTTGGTTGTGAGTCTTAATATCTGCTTTGATACATTGCTATATTGATTATTTCAGAGGCCCTCTTTGATATGCTCCTGTCCTGTTGCCCGTTTTATCCTCCATTCAGTGTCCATCCCATTTGTTCATCTAAACGAGCATTGATCATACCAACCTGGGGTCCTCCTTCTTGCATATCTTCCCTAGGTATATAGATTTCAGCATGACCTTCCTGTCCTATAGGACTATATAAGTGAGTATATACCATATGATTCTTTCTGCTTTTGGGATACCTCACTCAGTATGATTGTTTCCAGGTCTCACCATTTGCCTGCGGATTTCATGATTTCCTCCTTTTTAATTGCTGAGTAGTATTCCATTGTGTAAAAGTACCATAATTTCTGTATCCATTCCTTAACTGAGGGACATCTGGGTTCTGGCTATTATAAATAGAGCAGCTACGAACATAGTTGAGCAAATGTCCTTGTTGTGTACTTGAGCATCTTTTGGATATATGCCTAAGAGTGGTATAGCTGGGTCTTGAGGAATCACTATTCCTAATTGTC
>CM053757.1:30802292-30838651 GCA_028658305.1 Pachyuromys duprasi | reverse complement strand
ATATATACTGAATATTAGCCCTTTGTCAGAAGTAGGATTGGTAATGATCCTTTCCCAATCTGCAAACTGAATCCAAGAACACATAAAAGATATCATCCACCATGACCAGGTAGGCTTCATCCCAGGCATGCAAGGGAGGTTCAGTATACGCAAATCCATCAACAGGACCGTGTTTCTTTTCCTCAGTTATCCAATGAGGAACGCATCCTCTTAAAAGACTCAGTAATGTCGTCAAAGCTTTTCATCTATCTTATTTCTTTGCCTCCTACACTGCAGTGTCTTCGTCATTAATATTGTTCATAAGTACAAAATCTTCATAAAGCTCAGGGAAAAGTTTCCTAATAGATATTTGATTCTAACTGTAAACTTCAGTCCAATAGATAACATTTTGCATTTTACTATGAAATAGCCACTAGTACCCACTTTCTGCCACAGTTGCCTCCTCAGTTTTCTTCATTTGTCTTCATTGCACCTGGTTAATGTTAGTCTTCACTACTCAATTGTTTATCTTTTCTAAATTATATTAACAATAACTAAAACTGTTAAAGTGTCCACATTTTGAGGGTGAGTACTCTGTCATAGGAATGACTAATCTCAGAATTAATCACATACTTAATAAATAAAAGTAAAATAGAATTTATAGTATTTGAGAAAATACAAATTATTAAAATAATAAGCCTATACTCTGCAAAATAGATTCTGGTACCTCAGTATTTGGGTTTGAGGTTTAAAATGCCTATTTTCTGTTTACATGGTTTGGAGACAACAGAGTGCCTTATAATGGACTCAACAATCAATGCCTAACCAAGCCAAGAACAATTTAAAGCAGTCGTCCATAGGAATGTCCCTTTATTGTTCTTTGCTTCCCAGAGCAATTTTATTCTTATTGCACCACAGCCCTAACAGGGATCACATGAGGGTTTTTGATAATCTCCACCGAGATTGCAGGTGCTCCTTAATAAAGACAGAGGATTTTGCTGGTCCAGGAAATTTAACAGTTTACAAAACAAGTTGGGTCTGACATGCATAAAACACAGTATATATAAAAGTATACACTTCCGAATTAGAGATAACAGCTAACTGCAGGACCTTAGTGTAGTAACACGCCTTCAGTGAGTTCCTGTTTCCACCTTCTTTAAAACAAATCTGAAAAAAAAAATGAAACAAATCTGAAAATATGTATCTTCCTGGGTTGTTGACTAGATTGTAGGCAGTGTTTGTACCTATGATTCCCATGCAGTAAATGTCAATAAATGTTCATCATTATATGGTTCATCAGTTTATCTTCTTTTTCTAGTTCGGTGTTGTAGGACATCTTTTATTCCCTTCACAGAATATTCTGCCACAGAAACCCTCTCTATTTCTCTTTCTGACAGAACCCCAAAGGAACCCATAGAGCTTTTAAATTGAAATATCCACTTACACTTCTCATTGAACAATTATTCCTTTTAACATCCCCAGAAGGCCTCCATGTCTTGCAGAATGATCATAGGGACCATATTAATTGCTTCTGCAATGGGCAACTCATTAATGCAGCTTCATGTAACAGGACATTCATTTTCTCCTGCAGAAGCTAACTCCATCTTTGTATGACTAAAAACCCAAATGATTCATTTAAAACAACTGACTATTTTCCTCACTTCTGCTCACCAGCCTTGGATTCTACCTGGTTACTTCTGAGGGATAATGCTTTGGTTGGTTTCAATCCCGATCTTACCCTGTATTATGGAGGTGAAACTAGTTACAAAGTACACACATTACTGATTTGTCCAATGAACAAAATTATAGACAGCTCCCAGAAACAAGGGAACTGCTGATATCCTTTTTGCACACTGTTGCAGATGTGACCATGGAAATGATAGTATCTCTCTCATCATACTGCACCACACTACATTAAAACACCTCTGAAGTTCATTACTGAAGGGGAGTTCTTGGGTATGGGATGAGAAGTAAGACAGGCTCTATGGTCACCTGAGTTTTCATGCTGCAGGGAGTTGACAGCAAGCTTCTGCTCATCCTTCTCTGGTGCCTCCATGTGCAGTTACCACAGCAAGTATGTCAGCAAGAAGGGGAACATAACCTGACTCTTCTAGACATCTTCTATTTTTGGAGTATGTGTGTGATGGTTTATAAGAATAGTTTGTAGTAACCCTAATTTTTCAAAGAGAGGATGTCTGCTTCATTCCCACAGAAGAAATAATAATAATGATGATAATTAAAAAAGAAATCCTCACCAGGCCACCATATTCTGCAAAAATGCGTGTTTATTTTTTGTTGCTATATTATATGGAATCATATACTATATCATAATACATTTTAACAATGATTATATATAATATAGATGGGCTCATAGGATGCTATAATATTTAAGTTTGTATAAATTAAGCCTATGCTATTTTCTTGGTGTCAAAGTCATGTAATGATGCATTTGCCAGAACATATCCCCATTAGGTAAAACATGACTATACTTGACTCTGGATGGAGATGTTGAGGAGAGTTTTGCCAAGCTCCTGTAGGCTCCTTATGAGTCTGAAGATATAGAGTGTTGGTTTGCTCAAACAGTCTTTAGAGATTTAGCCATGTTTTACTTATATCTATAAACCCTAGGTTACTGCAAACATGCTCTTCTCAAGCATTCTCAATCATAGATAATGCCTGGCTTCTAAAGAACATTTTGAAATATTAAGGAATATCATTGTTTAGTATCATGAAAAGACATCAATAGCCAAATGGTTCTACAACAAAAGATTCTAGATATTCTGAAATGTGTAGAATAGTCACATAAAATGAAGAATTGCCATTACCAAACTACAAATACAGTATTACAATCAAAGAGAATGCATTGGACATCAACATTTTATTAACTGACAATCTGCTTAACAACAAGAGATAAACTCATTTGTATTTAATATATTATTATTGATGGTGTTCATCTTTCATTCTTCTTGACCATGTTTTTATTGCAAGTTGTATAGAATCAAATACTCATAGATCAGTTCAAATTACCTATTAATTTATTAGTTATGGAACATAATAATAACTTTATACATTTCTAAACATGGTATTCTATGGCTTTCTTTAGCTTATTTAATATGTGTTGTTCTATCATTTGCCTCAGAACTATGGGTCATATGTATCATAGGTTAGCCTCAAATTCGCAATGAACTTCTGACTTTTCATGCTCTAACTCCCGAACATTGGGGTTGCATGTGCTTATCACTATACCAGGTTTTATGCAGTATTAGAAATGCAATTCTGTGCTTCCTGCATGCTAGCCAAGCACTATTTGAGCTATATCCCCACGTTTTCTTTCTTTTGGTTTGGGATGATTCATGGAGAGGTATGGTTGGAAGTGTATGTTGCTGAAGATTCAATTTTATGCAATTTTGAATATTTCATTTCTTTATGCTTATATGCATGCATGTAAACATTATATGCTCATTTCTAGGTGTATATTCACATATATATTGATTCTTTGTTTTGCATCTAAGAAATGCTATTTAGTGTTCAGCACCAGGCTTTCTTTTCTGTTTAAAATTCCCTCTTTTTGATAAAAGTCATTGAAAATATATTTTATATGCAGAAAGTTGGGCCAATGTGGTCGTGAAGGAAGCTAAAATATTTTATGGAAAGGGAATATATTTTTTCCTCATTTTTACCGAGTCTAGTGACTCGGTATCAATACTGTTAAGAGGATGAGAATATAGATTTCTTACAAACATAAAGAACAAAGAAAACAAATGGCTGCCAAAGGAATAGACCAACATGTACAGCTGAAAGATAAATATTCTCACACTATCCAAAAGAAGGAAATTGTCCCTGTAGGGGAGTTCTGATGCTTGATTTGTAGCCAAAGTGCTAAATAAGTGCTCCAACATCTCCTGAAACCATTACCATTTTCATGTCCTTGACTCCTTTTCTCTTGCTGGATCCATAGAAAATACTGTTTACTGTGTAATTTATAGGTTGTGTTGGCCTAATTGTGAGAGAAGAGCATGGAGGAGGGATTTTTAATTCATGTCAAACATATAATCATCTGAATGCGTATGGTTGGACTTCACAACATATAGACACTCACATATATAGCTATTTCAATTTGCACAATTTCAGAACTTGAAAATCTTAAAGATGGTTTGACCTTGCATGGTTCTCTAATGATCAGACCCATGGGTGAAATAGCTGTGATTACATTACTATAACTTTGTAGACCTTGCATACTGTTTTCTGCTTATTTGTTTCCTTCATGTTTTTATGTTTTTGTTTCTTGCCATTAAAAATAGTAAGAGGAGTTCTTAAACTATTAATTGGTTACCTGTGGAAGTATTTTTTTTCAGTACAGGGTCATCTATAGTCAACAAAGCTGATGAAAATTAGAAAGAGAATCCAGGAAAAGTCTCAGCATTTGATTTTTCCCATCAGAGCTGTGTATGAATCCTTCTGTGAAACATAGAAATAATAAATGCTGAGCCCATTGGAACATAATCTCAATCAGCAAGATGCCACTGCTTTCCAGATTTCCTCACAGGCCCTGCTAATTCCATGCCAAAACTAGCCGTGGATTTCTTCCTTTTAATCTCCCCTAATGCCTTAGTCAATTACTGTCATTGCTCTGCCTCTCCACTTCCCAAATGAACGAGTCAGAGGAGGCTGGGTATCGACAAGACTCAATCTAATACCACAAACGAACCCATTCCATGTGAAAAGACAGAAATAACACAAGAACACCTGATGTTTTCTTGGCAACTCCTTTGTCTATTGGATTGCTGACTAGATATAGACTGGGCTGAGGGATATGAGGGGTTTGGAAGATTTCTCCAGTTGATTGTCAAAGGAGAGAAAGAAAGCAGGAGAAGGGTGACCTGGCATTTCAGTGAACCATAGGATGGTGTTGCTTCTCAACTGGCTGTTCATTATTCTACGGTAAGAAGATGTTTCTGATTTTTTTTCCTTTTATATTAGAGGAAAGGGAGAGCATATAGCCACTGGATGAATTTTATATTGCACAGCGAAAGAAAACAGGAGTAGCGGGGTAACAACCAGGAAACGATGTATTTTCTCTGAGGTCAGGTGTGAGAATTTTTGACTCTCCACCTTCAGGCTAGAAAATGCCCAAGCTCAACTGGAAGATGAAGGCAACTTCTACTCTGAAAACGTCAGTCGGATTCTTGATAACTTGCTGGAAGGCTATGACAATCGTCTACGGCCAGGATTTGGAGGTAAGGCACTGTGTTGCTATTAAACCAAATACTTGAACTTTCCCTCCTCCTTTATAACCCTTCTCAGACACGGAGGAGTCAAAAGAAGGTATCTTATCAGGTGGCAAAGAGGAATGGTGCTAAGACTTCATGTGTGTATTGCTCATTGTCCATTTCTCACTCCTTCCTCAGTTGGTGACTTTTAAATTCTTTGAAATCTGTAAGCCTTACTGTCGTAAACAGGAGTGTGGTGTGTGTGTGTGTGTGTGTGTACATACTTGACATACAGGGTTATGCAAATATAGAAAGAGCTTTTTCATGTGTGACACTTTTCTTAGGATTTGTCCTTTGAAAGCTGTCAATACTAATAAGTTATTATCATCAGTTGTGCTAGTAATAACTATTATTAGGGCACTCTGATCTTGTCATCTTCCACCACGTAAGAGTCTCCCAGTGTGAATACGACGAATTTAAAATAATTGATATAAGTTATTAAATAATTTTTGAAAGTTTGAAAACTGAAGGGGCATCCACTAGAGAGGGTGGACACGGACAGAGCTTTAGTTGTCAGGTGTGTGAAAGGTTTTGTGTCATCATCATGCTCTCTTAACAGAATCCATTTTAATAGCCCTGACCTTCTTGGCTTATTTCAGGTGCTGTCACAGAGGTCAAAACAGACATCTATGTGACCAGCTTTGGGCCTGTGTCAGATGTAGAAATGGTGAGTACACTGGATATAGTTTTATCTAAGAAGGAGAGCTGTCCCAGGACTAAGAATTTCCGATTTTACCATCCCATCTTCACACAACAGTCTATTTCTTCTGGGAAGGCATGTACAAGAAAGCAGATTACGGACTCTGCCTTAAGATCAGCTAGTTTTTTAGTATTATAGGCTCTCTTCAATTCACATGCCATGCAATGACTAGTCCGACAAAGAAACAAATTTCTCCTTTCTTGTGAGGTCCCAGTAAAATTATTTGCATAAGAAACTCTTTTTAAACGCTTCTTGCCAGGTAAGTCTATATTAATAAATATGATGCTGAGACATGTCTGTCCTTTGTTATGCATCATCAGCAGTGCATCTTACCCAAACAGTGAAGAAGTCACTTGGACAGGTTCATGCTCTCCACCTTGTACATTGCAGATGCATCAGTGGGAGTTCTGGAGCCTCCGTTCCAGGTACAGATGGCTGTAGGATTCGTAAGAGGGTATTTATGGAAAGTGGCAACAAAAGCCTGAAGTCATCTTTCTGAACACAGTGTATCATGATATTCCTTCCCAGTTTTCAGGTCATATTTTTCTCCCAAGGCTAAAATACAAGCACCCAGACAGAAACTGTCATCGATGTCTTTTCAAAAGTATGCCATTAGCTTTTCTCGAGAAATTGTAATTCTATATAAAGTTTCTGGTGACTTTTTTTTCCTACTTTAAAGTTGACATGAAAAGATGGAAAGGGTAAAGAAGACATGAATTAAAATGTAAAATAAAGGGGAAGAAAAAAAGATTTTTTACAAAAGGCAGAATGGAGGGAAAAAAAGGAGGGAGAATCTGAGGAAGAAAGGAGGGGAGGAAAGATACAGAACAGAGGCAGAGAGTGAGAAAAAAATCTTAAGGCTTAAAAAAGGAGAGCCAATACAACTCAGAGTACTTATTATTTTAATATCAATTTTTTTCTTTCAGTTTTTCTTTATTTCAAGAATAAACATGTATGACACCTGCTACTGCAATGCTCAAGTCTGGGAGTCTGAGTTTACTTTACTTATGCTTTGTACATGTATCTCTTCTTAGAGTAGTTTGTGTAACAGAATCCTTATATTGCATAATTTATGATTGTATAGATATATTATGTATTTAAATATGCTTTTAAAATTTAATCACTACTTATAGAAATAAGTATCATAAAGTAGGCAAAAATTATTGGCAATGCTTCAACAGAGTAGCAAGGCATTTTTCATGAACTTCTGTGATGGCCTTATAATTATCTTTTTAAAAATTAACATTATCCATGGTTGTAACAAACCATGGATATAAAGCCATGGTTTAAAAATCAAAGTTGTGATATTTATATTAAATATTTTATTTTATATTTAGAATAATCATGGTAATATTTGCTTGTGTGTCCTCTGACAAGAACATCAGAATTCCATGGTATGCAGTATTATTTTACTAATCAATGAAGGTTTGTATTGTTGAAATTTTACTGCATGGAAGTGAGTGGGAGGTTAGGAAGGATGGCTAGCCTAGCTGAAGGTAAGATGTCAAGCAGGAAGATTGAACTTCAAACATTTTCATGTTTTTAGTTCTATAAACTATAAACATTTTCATGTTTTTCTTTTAAGTTAAGAGGAACAACAGAGTAAAGTCCATGGCTGGAAAGTTAGCCAACTGGATAGTCATGAGAAACAATGTTAAGCAGATTTGGGCAGGAGAAGGACTTTGGTCCAATATACCTCTGTTTTATAATATTAAAAACCTTGTGAGTTTGAGAAAAACGAGGAGTCACTGAAATCACTATTTAGAATTAAAAATCATTTACCATTTATAATAAAATGTCATTGACTCTAAGATCATTATTGATTACCAAATTATCCAGCTTTATTAATAAGTTATTGGTGTGGACTTTACTTTCGTGATTAAATTTGGAGCTAGGAATAAATGATGAATAAAGTATTTCACAAGACATGTCCACTCTATGTGAATATTTTGTTTTTCTCTTAGGAGTATACAATGGATGTTTTCTTCCGCCAGACTTGGATTGATGAGAGGCTGAAGTTTAGGGGTCCTGCTGAGATTCTTAGCTTAAATAACTTGATGGTCAGTAAGATCTGGACTCCTGACACGTTTTTCCGGAATGGGAAAAAGTCAATTGCTCACAATATGACCACCCCTAATAAGCTCTTCAGATTAATGCAGAATGGAACTATCCTGTACACCATGAGGTGAGCTTCCCATTCTACTGCTGCGCCCCAGAAACTGGGTCCACCCTGGTAACCGGGAGTATGTATTTCATTATCTCCAGGCTTACCATCAATGCCGATTGTCCCATGAGGCTGGTGAACTTTCCTATGGATGGACACGCATGTCCACTCAAGTTTGGGAGCTGTAAGTTACAGGAAGTTTATGGAAGCCAAATTAGGCATTAGATATATGTATTTATTTGATTATAGTTGGAAATTGGGAAAATGAGAGAAAATATTACTAGGAAACTCTCAGAGGGAGTTCGGGAAGATGATTTTTGCCAATGTTAGCTAATTTAATTAATGATATTTTTAAAGCAACAAAATCTATGTTTCTTTTTCAATAGATAAGGCAGAGAATGCTTCTTTTGGAGGAAAAAAAGCTAATGAGTTATATTTACTGCTTTGTGTCATTTGTTTCAAAAATGCAGATGCTTATCCTAAAAGTGAAATCATATATACATGGAAAAAAGGACCGCTTTACTCAGTAGAAGTCCCAGAAGAATCTTCTAGCCTCCTACAATATGATTTGATTGGACAAACAGTTTCTAGTGAGACTATTAAATCTAACACAGGTAACAATATATTTTTTAAATCATGTAACATGACTCTAGTACACACTTTCAAAATATCTAGTCTTTTATTTCATAAATATTAAACATGATAGGGTAAATATACTATTGTGAAGTGATATCCTCAAAATGTATTTGCAACTGGTAAACAGTAATATTTACGCAATCTTAGAATGAATTATTCTTTAACTGTCTGATACAAGGTGCCGTCAAAACCAATATGCTGATATGTCTCTTTGCATCTGATTGTGTAATATTCTTATGTAGTTTTAAATCATGTCTTTGCTTGTTTTTTTTTTCTAGACTGTGCTAACTTAAAACTTTGCAAGTTTTATATTCACTAGATTCATTTTCTCACTGTCAAGAGCAACCCTACTAATGAGCATTTCTTTCAACAGGTGAATATGTAATAATGACAGTGTATTTCCACTTACAAAGGAAGATGGGCTATTTCATGATCCAGATATACACTCCTTGCATTATGACAGTCATTCTTTCTCAGGTGTCTTTCTGGATTAATAAGGAGTCAGTCCCAGCAAGAACTGTCTTTGGTATGCCTCACTCTTTGTGTTCTATTTCCATTCAGTTTCTGCTTCTTAATGCTTGTGTCTTTGCTATGAATACTGAAAACTGTGTGACTTCTCAATACACAGAAGAAACAGAGTCTTATATACGTAAAATAACTCATCCTTTTACAAGTTGTGTGGTGAATCAACAAATGTAGTCTCTTCAAAAATCTGGGGGCTATGCCTGGGATTCAAAGTACCTAACCTGTGATTGAGATAAAAATAAATAAATTTAAAAAAAAAAGAAAACTACAGGTAAGCAAACAAATGCAACAAATAAATGTTTTGACAGAAAAAAGAAAATCTGGCTCTTTCCAAGGACTTAAGTGTCTTTGTTAGCAATGGTCAGCATGAAAAGCAAACAAACAAACAAAAATCCACTAATGTGTGCATCTAAGAAAACATCTGGTTATATTAACTATATTTACTATGTTGGTAAATCCACTCATATGAACTATATCTCACTTTCAAGGGGTTGAATAAATAAAGTTGCCGTTTTGAAGATCCCAGAGTAGCTAAATACTCACAACGTTCTATAATTTACCCAAATGTTTACTTCTAGTTGCAAAGTATAATATCACTATTTTGATGGAGAATGCTGAAATAGTAAGAACAAGAGTGCTAACTAAATATTATGAAAAGCAAAATCCACTCTTTCTTGCATTTTTCAGTTACAAATTTAAGTCTATATGATTTTTTACACTAGAATGGATCCACTTATCAAATTACCAGAAAAAAATCAACATATGGGTACCATCAACATTGCATATCTACAAATTACATAGTTTTTCTGTCACAATTCAAGTAGAAAAAACTTCTGTCTGAAACCTGACAGAATTCTTTCTTTTTCATTGGTAAATATTTCATCTTTAAAATTTTTATTTTTAAATTGAATAAACTAATTTTATACCAAATTTCCATTCCTCTCTGATAATGAACGATCCTCTCAGCTACTGAAATCAAAGATACAAGATCTTAAAATTTCAAATCACAGTAATTTGTTACATTTTCTAGAGCAGGAAATGAATAGAACAAACTATCCATGATGCGTTTTTACCATAGTTAATTTAGTTCAACAGGTACTTTGACCAGAATTTTATTTTCTAAGTCAGCGCACTAAGTTAGGACAATGGCAACACCTGTCGTAACGCATTGCAACGACCATCACGAGGGGAAGGACGAATGATTGAGTCCCCATACTAACTTTTTTTTTAATTGGGTCTAGTTACAGGATTCCGGATGCTAAATGATGTGTTTCTCCTCCTTTTTCATTCCAGGAATCACCACTGTTTTAACCATGACCACTTTAAGCATCAGTGCCCGGCACTCGCTACCCAAAGTGTCCTATGCAACTGCCATGGACTGGTTCATAGCTGTGTGCTTTGCTTTTGTCTTTTCTGCCCTAATTGAGTTTGCAGCTGTCAACTACTTCACCAACCTCCAGTCACAGAAGGCAGAAAGGAGGGCTGCGCAGACTGCAGCCCCGCCCCCTGTGGTAACATCAAAAGCAACTGAACCACGAGAAGCTGAGATTGTTGTGGTAATTGTTTCTTCTTCTACTGTTAGCCAGCAGATAGAGAAAGCAAGCTCAGTCAGTAGCAACATACAAGTAAGCCGAATTAAACAGTACTTGTTGAGCATAAATTATAATACTAGAGTTGCTAGGCGAATTTTGCTCTCCACTTCACAGGGTGGAAGCTAAGGAAGAGCCTTCATTTGTATTTGCTCTCAAGTTTTGCTATTCTTTCATCATTCTTACTTCTACTGGCAGTCTCTAGGCTCTCAAAGGAGACTAGAAAATTCCTCTTAGCTTTTAGAAGTTTCCTTTGAACAGGTTCCCTTATAGCAACTAGGGAGAATAAAGTTAAAAAAAAAAAAAGTCCTAATGAGGCTTTCAGGGTCTGAACGAAAAGAAACAACTACTGCAACATGGATGTTTTTTTGAGGAAAACCCATTGAACTGCTTTATTTCATGAGATGAGGAGGTGAATAATGAATATAGGTTCGTCTATGCAATGTGACTCATGTATTTCATTTCCATTAAAACATGATCACATTTACATAAGTGTATTAAATACATCCATATCAGTGAGCTCATATTCAAAGGAATATTTTAACTTAAAAATGCTCAGAAACTTTCGTCAAATATGCCATATGCAAACACTTCTCTCTAAAGGTTTTGGGAAACAAAATGAATGAGATAATTAATATTTAAAGAGTCATAAGCATATGAATAAATTTCATTCTCATTTTTGAACAAAGTCTTATCTTTTTCTTAGAAATATAATATAAAATTGATTGCCAAGTATAAATTTTTATATTAATACCAACTCCAAATGAGTAGCCCTTGACTATGAGGAAACATTTATCCAGTAAATGTAAACCTGAGTAATGTAGTGATTTGAAGCTTCTAATCATCACTAATTGTTTAAGTTTAGTGAATATTTCTTACCTATTTTATTCAATATTTCTATGCAATTTTCTAATCCAAAAATCACATATAAGTCAGGAAGCCTTAGTTTGACTATATGATGGAAACTAGAATGCAATGTCTCTTTTACTTCCACAAGTTTGTGGCTTTTATTGGCTAATACAGCTCACAATTTGTATTAACCCTTTTTTGTTTGATAAATTAAGGGTTTTTGTGTGTTTTAAGAATTCACATTTCTTTTGGAGTAATGAGAATGTCATTACAACATTGAGTGGAAATATGTAAAAGTTTTTTTTCCCTGTTATTACTCTGCATTGGGAAAAATAACTTAGGAAAAAAAGAAGTAGGAAAGGAATGAAAGGGAAAATGCTATCTATTGATCCATCCTAAATTTCCTGCTTTTACAAACAGGAAAATCCAGTCTCAGAGGTCATAGCTGAGTAGGCATTCTTAAATGTCATGGTGTTTGCCAGGAATATGACCTGGTGGAAAAATCAGGAATTGACTCTCGAATTTCTGTTGTCTACAATATTATAGGTTAATACTACTCTCTCCTCATCAAAGGTTGAAGGAAACAAGTGTACCCTCACTTGTAGTACAGGATAAAACATGTTTTAGAATGTAGATGACATCATTCCCTGAAGTCTTCTTTTATATGAGTATATACAGAGAGAATACATGCATATATATATATATATATATATATATATATAATAAAAGTATTTATAACAAAAAAGCCCTAGGCTTAGTTTGACATGTTTGAAAACCATTTTTTCCAGGTAAGTCACATTTCAAATATATTTAAAAATTGTTTTATACTTGTGAAAAAGTTGTGTTGTGAACTATTGGTGTGCATATGCATATATAGTCTGTGCTATTCAAAATGTATGATTGAACTTAGCATATATCTTTAAAGAATTATTTATCAGAATTCAAACTGTTTGCAAAGGGGTCATTGATAAGAAAGTAGATGATGTAATAATGTGGAGCTGAAATCTAGTCTTCTCAAACAAAGTGAAACAAAACTTGGTCATTCTCCTAATTCATCCCCACCTCCCTAAAGTTTTGTTCTTTCCTCCAAAGCAGATGATAAAATCTAAGTTTGAAAATTGAGCAAAATAAAAGATAAATTCATCATAAGTAGAATAAATAAATGAAAAGCAACTGAAATGATTTTGAATATACTCATCAACTTAATGTTAGGATATAATAAAAATTATTTTCTTCATTTTATTCTTATTTTATCTTATTGCAGTATATAGTTCCAGGGACCAGGGGATATGATTTCAAATATTTGGAAAAGAGCCAGAGTTATCATTATCTCAGGCTATTATTTTAAAGGTATAATCTATTAAAAGATAGAAGTTAAGATCCTAAGTGTTCACATACGAACCATCTGAAAGAGTAACATGATGAGCAGGTCATGTAGAAAGCTACATCTAAAAAATACATTTCAATCTCCTCAGAGAACTTTCTATTGCAAGTTCCATTTGTTCTTATTTAAAAATCCCATTATTCTGACCCTTTCTCTACTTAAAATATGTAAAAACAATAGACAGGATTTTTTTATTTCTGAAAGACTAAAGTGTAAAAATTAAAAACAAAAGTAACCAAGCCAAAAATACAAACCCTAAAGCTATCAAAATAAATATATGTGATTATGTAGGACATTTATATTTCATTTGTTCATGGGAAACTTAGCAAGTTGCTTTATAAAATGGAGAAGAACAAACATAGATTGTACACTGGCTATTTATGTTATAAGAACTATATTATGATTGCAAGGTCATTTATTTTTTCCCAAATACCATGACATTTAAAAATGCCTATTCAGATGTAATCAAAACATTACTTTTGAAAGTTCGCCATTGAAAACCACAGGTTACTGTGGTGAAGGTGAAGTACATTAATTTGCTAGTTTCCTGTTACTTTAAAGGTCTAAGCCCTCTCTGCTGTGTTCCTGAGGGGGAATACTCTCTCTCCTTCCATCATTGTTCCTTCCACTAGTACTTTTCCTAATAGGGCAATTGCTCCTTACGAGAGGTGTGACAGTTTTGTGAATCTGCATGTAAAATCTGCACAGAAAATTGACCGAAACTTCATTTGCCAGAACCGACAGTAACAGCATACTCCTTGCCTTGTTCGGCACTGTCTGCTTCTTTTTACATCTGGCACCATTTGTCGAGGAGCTACAGTAAAATATTCAGACCTTATGCTTATCTAACGTTTCTTATACAGAGTATGGATTATTACTGTAGGCTCTAACTCTTCATGGAGCTTCTTGTTCAGCAAGAAGAGAAATGTCAATGTGAGAGACGGGATCATGAGTGATTGCGATAGAGGCTATGGTTAAAGATAGTGGGCAGCATAAAAATTTCCACGAGAGAGTGTCTAACTGGTTTTGGAGGACTCTGCATTTCTAGAAGAATGATTTTAAAGCTGAAAAGAGAAAGGTGACCTTGGCTTGAATAGAAGCCCAAAGCAAGTTGCTAGGTACTTGGGCACAGAGAGGGAAATAAAGCTGCCCCATCTTAGAGGAGGAGGTACATGCCATGCCCTGAACTTGTTGTAATCAACTATGCACAGAGTTGTGAATGGTAGAATGGTAAAAGTTATCTCTCCTGTTCCAATTTTGGCTAATGTTTTTCTTTCAATCTCTATTATTACTCCCCAAAAATAAGGGGTGATTTAAGACTATGAGAGACTCTAAAAGGCAGGAAACCCTGGACTCCTATTCCTGTGATTGTTTCATCATATACATTATGGGGAAACAGGAGTGGATTAGGTGATATGTCATTTGTTAGACTCTAACCCATATAGTCTATCAAATCTCTAGCCAGATCTCCAGTTTCTACCCTCCAAAAACCAGTCTGCTTTCCTTAGCAACACGGATGGCCCAAGTAGATGCCAACAAGCCATTTCTCAAAGGACATTCTAGAATCCTCTATGCTCTCAGTAATGCTTGCTTCAACATAAACTGTTTTTAAAAAGTGTACAGTTCTAATTTCACCTTAACAGTAAGATGATGTTTTTTAATACTGTTTATAAATAGGATATTTTGTTGTTGTTTTAAAATGTTGTCTTATTTTAGTACAAAAAATGACTGGTTCCATAAATGTTTTGTGCCTTGAGTAATGAGCTTTGATTAGAAGAGTTGTATTAAGAGGTTATACATTTGGGACTTTAAGAGATGGCTCATTGGTTATCCTAGCTGCTTTTGCTGAGGACCCAGGTTCAGTTCCCACCACTGACATAGTGGCTGGGAACCATCTGTAACTCCAGATCCAGAGGATTTATGTTCTTTTCTTGCCTCCTCAGTCACCAGGTATAATACTCCCTTGGTGCACAGACACACATGCAGACCACTCATATAAGTATAAAAGTTATTAAAATATTTTAAAGAGATTATACATGTGGCCACTTTATTTAAAATAGTAAGTGAATATAAAGTATTTCCTTAATGCCTTATCCCTGCATCAAAGAACTGATTATCATGCTGTCTGCTTTAACTCAGGGTACCTTTGCAATATAATGTTACTTAAAACAAAGAAGTGCTCTAAAAATACCCAGAGCAGGATGGCACTCCACAGCAGGGGAGCCCAGAAAAATTTCAAAACCACAGGTGTTCCACTCAAAACCCTGACAGCCCCAAGCTGAGCCCTCATCTGGACTCTGACAAAAGCCTATTTTACCATCAACCTAAGCTGCTGGTCTCACAATAGAGCAGTTTGATGCAAACGTGTAGCTTCAAGGGTTTGCAAAATTGGCTTTCTTTCCATTTCAGAAATGTAATGGTTTTTTTTTCTCCTAAATTGGCATCTAGTATCCTCTGGCTGCCAATTCTTAACTATCCAATAGCTGCTTATCCAGTGTACAGCATTAAATACAGAACTCCTTCATTTCCTTTAGAGTATTACATTTGCTTCTGTTAGAACCCCCACCACACACTTCACCCTTTATTGCCCCACCCCTATCCAGCCAATGCTGGACAGGGATTTTAAAAACAGTTATTCTCAAACTATTCTCCCAGTAGGCATTGGGCACTGGTTGCTTGTCATTACAAATTGGGGTGAGGGTGTTATTGGTACCTTCTAGAAGAATGTCTTGAACATTGACTAATATTATGGAGGACAGCCTTCATCCAGAAAAAAAGTCCAATCTAAAATTTTAGTACATTGGAGCCTGAAGAACTCTAGGCAATGCTGGTGGGATGCACAGGATAAGAACTGCTAAGAGCAGGATCTCAGAAAGCTGAGTTGAATCCAAGCCTCTACACACATAAGACTAAGTGAGTTTCCTCACTCCATTTCAATCTTTGATGTCTAAAATGAGCATAATATGACATTAAAGATGTTTTCAATGAGTAAGTAAAATTATTCATGTATATTTCCTCATAGTGCTTGTCAACTGTTGGAAAATATTTACATTTTCATTCATCTGTTGATTAAGCATAAGTTTTTGAAAGTATACTCTGTTCTGTGCACTGGCTAGGCACTATTGCTTGAACATAATGTGCCTTGTATCATTAAGAAGATATCATGGTGTGAAGAGAAGATAAAATTAAATAGAAGTAGCTATATCTAGAAGAGATAATATGATATAAGTGACAGGAGTTCTAGAGAGTCAGGAAAGTGTATGAAAGTGGTACCATTGATGACATTGGATGGAACATGAATTTTCTATCAACTTATTTGAAGGAGGCATAACAAGGAAACATAATTCCTTTTAAATTTTCATTTTATTTTTATTAATTTCAGTTTATTCACTTTTATCTCAGTTGTAGCCCCCTCCTCCATCCCCTCCCTATCATACCCTCCCTCCCTGTTCTTCCCCTATGCCCCACCCCCAGTCCAATGATAGGGGAGGCCCTCCTCCCCTTCCATCTGACCCTAGTCTATCAGGTCTCATTAGGTCTGGCTTCATTGTCTTCCTCTGTGGCATGGTAAGGCTGCTACTCCCTTAGGTGGAGGTGATCAAAGAGCTATTCCTGAGTTCATGTCAGAGACACAGCCCCTGTTCTCCTTAATAGGGAACAAACTTGGATACTGAGCTGCCATGGGCTACATCTGTGAGGGGGTTCTAGGTTATCTCCATGCATGGTCCTTGTTTGCAGTATTAGTCTCACAAAAGACCCCTGTGCCCAGATCAGGAACATAATTCTTAAAGAAGAGAGTTAGTTCAAGAAAATGCTAAGAATGAAGAGAAGACACTGCAGATAATTGAAAAGACATTTACAACTAAAATTTGCTAAGCAAATATTTGTAAGCATATACAGCAGACATTTTGATCAAGTTCTTATAAAAATAGGAAAATATGCATGATGACAGGTGTAATTATCCTCAACATTAAAGATAAGAGCTGAAGATAAGGCAGAGTCAGAACCTCTGATATTGATTCGGCACGTCTAAGCCGAATCACAGGTATTTAGTAGATGTGGGGTTTCAACATGGGGATTTCAGACTCTTATCTCCTAGTAAACACTCCACAGGGCTTCTTTGGTGCAGAGGCAATGAAAGGAATTCTTGTATCGGGGTAATGTTATTTTACTATTTCTGAATCATACCTCTTATCTCTGGACTAGGGTAACTTGGTAATCCTCATTAGTCTTTCTGACAATATGGGTATGCTGAGAAACTCAGAAATAGCCCTTTCTACTCAAAAGCACCAAAGAAGATAGAAAAAATATTAAGTTCTTTAATCGTATGATGTATTGTATTTATATTCTTTTTTTTTCAATCTTAAAGAACAAGACAGAGCTGACCTCCTTCTGCCTAAAAGAGAAACAAAAGACAAGTTTCAGACAGGTAGCATGTGATGTTCAGAGTGAAGATGAGTCCGGAAAGAAAGTCTCTGAAGGTTTTCTTTTTTCCACTCAATCATAACCTTAGAGTTATGGATTTTAGTGTTTCTTATGTATGGAAAGAGAATGACTCTTATTTTGGAAAATGGAACAATGGCATTTTGTGTTTTCAGATAGATAATAATTTAACAATATTTTATGGGTAAAATAAAATTACTTAATAAAATTAGAGTCTGCTAAAATGATAGAAAACACTTAGGAAACAGTGCCAAATTTATCTTTTAAGACAGTAAGTATGTGGTATGTTAAGACCAAAATATTGTCACCTCATACAAACCACAGTCTAATTACCATGAGGATTTAGTCCTTAGCTGTCAATTAGTTTTAGTAGTTAATGTCACTCTTTCATTGCCAGAATCAGAAAAGTAGGACTTTGCCTATTTTAGATTCTCTTTTCTTTCAAGACCTATGAGTTATTTAATTCTGTGAAAATGCCAACCACTGTACCAGGCCAACAGATAAAGCAACCTTCATATGAAATTCACCATGATCATGTAAAATTAGACTCACTTTTTACTTGTAGGAAAAGACATATTTTTGCCATGGTGTCTAAAAAGGAAGTGGGCTCTGATTCTTTAAGATGACAGCTGTTATTTAGATAGCTAGAAACTTCCAAGTTGAATCAAACAGGGAAGTCCGGGATAAAGAAAAAAATATCAAAACAAAACAAAAAGATTCTTTGAATTGATGTTCCTGAAGCCCAAATATCACCACATCACCAGGCCACTGTGATCCTGTGACTCAGCCAGCATAGGACAGGTAGTTGCCTCATCTTGTGGCTAGAGGGTGGCTAAGCTATAGCTACAGAGGTCTGCTCACATGGGGAACATAGCATGCTGTGCTGCAAAGTAGTGATTTTGTTGCCAGAGAAGAAACAAGGCATGTTACATGCTCAAATGGGAATGTAGAGCAAGTGTTTGAAGGTACAGCACCAGTAAAAACAACCTGGCCTTAATAAAAGTGAATGCTCTAATATGTAGACAAGAAACAGCAGGAAACAACAAAAAGGAGCCTAGACTTCAAAAGCATGGAAAGATTTTGAATCAGACAGTGTCAAAGTTAGTGGATGAATCATTTGGGATGTTTACAGAAAAAGAAAGGTCTGTGGAGGAGTGTTCATTGGAAAGGGGAAGGCTCTCTGAGTTGAACTACTAGGTTTAATGCCAGATATTCTCCACTATTACATCTGCCCCTAGCTTGTTACGTCTTGTCAGGGCTACCTGTATCCTCTTCCTTCGTGGCCTGGCAAGGCTGCATCATCAGGGGCAAGTGGTCAAAGAGCAGTCAACTGAGTTCATGATAGAGATAGCCCCTAAGGGCAATAGTGGAAAACTCCCCCATTCACTGAACAAGGGGAAGGGAATAAGGGGAAGAAGGAAGGGTGTGACTGGGGGAGATGAGTGAGTGGGCTTCAATAGGGATATATGATGAATAAGTTATAAAGAAAAAAGTAAAAATAAAAATAAAAAAGTTTAAAAAAAGGCAGATATATTTCAAAGCACAAACATTCTCAAACTCGATTTAAAGTTTTTACTGTTTTACTATATTACTCTTGGTGATTAGTTTGATGGACATTGACTAATTCTTCTGTTCTTAAATTACATCTGGTTCAAACTCCTAAGTGTGAGAATGATTTAGGTTGGAATCTAGAAGGCTGCTATCAGTGAACAGAACTAGGATTTTCTTGTGATAATTGTACACATATGTTTAAATCAAGTGCACCCCCTTACATACACATAGAGAGAAGAGACAGAGAGAAACACAGAGAGATGAAGATAGAGAAAAAGAAAGAGACAAAGGGGCAGATAGGGACAAATATACTTGATTATGTACATTCATTGGCGTAGAGGCTTAATTATAATTTTTTAAGTTGAATCAACTTTTCCTAATACATTTTTTCTATCTAAATTGCCCAAAGATACTTCATGTTTTGCATCTGTTGTTTATGTATTCAATTTTAGGATTTCAGATTGAGGCAAACTACTGGTTTTGAAGTAAGGCTGCAGTATATGGTTCAGTGGTAGACTACATGTGAGATCTTAGTTATAACTCCCAGACAGCACCAAAAAAAGTAAAAAAAAGTGGGAAATGTTACCATCTTCAGTGTTCACTAGAGAGAAGGATGAGTTGCTTACTGGTAGGTAGAGACATATTCACAACACACAAAGTCATACATTTAAACTCTAATACTACAGACACACACGCACAGTAAAAGTTTTGCAGTAACTCTTGGGAAAAATGATGACATAACATACTAGTATGAATTCACTGATGTTTTACCAGATATGGATAGCAAATAAATACGTGTCAATGGTAAAAGTTATGCCTATCCAGACAGAGGATATCTGGTATTTTGCTATGTTGATGATCTTTGCTTTTCTTCCTCAGCACTCTGACTCCAAGTACCATCTGAAGAAGAGGATCAGCTCTCTGAATTTGCCGATAGTTTCATCTTCTGAGGCCAGCAAAGCCCTCAGTAGAACGCCCATCTTACCATCATCACCTGTCACTCCCCCGCTGCTCTTACCAGCTGCTGGAGGCACCAGCAAAATTGATCAATATTCTCGAATTCTCTTTCCCGTAGCATTTGCAGGATTCAACCTTGTGTACTGGATAGTTTACCTTTCCAAGGACACAATGGAAGTGAGCAGTACTGTTGGGTAGTTTGCAGCCAGGACAGCCTGGATACGGTAGCTTCTTGTTTTCCTCGTGGACAGCACAAAAATTATTGAGGTTTGCATAGATGTTCTCACTTCATAAAAGAAGTGAGAATTGAATACCTATACTTCATGATGTGAAATAAGCGTGTGTGGGCCAAAAGCAGTGATGTTATTCTTCAAAATTAAAATTAGAAGGCTACTGAAAATGTGACCTTTCTATAGAGTTAAATAATAATAATAAATATCATTCCTCTACATTGATAAGGTGGATTCAAAAGGAGTTTGCCAAACTTTGTCTTCAGTACTCAATATGTCTAATTATCACTGTGAATAACATTTTCCATAAGGCAGATAAACTCAGACATGCTGACATTTCTAAAGCTTGCCTTAAATTTGTTTATTTTGGCTTAGTTTCTAGTCTAAATATTTATTGGTATGTTTGTAAGCATGCTAGGAGCCTTTATGATTTTACAAGAGCTTTCAGTGGCATTGGACCGCTTATATTGAGTTTAGACATTTCTTTTTAACCTTGCTGTATTCTTTTTACCTCAATAAAATGTGGCATTATATAAAATAAATAATATATACTTTATAAATTATGTATGCCTATGTACATAGCTTTAGTTATGCTGCAATAATGTTGCTATTTCCCACTAAATCCACCTTTAAAACGAAGATGTTTGCCATAACAACAGAAGTTCTAGGAAGGTCACTCTGTGCACTGTGACTGTTTATTCTGATTATTGTTACTACTCACATATTCCACCCTCCTAAGGATAATACTAAATAAAACCATAACAAGCCTGGACCTATGATTCTGATTCATAAATGTGTAGAGACAAGTTTTCTTAGCCACGGAGACCTGAACTGGCTTCCTCTTCCCCTGTGTTAGCAACAGCCGCTCTGAGACATGGGAGGTGACACAAGCCAGCCCAGGCAGCAGCTGAAAAGACGAGTCACCAGCAAACAGACACTGCTTCCTGTTGCTTCTCCACCACCAACAGTGAAATTTAGATGGCAATTCTCTCCCTCCTTTTCCCAACTCTGTGTTTCTCTCACATAAAATTACTATAAGGAAAGAGGCACCAGGCATAAGAAAAGGCATGCCATGCAGTCTGTCCAAATGGCCAGAATCTCAGAACCCATCTACCCGCCAAAAAAATAATTTGGTCTAAGTAATTTTATCATTTTCTGTGAAAATATCTACCTACTACATATAAATAATGTCAATTTTATTTGAAATAGCTTTCTAGTAAAGATGAAAGAGATAACATCACTCTCTAACTTATCTCTTGTTTTGTTTCTTAACCAAGTGTCTTTAAATGCTTGTAGTCAATTTTCATTATAGAACAGGATAAGTGGCATACAACCTTCTAAAGATCTTTTCTATACTGAAAGAAAATGCTATTTTTTTTCATATAAGCAAAGATGGTATAATTACACAGGAATCCATTTCTACTTTATGGCGTATATTAAGTAATTAAAAACCACAAAGGTCGACATCTTCATCTAAGATAGGCAAGACTGAGTCTTCAATTCTGCCAAGCATATTCTGCTATGTTTTTTTTTATTTAAAGATGAAGAAACCAAAGCACGAAAAGGGAAGGGCCACAACTGGTTATCCAATAACAGATGGTCAATTGTGAAATAATATGCACACAAGTAATAAAATATAGACTGAGAAGATTATCATTATATATCTATGAATGTATGTATGTTACATATATATATATATATATATATAGCATTAACTAAAAAAAAACTAGATCCCACCATTTGCCTGCAAATTTTATAATTTCCTTGTTTTTAATTGTTGAGTAGTATTCTGTGGTGTAATGTACCACAATTTCTATATCCATTCCTCCCCGTGAGGAAAATCTCATGGGATCTAGAAAAGATCATCCTGAGTGAGGTATCCCAGAAGCAGAAAGACACAAACGGTATATAGTCACTTATAAATGGATACTAGAACTGTAATAGAGGATAAACATATAAAAATCTGTACACCTAAAGAAGCTAAGCAAGAAGGGGGACCTGGGTAAAATGATCAATCCTCACTCAGAAAGGCAAACGAGATGAACACTGGAGAAAGGAAAAAACAGGAAACAGGATGGAAGCCTACCACAGAGGGCCTCTGAAAGACTCTACCCAACAGTGTATCAAAGCAGATGCTGAGACTCATTACCAAACGTTGGGCAAAGCATAGGGACTCCTATGAAAGAAGGAGGATATAGTGGGACCTGGAGAGAACAGAAGCTCCAGAAGGAAAGTAACAGAACCAAAATATCTGGGCACAGGGGTCTTTTCTGAGACCGATACTCCAACCAAGGACCATTCATGGATATAAGCTAGAACCTCTGCTCAGACGTAGCCCATGACAGCTCAGTAATCAAGTGGGCTCCATAGTAAGGGGAACGGGGGCTTTCTCTGACATGAACTCAGTGACTAGTTCTTTGACCATCCCCCCCCCTTTAGGGGGGAGCATCCTTGCCAGTCCACAGAGGAGAACAATGCAGCCAGTCCTGATGAGACCTGATAAGCTAGGGCCAGATAGAAGAGGAGGAGGACTTCCACTATCATTGGACTTGGAGAGGGGCATGGGAGGAGATGAGGGAGGATGGGTGGGATTGGGATAGAATGAGGGAAGTGGCTACAGCTAAAAAACTAGAGACAAAGAATTTTAAAGAGAATAAGGAAGGATGCAGCGGGGATCGTTGGGGAAAGAAAACAGAAGGGTGTGTTTCCTCCTTGTAATTATATTTTAATTCCAGAATCCATATCTATCTATCTATCTATCTATCTCTATATATATATATATATATATATATATATGATTTGGTAAATTCCTTGGTAAAAAGGAAACCAAGGCACTCAGAGCATGGAAAAAAATGTTCAACACCAGAGCATATCAATGCACTACAGCTGGGTGTCATACCTTGGCACAGGTATCACATCGTATCTCATTCATTAACCTTCCTCTCAGCTGTCCTCACCCAATGAAATATGACTCTTCTTCCTCTCTCTCTAGTGCTGTCATACTATATTTTATTTCCCATTATTGTTTTTCTGATATTTGACATCCTCAGTGTCAGTCATCGTCTTCATTCTGAATCTTAGCACAATGGACATTACTCTCTCTTTGCATAAATTAAAAAAAAAACAAGTGAGGCCAAAATTTCCTTCCTAATAGCAGGATATTGCATAAAATAACTTCACCAAAGTATAAAGCTCCAGACTTTCTTTGGATTCTAGAGAACACTGTCTCAATATATGCCTTGGGATGGTAATAGAGACTGAAAAGGAAACACCTTTCCCAGTCAAATAATTTAGGGAAGAGATGCTGAGTCAATATTAAAACAAGTTTCTCTTCTGCTAGACATCCCACAGTTTTTATTGCACTTGTGTGTGCTAAGCTGCTAACAATTTGCTGTGGGAAGATACCATTTTCTATCTCCTTGTGACTATAAACTTCACTTTACAGAAGAAAATCTTAACAACGAAATTCCCTAGAAAACAATATGGGAAACACCACTATAGGTACTATTTATATGATTTCCTCATATCCCCAATTAAGCAGATATGGAATTGAGTGTGTGGATGGGGACTCTTGTTTTCACAGCTATTAGAAAACATATTACGACTGTAAAATAGAAATCCAGCTATGTATTTCATTCAGTAGAGATGCTTTGAATGGAAAAAAAATCTGCTAAGCCATGCAGAGATATTAAGTGTAAGGAAGCAGATTACCTGAAGAAATGGAGAAGTTTGTAGAACCTAGAAGTCAAGGAAAGAGGCCTCATAAAGCAGGACGCTGCCATCTGTCATCTAGCTTGTGACAGAAGCTCAAACCTCTGCAAAGAAGTCACTGGAGCTGGGAACCAAACCTTTTAAGACAATTTGGTCCCTGGTTGGTCTAGTAGAACAGCTCAAAGAAGGAATGGTTTCCCAGAACTGAGGCTCTGTCCTCAGAGTATTGAAAGAGAGTTCCTGCACATGGGGACCAACCCTTGAGGATGTGTTGCTTGTTTAAAACTAACACACTTGGGAGGTCTAAAATACAATGATTCTGGGAATACAGTGATCTGGAGATGGGAACCAATTGCACTCTCAAGATGAAAAGAACACTGATAGGCAAAAGTAAAGCAGCAAAGAAAATGGATTCTGTCCCTAAGCTCTTGTTTTCCTCTGTCTCTCTAGTCATTTTCATTGGCAGAACCTCCAGGAAATTCCAGTGATGGACAAGAGAAAACAATCATAGTTTTAGATCAAGCTTCAGAAAGTGGACAGTAAAAGCTTAGACACTGAGCAATAAATACTTATCTAATGATTCTTTAGTACATTAATACCATATACATATTTGTGCATATTTCTTTTGTTTTGCAATTATATGGTATAATTTTTCCTCATACAAACACATATCAGTTTTCAGAAAAGGATATACAAAATCCAGAAAGTCATGTGTGTGTGCCTGAAGGAGTGTCTAAATGCACCTGCACATGTCTATGTGGAAGGTCAGAGAATGATCACAAATGTTTGTCTTCACCTTCCAACTTGGTTGAGACAGGGTGCCTTTGGTAATTGCTGTTGCGTATGTCGAAGTACCTGGCCCATGAGCTTCTGGGCGTTTTCCTGTCTCTGCTTTGGAAGTACTAGCATGGCAGGTGTGCACTTCATCACCCACCTGTATCAGGGCTCTGGGGATTTTAACTCAGGTTCTTGTGCAAGCGGTTTATGTGCTGAACCATCCCCTATCCTCAGTCACTTCTCCTCTGTTTTCACAACCACCACAGCATTTATTTATGACTAGTAATATTTACTCTTCTAATAAAATGATAGTATCACCTCAATACTATTCTGAAAAGACTCCATTATGAAGCTATTTGTTATGGAAACAGCACTTGTAATAAAATAAATAAGGAGACAGAAGAACCATCAAAAAGATATTGCTTCCTATAAACAGTTATTTTATTTATTTATATCTATGGAATAAATAACAAGAAATAAAATATGCATAGCTGCTCCGTTCTCCTTTTCTGTAATTATTTATCATGGCCACCATATTTGACATTCATAATTGTTATTCTGTTATGCTTTCCTCTCAGTCAGCATCTTTTTTGGGTGATTTTTGGGTTCTTTGCCCAGAAAAATCAATGAAGATCCTGATACAGCAATAGGATGCTATCATCCTACTCAGAAAGCCTCCGTAAGCCAAAGCATCTCAGGAAGCTTTGTGGTTCTGACATTCCCATTCTTACTTGAATCCACAAACTTGTTACCATGGAACTTGCAGTTTGACTTTCCTACCTGATTAACGACTGACCCAGCTGTATCTTTGGTGACAATGTGAGAATAAGATTTAATTTTTTTCTCATAACTTCATAATCAGCAGAAATAAAATGGCATTGGAAAGAAGCATCCCTGTAGCAATAAAGGAGATTCTGTGAAGATGGTCATTGAACTCTTTTGTTCCCCATCCTTTACTCAAAAGAAAAGTGGCCTTCTGCATCTTTAGATTCCTTAGTTGAACAAGTTGATCTGACTTCCTCCTGGCCAGACCATAGGGGAAAAGGATATGCTCAGTCCTGATGTGACCTTATGTGTTCAGCTGGGTTGGTAGGGGGTGCCCCAATGTTCTGAGGCATAGGGAAGGGGCTATAGGGGAAAGAAGGCTGGAGGATGGGACCAGGAGGAGAGGGGCGATGATCTGGATGTAAAATGAACTGATTAATTAAGTGCTTAAGTAAGTAAGTAAGTAAGTAAGAAAAAATGAAAGAAAACGTAATCTGCCATATGCCTTCTCATCAAAATAACAAGCATAAGAATTTGGTATCCGAGATATACAAGTATCTCAGAGTACTTCATTCCCATAAAATTCATTTTAATTGGCTCTGTTGAGGTTTCATGTCATGAATTACTAATGTCGTTTTCTCTGTTTACAGTGTGATATTTCATGTACATGACCAAATATAACCTGATGTCTTCTAGAATCAAATGTAATCCAGATAGAAACTAATAGTTAATTTTAAGGATGGGGCCCCAAAACAGGCATTTATGTTTTCTTCTTGAGATGTGATCCCCCAAGGAATTAGAGCCTAGAACTTTGAGGCAAAAGCAATTCTTAAGCATGATGAAGCCAATGCTGAGAAGGTAATATATACATAAAGTCTGAAATAACTGCTGTCACCAGGCAGGAGGGCCATTACGTGTAAAGGCTTCATAGCAGAACAATAGTAGGGTGGAGGAATTGCTTCCTCCATTTTCCTAGGTCTATGCATTATGCACAAAAAAATTCACTAGCAGAAACAAGATGAAACATCTACAAATGAAGCTGTGCATTTCAGCCACAGTATTATAAAGCAAAACACAGACAGGTGGGTGGACTTCTAAGTGGGATACAGTAGAATGTATATTGAGATGTCAATTGTTCTGATATGTATTTTAAATCATTTAAAATGATTTTTGTTTTTGACAATTGGATTTAATGTACTATAATTAGTAACTAAGGAAACCATATAGAAAAGAACCTTTTTTTAATAAAGTCTCATTGGTAAAATTCCATTTACATATATCAAATGAATTTATATTTGCAAATTGCTTATCTTATTATATACTACTCTTAAGTACCAATTCACAATTGATAAGATTATTTTTAAAAGCACTGTTTATCAGTGTAAAATATTCCAAACACTATGGAAATCAGTGTGGAAATTCTCAAGAAATTAAATGCAGAACTATCATGTGACCCAGCCATAACACTTTTCGGTATATAACCAGTAGATCCTAAGTAAGTGAACTAACTATTACAGGAACACTCCAATGTTTTTGTAACATTACCAATACTATCCAACATAGAGAATCAGCCTAGATGCCCATCAATAAATGAATGTGTAGTTAAAGTGTAGTAAATATGCAAAATGAGCTTTTTCATTCATAAAGATGAATGCAATCACCATATACAGGAAAATGGATGGGACTGGAAGTGATCCTACAAAATAAAATGAGGCAGACTTAGAAAGATGACAACGTATATTTCCTTTCTTAGTTTGCTTTTGTAATGCTGTGAATAAAACAGTGACCAAAAAACAAGGGAGGGAAAGAGTTTAATTTGCTTCACATGTTTCAGACTACCATTTAGGAAAGTCAGGGCAGGAACTCAAGGCAGTTTTCTAGAGGCAGGAACTGGAGCAGAGAACATAGAGGAGAACTCTTTACTGACTTGCTCCCCATGGTTTGCTTAGCTTGATACAGCCTAGTACCACTAACACAGGGATGACACCAACCACAGTCATCAGGGTCCTTCTACGTTAGTCATTAATTCTTCCACCTACCCGAGACTGGTCTATGCTGTTTTATGGAAGCAATTTCTCAATTAATATTCTCTCTTCCCAGATGATCAACTTTGTGTTTGCTTTAACTTGACAAAAGTAATCATTATAATATCCATTTTAGAATATCAAAACAGTATGTAACATATCTGAAAAATGTCTTTAAGTATTTAAGATAAATAAAAGTATTATGGTTTTCAGATTGAATGACAAACAGATTTTGTGTGTGTTTTGCTACAGATCCAAGGTTTCGTCTAAGATCATCTAGCTGCTTTATGGTAAGGGGTATTTGTAGAGTGATTTTGATACAGCAATATGGCTACTCTGGCTAGAATACAGACACATTCCTTAGTACATACCTTTAATCCCAAACAATGAAGGAAAAGTCAGTTTGTAAAAGGCATCACCCTTATTTGAAAGTGATGCCTAATTAGGAGGTGGACAAAGTGTTGAACCCGAGAAAGATTTGACGAATAGGATTTTCCCAATTCTCATGAGAATAGAGAGGAAAGAGAGGAGACATAAGAAAGGGAAGTGCAGAGAAAAATGATGATGAGGAGGAGGAGGCAGTTTTATTGGGAGAATTTTACAGGGACAAGTTAAAGAGAAAACAAGCTACATACAGGTAAAAACAGAATGAGCCAGAGAATGAGAAAGAACCAGAAGATTAGAACATATTGCCGAAGTTAATATGAGGCCAAGCAGAGAAAATCAGTGAGAAGTTGAGAGAAGCCAGTTAAAATCAGAGAGCTTGGAAAGTAGTTTGAGCTAGAACAACAGAATTGAACCAGCTAGTCAGAGGTCAGAAGGAGCTAGAAAGGGTGAGCAGTAAGTTTCAGAGGCTGAAAATATTTTAGGCCAAGATTTGATTGCATGGAAGATAGAAGCTTCCAGAACTAGGCCTAGATTTACAGACAAAAGCAGTAAGCTTCTGAGATGACAATTAGACAGGCAAATAAAGGATACTTTTAGGTTGAGGTGTCCAGGGCTGCTTGCCCTTGGATAACTAGGTTCTGGAGATGCCATATTGTTCTGTCTTTTGTTGGCTGAGATTTTATGCTGGCTTCTACCCATAATAATTGGAACAGGGACTGCCTCTGACATGAACTGATTGGCCTGCTCTTTGATCACCTCACCCTGATGGGAGAGCAGCTTTACCAGGCCACAGAGAAAGACAATGCAACCACTCCTGATAAGAGCTGATAGACTAGGATCAAAAGGAAAGAAATGAAAACATCCCCTACCAGTGGACTTGGGGAGGGGCATGGGTGGAGAAGGAGGAGGGAAGGTGGGATTGGGAGGGGAGGAGGGAGGGGTTTATGGGGGATACAAAGTGAATAAAGTGTAATTAATAAAAAAAATAAAAGAAGGAAGGAGGAAAAAAGGATACTTTTATAGTTATTCATTAGAGTGTAAAATAAGGAAAAAGCAGTAGGAATGTGAGTACATGAAAATGGGAAAGTACAGGGCTTGTTAGGGAAAAAAAGGACTCTTAAAATAAAGGAGGTGCTGTTTATGAATGACATCACCAACTATTAGTTCCAATCACCAACGTAAACTCTCAGGTATAGCTATAGGCCATGCTCAATCCATAGCAGTATGTATATTTGATTTGTTTACATGTGTTGTTTAATGTAATATTTGCTTACAACAGTTCTGTGAAAGTACATAGCATTCATTCTCAATTGCACAAATGAAGGACTGAGGTTCAGAAAGGTTACATATTTTACATACAGAAGTCTAGATATCTCTTGAGCCAGAAGACCCACATACAGTGCCATTCTAATAGCAGGTCATTAATGAGGAACTTTAGCCCACAGTTCCATTGTATGCAGTCACTTATTGCTGTGTACAAAACCTGCAGTGTTTCAGGTTTCTGCATGGATACTCAAGAAATTTAGTATGATTCCCATTCTGTACTGTCCCATGACTTCAGTACTCATGAAGGGAAGGCTGATACTGTTTGTCTATCATCTATCTTAATATATCATCTATTTATTATCTATCAATATGTCATCTCTCTTTCTCATTTTCTATATTTGTATCAAGTAAATATGCAGTAATATCTTGACAAAAATTATCTCATTTCTTCTAGCACTAAGAAAGAAAATAACACCCAAGAGATAGTATATCATAACAGAGATTCTGGACTAAATAGGCACCCTTATACAGCCAAATACTATATTCCTCATCAAATCATTTAAAATTTCTGAATGTTTTATGAATTAATAACTATTCGTAGCTAACAGCATTGTTCTGAAAGCATAAAGACACATACATAATATACATAAAGTTATTACTATCTTAGAGATACATTTATTAACCAATAACAGAGATCTTAAGATTAGGTATTGGGATTTATCTCTTTTTATTTCCCTAGGGTTTACTACAATATGTGCTATTTTACTGATGTTCCATAAATCTTTCTTAAATAAATGTCAGTCTTCTCTTCAATTTAATTTTTTAAACATTTCTTAAGTGTATAAAATACCAGCTTTGCCTACTTGAGAAAGTCTTCATGTCTCCAGGATTGGGCTCTTGCTTGCCCTTTCCTCACCAGTCATGAAACTTACTGATGCAATAATTCGGAACAAAAACACAGAGTGTAGTATAGAAGGCAGGGTTTATATACAGAGTAAAGAGAATCACTAACAAGGAGTGGAATTAGACAATGGCCAGAGAAACCGTTGTGTTAATTAGGCAGATTTTCTACTATTTCTGAAGTCTGGAAACCCCAAAACACTTCCTTAGACATATTTCCCTGCCCAGGTGATTGACAGACCTATTTGGATTAATCCTTAAGGAAGCAAATGCTGTCATGCCCTATTTCCTTATCAGAAAGCATTTAGATAGTAATAATAAGATTTAGATAGTTACCTACTAGTTTGCTTATAGGAAGTTTACAATGTCGTTTTTTCTATCCAGGCCCAGAGAAGTAGATAGATAGCATTTATCTTTCCAGTAGTCAATGTCCTGCTACAGAAGCATATCTCTGCAGCAAATAAAAACCATTTCACTTCTATTTTAAAAGCTGCTGATTGTGAGGAAGGGGCCTATCCCCAAGGGCCTTCAAGCCTGGTAACATAATTAGGTTTCACATAATGTACTAAGCAGCTTTCTTTTAGAAAAGTCTCTTACAGAAAATTTAATTAAGACATCCCCACATTTCAATGACAGAAAGTTACATAATTTGTACACTATTAGAAAAGAAGGGAAGAAATAGTTTCCTCTGCCTGGAGCTTGAGATCAAAGCTGGGGGAATGGGGCGGGATGGGGGGGGGGGGGGCATGCTTGGCAAGGAATCTACAGCGAACTGTATCCTAATCCCCAAACACTAAAGTTTGAATGCAGTTCTACCTTGCATTTGATCAAAAAATATTTGTTGCTGCTGGCTGATAGTCTATGTATGACAAGGAGGGCCAAGAAGACAAACTGTATTAAACCAAAAAGTATTTGTACATGTTATGGAGTTCCTGGAAGTGGCCACTTAGCAACTGCTTCTTCTGCCTGCGTTCTTCACACACCCTCTCTGTTAATACGTCCGGCAGAGTCATGGGGAAGCTCTGTGCAGTAGAGAATGGATTAGGGCAAAGTGCTCTTGCCACTGGCCCACAGATAATCCAAATGGGCCTATTGTGCAGTGTGTGTATTATTCATACCCTTTCATCTTTCTAGTAATTGTCCAACCTCTGGCTCTTTTCTCACTGTTATTAGTGAAAACAGATTTAGATAAGGCTATTATGAAATTCATTAGCAGGTCATATGAAAGTCACTTGGCAAAAGAGAGAAGGAGGAATGCATGTATACAATTATCTATTAATTTACTGTGGTCATTCTTCCCTATCATGCTTCAGTGTTTTTATTTGTAACATTAAGATACCAAACTCCTTCACTTTAATTGTGAGAATTAAAATTTAAATACATAAATTGCGTGCATTCAGACATTAATGAACTATAGCATTTGTGGAATAACAATTGGTATTATGGTTGCAATTTTGTAAACATCAAAATATTCACAGAATAATAGAAAAGTTATAATTCAGTATTTGCTATGCAAATGCATATCAAATGTGGTAATCTTTCCTTTTTGTTGTTGTTGTTTTTTGTTTTTAAGACAGGGTTTCTCTGTGTAGCTCTGGCTGTCCCAGAACTCAATCTGTATATAGACCAGGCTGGTCTCCAACCCAGAGGTCTGCCTGCTTCTGTCTCCCATGTGTACTGGGATTAAAGGGGTGTGTCACCACAGCCCAGCTGTGGTCTTTCTTTTTAAAGTGTGCTCACACACTCAAGGGTATGGGAAGCAGTCACAGACTTTCCAAGTATATAAAATGTGTCCTTCAAGCAATCTCTTATGTATCAGTTTGCTTCTAAATCAATACACAGTGCATGGATTGCTTTATGGGTTTACTTTTATTATGAACAAATTTTCTGTTATTAATCTGAAACATAAACTTTCAATCATCCATACTCATCATGTGCCAGAGATGTAGTGAATTAATAATAATAAAAGTAATATGTTGTTTATGCCCTTCAAAGTCAGTCTCAGAGACAGAGAAGACAAAAGATAATTGTAAACCAGGGAGCAAGTAGTAAAGGAGATGATTGCAGTATGGCAATCACAAGGACAACGTGGGTAAATGAGTGCTCAGTTCTGCTAAGGGACACTATAAAACTTAGAAGAAGGTGTACTCTTTGTCCACTTAGCTCACACCCCAATATAATCCATTTTATGTCTCAGTGGCAATTACTACAGTGGGAAAGAATAAATACGGATGTGGAATAGAACAGTCTGTAGGCCATGTTAATATGGATTTCTGTATGAGTTACTTTTCTATTGCTTTGAAGAGATATCGTGACCAAAGCAACTTACACAAGAAATCATTTAACTGGAGGCTTGCTTGTAGTTTTAGAGGATGAGCCTAGGACCACAGTGGTGGGGAACATGGCAACAGGTAGGCAGGCATGGTGTTGAAGCAGTAGCTTATTCTAAACGTCACCTGTCTCAAGTTTGTGTAAACATGCTACCATTTGTTCTCTGTATTGCCAATAAACACAACCAGCTTCTTTCCCCCTCAGTGCTGGCCGAGGGCTTCAGGATCTCTTTTCTTCTGATGCTGTGAATCTCCCCAATACAGCTGATGCCATGGGTTTCAGAGATCTGAAGATCCCTTCTTGCCTGCAGGTACTCAACAATTACCTGGCTGACAAGAGCTAGATTAAGAGGTGTGTGTCATCGTAAGCAGATGTGGAGGGATTCAAGGCAGTCTCAGGTCCACTGCCTGTTGACATGTGTCATTTCCTGCATATAATCACATCAAGTCTCATGAAAAGGAAAAAGCCAGCCTGCCAGGAGTGAAGAATTCTTTGGGCAAGTATGGTCCTGCCAGTGTGGAAGACACAACAGGAAGTGCGGCTGTGCGTGCTAAGGATGATGATATTGATCTCTTTGGATCCGATGAGGAGGAGGATACAAAAGAAGCACAGAGGCTAGGAGAAGAACGCCTTGAACAGTGTGAATCCAAGAAAACGAAAAAGCCTGCAGTTATTATAAAGTCTTCCTTCTTATTAGATGTGAAACCTTGGGATGATGAGAGAGGCATGACAAAAGTAGAGGAGTGAGTGTTTCAAGAGCATCCAAACAGACGGCTTGGTGTAGGGCTCTTCTAAACTGGTTCCAGTGGGAAATGGAATTAAAAAGATTCAAATCCAATGTGTGGTTGAAGATGATAAGATCAGAACAGACATGCTGGAAGAGCAGATTGCTGCCTTGGAGGACTATTTGCAGTCCTTAGATGTGGCCACTTTTAACAAAATCTAAAGTCCTCCTCAAATTGGAACACTAAATAAACTTTTGAAAGATTAAAAAAAAAAAAAGCCAATGTTGAGCAATCGAGAGAATAGGATGGGATATCCTGGTCCAGAGGGAAGGAAAAAGAGAGTGGGAGGAGAGGTCTGAGAGGAAAGGACAGTGAATCATCAGGAGAAAAACCAGACCTAAGATATGACTAAAAAGGAAGTATAATGTAAGAAATCTGAATGGGAGGAAGCTATGCAACCTTAGAGGTTTAGGATGGAATAATTATTGCCCAGCATTGTGCTCTAGGTTAATCAAATAAATCCAAGTCTCTGTGTGGTGATTTGAGCATACAGCTGGTTTAAGAATAGCCACTGTTTAACTAAAAGATGAATTAATATTAACTAGTAATAAACATCAACACACCACGCAAAAAAAATGAAAGAAAAAATGATAATCTCCTTAGATGCCAAAAAAACATTTGACAAAATCCAACACCACTTCATGTTTAAAGTTTTAGAGAGATTAGGACCACAAGGTACATACCTAAACATAGTAAAGGCAACATACAGCAAGCCTATAACCAATGTCAAACTAAACAGAGAAAAACTTAAATAAATACTACTGAAATCTGGGACATGGCAAGGCTGCTCACTCTCTCTGTATCTCTTCAACATTGAACTTCAAGTCCTAGATAGAGCAACAAGAAAATTAAAGTAGATAAAAAGGATACAAATCAGAAATGAAGAAGTCATCTGTGTGCAGATGATATAATAATATACATGAATTGCCCCCAAAATTCTACCAGAGAACTCCTACAGCTGATAAACACCTTCAGCAAAGTGGCTGGATACAAAATTAACACAAAAATATCAGTAGCCCTCTTGTATGCAAAAGACAAAAGCGCTGAGAAATAAATTAAGGAAACAACACCATTCACAATAGCCACAATAGTATAAAGTATCTTGGTGTAAGTCTAACCAAACAAGTGAAAGACTTGTATGTAAAAACAAAAACAAAAACAAATAATTCTCTGAGGAATGAAATTGAAAATATCAGAAGATGGAAAGATCTCCAATGTTCATAGATCAGTAGGATTAACAGTAAAAATGGCCATCCTACCAAAAGCAATCTACAGATTCAATGCAATTCTCACCAAAATACCAGCACAATTCTTTACAGACCTTGAAAGAACAATTCTCAACTTCACATGGGAAAAAAAAAAAGACAGAATAGCTAAAGCCATCCCGTACAATAAAATATCTTCTAAAGTTATTTCCACCACTGATCTCAAGTTGTACTATAGAGCAACGGTAAAAAAAAAACTGCATGGTACTGGCATAGAAAAAGACTGGAGAATCAATAGAAATGAATCAAACACCCAGAATAAACACACATACCTATGGACACCTGAATTTGACGAAGAAGCCAAAACCATACAATGATAAACAGACAACATCTTCAACAAATGGTACTGGTCTAACTGGATATCTATAGGTAGAAAAATGCAAATAGATACATACTTATTACCCTCCATGAAAGGAAGGGAAAGTGGATCAAAGACCTCAACATAAAACTAGACACACTAGAGATCCAAGATGGCTGCCACGGGAGAACACTGTGTCTGAGGAGTAGGAGAGCAGAAACAACACAGCGACCAGGAGACTGAACTCTGGGACCTAATTCGCCAGCATTGTGAGTGCCAGGTGAGCGGAACTCCTACGGTGAGAAAATCAAGTGGGAAAACCCTAGAGACACCCAGTTATTACCTGGAGAAATTTCCCTGTGTCCAGCGGCGCACAGCTCTGATCTGGAGGAGCGGCCACACTGGGTACCCGCACCCGCCATTGTAGACTGGATCGCACAGTCTCATGGGCAGTCTCAGGAGGAACCGGGTGCCGTTTTCACTGAACTGCACCCTGCAAGCGCACACTGCACCCGGGTTCTGCTTCAACCCATGGGTGTGCTGCGGGTTCGGTCCAATCATCGGAACCACACCAGACTGAGTGGATTGGGGGACCATTTTGACCAGTCCGCACATTGCTGGGGCGCAAGCCGAACGTCCCGCCAGCAAAATCTCAGTCAGTGTGTGAGTCCGCCCGCAGATCTGGGAGGATCCCGAGTTCTGCACCAACCCACGGGTGTGTGGCGGACGCGAACAGATCCTGGGAACCACCACAGGCTGAGTGGATAAGGGGACCATTTTGACCAGTGCACACACTGCCCGGGCGTGAGCCTAACGCTTCCGCCAGCAAAAACTCAGTCAGGGTGTGAGTCCACTGGCAGATCTGGGAGGATCCCAAGTCCTGCATCAACCCACGGGTGTGCGGCAGGCACAAACCTATCGCCTGAACCACCACAGACTGAGTGGACTGGGGGACCATTCTGACCAGTCCCCACACTGCGGGGCGCGGGCCAAATGCTTCCGACAGCAAAAACTCAGTCAGTGTGTGAGTCCGCCAGCGGATCTGGGAAGAACCCGAGTTCTGTCTCAACCCACGGCTGAGAGGATCCTGGGACCATCTTGACCAGACCGCACACTGAGGGCAAAAGCTGCACGCATCCGCCAGCAAAAACCCCAGTTCAGGTGTCTGTCCACGGGCCACACAGAGAAGGCCTCAGGCACCATTTCTGACAGCCCTGCATACAGCAGATGCACACAAACCCAAACCCACTGTGTGTGCACCAAACATCATCTCAGACCGTGGTGCACAGCCCCTGGCACAGAAGGAGGCGCCAAATCTCCATTCCAGGGGAGAGCCCTTAACAGCAAGCCCAGGGCAGAGTCCACAGCCCCCAGCTGACATCTCAAAACTGGACACTCAGACTCTAGCACAGAGTGAGGAGTAAAGACTCCAGACCAGAGGGGTGACAAGCCTGCTGTGCTCACAGCTTCTAGCACAGAGCACGAAGCTGGGAACACAGAGCCCACAACAGAGTTCAACTGAGACAAAACACATACCACAACCCACCAGAAATCCCTGATCTTCTTGAAGAAT
>CM053757.1:30761735-30801792 GCA_028658305.1 Pachyuromys duprasi | reverse complement strand
TTTGCAGCCAGCCCTGAGGAGACAGGATAAGCTGGGGTTGGATGGAAGGGAAGGAGGTCCTCCCCTGTTGGTGGACTTGGAGGGGGCGGGGAAGAAGGAGATGAGGGAGGGAGTGGGAGGGTAGGTGGGAATGGGGGAGGGGGCTACGCCTGGGATTCAAAGTACCTAACCTGTGATTGAGATAAAAATAAATAAATTATAAAAAAAACTAGACACACTAAATCTGTTAGAAGAAAAAATAGAGAAGAGCCTTGACTTCATTGGCACAGGAGACAACTTCCTAAACAGAACACCAAGAACTCAGGCTCTAAGATCAAAAATCAATAAATGGGACCTTATGAAACTATAAAGCAAAGAACAAGGTCAACAGAACAAAATGATGGCCTACAGATTTTCACCAACCTACATCTGAAGGGCTAATATCCAGAATATATAAAGAATTAAAGAAACTAAACACCAATAAACCAAATAATCCAATTAAAAATTGGATACAGAGATAAACAGAGAATTCACAATAGAAGATTATCGAATGGTAGAGACGCACTTAAGGAAATGCTCAATATCCTTAGTTATCAGGGAAATCAAAACAACTCTGAGATTCCATCTCTTACCCATCAGAATAGCTAAGATCAAAAATTCAAGGGACAAAACATGCTGGACAGGATGTGGAGAAAGGGAAACCCTCCTCCATTGCTGGTGGAGATGTAAATTTGTACAACAACATTGGAAATCAATTTGGTACTTTCTCAGAAAACTAGGAAGACTGCTATCTTAAGACCCAGCTATACCACATACCACTCCTGGGCATATACTCAAAAGATGATCAACCATTTAACTTTGACATTTGCTCAACTATGTTTATAGTAGCTTTATTCATAATAACCAGAATCTGGAAACAACCTAGATGTCCCTCAACAAAAGAATGGATACAGAAATTGTGGTACATTTTCACAATGGAATAGTACTCAGCAATAAAAAAAACCAGGAAATCATGAAATTTGCTGACAAATGGATGGAGCTAGAAAAGATCATCATGAGTGATGTAACCTAGAAGCAGAAAGACATGCTTGGTATATACTTAACTTATAAGTGGATATTAGCCATATAACATGGGATAAACATACTAAAATCTACAGACCTAAAGAACTAAACAACAAGGAGGACCCCAAGGAAGATGCTTAGTTCTCACTCAGAAGGGAAAACAGGATAGACACCGGAAGTGGCAGAAGAGAGAGAACAGGATGGGAGCCTGCCACAGAGCTCCTCTAAATGAGTTTACCCAGAAAGAGATTGAAGCACTTGCAGAGGCTCTCAACCAAACTGGGGACAAAGCACAAGGAGAGTTATGGAAGAAGGAGAATATAGTAGGACCTGGAAGGGACAAAAGCTCTGCAAGGAGAGCAACAAAGAAAAAAAAAAAGTTGGGCCCAGGGGACACTGCAGAGACTGATGCATCCACCAATGACCACGCATAGAGAGGACCTACACTTCTGCCCAGATGTAGCCCCAAAACAGTTCAGTCTCCATGTGGCTTCCCTAGTAAGGAGAAAAGAGACATTCCCTGACATGACCTCAGTTGCCTGCTCCTTGAATATTTCTCCCTGGTTGGTGACCTAGCCAGCCCACAGAAGAAGTGGATCCAGGCAGTCCTGATGGGACATGTTAGGTTAAGGTCACAAAGCAGTGGAGAAGGACTTTCTCAAATAGTGGACTAGGGAAGAGGGATGCGGAAGGAAGAGGAAGGGAGGGTGGGACCAGGAGGAGTTGAGGGAGGGGGCTATAACTGCATACAAAGCAAATAAATTGTAAATAATAATAAGAAGTAGAAGAAGAAAAAAGAAGTAGTAGTAGAAGAATCCCCTGCAATATATTTAATATAAGAAAAGAAGTTTATTATGAAATGAGTGAAGGAAGAGAGGGCAGGGGTCACCCAAAAGGAGAATAATCAATGAAGTCAGAGGGAAAGAGCCAGAGCCAGGAAGGGGGTGGGAGAGAGAAAGAGAGAGAGAGAGATAGAGAGATAGAGAGACAGAGAGACAGAGAGCAGTGAGTGAATTGCTACCTTTATCTGGCACCTCCAGGGTGGCAGGTGATGATGTCAGGGGTTGCTAGGCAACCTAAGTGGGCTATTGGGACTAGCCTAACATTTCTCCCTTTTTCCTTAATTAAATAATGGCAAACTTAGGAAGGGGTGATGAGATGGGAATGGGAGCATTATATACAGAAGGTGCTTCCTATTGACTTAAGGATGATGAGATCTTTGGGGAGCCTAAGGGAATTGGGGGCCTTGAAAAAGTTCTGGGAGAACCACCTGTCTCAAATTGTTTTCCTTTGTGGCCTGATAAGACTGTTCCTGCCCCCAAGGGGAGGTGATCAAAGAGCCAGCCACTGAGTTCATGTCAGAGACAGCCCCTTTTCCCCTTACTAAGCTACCCACTTGGAGACTAAGCTGTCATGGGCTACATCTGTGCAGGGGTTCTAGGTTATATCCATGAATGGTCCTTGGTTGCAGTATCAGTCTCAGAAAAGACCCCTGGGCTCAGATTTTTTGGTTCTGTTGCTCTCCTTGTGGAGCTCCTGTCCCCTCCAGGTCTTTCTTCTCCCCCTTCTTTCATTGAGAGACCAAGAGATTAAAGATAGCTATTTTTAGTACTTAAGGCCTAAAATAGCTGGGTGGGGAGGTCCAGTGGAAGAACTCACCTTACCACATTCTTTACCCACGGACTAGAGATACAGTTGCTAGGAAACTGGCCCATCCCCCTAGGGAGGGATAAATGGTTTGGGGACCTTTCTATAGCCAATCAATTCAAAATGTAATGTTTCAACAAATAGATACTTGCCAGGTAGGAATCACCCATGCCTTGGGCATGCTGGGAGAGACCAGAATCCTTAAATTACCCAACTAACCTGAGCACGAAGCTCTCGGTTCTTCACCGCTTTGGCGGTGGGGGACTGTGAGCCCAAGCTGCAGCTTGTAATAATTTATAATAAAAAGATCCTCATGTGATTTGCAACGGACTCAGCTCCTGGTGGTGGTCTTTTGGGAAATTGTGATCAGGGCACAACATACTTTGGGGGCTCGTCCGGGATCCCCAAGACCTCACAGGACTCCTGAGCCAGAGGATTGGAAGCCCGGGTAAGCACGTTTGTCTTGGCCAAGTTCTGTATCTCTGTTCTGTCATTCTGTGTGTTTTTGAGATCTCAAGGTAGTACACAGTGAGTGGCCAAGGATTGGTTGTGTCAGGGTACACCAGCTGACGAGCTGCTAAACCGAGGCCACGGGGATCTCGGGAGACATCCCAGATCCCGGCGGGGCAGTGTTCCCCAATAGCACTGTGAGGGACATGGGGTCCCAAATCTGTTTGATAGGCCTAGAAAGTGGGTCGCTCCCATGAGACAGGAAGTGCTGGCAGATCTGTTGTTTTGTTTTTGTGTTTCTGTCTAGCCTCTGCTGAGTGAAAATAGTCGGACTGCTTTTGGCCAGCTGATGAGTGTGTTTTGTCTCAATGTCGCCCTGCAGTATTTGTTTGTGTCTACCTTCTATTTTCTATTCTGAAAGCCCTCCAGGTGTCTTTAGGACCTGTGGGACATGACTGAGAGGACACATCTGAGAGTCACAAGCTGTGGGGCTCAAGAGGAAAAGTCTCTGGCCCTGGGGTAGATAAGGAATCCCACCTGTGAGTGTTGGTGGATGTGGAATCCCACCATTTGGTTTTAGATCATGTAAGAACATTTTTGTCTGTTTAAATATATGTATGGGTGTCATATGTTTGTCTTTGATTTTAAATGATTAATATGCTCTGTAGGTCATGGTTGTAGATTTAGAGTTATTGGGTATGTTTAGAGGTTAAATTCAAACTCTTGTTTAAAACACATATATGTGCCTTTGTGTTTATAAGGTTTATAAAACATATGTTTAAAATAGCAATAATATATGTTTCCACATAGTATGTGATGCCTCACTTCCATCTTGAGATTGTCACATGGACTGTAATGTGGCCATCCTCTTGAGATTCCTGTATAGAATGTAATGAGTCCGAGTCCTCCATCTTGAGATAGACACATGGTGTGGTCCAAAAAAAAAAATTACAGATGAGTCTCAGTTTAAATTGGTATTGGTTTTACAGATTGGATTGTTTGTGCTAGTAAATTCTGGTTTTAAAATCTAGTTTTGACTTTTAAAATTTGACCTCTAGTTTTGGTTATGCTTTATGACTTCTCTCCTACAAAAGGGGTACTTTATTATTTTAATATTGCAAAAACAGGTTTTGAAAAGGTTTAAATGTTTAAGGCTATAAAACTTTTAAAGTTTATCAGGCATTTTAGATGATGATCTTGGTCTCAATCCTATGGGAAAAGACAAAAATACTTTGTTATTTATTTTATTAGTTTTACTAAATAAAACCAAGCCATATGGTTTGAGCTAATTGAAAAAAAATTATAGTTTTTACAGTGTATCTTATAAAGAGCTGTTTGTTTGTTAAGCTGCTTTGTTTATTAAAAAAACATGTTTCCATCCTGGTCTTCACCTTGAGACAGAAAAGAGGAAGTTTCACCAAGTTCCTTAAAAGTTGTTCTAAGTTCCTTAGACTTTGTTAGTGTGACCTTAGATCACAATATCTGTTACAGGAAAGTAATTTTGAGAAGAGTTTAGCAATTTCAGAACTTCTTTTTATATTGATGTGACTTGTTTCTGCTTTGCCTAAAAAAAATTTGTAAAATAAGCCCACACTGGGCTCTGTCAGGATCATGTCAGGATGAAAAGGATTTTGATGGGAGTTTTTATGTTGTCTAAAAAGCAAAAGAGAGAGCAAGAGATATTTTAAAAATTGCTTGTCTAAAGTAAGAATGTCTGGTTAAGCCAGAAGAACGATGCTAGGAACCTAAAGGTATATAGAATGTTGCAGAAGGTTAGTGCATGTATGTATAAAGAGCCGGAGAGTTAATGTAATTTTTAAAAGAACTGTATTTAAAATTATGTTGTACTTCATTTAAAGGGCTGGTGGTTCTTCATTGCAAAATGTTTTCTTATGGTCTTTTAAGGGAAAAACCTTCTGGCTGATAGGTTTAGTGTGGCCAGAATAGTTTATATGGTTTAAAATTGTTCTATACTGTTCTGTTATGCAGTTGGTTCTAAAATTTATTTAATCACAATGTTAGAACCTTTGGTTATGAAAAAAAAAACAACGTAAATGTTTCACAGTTTGCTGTATCGTGAGAGGTAACAGTGCCATCAGCAACACCTATTGGCTATGTTTTGTATTGTCAGCCACAACCTGAGGTAACAAATGGCTAGCACCATGACGGTTCAGGGATAGAGAGGGTAGAGCTATAGTTTTGTTGCCATTTTTGTTTAGGGCTTCCAGCTGAGTTCAGTTACACGTGGCCAGGCGCCATGCTGGTTCAGAGATAAAGAGGGTGGAGCCATGAGTTTTGCCGCCATCTTCGTTTAGGTAATGTTCAGTCCTCTGATTAGTTCTAAATGCAAAGCTTTTTGCTGTTCAAATTTTAATGCAAGTAATAGGATTAGCAAAATTTGATAGCCTCTCTATAAACTGTATCTAACTAAAAGGTTTACTTTGATTTTAGTTCAGAAAGAGCAGATTTAAAGTTATTCTAACAACTGCAGTTGGTTAAAATGTTGAGCTTTACCTAGTCTTTTTGTTTAGGTTTTGGTTAAGCCTAGGATGGGTAACTATAAGGCTTGCTTATGTAGATCTACTTAAATTATACTTCTAAAACATATGTCTAAGAAATATGCCAGAATTAGAGAGTATAACATTCTGTTTTATAGGACACAATTTAGAGCAGATGATAAAGATAAATAAAGAGTAACTCAGACATGTTGGCCCTCAAGCTTGTCAGAGATCTGATGGATATGACATTTTAACATGTATGAACTTATTGCCACAGAGAGTCCCCAAATCCTGGCAGTAGCTTCCCAAGGTCTCTGAGAAGATTTGGGCACAATGACAGATGACTGTGACTCTGGATTGTGGTATGCTAACCACTGGGGGATACTGCCTCAACTGGCCCCCTGCTAGGGCCCAGCCTAATCTGTGGACAAAGCAGTGGACACCTGAAGAGCCACTGTTTCACATTGTGAGAGTCAAGGTGAGATCAGTCTCTCATGTCCCACTTTTCACAGAAGCAGTCTCTCATCTGTGCCTGGCTAGACCGCCTCTGCTCGTGATGCTATGAGACCACAGGAGCCAAGGACACTGCCTAGGCAATGGACTAACTAGTCATCTCTGTCATTTTTAGTACATGGATTGGTATATTTATTTAGCTTATAATTTATCCTTCTCAGGTCTCTGATCACCATGATGACTATGCTAAGCTAATGGTATCTTTTCAGTTAGAGACCAGACAATTAGATCCACTGTTTGCACATTAGTCAGTTCATTAGCTAGCTAGAACTACTAGGTACTAGATCTCTTGTTTAGAAAGGCAAACAGGTTTGCCTTGCTCACAGGCTTCATGTCAGTTGCCTGTTTCTTAACATATATAGCTGGATAAAAAAATAAAAAAGAGCTGGATAAAAGGAGCTTATGTAGGGTCTGAGGATATAAGAGTTTAAGCTGTAAAAATCTAGAGTGTGCTGTTTGGTCTAAAAAAATGTTTCAGGTCTGGTAAATAAAAAAAAGATTAGAGTCTAAGTAGGTGTTTTTAAGGTATATAAATATAAGTTATAATATAAAAATAATTTAAAGTATATTAAAAATAGGAGATGCTTTAGATTTCTCCCCCTTTCTACTGTTGTGCTTACGCTGTTATAAGATTTCAGAAGTTCAGAGTTTTGGCATTGATCAATAGAGTTCTGATAAGTTGATGAAGCACTGACTGCTTATTATTCAGTTACCAGTTTAAAATTTTAATTTCCTTTGGTTGTTTTCTAAAGATAGATTCAAAAGTGCTTCTCATCATGCTAAGAACATCTGTTTAATGTGTATATCTAAACCAAAAGCCATAGCCTTTACTATAGTATTCTTACTATCTGTCATTTCTGAGGTAGACAGGATTTAGGAATATCTTAAACCTATTCCTTCTAGTTGCTTTGTTAAGAAAAGTTCAAGCATCCAGGGTTTAGAAGTAAAGCCATTAATATATTTCTGCCTAACTTTCCTGTGTGACATGGATATGCAAGCTAAAAGTAGATGCTAGTGTACAAAAAGTGGCCAACCTCCACAGGTGGCTGATAATGGACAGGGCCCACAGTTAAAGTCTTAGAGTTCCAGACTAGACACAGTTAAGTTGTTTATAAAAAAATACAAAATAAGCAGCTAACTGGTGCCCATTCCATTGGACATAGTTTTACCTGTTACTTTCATAATTTTATATTAGATTTGCTGATATGTTACTTTCCTGAGTTTTTAATATATTTGTGTACCAAAAATTCATATGAGTTTCAGGCAATCAAAGTTCATGAGACCTGGATCTGACATAGCTCAAACGGATCCCAGAGGAGTTGTTCCTGGTCTTAAAATTCCTCACTTAATAGACAAATTTTAACTACTGTCTCCAGTCTAAATTTGTCTCAGCAGATCTTCACCTGGTTGACTCTATTCTGGGATCAGCTATGGACTGCAAGCTGAAATCTGGACTTCCTGAAAGCTGACATGATTGATCCCTGCCTCTTTGGGTGGATCAGCTAACCAGATGCTTCTGAGGACTGCCCCATTGCCCAGCCTTTGACTGGCATTTCAGCCTCCCTAGTCCCTGATGCCAACAGTTCTATTGTCAGAGCTGAAGCAGTTTCAGAAGACAAGACCCTCGGCCAAAAATCCCACCTAGCAGGCTGAAATGTTAAGCCAAAGGGGGGGCTCCCTGACATTAGCTATTATCTTGGGGAACTAATTGGTTAAAATCGGAACTAATATTGCAGCAACTGGACCAAAAGCCTAGAGACCCTAGAGAAAATAGATTCCAGAGGATGGTTTAAATCTTGGTATAATTCTCCTCGGCTTACTACCCCTATATCCACCCTAAAGGGACCCCTGCTTATCATTGAGCCTTAAGGTATACAGGAGTCATATCTAAAAGACCCAAGATTGGGTCTTCAAATGATCATGGGAAGGGGGAAATGAGAGACCAAGAGATTAATGATGGCTATTTTTAGTGCTTAAGGCCTAAAATAGTTGGGGGGGGAGGTCCAGTGGAAGAACTCACCTTACCACATTCTTTACCCACATACCAGAGATACAATTGCTAGGAAACTGGCCCATCCCCCTAGGGAGGGATTAGTGGTTTGGGGACCTTCCTATAGCCAATCAATTCAAAATGTAATGTTTCAACAAATAGATACTTGCCAGGTAGGAATCACCCATGCCTTGGGCATGCTGGGAGAGACCAGAATCCTTAAATTACCCAACTAACCTGAGCACGAAGCTCTCGGTTCTTCACCGCTTTGGCGGTGGGGGACTGTGAATCCAAGCTGCAGCTTGTAATAATTTATAATAAAAAGATCCTCATGTGATTTGCAATGGACTCAGCTCCTGGTGGTGGTCTTTTGGGGAATCGTGATTCGGGCACAACATCATAAGATGCCCAGGATCTGTGAGAACATCTCTGGCCAAAAGGGAAAAATGCAGGCCCAGCTTGATGCAGTCTTTGAGGTTAGACTGGCATGTGAGATATTTGCTTCTGTGCTGTCTTGGATATAGGAATCTGGGAGCTGGCAGAAGACAAAGTTAAGTATGTTAAGGGAAAAAAATTTTCTTGGGTGTACATTTGAAACCTTTAGGCCCATGGTCTTGGTAGCTAGCGGAGGAGAGTCCCAAGACCAGTGAATGGAGGAGGAATCCCACCCTCTGAAATAAACAGTAAGTGAGAATTTTAGGCTAATGACTGGGAGTTCTTATTTGGTGTTCATTCGACTGAGAAGTGGGTTTGGATGGATTTCCTGTAGCTTACAAGAATCCTTTTTAAAGTTTACAGTGGGAGACAAACCAGACATGATAGCATTTTTGACATGTTAGCCATTACCATTGCTTACAATCTGCAGTGAAATATGCATTGTAGGAAAGGGAAGTAGGCATATGTTTTTGTCATAGCATAGGAGAGGCTTGGGAAACAATTTGGTGTTACAAAGCATGAACACTCTTTGAAGTGAGCTTAGGAAAAGCAGGAGCCTCATGATCTTTCAGACATCGGTGAAACAATAGCATGAGTGTCCTCAGGAAGGACAGAAACCTCCTGTAGAGTAGAAGGACAAAACTTCACTTGACCTCAAATTTTAGCATGAATTTACATCATGAAAGAGGGGCTTTTCCCCCTTAAAACAGAAAAATAGATGTATATAAATCTGCCACAATGAGAAATATTTTTAATTCTATTCTTAAAGTCAAACCAAATAAAACTTAAAAATATTAAGTGAGGAACTATGGTAGCAGATCATATAGTAGATTTTTTATCGGAGTTAGATTAAAAAATCAAAGCTCCAATCATTAATGTCAAAGCTCTAAATAGTAATACCACAGTAGCATAGCAACATGAAGAAATCTGAATCATTTTTTTTTTTATCTATTTTGGATTCACATTTTAGACCTTCCAACCTTAAAACACTTTTTTAGATCCTCCACCTTTCATGACTTGCATTTACCAACTTTAAAATGCCTTCTTAGATCCTCAAATACTTTCTTGGAAACTTTCCTTCATAACTTTCATTTACCAACCTTGAAACATCTTTTTAGACCCTCAAACATTTTCTTAGGTCCTCTTAACTTAAACCTCTGTATCTTTATTATTTACCATGAGACACAGGTGAAATTGTCAGCAGTCACTGTCCTTTACCTAAAAGAATGGAAAAAGTTATATCTAAGACCTATTTATATTTTAACATGCAGTCTGTGGGTAAGGCAAATCTATTTGCCTCTCTAAATAAGAGACCTAGCAGTTGTTAGTTTTAATTAGCTAATGAATTGGCTAGTGAACTAACATCATGGATTATCTAGGGATTAGATGCTAATTGTCTGTTTTCTAGCTGTCAAACTACCATTATCTCAGCTGTCAATACAATCAGAGACTTGAGAAAGATAAATTGTAATCTAAATGAATCTATCTATCTATCAAAATGACATAGATGTCTAGTCAGTCCATAGTCTACTACCTATACAGTTGTCCCAGGTCACCATAGCAACACAGAGACAATTTGGCTATCAGGCACAGAAGGTAAGAAGCTTTTTCTGTGGGAAGAGAACATGTGAGAGACTGACCTCTCCTTGTTTTCAGCAACTTGAGACAATAACTCACTGGGTGTCTAATTCGTCCACAGTTCAGGCTGGGCCTTAGGAATGGCCAAAGCACTGGGGCAGTCTCTTCCAGTGGTTAGCGTACGACAGTCCAGGGTTGAAGTCATCTGTCATTATGTTCAAATCTTCTCAGAGACCAACTTGGGAGATACTCTCAGGATTTGGGAGTCGTTGTTATAATAAGCATGTTAAAATGCCATATTCAGCAGATCTCTGACAGGTTTAAAGGCTAGCATATTTGAATTGAGCAATTTTTGTCTGTACTTACTTATCGGCTCTAAACTATACCTTGTGAACATAAAACAGAATGTTATGATCTGTGATTATGTCATACTCTGTAGGTAAGTGTAGGATCATGTCTACCTTAAGTAGATCTAAATAGACAAACTTTGCTGGTTTTCAGTTGCTTTTGGCTGCCAGCCATGTGACTGCCCTTAGTCAAAAGGGCAGTGAAGCTAGGGCTGCACTCTCTTTATCCCAAAATCAACATGGCAGCTAACAACATATTGTTAGAGGCTACAGTGGGCAATTTAAAAACATAGCCATCAGGTGTTGCTCTTGCTGCTGTTACCTGTTAAGACTAGTAAGTCGCCTAATTTATAAGATGACTATTAACTTGCAATTTTCAATCATTAATTAGAGATTACCATTTTAGGTTTCATCCTTGTTAAATCAGAGCTTAAAAAAGCACAAAGTCCATCCCAATTTAAAGATATAGTTAGAATTATGTCATGGTTTAAGATTATTTAAGTACAAGCTTTTAATTATTGACCCTGTCCTTTAAAAAAAAATGACTGGGACCGAGAAAAGTGAACAATAACTCATTTATAGAGTCAGCAATACAATAAAACAGTATAAAACAATTTTACAATTACATTTGAACTTATTGTTCATATTATACAAATCTGTTGGCTAGAAAACTTAGAAGTGAATCTAGATCACAGGCAGCTAGTGGTAGCAGAAGCAGCCATCATTCTTCCATTCAAGAACTAGTAAAGGCATAGGGAGTCAGACGTATATTTTAAACCACCTTGTTAATCTGAATAGACCTTTATAACCTTGAAAAGAATATATAATATAAAGAATATTTTGGACCAGAATACAATACACTGTTTATTGTAAAGATCTATACCAATTTAAGATGAAACTTATTTCTTTCTTAGTCTAAAAAGGTGATAAAATAATACTTAATTATGATCAAGAAGTTTTTTTAAAAAAGTTGTTTCATACTACATGGTCATCTTAAGATGATGAAGCCATATGGCAGCTAATAAAGCCTGTAGTCAGCAAATTATGTAAGTCTCAGATAAAAGTTCACAGTATAATCTTAAGATTTCTTTTTGAGAGTAGGAAAAGAAATTGGAGAGTAATTGGGGTTTTTTTATGTGTGTTTTTTTTAAGAGTTGGTTGGAAAGTAGAGTCTTAGAGATAAGAATAGAGAGGGAGGGAGCTCACGATTGCTTGGGACTCAGCTTGGCTACTAGAGTGGCCAAGGGCCAACTTGCCTCAAGCCGGTCCATGTTGAAAGCCATGTGGAAAAATCTCAAAGCAGAATGCAGAACCAGATGGGTAGACCAAACTGATGGGTGGTCTTCACATACATCAGTAGTGCTCAAATTCTCAGTCTGAGGCAGCTGGTGGTGACAGCAGATGGGTTCAGAAACAGAGTGGGTGCAGATGCTGTGGCTGTTCAGCAGGGCTGCCTACACAAACTTGGGTCTGAGCTTCCTGGCTTGGGGCAAACCGAGGCTTGCCATGTTAGATGCAACCAGTGGAAAGAATGCAGGGACCTGATGTTCTCGAAGATGAAGTGATATAGAAAGCAAAGGTGTGTGTGTTTCCCAGATCACTTGGGCAGTGTGATGAGGCAATTTAAGTGTCTCTACAGGAAGAGCTCAGAGGTCCAATGAAGCCACACGATTCCATGGGTGAAGAGAAGAGCAAATTAATTCAGCAAGTCTCTGGGGTGTCCCCCAGAATACAAGGGGAAGTAGAGTCAAGATGACACAAGCTAGCATCGCAGGTCATCACCAGGTCTGCCAGAGACCTGTGGAAGACATCCGAGACATGGTTTCACCATGTACTTGAATTTTCGATGCAGGAGAAAAGGAAACTGGAAACTGAAAACCGTGCCAGAAGAAAAAATGATTACTCACCCAGGGGAAGGTATTGGAACTGAGGTCAGCAGAAACAGCTGTCCATTGCTGCCTATGCTGCCCAGGGAGGGAAAATGTACCACGTCAATCAGTTGTGCCCCCACTTCCTGGGTCGAACAGGAGTTCCATTGCAGGTGGTATAGCTGCTAGAAGAGATTCCAGCGTGTCCAGACACTGCCAGACTCCTCAGTCTCAGCACCAATGTTAGCATTAAGAAGTCTGCTGCTACATATTTAATATAAGGAAAGAAGTTTACTACTAAAGGGGAGAAGGGAGGAGAGAGGGGTGCCCTGAAAAGTGGGAGAGTGAGGGAGCAAGAGAGAGTGAGAGAGCAAATGAGGCAAATGAGAGAAAGAGAGAGAGAGAGAGAGAGAGAGAGAGAGAGAGAGGGAGGGAGGGAGGGAGGGAGGGAGGGAGGGAGGGAGAGAGAGAGAGAGAGAGAGAGAGCGAGCGCCATGGCTTTTATCTGGTGCACCTACATGGAGGTCGCAGGTTATGAAGTCAGAGGTTGCTAGGCAACGTAAGCAAGTTGTTGGGAATAGACTAAAAAAGTGTTCTTGAGTCACATTGCTAGTCCTCACTCTCATCTCTTTAAGTTTTTCCTGCTTTAATTTTCTGTTGAGATGGCTTTCAACCACATTGTTTGATGGTGTGTCCCTGTATTTTCAGTTGTTAATTGGGCTGGCTGGCTGAGGCTTCAGGGTATGTAAATGTCACCTTCTCACTTACCTTTGAAAGAAGGGTAACCATAGGGAAGGTGACCCTCCTCATGTATTCCCAAACCCAATTGAGTAAGGAATGTGGCTTTTCTTATAATAAAGAGCTGGCAGCTCTGAGCTGGGGAGGAAATAACCTGTAGAACTTTCTTCAGGCAGAGAGAAGTAGAAGGAGGCAGAAGGGAGAAAGGACAGCGTTGGGAGGTAGGCAGAGAAAGCCATGTAGACAGATGCAATGGTGAGAATTTGGGTTAAGTTAGAAGCTATCAGAGAAATTGCTCCAGCAAAAGGCCAGCAGCTTTAGACTATATAGATGTCTCCATGTCTTACTTAAACCTCTAGTAGGATCTGCAATAATTTTCAGTATTTCAGAGTGATCAATACATTAGTTTATTTACCATTAACAATGAGTTAGAAATCAACAGCTTGTATATAAAGAAAAAAAAGGATATATGCTTTTGTATTGGTCAACTACTCTTGGGAGTAAAGTCGCCTCTAGAATGTAGTTGATAATAGCCAGACAGGAATGGGTTACTTGTTGAGTCATTGGCCAAAGGGGTCCCACAAACTCTCCCAAGCATTATGTATTTCTTTTCATTTCCTCTAGTACCTTTTGTTAATTCATTTTAATTCTAGATTAAGATGCTCTGAATTATAATGTCAATAATTTGCTTCATTTTAGAATAGTGCAAACAATTCAAAGACCTAGTAGCATTTGTATGGTGTACTCTTAGAATAATGTCGGCCTCAGAATGACTTACAGATGTTTCCTCTCATCAATGACTTTAAAGTACTTGAGTATTATTTATGTTGTTATTTTCTTTATTTTTAATTTACATATGTAATCAACTATTCCTCAAATAACCCTACCTCAACTATATATGCATATATATATGTATATATATATATGTAAAATGAACTTTAGTTTTTTAATTCCTTATCACCCTCTCTCATCACCTGCTGAAACCATTTTTCCTAAGTCATCCCCTGTGTTTACATCTTTTTTATTGTGTGTGATCCAGAGTTTAATTGCAATGACTTGTGTGAAGATAGATGGGAGGTTATTTACTGAAGCATAGATAACTTATCAATGTCTATACCACTGCAAAAAAAAAAAAAAAGTGACACACCTCACCTCACTCCAGCCATCTTTAGTGGTCAATTGCCTCTCTAGGTTGTGTGGGAAGTCTCATGAGCCAGTCCCTCCCCATAACAAAACGCTGATGGGTCCAATCTTGTGTAGTTCTCAGAGACCGTGAATTTATAAGGATAAGGGCCATGTCTTGTCCAGGAGACACTATTTTGCATCAATTCTCTTTGACCTTTGGCTGATACAACCTTTCTGCCTCAACTACTGCAATAATCCTTGAGCCTTAGAATAAGACAGTGCCATATATATATATATATATATATATATATATATATATATGTGTGTGTGTGTGTGTGTGTGTGTGTGTGTGTGTGTATGTGTGTGTATATAAATATTAAGTTCAAATTGAAGATCTAGTTTGAAATATATTCTTAATTTTTAAAATAGAAATAAAATTTTTACTCTCTTGACATTATTTAACTGACAAAGTCTCCGAAAGACAAAGACTTCAGAGGTATATGTGTGTGTGTGTGTGATATGTGTGTAGGTATATATCAAGCTTTCAAATGCTGGAAGTTGTTCAGTATTCATATGAAGAAAGAATAATGGATAGTTTGGAGAACATCTTTAAAACTAAATTGATAGTTGCTATAAAAATGATTAAGAATCCACTGCAATGTACTTGGTTTAAGGAAGGAAATTTATTGTGCAGAGGAGGAGGGGAGAGAGAGAAGAGATGGAGTACCAGAGAGATACAGAGTAATAGAGAGAGGGAGAGTAGGTGAGAGAGAGAACGCTCAGGAGGGTTCTTATATCCTGAACACCTGGTGCAGGTTTTGACATAGGATGCAGGTGGTGACATATGACATTGTCAAGATCCTAAAGGCCCCCTGAACGCAGGCCGGTTGAATTGCCTGCACACCCACATAGCAACAGTGTTGGTAGAGTTTCCTCTGTATCTGCTGAAAACCTTAAGAGAATGAATCATCTTACAACTGACTCCTCTTTTATTTTTGTAATTGAGGGGTTAAAGTTGTTTAGAGCTTCCCAAGATGTACTTTTCAAGGTGCTGTTGAAGATTAGGAGGTACCCTTTAAAACTGTTTCTTCTTTATTTAATTTCTTTGTATATTTTTGATACATTATGCTGGGAGATGAGAGAAAAAATTCTAAAGTTGTAGCAAGAGCTGAAAGAAAAGTTTAAACATTTTAATGAATGATTGAATTGAGAAAAAGTTCTATCAGTCCATTTAGAAATATATTGTATTATTCCTTTTCTTCTATTTGTTAGCAGATATATTAGAATTCATATTTTCCTTCAGGAAAGCAAATGGCTTAATTATATAGATATAGTTTTATTCATAGCTTCATCATAAAGCAACAGTAATAATTCTTATCCAAATATTTTGAGATAATAACTTCACAGATAATGTAATTTGTTGACTATTTTTTTTGTTTGCAGTGTCCTTGGATTTTTTTAAAAGCTGCAACAAATTTTATTTTCACATTTTCACCTTGAGCTGGTCTTATGTATTTAACTGAATATATTCCACTGCTCTTCAAACTCTGTGAATAAATGTCCTAGTTAGGATTCCTGTTTCCGTGATAAAACCAAATCAACTTTAGGAAGAAGGGGCTGTACACATCATTGCTCACCATCAAAGGAAGTCAGGACAGGAGCTCAAACATGCCTGTAAGCTGGAGACGGGACCTGAGGCTGAGGCCACGGAGGAGGTTGCATGATTTGCTCAGCCTGCGTTCACATAAAAACCCAGGACTATTAGCTCAGTGTGGCCCCACCCACAAAGGACCAGGCCCTCCCCCACAAATCACTGATTAAGAAAATCCCCTACACACTTGCTACAACTAGGTATCATTTTCTAAACTGAGGGCCCCTTCTCTTGGTGACTCTACCTTATGTAAAACTAGCTAGTACATACAATCTCTTGTCTACTTGACACATAATTACATTATGGTTAAGCTACACCCTTTCCTTTTTTGTTCATCCAAGGTTACACATTAATAAAAACATAATAATATAAAACATTTTACAAATTAAAAGCCTCCGCTGCCTTACAATTTCAAACACTTTGAAAGTTGTCTCTTTAAAAATATTGAGTCTCTTTTAAATTCCAGATTCCCTGTAAAACTTCAAAATCACCCTTTAAAAAGTTTAATGTCTCTCAACTGTCAGCTTCTTGAAAATAAAAAATAAAAAACAAAAAACAAAACAAAACAAAAAACCAAATACTTTATCACTTCAAGAGGAAAGAACCAGGGCAGAGTCACAAGCTGAACAAAGCGAAACTGAACTTTAACAGTATAAATAACTCAACACCCAATGGCTGGACCAAAAGGCTTTGGTCACTTCTTCAGCTCCACCCACTGCAGCACACACATTAGGCATTCATCACTCCACTGCTGCTGTTCTTGGTAGTCATCCCTGGTACTGGCATCTCTAAAATGCTGGGGTCTTCTGATGAAACTACACTGCACTTTCACCTGTCATAGGCTCTCTCCATGGTGCAAGCCTCAATTTCTCTGCGTGACCTCTTCAGTCCTGGGCCTTCAACTGCCACTAAGCGTGCACCTTTACCGATGAGTAGCCTCTCCTGGCTTTTCAGAGTTCCAAGCCTCAGCAGCTTTCCATGATTTCATGCCTTCTAAATCAGTAGCACCTGAGTGACTATTACACTACCAAGTTCGGCTGCCTGTGAGAGGTCCAACCTTGGCCACCTCTGGAACACAGCTTCTGTGTGTTTGCTCTCAGGAAACCATTCTCAGGAAAAAATCTACTTCAACAATGCTGGTCTCTCCTTAATCACCATTAATTTCTCAGCTCCAGCTACCAGCATCGAGTATCCCAGAGAAGCAGGTTTCACTTTAGCTTGTTAATCGCAGCTAATTACTCAGCTCCAGCTAGCCTGAAACACAGAATCTGAATTCAAAATAACAAATGCCCACATAGAATCTTTAAGTGACTCTATTTCCCTCTATATTTTCACAGACCAGGCCTCCATTATTTGCATCTCTCAAACACTAACCCTCCTCCGCTGCTGGTGGGAGTACAAACTTGTACAACCACTTTGGAAATCAATCTGACACTTTCTCAGAAAAGTGGGAATAGCACTACCTCAAGATCTGGTTATACCACTCCTAGATATATACCTGACGGATGCTCCACTATTCAACTATGTTCATAGCAGCTTTATTTGTAATAGTCAGAATATGGAAACAACCTAGATGTCCCTCAGCGGAGGAATGGATACAGAAATTGTGGCACATTTACACAATGGAATACTCCTCAGCTATTAAAAACAAGATATCATGAAATTTACAGGCAGATGGATGGAACTAGAGAAGATCTTCCAGACTTTCACAGAACAGCTTACCAAGCTTTGAACACTCAAAGGCTTTTCGCTCTCAAAAATTCTAAAGTCTTCCCACAATCCTCCCAAAATCAACGTGGTCAAGTCTGTCACAGAACCCCCCAATATCCTGGTACCAAATTCTGTTGATCATTGAAGAAAATCAAGACAGAAACTCAAACGAGGCAGGATCCTGGAGGCAGGAGTTGACACAGAGGCCATGGAGGGGTGCTGCTTACTGGATTTCTTTACACGGTTTGTTCAGCCTGTTTTCTTACAGAACCTAGGATGACCTACTCATGGGTGGCATCAGCCAAATGGGCTGGGCCCTTCCTCCTTGATCACTACTTTAAAGAATGCTCCACAGGCTTACCAAGAGCCTAATCTTAAAGGTAGGCATTTTCTCAATTGAGGTTCCTGCATCTGATCACTCTACCTTGTATCAGTTCATGTAAATTTACACAACATAGAAAATAACAAAGATAAGGAGGGTTTCTGTTATTAGTTATCCCTTAAATGTGGCTTATTTAAATACCTTGGTCTAAATACTGCCAAACCGTCTTAGGGACAGTGAAACACTTAGTAATACATAGTCATTTCAGTGTTCATCCTTCGTTGTTGTTACTGTTTTTTGTTTTGTTTTGTTTTGTTTTGCTTTGCTTTGTTTTGTTTTGTTTGTTTTTGTTTCGCATCTTTTCTTTAAGATTCTATTGAGGATTATAAGATAGTAAGATGTGTGACACTTTTTAAATTATGTTTTTAATTTTATTTTTTCTTTTTGTTTTTAATTGTAATTCTTAAAAATTAAAACATAGTTAGATTAGCTAAAGGTTTGTCTATCTTGTTGATTTTTCCCAAGAACCAGCACTTGGTTTCATTGAATTGGGCTCTTTTAATTGTTTTCTTTGTTTCTAATTCACTGATTTCAGTTCTGAGGTTATTTCAAATCTTCTACTCCTCTTTGGTGTGTCTGCTTCTTCCCTCTCCCCAAAGGGCTTTTAGGTGTGCCTTTAAATGGGGGTGCAACCTTACCAGGCTACAGAGGAAGACAATGCAGCCAGTCCTGTTGAGACCTGATAGGCTAGGGTCAGAGAGAAGGGTAGGAAGACCTCCCTTATCAGTGGACTAGGAGAAGGGGCATGGGAGGAGAGAAGGTGGGAGGGTAGGACTGGGAGGAAGCAACAGCTGGGATACAAAGTGAATAAATTGAAATAAGTAAATAAATAATAATGCAAGCCAAAAAAGTTAAAATGTAATTAGATTAATTTTCCCTTCCCATTTCTTCTTCCAACTCCTTCCATGTCCCCATAGCTCCCTCCCAAATTCACAGTCTCTTTGTCTTTATTATTATTATTGTTACAAGTATGTACAAATACACAAATACCTAAATATAACTGGTGACTTGCCTTACTGTTGTCATTATTAATTAAATTCATTTAGCAGTCTCTTGTTACTTTAGTTTGACAGGTAATAATACAGCTAAACCCTAGATTGTGTTTATATTTTTATATACTAAATAGGGTTCTATGTTTTATACTAAAAAGAATTACTCCATGGACTGATTTGCTAGAATTCTTGGTTCCCTGTTTGGTCGTGCTGTATTGAGAAGTTGTGTGTCACTCACTATAACCAAGTGGGGTTTAATCATTATATATATATATATATATATATATATATATATATATATATGCGCCAATAAAGCCAATAAGTAACTAGAATACACTGCATCAACACAATAAAATACCACATGCATTAATAATTTATGCATCTAGCACCTGACAAAATTCTATCCCATCAACATAGAAAGTTCTCACTAATTTTGGGAATAAAACAAAGGCAGATACTATAACAAGAATTCAACAATAAAGCAGATAATTGACTATCTCATTTGATATACAATATTATCTTTGGCATCTACCTCAAATATCAATGCTATCTTTTCCCATCTCCTGAGATTTTTAGATCTTCTGGTCTCTAGACATGTTTGTCAGTTCTACCAAAGCTATGTAGTGCACAGTGATCAAAATATAAGGCTGCCCTTGTGATATTTTCCAAGTGAACAGCTGTTGAAAAGCGCTAAAGACTATGTTTTCAAAATAAATTCATATCTTTCTTGTTTTTTCCAACATATAAGCATTTAAAATGTAGTAGGCATGGGTACCATTGAATCTGAGCTAAGAAGACATCCTGAAGATGCCTTCCTGAAGAAGCATCCTGGAGTCATGGTGGCAGGAACTTAAAGCTGACCATATTGCGTCTACAAGCCAAGAAGCAGAGAGACAAATGCTGCAGCTCAGTTCATGGGATGTACAATGAAAGAGTATCAGAGTGATCTAGGTTCAAGACTGCAATGAGGAGCTTCCCACCTCTGTTAACCTAATCTACAAAATGATTTACAGATGTATCCAGAGGTTGTTTCCATGGTGATACTAAATCCTGTCTAGCTGGTAATAGCGATTAATGACCACACAAATGCTAAAACCCATTTTTTCCTACTACTAGGACCAAGTTGTTATAATCTGCTTACTCTTACTATGATGCAGAACCTGTTGGAGGGTTTTAAGCACAAGAATTAATGACCTCGATGTAAAAGCACTACTTATTTTCAGTCTTCTTTTTTTTTTTCTCATCTTTGGTTGAGCTAGAAGTTGAACCCAGAGGTTTAGGTATGCAAAGCAATCAATCATTCTAAACCTTACACAGTTGGTGCCTCTTAATGTAAACAATTCTCCACTTTCTTTCACTGTCTTTGTAAGAGACATGCTGCTCATCTTTGTCTTAGTGTTTCTTTACACACTGTTTATTCACTTCATATGACTAGTGGACTTGGAACAGAATGCATTTGTTAAACAGTTGATTTAGACTGTCTTACCTCTTCTATTATTTAAGCCTAAGATATTATTCCAAGGATGTTTTACTTATACAAATGTTACCATGAACCAAAAAATTGATGAATTATTTACAGAAATACTATATGTAGCTTTATTATTAACTATTTAACCCCAATATGGAGCATGTGTGAAGGCAAGCAGATTCTATCCTTTACCTGCAACATTTTCATTTAAGAGAAGCTTTTATGGAGCTCTGCATATACAAATTCTCCCCTATCTCATACCAGGTTAAAATTGCCTTGAGTCAATAATCTATTATAAAATGTTTTAATATTCCATGGTTTCTAATGTTGCTTGACTGCATGGCATTCAATCGCCAATTCCAAATCAAGAATCGTCTTTATATATTATTGTCATGCTAGATAAACTAATCAGTTAGATTTGTTGCTATGCTTTTGAACATAGATTAGGTTTTCTATTATATGTCAAAAATGTTGTATAATTTGAATTGTAAGTGCCTTGAAAAGTGAGTCTTTGTAGTCTTGAATAAGCATAATCAATAAAGTTTTATTTCCATTATTGTTTTCACTCAACCAAATGAATGTGTTTGTGTGTGTGCATAAGGACAACACAAGTGCTTGAGTTCAGATACACTTTAAGGTTGGAGCCATGTTTGCTGTTATGAAATGAATGTTCTGTTCTTGAACTTAAGGCACCTACCTTCTCATAGTATTCTGTATTATGCATCTTATAATTATTTGTTATTACTTTAATATGGGAAATTACAAACAGGTGGATACCAAGTCACAAATTTGATTTTCTCAGTTTCTCAAGTCAAAATTTATACAAGTACAGATTAAAACTTCCATTCTGATAAAAGATGAAAATACTGATTAAAATAAATCTACCCATAAAAGACCTTATTTTCTCTTAGTGGGATAAGTAAGACCACATTTACATTCATCCATTAGTTTGGGACATACATTAGTAAATAAAACATTTAAGTACATCATTGGAAACAAAGCTCCTTAGGTACTTACCACAATTTGATTTACTTTTATTTGACATATTTAATGCAGACTACTAAAGAACAATTCTAATACTTATGAAAGAAGACACACATGATTATTAATTCCACACGTATTTCTGTAAACACAGTATAAATGTAAGACTGCATCTATACATCTGCCACATTTAACTTCTGAATTATAACTACCATGCTGTAACTTTTATTTGTGTTCATAAAGAAACATACTTCAAAATGAGTGTTATTGTCTAAATGACAGCTTTGCATTAAAGAATTATGCTGTAAATAATGGTAATTCTAATCTAATTCCTAATGATACCTATCAAAACCAAAAATAGCCACATATGTGTTTATGTAAGTGTAGTCTTGAATAATTACTCATACATTATATATAATGATATATATAGTATACATGATGTATATCAAGTATATACTATATGATATCAGATACGTACCATATGATATATATCATATATACAATAAATCAGAAAATTATCTTAATTACTTCTCTTTTTAATATTTCATCCTTAAATATAGTTTAAGAATAAAAATATTAGGCTCAAACTAAGCCAGAAATCTTTTGTACTAGATTAGATACCTGGACCTCCTCTATACGGTCCTCCCTACTCTTCCTGGGCTTTCTGTACGAGGTTGACTTCCTAGGAAATTTACTTGAGGAATGCAGAACCCATGGCCTCTGGAAAAATAGATATTACAGTTTCCCCAGCTTAGGGCTACCTGCATTACTCTTGAACTTCTTGCACCAATTCTATAGAGGAAAATGGGTATCTCAGTCCTCCTATTATTTAGTCTTATCCTGAATGTTTTAAAGAGGTCACTCTAATGCTCAGTATAGAGATTTTTAAAAAAATGGGAGGTGGAGCAAAATAAAATTAAGAAGATAATTTAAACACATACTGTAGGCAGGAGAAAACAGTGCTCCGTACTTAAGTGTGTAGCATATGGAGATAACATGAAATTTACATTTTATATATTTAGTGGATGACTATGAAGGGAAATGCGGTGCTGGCTGTTGGATGGCTTTCAGTTATGTACATTGCCCCACTGAGAAATCTAAGTTGTATTTTCTTCACTGAGACAGAAACAAAAGATTCATAATTGATATGAAAAACTAAATGTCCCGGATGTCTGAGAGACATACAAAATTTAGTTGTCCTACAATCTATGCACAATGAAAGATTGGCAGAGAGATCCAGGTTCAAGTTCTATAACTGACTATGTTAATATTACTCGAGTTAATTTGATCTAGAGAAAATAAATAAAGGTATGAAAGAAGAGATATGTGACTTAAACACAGAGGTGTGTCAAGAATTTTCTGTAAGTGAAAAAAGAAAACGTAAAACTACCAGTGTTTCAGTTGAGTAGCAGAAGACAGTGGGATTGATTCTGTAAACTCAAGACAGTACTTTGAAAAAGAGATTAAGAAACCATCTCAACGGAAAATTTTGCAGGTTGAAGAAATGATTCCTGAGTGTTTGCTGATATCTTGTAAAAATGGTTCCCAATTAGATATAAGAACTAAACCCCCAGAAATAGTAAATTAACAAATGGGGTAGGAGAAACTAGAGCTGTTGACCAGCAGAAAATACAAATAGTTCCATATTTATCACCCTGCACAAAACTAAAGTCCAAGTGGATCAAAGACCTCAACCAGACACACTAAATCGGTTAGTAGAAAAAGTGGGGAAGAGCCTAGAACTCATTGGTACAGGAGACAACTTCCCGAACAGAACACCAACAGCACTGGCTCTAAGATCAATAATCAATAAATTGGACCTCATGAAACTGAAAAGCTTCTGTAAAGCAAAGGACACTGTCCTCAGAACAAAAGAACAGCCTACAGACTGAGAATGATCTTCACCAACCATATATCTGACAGAAGGATGATATCCAGAATATATGAAGAACTAAAGAAGCTAAAAAGCGACAAATTAAGCAATCCAATAAAAAAATGGGGTACGGAGCTAAATAGAGAATTCTCTGTAGAGGAATATGGAATGGCAGAGAAACACTTAAAGAAATGCTCAACGTCTTTAGCCATCAGGAAGATGCAAATCAAAACAACCCTGAGATTTCACCTTACACCCATCAGAATGGCTAAGATCAAAAACTCAAGTGACAACACATGCTGGAGAGGATGTGGAGAAAGGGGAACCTGCCTCCATTGCTGGTGTGAATGTAAACGTGTACAACCACTTTGGAAATCAACCTGGTGCTTTCTCAGACAATTGGGAATAGTGCTACCTCAGGATCCAGCTATACCACTCCTAGGCATATATCCAAAAGATATTCAAGTACACAACAAGGACATTTGCTCAACCATGTTTGTATCAGCTTTATTCACTTTAGTATTCATACCACTATTTCAAACATAAAGAGGGCAATAATAAATCTATTGACAATGGGAGACCGGGATCACAGCGATATTAATACAAATTGTAAATTGATTTTCTAAAGAGATCCCCTAAATGCAACAAGAAAATAATAATAGAGCTTGGCTGCAGATAAAGCAAGAATTAGCATAGTAATATCAGGCAGTGTGCAATTCAACATATTGCTCATTTAACATGGAAGGACAGGGGAGTGAGGAACTCTGTGCCATAAAGTTTTATAAAGCACAAATGTATTGAATCAAGATTCAGAGTACAAAGTCAACAGGGACTCAGGAAACTATTTATAGGCTCAAGAGCGTAATAAAGCTAGTCTTTCTTACAGTTCATGATACTTAAAATTACAAAACTATCACAAGAAATAAGAAATAATAAGTCAATTCAGGTGACTAGCATAGGCAGAAAAGTAAAGATTTACTTTATTACCATCACCATTTAGAAAACTTAAAGCGTATTAAGCTTCAGAATAAACTGGTACAGATTTTGTCAAGATAAAATCTCAGTAACCATTTAAAGTACAATGTAGTGAGAAGTTAATGGTAAAATGGAAATAACCTAATAGAAAAAGAAAACCATATTCAGCAACACTTAGGAAAAGTGTTATATTAAGCTAATGTGTTATAATAAGTAAAAAATATCAAAGTGAGCATGCTCTCTTTCAAAATGCTGAACACCTTTCATTCATTCATTCATTCATTCATTCATTCATTCATTATTTGTAGTCTCTCTTTTGTAGTCTTTTTTTTTTAAATACAGTATTCTACCTTCAGGTGTGCCTGCAGGCCAAAAGCAGGCACCAGATATCATCATAGAACAGACCAGGGCTCTTAACCTCTGAGTCATCTCTCCAGCCCCCGGCACCTTTCTACCATTCTTTAAAAAAAAAAAAAAAGATATTAAAAAAAAAGAAAACAGTGCTAACATTGACAATGTCACTTTGTAAATAACATAAAAGAAAAAATACTATGTATGAACAATTAAAAACAAAAGTAGACCATATGACTGTACAAATACACAAAACAAAACAAACAAACAAACTTTAAAATGTAGTAGTTACTTTCCCAAAATGTCTAGGTCAGTAAGTCAGAAATGTTTATGCATTCTTGTTTATTTCAGTTCCCTTCACAAGAGTTAATATATGGTAAGAATCAGCCTGGATACCTACCAATGTGAGAATGGGAATATGTGTACATAATAGTTATATCTTTAATGAAGATAGAACTTTTAATATCTTCAGAGACATGAACAGAACTGAATATTAAAATGTTGAGTAAAACAAGCCAGTCAAAAAGACAGATATCACTTTGTATTTCATTCACATAATCTCTCTCTCTTTATATATATATATATATATATATATATATATATATATATAGTACATGTGTGATACTTATGTCACGAATGTCATGAATGGAGACTATTTAGATTTGAAAGGATGATGGGATCATCGGAGGGAGGAGGAGAGCTTGGGGAGGGTAAAATGGAACTGAATGTGAACAAAGTACAAAGATATTTCTGTATGAAAACTCATAATTAAACCCACTGTTTTGCTATTAAAACATTCAACTAGAAACATGAAATAAAAAGCTACTAGCATTAGAAAAATCACCTGAAAACTAAAATAAGAGGAAGTCTGCATGGCCTTGTGTTATGCTATTATACATGAAATGATAAGCTAAACATTAAGTTATAAAAATAAGGAGATTCATTAGCAAAGTAGGCAATGTGTTAGCACTATAGTTTGGGGTGTGAAGGATAATGAAAATAGAATAAAAAAATATCTGGGAAATATATAGCTAATGGAGGACTGCTGTCGAAAATAGTAAAGAATTCTTAAAACTCACCAGTAAGAAAACAGATAGTTATTAGCTATTTCATCAAAAAAATTCACATATTGGAAATGTAAACATATTAAAAGATGTCTTCTATTACATGATATTGTGCTTATTCAACTCCCCTCCCCCACCAAACATACTGGAGTCCTCTGATGAGAATATTCGCATACACAATAAGATGCTTTCTGTTGTTGAGGTGATTCCCAAGTACCTACAAAGACCATCACACTTTTTCATAATTAAAATTCCTACTACAAAATTCATACAGTAGAACTGGATTTAATCGGTAAAAAAAAAAAAAGAGTTCTAGAGAAAAGGTAGTTAAACATATCATACCTGAAGGACAAACCTGTGGAAGTGATAGGCTGTCTAGGAAAAGATGGAATGTCTTGTGGAATTGTAAACACTCTTGGAACATGCTTCCTCTGATAACTAAAAACAGAGGCATTCTTCTGCAGTGCAGGTTGAGGATAGGATAACTTAGGAATAAAGACAGAGTTCAGGATAGGCTAAAACAATTCCAAGGACACTGAGTGCTATTACATTAGTAATGATTTCCCCAAAGATGCATCACATCATTTGTGCTCTAGACAGATTATATTGGTTGCCTTAATGAAGACATTATAAGGTACTAACTAAAAATGAGTATCAACAAATGGTACAGCTTTCAAAAAAACTCATAACTTTGTTAGAGCATGGAGACAAAGAGAAGTTTCTTTGATGAGGGCTAAGGTTTACACTGACCTGTGGATATAAAGACAAATATTAATAATGTAGTTAGAGATTATTCTGGTTTAGTAAAGTGGCCATTGTAGGTTTTCTTCCAAGATCTATGACTTTGCTAGCCCTAGGTAATTGGCTTGGTTTCTAGTATCAGACATACTTTTCCTCTTGTTGAGTAAATCTTAAGTCCAATAAAAGCTTTATTGGTTAAAATGAAATTTTCTCATCTGGGTTGACAATGCTCCCTCCGAGAGCCAAATATCCTGTAACATAAATCCCAACCCTAAGTAAGACAAGTCCTTTTTTGAATGATTAATCAAGAGGAACCAAAGAACTTCCAAAACATTGTAGGCTATTGCTATTTCCCTTAGTTGCATCCCCAGTGGTCAAAGGTAAATCCCTGTCTCTGAAGAAGCCCTTCACTTAGACACAAGGTCAAGAGGGCCCAAAGCTGGAACTGACATAAATGCCTCTTCCCTGAGTTCTTGCAAATAGCACAAGGTACCAACAGCATTACGTAGCTATGACAACTATGAACCTCAAACAATGATCAGCATGACGCGATAACAATAAAGGTGTGGTAGTGGCATGCATACTTTGGCAATAACCTACAAATAATTCTATTTTATGCCACACATTGTGCCATAGATATGAGTGGGGTGTGATTTCTTTGTTTTGAACTTCAACAGTTTGTCAAAGCTTATTTTTGAAGCCTTTTGAGGATTATACATTTTTAATGTGAAATCTCATTCTTATAGGTCATTTCTTGGCCTTCCTACAAAACAACAGATATTAGTTGGCCTCTGTGGATCTTTGTAACTGCAGATAGCAAACTTCTTTTCTTGTTTGGAAACAATGGTTATTTCTTGACATCAGAAAGTTTCATATCTGGATAGCCTGGGAATATCCTGGGACTAGGAAGAAAACATATTTTTGTCTCCATGCTCTAACAAAGCTATGAGTTTTTTTGAAAGCTCACCATTTGTTGATACTCATTTTTAGTTAGTACCTTATAATGTCTTCATTAAAGCAACCAATATAATCTTTCTTTCTCAGAGACTGGAAATTTTTTTCATACAAGTCTTTGACTTGCTTGGTTAGGTTCACACCAAGGTACTTTATGACTTTTGTGGCTATTGTGAAGGGTGTTGTTTTGCTAATTTCTTTCTCAGTCCTTTTGTCTTTTGTATACAGGAAGGCTATTGATTTTTTTGAGTTAATTTTGTGTCCGGCCACTTTGCTGAATGTGTTAATCAGTTGTTGGAGTTCCCTGGTAGAATTTTTGGGGTCACTCAGGTATCTCTCATATCATCTGCAAATAGTGATACTTTGACTTCTTCTTTTCCAATTTGAATCCCCTTGATCTCCTTTAATTGTCTATTGCTCTAGCAAGGACTTCAAGAACTATGTTGAAGAGATATGGAGAGAGTGGACAGCCTTGCCTTGTCCCTGATTTCAGTGGGATTGATTTAAGTTTCTCTCCATTTAGTTTGATGTTGGCTATAGACTTGCTGTATATTGCCTTTACTATGTTCAGGTATGCACCTTGTATCCCTGATCTCTCCAAGACTTTAAACATGAATGGATGTTGGATTTTGTCAAATGCTTTTTAAGCATCTAAGGAGATGATCATGGGGTTTTTATCCTTCCGTTTGTTTATGTGGTGGATCACATTGATGGATTTCCATATATTGAACCACATGTGCATGCCTGGAATGAAGCCTACTTGGTCGTAGTGGATGATATCTTTGATGTGTTGTTGTATTGGGTTTGCAAGTATTTTGTTGAATATTTTTTGCATCTATATTCATAAGGGAGATTGGTCTAAAATTCTTTCTTTGTTGGGTCTTTGTGAGGTTTAGGTACCAAGGTGATTATAGCTTCATAAAATGAGTTTGGTAATATTTCTTCTGTTTCTATTTTGTGGAATAGTTTGAAAAGTATTGGTGTTCACTCTTCTTTGGAAATCTGGTAAAATTATGAGCTGAAACCACCTGGCCCTGGTTTTGTTTTGTTTTGTTTTGTTTTTTGCATAGGAGACTTTTGATGATAGCTTCTATTTCTTTAGAGGATATAGGACTATTTAATTGATTTACCTGGTCATGATCCGGCTTTAGCAAATGGAATCGATCAAGAAAATTGTCCGTTTCACTTAGATTTTCCGATTTTGTAGCATATAGATTTTTGCAGTAAGACCTAATGATTATTTGGATTTCTTCAGTGTCTGTTGTTATGTCCCCCTTTTCACTATTCAATGGAAAAAAGACAGCATCATCAACAAATGATGCTGATATAACTGAATGTCTACATGTAGAAAAACCCAAATAGATCCATACTTATCACCCTGCACAAAACTAAAGTCCAAGTGGAGCAAAGACCTAATATAAAACCAGACACACTAAACCAGTTAGAAGAAAAAGTGGGGAAGAGCCTCAAACTCATTGGCACAGGAGACAACTTCTTAAACAGAACACCAACAGCACAGGCTCTAAGTGCAACAATCAATAAATGGGACCTCATGAAACTGAAAAGCTTCTGGGAAGCAAAAGACTGTCATCAGAACAAAATGACTGCCTACAGATTGGGAAGGGATCTTCACTTACCCTATATCTGACAGAGGACTAATAACCAGTATATATAAAGAACTCAAAAATTAAACAGCAACAAATCAAGTAATCCAATTAAAAATGGGGTACAGAGCTAAACAGGGAATTCTCAATAGAGGAATATTGAATGGCAGAGAAACACTTAAAGAAATGCTCAACATCCTTATTTATCAGGGACATGCAAATCAAAATGACCCTGAGATTTCACCTTATATCCATAAGAATTGCCAAGATCAAAAACTCAAGTGACAACACATGCTGGAGAGGATGTGGAGAAAGGGGAACCCTCCTCCACTGCTGATGGGAATGTAAACTTGTACAACCACTCTGGATATCAATCTGGCACTTTCTCAGACAACTAGGAATAGTGCTTCCTCAAGATCCAGCTATACCTCTCCTAGGCATATGTCCAAAAGAGGCTCAAGAACACAATAAGGATATTTGGTCAACCATGTTTGTAAGAAAGGCAAAGAGGATGGACATCAGAAGAAAAAGAAAACATGGAACAAGTCAGCAGCCTGCCCCAGTGGGCCTCAGAAGGGCTCTGCTCTGCAGACTTTCAAAGCAGATGCTGAGACTTATGGCCAACATTTGGCAGAGTACAGGTATTCTTATGAAAGAAGTGGAACATATTAAGATCTGGAGAGGACAGGAACTCCACAAGGAGAGCAATAGAACCAAATAATCTGAGCACCGGGGTCATTCCTGAGACTGATGGTCCAACCAAGTATCATGCATGGTGATAGCCTAGGACCTCTGCACAGATGTGGCCCATGGCAGTTCAGTGTCCAAGTGGGTTCCATATTAATGGGAACAGAGACTGTCTCTGAAATTAACTGATTGGCCTGCTCTTTAATCACCTCCCCCAGACGGAGGGAGCAGCCTTGCCAGGCCACAGAGGAAGAGAATGCAGCTACTCCTGATGAGCCCTAATAGATTAAGATCAGAAGGAGGGAAAAAAGGACCTCCCCTATCAGTGGACTTGAGGAGGGACACAGGTGCAGAAGGGGGAGGAAGGGAGGGATTGAGACAGGAGGAGGGAGGGAACTACAGGGGTATATAAGATGAATAAAGTGTAATTAATAAATATTTTAATAATAAAAAATTTAAAAAACAAGTTCTATTGCTAAAGTCAAAGAACATTGCAGAAGATGAGGTGGGAAGATAGTAAGGGCCAGAGGATTTGAGAGTTTATTGTGAGATTGTGTCTCCTGCCAATTTCAGAAGTTACATTCACACCTATTAAGTCTCACCAACATGACTGTCCAAACATGAGCTGAACAAGAACAAAAACAACAGACATGGTTTTGGATATAAAAAATTTAGATATAAAATAGCTCACTAGGCAACATCCCTACTCAAACAAAACAAAACAGAAAACAAAACAAAACAAAACAAAACAAAACAAAACAAAAAACCCTATAGGAGACTAAGAAATGCTCAGTGTGAAAACATAGGGAAGAGCACACCAGTAGGTAATCTAATACCCAAATGTCTGCTCTAAAAACATCCACACAAATAACGTTATACTGAGCGACCTGGATGTATTTATTTATTTGAGAATATGCACACAGAGATGTTCTTCAGGCTCTGTTTCCCACCAGCTGCAGCTTGGACAGTGATGGCAACCAGGGGATCCTGAAGGGAAAGTGAGGTGGGACAGCCAGGAGCAGAAGAGACTTCAAGTGGCTGTCAGCACCTATGAGAACAGACCCTTGGGAGACAGCTTCAGTGAGACAGCTCATTTAATGGGCAAACGAAGGTTACTTAAGTCTTGGAGGGATAGGTAGGGGTTTTTCAGGTGAGTATATATCATTGATGGGGCCAGAACACTGGGGATGCCTCATTTGCATAAGAACAAGTTCTTGTCCGATTGGACATGACCTTATAAGGGAAGAAGAAGCTTAACCTGGCTACTGGGCTATATAACTTCTGGGGAACATAGGGCTATGAGTGACCAGGCCTGAGGTTTAGACACACCTCCACTCCACTCTTGCTGTGGGCTAACATCCCCCAGTGCCAATAGCTACTCAGCCCCACAAAGAGCCACACACAGACACACAGACACACAGACACACACACACACACACACAGACACACCCCAACAACAACAATTAATGGCAAAAAAGAGTCCTTGTATTTGAAGGAGGAATATTTGAGAGTTTGGAGGGGGAAAAGAAAGGAGTATGAGGTCATTATATTAAGACCTTAAAAAATAAAATAAGCATTAAAATTGGAAGAAGAGAAATGATCATGTCATGGCACACAAATGAGTAACTTGATATTGAATATAATACTCATGGCTCCTCAAATTTTAAAAGGTAGTAGTGGCTGATTTTTATTCTTTTTCCTTTTACAATGATTTTTGTAGTTTTTTGTTTTGTAATTTTTAAGTGAATGTCTTTATTTTGCCTTAAAATAGCGTTAAAAAGTAAAGTATGGTGCCTTCTGATACTATGAAAGCTAGTTATCAGGGAGGAGGCTTTCATTTGAGATCCAGCCCAGGTCCTGTGGCTCGCTTGTCTGATATGCATAATCTATTCAGCAATGGAGACTTACTTTACACCTCTGGGGGGAGGGGCAACCAAAGACAACAGTATAGTCATAGTATTTTGAGAGTGAGAAAGTTGTGTTATTTTTTAAGAACATGTGTGTACAAAAACAATTAGAGAAAAAGAGGCCATGATGGGACACTGCCTTATAATTATAATGTCATTATATTATAATTTCAAAAATAAAAACTGTTGTCAAAAAGTTAAGGGAAATATTAAATCTGTAGAATTAGCTTATGTGAGGATTATTAGTGGCAGAAAAGTCCTAAGTGACCTGGCTGATAATGAATAAATAGCTTATATCTCTTTTTCTAGCTCCTACTGATTTGGCTCTGAAAAGCTCTGGACTGTCACTAACTCTGAAACCATATTTGGCTCCAACAGGAAAAAAAAAATTGCTGTGACTCACAAGTAAAGTTTGCTCTATATTCAGAATATAGACTTCTTGTTATCTTTTCTTAGGTGTTTTCCATATATTTCTTAAATCAAGCTTGGGGTCCTTTGAAAGAAAGATGTTTATTGGCAAGATCTTATGATGTTCTCATTACAGACTAATTGTGTATTTCTCTAAGTTAATCAAGAGAAAGCTTCTATGTTTGAAAAGACACACACCTATGCTAAAGTCTCTTTGTGGTGAGTTTGTAAATAATCTTAGTATCCTCTAAAAATAATAAAAATAATGAATAAAAATAGTTCTCCTAAATTGTTTTAGTCCCCAAACCACTTTCCAGATTCAGAATTTTGGTATGAGCTGTCTAGGTCCACCTGACTCTCAGATCTCACATTTATTTTTAAAACCAAAAACTAGCATGCCCAGACATGAGGTATCATTTTCTTTTCCAAACTAAATAAGCATCAAATGCTCTGCCACTTTCTTAATGAGGACTCGTGCACAGCACCAAGACCTTGAAGCATATATAGGTGAAGACCTGTGATTCTTAACAACCAGACTTGCTAAGGGATTCATTTAAAGATAGTGTCAGAGGAACTCTTGAGAGTCAGCACATGATGAAACAGGAGGAAAGCTGGCAGAAGTCTTGTTTTTCTCAAAGAACCAAAATACAATTTTACTCTTTTTTTGGATGGGACCTCTTACTGACTCACTTAATGAATGTAGGAAATTTCAATGAAAGTGGGAAGCTGTGATATTTAGGATAGCCTGGACCACTGGAAAATTTATGGATCAGTGGTCTGAATGGATTTTCTTCTGTGGATCTAGGCCCAATCTCATGCACAGATCTCTAAATAGGAGTCTTGCTCAGGTAACTTCAGGGATGAGCTGTCATCCATCGTTCTTTTGCTCTCAGTTGGTAGAGAAGACTTGCCATTAGTGTCCATATGAACTCTGCTGCCTTTTTAATACATTTAACCAGTGTTCTCCGCCTCTTGTATCATAGCACATACTGGTGTTTTCCCTTGATAATTACTGGCATTTCTCCTTTACCACACTATAAACTGTAAATCACTTCACTCCCCTTGAGGAATAACCAGTGCTGTGATAGAGTCTATTTTATATAAAATACATGGTTAGTAAATCTATATAAATGATAGAAAAGATGAGTCAATGAAAGACTTAACTATAACACTTAAATATTACATTTTTAGGCAAATGGTAGTCTCGATTTATTTCACCATTTATTACACACATAATAGTCATAGAAAGTGGCTCATTGGAAAGAAGCTTGCTTTGACCTGGTTAAGTACTGAGCAGTTGTTAAATAGACTTGAGTGTGTGTGTGTGTGTGTGCGTTTGTGTACATGTTCCCAAGTGTTTGAGTTCTTTTGTGTGGGAATATTCATACGTGTGTGTATGTGCATGTGAGAGGTCAAAGGTTCACATTCAGAAGCTTCTATCACTTTCCAAATGATATATCAATTTGGTTTTCTTACTTGAATAAAGAGTTCAGTGATTCAACCACGGTACTTATAACCACATTGCCAGAGAAATTCCACTGTCTCAGCTTTGGCAGGACTGGTATAACAGACAGGGACCAGGCTCACTATAGGCTAATGTGATTGTTGGGCATTCAGAGTTGGCCCTCATACTGCAAACAGTTTACTCACTGAGCCATTTTTCCAACTCCATTAAATGCATTTTGAGAGAAATAATGCTTTTACCCCTTGGCTTGTCCTACAGATCTATTATTGCCTGTATCATAAACAAGTTCTTTGGTTAAGTCAAAAGGCTGAGGTATAGGTTTGGAATGGTAAATTCCATAACAATTGGAATAAATAAAACAACAGAAGTTGGCAAAGTACAAATCTCATTATCTTGCACATTTTGAAGTTGATAGAAACAAGCAAAATTGGCTTTGCTTCATTTCAGAGTAATTACTGTGGGCAAAAGTTAGAAAGTCAATAAATGCAGTTCATGTATGTGATACAATAATCACATATCATGGTCCGTTTTCAAATAAATCATAATTACTCTCTGAATATGACTCAAACCACCAAGGTACTTTTGTTAGTGCTAAATTACTTGCAGTTTGAACATGCTAAAAATGCCTTGCTACTTACTACATGGAACAGATGAATTCTGGGAAAAACTTAGAAAATGCAATTCAGTGGTTTCTCTAGTAAGAGGAACAGGGATTTTCTCTGACATGAACTCAGTGGCTGACTCTTTGACCCGCTCCCCCCTCCCCCCAAAGGGGGATCAGCCTTACCAGGCCACAGAAGAGGACAATGCAGCCAATCCTGATGAGACCCGATAAGGTAGGGTCAGATAGAAGGGGAAGAAGACCTCCTTTATCAGTGGACTTGGAGAGGGGCTTGGGAAGAGATGAGGGAGGGTGGATGAGATTGGGGGCGGGGAATGAGGAAGGGGGCTACAGCTGGGATACAAAGTTAAAAAACTGTAATTAATATAAAAGAATAAAATGTAAGGTAAATAAAAGAAAATGCAATTAATTCTAAGTAATGATACTCAACTATGTAACAGATGCTATGGTCATTGGGTTTGCAAAGGGCCTCTTCATTAAAAATATATCCTGATTTTTAAGCACTTTCAATTGCAGTCCTTTTAAACTGAGTAAGTTTTGTTAGTTCTACGATTGTCACCCCAATTTGAACCCAAAGTTAACTTGGGAGATTTGTTGCTTGTTTGTTTTCTAAGCTGCAAAAACCACCCTTCAGGCTGTATAGACAATCTAGACTTCTTAAAAATCTTTCCTTTAGAGTATTTTCTCCTTTTTTATTTTAAATGTTCTAAAATGTTCTAATTTACCATCCATGAAATACCAGTTCCTATGCTAAACACTGATTAAAATAGTGAAGTAACACTATCCCTGCAACAAAGGGTTTGCCATTTGGCACAAAATCATCATTGGCAACTGAAGAGTGAACATGCTGCAGGAAAAGCTTCTGAGTTAGTGGGCTTCCCCTGGATCAGATGAGCTCTAAATGATCTAAAGGACTGACAGCAGACAACCCAACATAAACACGCAGTCTTTGAGCATCACACATGTGCGTAGACTGTATATTAGTGGGAACAAGAATCCATCAGAGGATTTTAGGAAGAACATTGAGGCATTAAGTTTATATATCTGAAAGACCACTGTGACTACAGAAGGCAGGGCTGACTAAAGAGCCAGAAGACCAGGTAAGGAACTTGGGAATCATAATAGTAACTACCATGTTTTACTTTCCCATGCCTATGACCTCATTAGGCATTTGATGTTGAGCTGCTTTACCATCCAGCCATAGTTTTCCTCCTGGAGAGATGACTTCAGATTCAATCAAAGGGCAGTTGGTTAGCCCTTACCACCGTTGTGCTACTATTGAACTGGTTAGCACATATTGCCTGACAGGCTAGCTTTTTGGTTAAATGGAGTTTGTGGACTGCTAAGACCATTGATGTCTTTTCCCTCCAGCAGCCTGCATAGCACCTTCCAACATTTTCAAAGATAGCCAGAGGGGATACATGTTAAGCTCAGTTACCTTTGACATCTCAATACCATACAGTGAGTTTTGTGGCATCTTCAGCAATATCCTCTTATCTCTACTTTTTTTTATTTTTATTAATTATACTTTATTCACTTTGTATCCTCCCCATGGCCCTCTCCCACCTCACCTCCTAATCCCACACTTCCTCCCCCTTCTCCACACATGCCCCTCTTCAAGTCCACTGGTAGGGGACGTCCTCCTCTCCTTCTTTCTGATCCTAGTCTATCAGCTCTCATCAGGAGTGGTTGCATTGTCTTCCTCTGTGGCCTGGTAAGGCTGCTCTCCCATCAGGGTGAGGTGATCAAAGAGCAGGCCAATCAGTTCATGTCAGAGACAGTACCTGTTCTCATTACTCTGGAACCCACTTGGACACCGAACTGCCATGGGCAACATCTGTACAGGGGTTTTAGTTTATCTCCATCAACTAAAGTATCAGTTGAAGTATCAGTCTCGGAAAAGAGCCCTGTGCTCAGATTTTTTGATTCTGTTGCTCTCCTTGTGGAGCTTCTGTCTTTTCCAGGTCTTATTATTTCTTACTTCCTTCATGAAATTACCTGCACTCTTCCCTAAGGTTGGCCATAGGTCTCAGCATCTGCTTTGATATGCTGCAGGGTAGAGCCTTTCAGAGGCTCCTGTACTGTTCCCTGTTTTCTCCTTCTTCTGATGTCCACCCTCTTTGCCTTTATGTATGGGGTTTGGGCATTTAGCCAGAGTCTTCCTTCTTGATTAGTTTCTTTAGGTGTACAGATTTTAGTAGGTTTATCCTATATTATATGTCTATATGAGTGAGTGTATACCATGTGTGTCTTTCTGCTTCTGAGATACCTCACTCATGATAATCTTTTCCAGTTCCCACCATTTACCTGCAAATTTCATGACTTCCTTGTTTTTCATTGCTAAGTAATATTCTATTGTTTAGATATAACACAATTTCTGTTTCCATTACTAAGTTGAGGGGCATCTGGGTTGTTTCAAGCTTCTGTCTATTACAGTAATAGACAGAAAATAAAATAAAGCTGCTACAAATGCTCAACATCATTAGTCATCAGGGAATTGCAAATCAAAACAACCCTGAGATTTCACCTTACACCCATCAGAATGGCCAAGATCAAAAGCTCAAATGACAACACATGGTGGAGAGGTTGTGGAGAAAGGGGAACCCTCCTCCACTGCTGGTGGGAATGTAAACTTGTGCAACCACTTTGGAAATCAATCTGGTGCTTTCTCAGACAATTAGGAATAGTGCTTCCTCAAGATCCAGCTATACCACTCCTAGGCATATGTCCAAAAATGCTCAAGTACACAATAAGGACGTTTGTCTCTATGTCTTAAGAAAAATCAAGAGGACTGACAAAAGCCTCTAAAGTTTTAGACGTCCCTCCGGCTTTCCTGACCAAGTTTTATGGGTATATTTTATACCTTGGCTTGGTAGTTTTCTTTGGTAACTCTCTTACTTACTTTTCTGTGAGAAGGCACCATTACAAATTCTTTTCTGTCATCCTTGAGATGATGCAGTTACGTACTTCACTCAATAACAAGTCATAATTATCCGAATATTTGAATACAATTATCATAAAGTTACTCCTTTAGATGAATTAAAGTAAGGTAATTTTTTCTTCACACTCACATGTACATAAGCACACATATACCCCCCACACATGCACATGTACATACACATGACCAGCATTTAGTCTATGTCAATTTCCCTTTAAATTTTGCAGAGCATGTCTGATAGCTGTGAGTAACTCGGTTTTGTTAGTATGACAATGAGTGTATTAGTTTTCTATTTTTGAAGTATAATTTCACTGGCTGCAGAATCCCATGTTAATGCATTTTCTCTTTAATATTTTAAATATTTCACTCTGTTTTTAGTCTATTTCAAGAGTAGTCTCCTGTACTGTTTATTTTCTTTCTTTCTTTTTAAAGATACTTTAAAGTTCTCTGTCTTGGTTTTATAAAACTTTCATATCTGAGTTTTCATTTTGTTGCTTTGTTTTCTTTCAATTCTCTGAACTTCTTGGCTCTGTGATTGGGCCACATAATTTGGGGTGTTCTCATCTATTATCATCTTATTGCTTTGCTTTGATTGATTTTTCTCTTCTATTTCTGGCATTCTAGTTATTGATGTGGTAAGAATTGAAATTGTCTTATAGATCTTATATATTCGTTTTGTCCTCTATTGATTTTTTTTTCTGTTCATTTACTTTAGGGCATATCTTGCTCAGGCTTAAGCTCACTTTATGAATGCATTCCTGCCTGTACTTTGTCATGTTTCCACGACACTATCTAGTATATTCACTTTTGTTTTATTTTGGTTCATTATAACATAATTTTATTAAATCTTTGGAAACTTTAAATTATGCTCCCCAAACTCACTCATTTCCTTTTTTTCCCATATTTTTTCACTCTTGTAATCTCCCCTCAAAAGAAAAAAAAATAGAAAGGAAAAGAAAAGAAAGAAAAAGGAGAAATAAAAAAGAAACAAACAAAAAACATCTCACCTACCCCTCTGAGCAGCAACCTACTCCCCTTTCAACCACTACCTTCTGTGCATGGACCATTCTGCTCCCTTGTCTTTCTTCCCCATCATATAGCCATTTATTATCGTGACTTTGGAAGTTGCAGTGTGTCACTCCGTATACCTTTTGCCAAATATCTTTACTTGCTGAATGTCCACTTCAGTGAATTGTTAATCTTGTTCAAGGCTTCTGACTTCTGCTACACCATCAACACTGAGCCCTTATAGAGACTCTTAGATATCCTGCTATTGCTCTATGTCATAGAGCTCTTGCAGCTGTGGATCTGCAGGACCCAGCCCTTTCTGTGCTCCAGCAGCTCATAGGTGGGGACGATGTTGGGGTCAGCCAACTCAAAGCCCTGGATCTAGGGTAGTAACTGAATTGGTCAACCTACCAGGTGAGGGGTGGGGCCAGCTCTCCTGTGCGCATGTGACCTCTGGTGCTATCATGTAGTGGCCAATGAGGGAAGGAGCCATCTCAGTGTGTCAACATGGCTTCAGGTTGCAAAACACAACACAGACATCCCCATAGCCTTTGCTGGTAACATGGAGCTACAGGCATCAGCACAGACTCGGACTGCAATAGGACCGGGGACCCAGACATTGCCCTCGGCGGCAACGCGGCTTACAGACATCACCATGGCCTCAAACGGCAGAGCAGGCCTCTCACATCAGGGTGCTCCTCACCACCATCAAGTCTCCAGCTCTGCCTCTCTCTCTTCACAGCACAAAACCTGCTCCACCTCTCTTTGTCTCCCTGTCTCCACCATATACTTGCTAGCATCTACTACATCTGCCCAGAGGGGGCCCTTGGTTCATTCTTTATGTGGATCTATAAATTCACATTCTGTATTTCTTATGCATGTTATCTGTTTCTCCATTGATCTTTTAACACTCTAACAATAAACAGGTCCAGTTTCCTGTTGGATCATTCTAGTACTTGTGTCTTATCTGCATCTGTTCTTCTGATTTCATTTCTGGTTCTGTGTCTCCCTCCACAGCCACCAGAGGGGCAGATGGACTGCGAAGCACCTCACCAGAAGTGCGTATTTTTTCCTGTATGTAGGTTCAAGCACTGTATTGGCTTCTGGGTGGTAACAGATGGATGAAGCTAAAAGTACTGGTTTCTGTGTCACTCAGGAATCGATAGAGTATGTGGAACAACGTCCGTGAAACATAAAGGAGACCAACAGAGCCAAAAACAAAGCAAAACAACTAACAAACAACAAACAAACAAACAAAAACTGGGCACTAGGCACCCTGCAGAGACTCATACCTCAACCAAGGTATGGGATATGAATGGAGAGGACCTAAAACCCCTGCTCAGATGTAGGCCATAGTCTCAGTCTCCAAGTGGGTTCCCTAGAAAGGAAAGCAGGGTCTGTCTCTGGCATGAACTCAGTGGCAGGTTTTCTGATAACCTCCCCCTGGGGGTCGGGTGCAGCCTTGCCAGGTTACTGAGGAAGACAATGCAGCCAGTCTTGATGAGACCTGATGGATGGACTAAGGTCAGATAGAAGGGGAGAAGAACCTCCCCTATCACTGGACTAGGGGAGGGGCATAGAGGGAGAAGAGAGAGGAAGGATGGGACTGGGAGGGGACAAGGAGGGACCGCAGCCTGTATAAAAAGTGAATAAATTGTAATAAATAATAATAATTAATAAAAAAGAGTTCAGATTTCACTGGGATGTGCAAAAGAGTTTGGGGGGTTTTGTTTGTTTGTTTTGTTTTTCGTTTTTGTTTTTCACCATGTTATGGTTAGCTCTTTAATGATATTGCTGGTACCAGCAGAAATTCAGAGTTCCAAAGCTGAGGCGGTGGGGCTACCACTGTTCTTTGCTTAAACAACCATTTTTCTTAATAATTTTTATTTTTTTAAAATTTATTACAATTCGTTCACTTTGTATCCCAGCTGTAACTCCCTGGAGCGCCCTTTCCCAGCCCCGCCCTCCTTCCCTCTTCTCCCATGTGAAACAGGTCATTATGAGACTTGGGGAGAACAAGAGCTCCACAAAGACCAAACTGAGCCA
>CM053757.1:30734789-30761635 GCA_028658305.1 Pachyuromys duprasi | reverse complement strand
ACCCTATTCAGGGAAACAGGGACTGTTTCAGTCATGATCTTGATGGCTGACTCTTTGACCCTCCCCCATATAAGCCGGGGAGTGACAGACTGGCTAGATCCCAGGGGAGGACTTTGCAGCCAGCCCTGAGGAGACATGATAAGTTGGGGTTGGATGGAAGGGAAGGAGGTCCTCCCCTGTTGGTGGACTTGGAGGGGGCTGCGAAGAAGGAGATGGAGATGAGGGAGGGAGTGGGAGGGTGGGAGGGAATGGGGGAGGGGGCTACGCCTGGGATTCAAAGTACCCAACCTGTGATTGAGATAAAAATAAATAAATTAAAAAAAAATAAACCCTGGGAAACAGCTTTGAGGATGAATGTGTTTGAATGGCTAAGGCTAGGATGCTCTGTTTACATGGGGAAATATAAAAGGTGACAGCTTATGTGACTGACCACCTGTAACCACCTGGGGGCTGTGTCACATGCTCCTCAGGCAAGCACAGAAACAAGAGGAGAGCTTCATCCCATGCCTTCCATTCCCAGGATGAGATTTTAATCCCAAATTTGAGATTTCTGGGGTTTGAACATGCTCCATTGCCAGCCCATGCCAATTTTGGAGGCGCTGTTCAGGTGCCCAACATTCATCATCTCTCCATACCTAGTTGCTTTCTTAGGTTTTTTTTTTTGGTGTGTTATTTTATTAATATTAAAAAGCACATTGTATATGGCAATCCCTCTTCCCCTTCTCCTCCTCTTCTTCCTTCACTTTCTATACTGACTTTGGAATTTTCTAAGCACTTCTCAGCAAGACTAAATAAACTTCAGCCATTATCCTGCGGTATGAGATAGTAAGTAGAAAGAGAAAGCAGCCTGCAGGCTTCCCATTCATTCAATGTCGCTGATGCAGTGGGGTGCTCTGTGGAAAGGAATACTAACAGGTTTTCCCCCACTGATATAGGGTCTCTTTCTTTTCTTTCTTTTTTATCTTGTCTTTTCTCTTCTTTTCTTTCTATCTTTCTTTTCTTCTAATTTGTTCCTTCTCTAGCTGTAATAATGTCAGGCTATGTCTTTGAAATGGTGGGAGATCCTGTCGTTGATGAACCTTCTCTCTCTTAAATGCAGTATGAAGAGTGAAAGGGGTTGCAAAAGGAGAGGTCTACTTAAAATTTATTTTACGGCCAAAGTGTGATACTTTCCTCTGGAGGGTTATGTGAGCTTACTTCATGGTGACTCTTCCTTGCAGAACCATGACTGACTCTTCCCTTATACTTTAATTTGAGAATGCTATCGTGTGTTGAAGGGAACACTCAGAAAGAGTGTGAGCTTTCCTCAATCAATCTGACTTTCTAAAAGTGGCTTGTTCTCAAAGAAGTCCACACTTATTCTCCATAAATTTGTGTAAATTGCTATCTAAGTGGTCTTGTTGATGCCTGGCTCACATCCTTTTGTTCACAGATTTCTCCATGTGTCTACAGAAGAGCCTTTCCCCCTGCCCTGAGTTTAGAGTGCAGTCTTCTCCTATAGCCTCAGTGCTCTGGTTGGCCTTACTAAAGGAAATTACTGAATGTTAGTTCATAGAGGTGAATCTTGTTATAATGCAGAGTGAAACAACATTCAAGATTTTCAAATATGATAGATTAAGTATAGAGTCTGTGGCTATTAATTCAATTGATTTCTTACTTTAAGATTCTCTTAAATTCTGGTGCACATTTAATAAGTGTTACAGAAATCTCTTCCTGTAGTAACCTTTTGCAAATCATTTAGCATAATGTTGTGGGCAGGTCATCATTGGGGATATAGTTCACCCATTCTCCTCCAGGTTTCTCCAGGTTTATGTCTCATCTCTGTGTGTAGTAAATTTAGAATATTTTCACCTGTGTAAGTTTGTATGTCCATCAACAAAATGTTGATACTGACATAACAATTGCTGGCACGCAAGGACTCTCATTAGTCACTTTTATATCTACATCCATATTCTCATCCATACCTCCTGTTCCTGGGTCCTGGAAACTTCACAATTTTTCGAAGTTATCAGTTCTCCAAAATGTAAAATGAGAACGGCTCCACAGCATACGTAATCTTTTGGGATGGTCTACTGCTGTCACTTTTCCATCCGTCTTTGTTAGTGTAGGAGTGATTTTTTCTTTAAAATCCATCTTGTCTAGATGAATACTACAGTTTAAGTATTTGTTTATATTAGGGTGTTATTTCTTTGTACATTATTTTATTTGAATGTTTGTATAATTTTTAGGAATACTTTGAGAGTATAGTGCAGTTGTAGCTGTAACTGTCTTTCATAGCGTGTGTGTCTCCTCTTGGTGTTTGGCCTTTAAGTAGCAATGTGAAAGTCACACTCTTCCCTCCAGCTTCACCATTTAAATATTGTTGCTTGTTGAGTTCCCATGTGTTCAGTTCACTCCTTTGGCTGTTTGGATGATGTCATTTATCCTCTCCCTTCTTATCTCACAGACTGTGTTTTGCTCTGCTTTTTCTAAGACATTTATCTTCTTTACCCCTTCTCTTATAATACATGTATAGTTTTTGTTTTGTCCGTGAACTAAATAATATAAACATAGTTTTTCCTTGATTTAAAGATTAAACATTATCCAATAAAATCAACCAGAGAAGGCTGCAAGATGACCTATAGGTTATTATCTTCCTCCAAACTTCCTCCTCCACATGATAAGAATATTGTAATGGTTCTATTTATTACACTGCCAACTCATTCGAATATTTCTTAAGTTTTGTTTACTTTATATATGAGTGTTTTACTTGGATTCATGCCTCTGTAGCACATTCATGAATGGCTCCCATGGAGTTCAGAAGAAGGCATCAGATGCCCTGGACCTGAAATTATAGATGATTATGAACCACTATGTGGGTGCTAGGAACTGAACCTGTATCTTCTGCAAGAGCAAAGCACTTTTAATTAAGCCATTTCTCCAGCCCTCAAATTCTAATTTCTGTATTTTAAGAGATTTCAGATATAAACTTGATTTTCATTATTAACTAATCATTAATATGTATGTGTGTATTCATGTATATACATATATGTATATGTATACACACATATGCTTTGAAATACTTATTTGTTTTAATGTGCTTTCCTAACCTTCTGATGTAGTTTCTAAGTGATTATTTTTACATGTATCTTTAAAAGTGCTTCTTTTTTTATTATTGCTATTTTTATTAATTTGCCATGTGTGTTCATCTCATTTGATTAACACTTCCTCCCATGAAATTTTCTCTGTCTCTCTTGCCTCTGTCTCTGTCTCTGTCTCTGTCTCTGTCTCTCTCTCTCTCTCTCTCTCTCTCTCTGTCTCTCTCTCATTATGTTGTATATTCCAATCAGGCCTGGAACTTGCTAGCCTTCTGTCTCAGCTCCCAAAGGGCTGGGATCATGGGTATACACTACCATGCCATGTTCTGATACTAATTTTCATATTTTACTGGGTAATGCAGAGTTAGGAAATCAGAAATAAAGAAGATATCAAGCACTGTAATTGAGTAAAATCATACTGCTTGTCTCTGCCCGACAAGTTAAAATGAAACAGTGGCAGGGTGACTTGTGACAAAAACATAAGGTCAAAGCTGAGCCAATGGCATAGAGGATAAAATAATAAGCTACAGACTAAGGCAGTTCTTAGGCCACAAGTTAAGTTGTATAAGGAGCAAATCATAAATGTTTTTTACTCTTTTTAGAGTAATTTCGAAATTAAAAAATAATCATATCATTTTTTTCTCCTTCTTCCTCCAACTGCCCCCCATGTAACACCCCTTCTCTATCTCTTTTTCTTTAATGATAATCACACACAATTCATGAATACATAAACACAAGCTGTACGGCATACTCTGTAACTTGTGTTTCTTCCTTCAAGTGTGGGCTTTGCCTAGTAAAAACCTGAATATCAATAAAATCAGTCTTCTCTACTTAATGAACTTATACCTAATTTGTGGGGACGCAGAATTATAAGACTTATGAGAGGTGGAAAGTAGACTCTGATTGTCTTGTTTCACTGGACAAAATTGTTGTCTGCTGAGGTGCACTTTGGCCTATTACATCCTTTAGTTTAAGTCTCATCTCTGTTGAATAGAAATGCGATGGACACAGGGAGTGTATATGAGTTACACATGCAATTTTACCTTTTCTACTAGCCAGATTATTGTTTTTCAATGTTTAAGTACATTTTTATAGCAAACTAACACAAAATAATTATGCTTTGTTGTTAATTTAAATAAATGTACACAATAAATGATGCTCAGGTGACAAAAGCAAGCATATTCATCATCTCAAGTATTTGCCATTTTTAGGTTCAAAATATTATGTTGTTAATTATTTTCATTGCTTTCTTCCAATACTTTTCAATGTAATTGAACATAATTTTATATTCATTGGTGACTTACTCTTGCTTATTGTTTCCTATCTGTCCATTGTAAAATCTCTTTGATGTATTGTTATTAATTATGAGGGCTTATTTTTAGTTTAATATTTTTAATATTTGCAAACATCTCTTTCTATGTGTATGTTGAACTGTCAATTTGATTCTGATATGTATATTTTTATGACTTGATAATTTTAGTCCCTTATTAGAAAATATAGCAAACATTTCCCCTGTACAGAAAATATAAAAGTTAGTTATTGTGTTGTTTAATTAATTTTTAATTAAGCTTTCTAGAACAATTCTTCTTTAAAAAATGTTTTCAAGTGACTTTCTTTTAAGAATCTCCCCAAATTATAAGATTTAAATGTTTATAATTGGAATATGTTTTGTTAAAGAAGGGCAGAGTAAAGGTTTTGTCAGACTGCCTATCTCTTAGAACACATTTCCTAGTTATATGTATTTTAAATTTAAAGAACAATTAAAATACTTTTCACAATTTGAGGAAAGAACAAACATTGGACTAGCTACTATACAATATGATAGTTTCCGTATTACATGACCTCAATTGGGTAAACTGCAATGTCTACAGCCACTAAGTGTTTGAGGCTTGATAAGGTGACATTGACAAGGAACTGTCATTATTCGCTTGAATGCACTTCCATTGTATTCTAGACATCCCATGGATTCTTCATTTAAGCCAAGGTAAATCAGAATTCATGTGGAAACTCTGTCTGAACCTGGATGGCATTGAGCTTCTTTTAAAATACTTAAAACTTTAATGTTTGATATTTTAGGCTGTCAGTCTTGTGGCAGAAAAAGAAAAACTATGGAGGCAAATTTACAACTGTAATAACAGAAAGCTTCCCCTAAAAGTTGGCAAGAGGTAAGCTATGCTCTAAAGCACACTAAGGCGTATTTTCTTGTGGTGGGAGTGAGGGTTGTGCTTCTCCAGAGGGTGGAGGCAGCAAAGAAGGGAGACACAGTCCAAGTAAAAACCATACGAAAAAGCTAAAAGTTAGGGTATGCTTTACTTCTTTGCTATGTACTTAAGCTTAATAATGTGTATGTACTTAATCTTCATAATGAGATGAAAAATAAGGCAGATTGCCTTCTGTGTTTCAAATGAAGATGTGTGGCTTCCTTATAGCTTGAGGATGTCCCCTAAATTCTGTAGATCTGAGCCTTTGTTTATATCAGTGTATGGGAGAATGGAACAAAGACATCAAAGTAAACACCCCACTCCTGAATTCAAGGGGGCGTCAACACAGACCTTCCAGGAAAGGTTAATATACATACACAGGGGTCAAATTTTAGCCTTTGAGCATCTAAGAACTTAGGTTATGAAAATGTGAATATTGCCCATTCTCCCTAACATGACAACCTGTGTTGTCATTGTCATCTTATTTAGGTAATCGTTTGTTGGGGCTTCATGGGTGCATCTTTCTGTCCTACGTAGATTTGTCTATGACAGTTTTAACTTCAGAAACGCAGGACTTTTCTACCAAAGAGACTGTTGCCACTGAGCATTTATTCCTGCACAGTGGCTGCACAAATAGAATGATCATTTCATTCTAGAAATTTTCTACATCTTCAGTGTAGCCTTCTGAATAGATTTGAATTTGCCAGTATTTGGGGATATAGTATTCATTATATTTTGTATTCAGCTTTCTCAGCTACTACTTGGTGCTCTCTTATGAAGAAAATTTTTGAAATCCCTAAGAGAAAATTATCTCCCATATCCTTCCAGTCATGTTCCATTTACAAAGAGCAAAACCCCGTGTTGTTGCTTTAATAGTTTCCACAAAGTTCTGTTTAACTATATTCGTTATTCTCTCCTTCAAGATTATCCCACTCTTCATTTATCATTTTTGAATCTCTTTCCTGGTAAAGGCCACTGAAAGAGCTTGGTTGTACTCCCTCACCCTCTTTCTATCTTCGTCATCAGCCTCTCTCTTTTCCCTTTGTGCCTTCCATAGAACATGCAGCCTAGTCTAGTGTTGTTGTTGTTGTTTATAATTAATATCTTCCCTTTCTATAAAGGACTCCATTACCTTTCTGTAGGAGTTCCTTACCTTGCAGAAATGTCTACTGATTTTGTCATTGCAGATTTTCCTGGACCTCTGGCTCTTACCATCTTTCTAATTTTTCTGAGAACATTTTAATGTTCACTGAGCCTTAGGTGTAGATGTATCCATTGTGGCCACCTCACAGCCTATGTATTTTGACCCAGTTGTAGATTTCTGTAATGATCCTTGTGTGTTGCAAAAAGAAGTTTGATTGGTTAGTGTGAGAACTACCCTTGCCTGGGGATATAAGGATAAGTACCTAGAATGCATTTAGAAATTACAAAGGAAAGCAGCATGAAAGTATTATTACATTGCTCTACACTAGTTTTTCGCCCGAGTTGACTTGTTTTTATCTGGAGAGAGCTAGGTCTGGGCTAGAGCTTCTGATTCTCCTCGTTTCTGGCTTTCCCATAGTTTCCTGTGAGTTTCTCTACAGACACTGCACTGTTCCACTCTATTCTCCACCTACTGTTTTTCTCCTTTCCACAGCTCCTAACAGCTCTCCAAGTGTGAGAGGCATCTTAACACACTGACAAGTGGCAGAAAGAGTGAAATCCCAAGGTTGGGGATGGGGAGGAGGCAGGAGTGGGGAAAGAGTGAGGAAGAGATAATCACACAGATTAGCCCTCTTACTGAAAATAACATGTGTGATATTCTGCAAAGTAGAGATTTTAACTGCTGAATCCAAGTGACTAAATGGAGTGTTTTTCTCTTGGACATAATTTTTTCCCCAAAAGAAATGATGAACAAACATAAAATTCACAGGTCCACTTCAAGTTAAATATATACTACATGGGGAAACTAATATATTCGAGAGGCTCTTAACCTTCCTGTTGCTGCAACACCTAAATAAAGTTCTTCATGTTGTAGTGACCCCCAATCATAAAATTAATTTTGTTTCTACTTCATAGCTTTTGCTTCTGTTATGAATTATAATATAAATATCTCATATGCAGTACCATCTTATGCAATGCCTTTGAAAGGGGTTGTTTGATCCCCAAAGGAGCCATGACCCACAGGTTGAGACTCCTAACAGGATACACAATGATACTTACTATTCAGTTTCACTCAAACACCCAAATGTTTCACAGATAAAAGGTCATGGTTTGCTTCTTTTCTCCTTGTTTTCTTCAGATACTCTGCTCTAGGGTTGGATTTTAGCTTAAAAGTTTACAAGACCACGTGTCCTGTGTGATTGACTTGACTGGTTACACATGCACAGAGCTTACTTACTATGAGGTGTTCTGTCATCAAGACATTATGAAGAATTCTGTGAAAGCATTACATACAGATTCTACAGGAACAGTAATAAGAAAAATAAATATGAAGTGCAAAATATATCATCCACAGCCATAGTAAGGTCTTTTGGTCCACATGAACAGCATGTTACCTGTCCTTGGTATGAAATTGGTCTACTTTCATAGAGCCTGAAGGTGCTATTCAGGCTGCTGAGGCACGGTTATCAAATGGTCTTATCTAGCTAAGGACCCTGTGTGCTACCAAACTGATCTTTCAGGAATAGTATTCCCACTGGGACAATATTGATATGGCTTTATGTGTGCACCCAACTGCTTTCTTGTTGATTTTGAGGCTTATTCCACAAGAGAATATTCATGTGTGTACTGTAAACCTGATCAAATGCAATGCTGAGGAAGTTGAAGGCTGAAGAAGATGTGGAACATAAAATTATTGTTTAGATGAGTTGAAATATTGCTAAATTGCCTTATAAATATTCATATTTATACCCACAGAGCCATGCAGCTCTCAGATTTGGTCATAGAAACTTCTTTTTTTTTGCAGTAAATGTTAATGCAGAGTCTTATAATTGGTCAAAAAATAAGTAACTATTGAGTGTTTACCCCTAGACAGGAAATCCTTATCACTCCATTCAAAGGCTCAGAGAAGAGTATGGAACAGAGATTTAAAATAGTAAGTGTTAGAGGTGGGGAAGATTGTTGTGAAATGCTGTCTTCTGGGTATGAGATAACTGTGTAGTCATGAACTACATTTAGACATGGTTACCTATAGAAGACTGGACCAACCAATATTACATCATAGATAAGAATGTACATCCATGCTTTTATGGCCTTTCCTTTTCTCAGGGAATATTGGCATTTAATGCTTATTAGGAGAGAAAGGTTGATTTTTAGATTTTATTTTAATGTGTATATGCCTGCAAGAGTTGATGGGCACTTTGTGTATGTGTGCTTGTGTGTGATACCATGAAGGCTAGAAGAGGGCATCTGATCCCCTAAACATGAAGTTCCAGGAAACTGCTGCCACACAGGTGCTGTGACTAACATGGCTCCTATGCAAGGGCAACAAATGTTGTTAACTACTGAGTCATCCTTCTAGCTTCTGGAACTTTCTCACCTCTTCCTTTTCTGAGTAGTATATCCAGGGTTAACTCTCCTGTTCTCCAGCAAAATATATCTCCACTCATGCTCATGCAAAAAACCCAAATCAAGCCACTGTGCTATGAAAAAAATCTTTCAAGATATGAAAGTAGGAGTATGTTAATAATGAAAATGACTCTTTTGTGTTGAATATTTTTAAGCTTATTTAGTTACCAACTTTGAGTCATTAGAAGGAAAAATTATCTTCTAAACAAAGCTAGCAGAAATACATGTAGGTAATGTTAATCTTCTATAGATAACCTAAAAATGACAGGATATCTTGGTTCATGACTCTGATTATAAAAATAATACCAAAGGAAAGGCTTATTTTCAAGTTAGAACATTTGAAAATAATAGGAAATGACACTTAAACTATCTGCAATGACAAAAGCAGCAGACATTTCTGGAAGGTAAGGAAATCCTACAGGAAGGTAAGGAAAGTCTTTATAGAAAGAGTAGATATTAATTATAATGAAACACTATAGTAGGCTGCATGTTCTACAGAAGGCTCACAGGAAAAAAAGAGAGAAGCAGGTGACAAAGATAGAGAGAAGGAGATGGAGTATCTATTAGAGGGCTCTACCAAAAAAGAGAGAGTCAGAAATCTAAAATGAAGAACGGGATAAACTTGAAAGAGAGAAAAGGGCATATAGTTAAACAGAACTTTGTGGAAAATTTTAAAACAAATGCATAAGAAATTTACTCTTTGTAAAATGAAAGAAGGCTAGAAGGGTACTTGAGATAATTAATTTTCTGTTAAATATTTCAAAAGTTTTCTTCATAAGAGAGCACAAAGCAGCTCCTGAGAAAGCTGAATACAAAATATAATGAGTACTATATCTCCAAATACTTACAAATTTAAATCCATTCACCTAAGTTCTATGAAGATAAAGAAAACTCAAGAATGACCATTCTATTAATGCAGCCTCTGTGTGGAAATAAATGCTCAGTAGAGGTAGTCTCTTTGGTAGATTAAAAAAAAAAGATAGTACTTCATTTTATTATTGATGTTTAAAACCCTACAGCCCAATCAGAGAAGGACATAAATGTGGTAACTGAAGTATGCAGATACCATCTCAAATTCCAGGCCTCTGAGACTCTATTATGATGGAGAAAAGTTGGCAGATGCAAGGGTAATATAATATACTTCCTCACGTAAAGTTGCTTGTAAAAGATTTGGTTTGTTAAGAGAGAGAGAATAGCATGTAAAATATGTTGTAACAATTATCTGCCTAAGCAAGAACTGTCAAGACATTTTAGCTTTCATGCCCATCCAGAAGGACTGGTCCTGGCTTCTTAAAATATACTGACATTAATTCTAAGGCCATGTTCAACATGAATAAGAGTAAGCTGACTATGTTCATGAGCACAGCAATAAAAACATGAGCATTATTTTTTGTTTGGATATATTAATTTTTATTAACATTTTTATTTTATATTAATCACAGGTTACATACTTTGTATCCTAGCCGTAGCCCCTTCCCGCATTCCCTCCCTATCCCCCCATCCCTCCCTCATCTCCTCCCTGCTCCTTTCTAAGTCCACAGATAGGGGAGGACCTCCTCCCCTTCCATCTAACTCTGGCTTATCAGGTCTCTTCAGGACTGGCTGCAATGTCCTCTTCTGTGGCCTAGCAAGGCTGCTCCTCCTTCGGGGTGCGGGACATAATTTTTTTTAAAAAGGCTTTTATGTTATTTTTCCTACAAATTTTAAGACATTAGAAGCAAAATATTTATCTCCTAAAACGTAGAATATAAAAACAATATACTATTTAGAGCTTCAATCATCAATTTCATTATACCACATACCTACTCAAATAAAGTCTATCAATGATTTTGAAAACAGATTTGAATTCAACATGAGCCATGGAGAAGAGACCAGCAAGATGTGAAGAGGCCTCAGTCTGATTAGAGTACAAGCCAGTGAATTGGTGCTGGGTTCATTTAACACCTGTTTCTTCACATGCCACTAGAAGCCTCTTTTAATGTTATGTTTTTGAAAATTAATTGACAAAAGTGCATGTTCAAGATATTCAAAGGTAGATTTTGATATACATATATATTTACACACATCATTACAAACTAAGTTGTCACAATTAATCTAGTGAGTACGTTAATCCTTTTCCAGTTACCTTGTTTTATGTGGAGAAAATATGACATGTATTCATAGGAAATGTCAAGTGTATTACCATTAACAATAACCACTATACATCACATGAGTTTTATAGAACTTATTTATAAGCTCAGGTTTGTATACTTTAACCCAAATCACCTGTTTCTGTTTTAAGAGACTTCCTCTTGATGCAGTACTGTACCAAGTTATGTGCCTTTTCAAATCATATGAATTAAGTTCTAGTATAGCAGAACAACTTAGCCCCATCATAGTACCGTAGATTCATTTCATTGATTTGAAAAATTGCTCATGATAAGCAAATCAAAATACAATACAAAAGATAAATCATTAATTGTAGCAAACATATGACATATGACAGCAACAAGATCTCAATTCAAGTAAAATTAATAATTAATGGACTATTATTAATTGTGTGTGACTTCCAGGACAATTCATTTAAAAGGTAACTTTAAGCAGAACTCCTTCCCACACACACACACATTTTTTTTTGGTGTATTCACGGTTTTCTGCCTGTTCTTTCTTTCTTTCTTTTTATTAATCTCAGGTTATGTACCTTGTATCTCAACTGTAGCCCTCTCCCTCATTCCCTCCCAATCCCACCATCCCTCCCTCATCATCTCCCTGCCCCTTTCCAAGTCCACTGATAGGGGAGGACCTCCTCCCCTTCCATCTAACTCTAGCTTATCAGGTCTCTTCAGGAATGGCTGCAATGTCCTCTTCTGTGGCCTAGCAAGGCTCTCCTCCCTGGGGGGAGAGGGGAGGTTTGAAGAGCCAGCCATTGAGTTTATATCAAAAATAGTCCCTGTTCCCCTTACTGGGTTTATGTCAGAAATAGTCCCTGTTCCTACTTGGATACTAAACTACCATGGACTATATCCGAGCAGGAGTTCTAGGTTATATCCATACATTGTCCTTGGTTGGAAAACAGTCTCGTAAAAGACTCCTATGCCTTGATATATTTGGTCCTTGTGGAGCTCCTGTCCTCTCCAGGTCTTAATAACTCCCTTTTTTTCATATGATTCCCTGCACTCTATTGAAGATTTGGTTATGAGTCTTAATATCGGCTTTGATACACTGCTAGGTAGAGTCTTTCAGAGGCCCTCTGTGGTAGGCTCCTGTCCTATTGCTTGTTTTCTCTTACATCCAGTGTCCATCCCAATTGTCTTTCTAAGTGAGGATTGATCTTACCCCGGGTCCTCTTTCTTGTTTATCTTCTTTAGGTGTATAGATTTCAGTATGTTTATCCTATCTTAAAAGTCTCTATAAGTGAGTATATACCATGTGTGTCTTTCTGCTTTTGGGATACCTCACTCAGGATAATCATTTCTAGGTCCCACCATTTGCCTGAAAATTTCATGATTTCCTCATTTTTAATTGCTGAGTAATATTCCATTGTGTAAAAGTACCACAATTTCTGTATCCATTCCTCAACTGAGGGGCATCTGGGTTGTTTCAAGCTTCTGACTATTACAAATAAAGCTACTACGAACATGGTTGAGCAAATGTCCTTGTTGTACACTTGAGCATTTTTTGGATATATGCCTAGGGGTGGTATAGCTGGATCTTGAGGAAGCAGTATTCCTAATTGTCTAAGAAAGTGCCAAATTGATTTCCAGAGTGGTTATATAATTTTGCATTCCCACCAGCAATGAAGGAGGGTTTCCCTTTCTCTACATCCTCTTCAGCATGTGTTGTCACTTGAGTTTTTGATCTTAGCTATTCTGATGGGTGTAAGGTGAAATCTCAGGGTCATTTTGATTTGCATCTCTCTGATGGCTAAGGATGTTGAGCATTTCTTTAAGTGTTTTCTGCTATTCTACAATCATCTACCGAAAGTTTTCTGTTTAGCTCTGTACCCCATTTTGTAATTGGATTACTTGATTTGTTGCTGTTCAACTTCTGGAGTTCTTTATATATATTCGATATTAGCCCTCTGTCAGATGTAGGGTTGGTGAAGATCCTTTCCCAGTTTGTAGGCTGTCGTTTTGTTTTGATGACAGTGTCCTTTGCTTTACAGAAGCTTTTCAGTTTCATGAGGTTCCATTTATTCATTGTTGATTTTAGAGCCTGTGCTGTTGGTGTTGTGTTCAGGAAGTTGTCTCCTGTGCCAATGAGTTCAAAGCTCTTACCCACTTTTTTTTCTGACAGATATAATGTGTCTGGTTTTATGTTGAGGTCTTTGATCCACTTGGACTTTAGTTTTGTGCAGGGTAATAAATATGGATCTATTTTCATTTTTCTGCATATAGAGATCCGGTTGGACCAGCACCATTTGTTGAAGATGCTGTCTTTTTTTTATTGAATGGTTTTGGCTTCTTTATCAAAAATAAATTTCCATAGGTGCCCCACACACATTTTGACATCATACTATGTTCCACTAAAGAGGACATTTAGGAAGCACTCTTCAAGAATATGCTGAGTGAACAGGTGGGGCCTAAAATCATTCCAATAGATTTCTGATAATCAGAATAAATATATAGGAATTGTAAGATATTTTCCTCTAAATACTTACTTTTTAGGAAACCAAAATACTATGAAGCAAGTTGCTAGTATAATAAAACTGTAATTTCTTTATTCGTAAAAGAATCTATTTGTCTTCTTCACCACAGAATCCTTTGGACCTAGAGAGGAAAAAAAATGAAATTGACTCTTGTTGAGTTAAAATTCAAAGGAAAAGAAAGCAACCAGAAGAAAAAATAAAAGAAAAAAGGAAAACATCTCATTTTCACAATATCTAGATATTTTTCTAGAATCTGTATATTGTGACAGATTTTCCAAAAGTATTTGTCACAAGATATTTATTTATTCATATCTACAGTCTGTTATTTATAAGAAATTATATTGAAGTATAATATTATGGTAGCATAATTTTCTAAGACTGGAACACTAGTGATCAAAAATTTATAATATATAAAATTAGGTCAATGGGAAAATAGAAAATCACTTATAAATCACAATATACAGATTTTCTGAAAATGAATATCAACTTTTTAGAGAAGAATCTCTAAGGTTTTCATGTGACAGACTCATAGTTTGTTTCTATGTGAAGACAATATGTACTGTCTCTCATTTCCCTATCCCACAGTACGTAGATATGTAGACATTGGAAACAAATACGGAGATTGACAGAACAATCAGTACTATGTTTGACCTATCAATAATGAGTTTCATAATAAGACACTCCATGAATACGTACGTTTAGCCAATTAAGGCTTAAAACAACATCAAAAACCAGAGGAGACACAGTTATTAATCCCACTGGGAAGCAGCAATCACATTCAGTAATATTCAATATTATTGATCATATTAATTTATCTTTAGGGATCCCTTTTAATTTCAAGCTGGTGAAATCTATCTCTATAAAGTTAAACAGAAAATTTCACAGACTGGAAGTTAAATTTCCCTTTAACTATGTCAACATAAATGGATTTTGGGAAAATAATGATTATGCAAACATGGCAAGATGAAATAATTTCTTTGCCAACTGTTTAAGGGCAGCAAGGATGCAGAGGAAAATCATGCACAGGTTGGGTTACTTTTATGGTAAGACTCCCACCTGAATACATATAGAAATGGAGGAAGACACTTTGCCATTAGCATTAAGATATCTTACTTTATTTGCTTTGGAACAAAACCTGAAAAAGGAAAGCCTAAAACATGGGCACATGTAAGAGCCATTGATCTCTTCCTATTTTGGGAAGCAGATTAGAAAGTGCAAGTCATTTTTTAATTGATTCTGGCAAAGCTTGAAATTGGTAGAGATATACTAGCACTTTGGTTTATCATAAATGAAAACATTATATTTGTTGGGATCTCTGATGGGTGGGATTGTAGTATGCTGAGGCGTGAATTAGTCTGGTTTGAGGCTTAGAGTAAGGGAAGAAAATAAAGCAAACTCCTAGTAACTGTTGACATCTGTTAGTCCTCTGCTGTCATTTTAAGACATCAGTGTTGACACATGACAATTATAACAATACTGTGTTTTTCATTAGTCAACAAAGCAGTGTTGGTTACTTTTAATGCAATATGCTATTTTATTTCCCTTTGTCACATGTATTCCCACACCTTCAAACATTCCCTGACTTTCCAAACTCCTTTTTGAAATAGCAAAGGCAATTGGAATTTTCTTTTTAATATTGAGAAGTCCCTTAATCCTCAATATTTTTTACTGTAAATTTTTGCTATAAGTTTTTTTTACTGTAAACTTCTCAAAATTTTTTACTGTAAGGTAACTATGGGCCATATGTGACTTTAATATTAATCAAAAACAATTCTTTTCTTTCTTTCTTTCTTTCTTTCTTTCTTTCTTTCTTTCTTTCTTTCTTTTTTTCCTCTTGGAAAGGGAAGTACTCTGCCATTGTAATTTGTGAGTATAAACTGACAGAAAGCAGGTTGCTAGCAATCATCAAAACTTCTTACCCACTGACTTAAAGGTTAACAAGTAATGTTTTGGCAACTCCACTTTCTATTAAATAGAAAAATTTGTGTCTTAGTAAAGGCTTGTAGGTATTGGAACAACATTCAAGCATGCATTTCAATGTATTTGAGATTTAAAAAATAAAATAAATAAAACTCTCAGAACAATTTGACAATAAGGAATTTACTCCCCCTGGCAATGGTCAAAGAGACACCTTGTTGGTCTTGCACTGGTCAGAGGCAGAGCAGATGGCAGTCCTTTGTTCATCCTAGATTGATGCCTGGCTTGGTGTGCAAAGCTGCTTTCATGCCTAGGACACCTAAAAATCAAATAAAATCAAATAAAATCAAATCCAGGCAGTGTAACCTAGGAGCAGAAAGACAGACAGAAACCTGAATTCTGCCATGTTACAAGACATCCACAGACCTGCCCTTCACCCCATAGCATAGGAGGCCATAGACGCACTGTGTCCTGCCTACCACCACATTACAGCAGGGAGGAGGAAGACAGATAAGAGACCTGCAGACCCCAGACATGCTCTCCAGCGTATGGAACAGGCTGGCCACACACACCCTCTTGCCTTGTTGGCACTCCACTCAGTGCAGAGGTAGGATGCCACACAGGGACCCGTCAGTCTCATGGTCATCCTGCAGTGAGAGCCAAAGCAGTGTGCCAATATGTGGTGGTCAGATGGGAGAGAAAGAGAAGTGGAGTAGCTTTCACATTATGAAGAGAGATGGTGCTGGAGACTCGAGGGTGGAGAGGAGTAGCCTGCTGGGAGTGGCCAGCCCCACCACCTTGGGGCCATGGTGAGGTCCTAGTCCAAGCTGCCACTGAAGGGTATGTCTGGGCCTATGCCTACACAGCAGCAAGGCTCCGTCCCTGTGACTCATATTACCATTGAATCAGCCTCCTGGGACCATGTGGATGTCCAGGAGCTCTACAGAACTGGCCCCCTCCCTCACAAGATGCAGTGTTCCTGATAGCTGAGCACACCTGTTACCTAAAACAGCACTCAGGAGAGCAAGGTCTGGGCCTTGTGACACAGCACAGTGGAGCTGGCCTTGGGGGAGGGAGTGGGCATGAGGAGGCCCCAAGGGCATGAATGTGGAAAAGCTGTCCCTGCCTCCTTGCAATGGTAACATTGGTTGGCCTGGCTGGAGCAGTTCTGGAGAGCTTGCCCTGGTGGTTCACAAAAAGGAGAGCTAGTGAAAATCTGTAGCATCTGCAAATGATTTGAACAGGTGAAAGGGCCCGTCTTGTTGATCCAAAGCTGCAGGGTCTCTATCAGACAGAGCAAGCGCAGGATAACCAGGAGGAGGCCTGGTAATGATGCAATATTGGTGGTGTCACAGGAGCCAGAGATTGACTACCAGACCAATGACTCATTGCGATGAACACTTATAAGTGAAGATGTGTGGACAGAGTGATATACTGTGGGACACTCAGTGAAATACTACAGATTCCATGAGAAGGTGTTTTCTATGCTTTGCTTCTGTTTATTTGTGTGTGTGTGTGTTTTATTTTGAGGGAGAGGTTGCAAAGGTGAAGGGTGGATATGAGGAGTTATTTACTAAACAAATTGATTAATATAATTCATCCAGTTCTTCAGTAAAAGAACCAAAGAAAACAAACAAACAAAAAGAAACCCAAAACAACAAAAACAAAAAACAATATAGCATCAGCTCTCTCAAGAGTTACATATGGGGGTTACTTGACCAATGTGTCTTATCATTGAGTGTTGTTGTCTGGTCCAGTGTTGTTAGGACAGTTAAGAAGCACCTCCTTGGGATTATGGGAGGAGGAATAAGATATAGATTTCACTGGTGGGCTGGTGCTGGTGGGGCAAGGAACAGGAAAGATCATGTGTGTGGTGGGGGAATAATGGGCAAAATGGCTGGAACTGGGGGAAATTTTAGGGCAAAGTAAAAACCTAGCACAATAGAAACTCTACGGAATCTACAGAGTAACCCTCGCAAAAAATTCCTAGTAGTAGGAGATATGGAGCCAGAACCAGCCATCTTCTGTAACCAGGCAAGGCTTCCAGTGGAGGGTTTGGAATGCTAACCCAACCACAAAGCCTTCAACCTACAGTTTGTCCTGCATTAGGAGGTTCTGGGACTCGGGCCTAACATAATCGTCATCAGGGAGACCAGAGAGACTTCATCCAGCAATGGGTGAGAGCAGAATCCCAGAGTCAAGCTGACCTCAGGGAGGCCTGTGGAGAAGTGGGAGGAAGGATAGGAGGAACCAGAGGGATCAGGGACACCGCAAGAAACAACTGACCTGGACTCATGGAGATCGCAGAGATCATAGAGCCTGTAAGGGTCTGACCTTAGTCCTCTGTATATATGTTCTGGAGGAGTAGACTGGTCTTTTGTGGGATTTCTAACAGTGGGAGCAGGACTGTCTCCAACTCTTTTGCCTGTTTGTGAGACCCTTTTCCTCCTACTGGTTTGCCTTAACAAGTTTGATGTGATGCTATGTGCTATGCGTGGATTTATTGTAACTTGTTATGCTGTGTTTGTTTGAGGTCCCTGGTAGACTTACTCTTTCTGAGGGGAAGTAGAGGAAGGAGAGTGGGGGTGTCTGGGAAAGAGGAAAGGTTGAGGGGAAAGACTGGGAGGAGAGGAAGGGAAACTGCAGTCAGGATATAATATATGAGAGAAGAATTAAAAAGAGGGTGGCTGAGAGGAATGAAGCTCCTCTTGATTTATGCTCAGTTAAAGAAAGCAATCTACAGATTCAATGCAATTCCCAGCAAATTACCAACACAATTCTTTACAGACCCTGAAAGAAAAATTCTCAACATCATATGAAATAACAAGAAACCCAGAATTGCTAAAACAATCCTCTACAATAAAAGATCTTCCAGAGGTATCTCTGTACCTGATCCCAAGTTGTACTATAGAGCAACAGTAATAAAAACTGCATGGTACTGGCATAGAAACAGAATGGTGGATCAATGGAACTGAATAGAAGACCCAAAAATAAACCCACACACTTACAGACACCCGATTTTTGACAAACATGCCAGAACCATACAATGGAAAAAAGGTAGCATCTTTAACAAATGGTGCTGGTCTAACTGGATGTCAACATTTAGAAAAATGCAAATAGATCCATACTTATCACCCTGCACAAAACTAAAGTCCAAGTGGATCAAAGACCGCAACATAAAACCAGACACTTAAATCAGATAGAAGAAAAAGTGGGGAAGACCCTAGAACTCATAGGCACAGGAGACTACTTCCTGAACAGAACACCAACATCACAGGCTCTAAGAGCAACAATCAATAAATGGGACCTCATGAAACTGAAAAGCTTCTGTAAAGCAAAGGACACTGTCATCAAAACAAACGACAGCCTACACATTGGGAAAGAATCTTCACCAACCCTTTATCTGACAGAAGGCTAATATCCAGTATATATAAAGAACTAAAGAAGTTGAAAAGCCACAATCAAGTAATCCAATTACAAAATGGGGAACAGAGCCAAACAGAAAATTTTCGATAGAGGAATATAGAATGGCAGAGAGACACTTGAAATGTTTAAATCATTAGCCATCAGGGGAACGCAAATCAAAACGACCCTGATATTTCACCTCACACCCATCAGAATGGCCAAGATCAAAAACTCAAGTGATAACACAGGCTGAAGAGGTTGTGGAGAAAGGGGAACCCTACTCCATTGCTGGTGGGAATGTAAACTTGTACAACCACTCTGGAAATAATCTGGCACTTTCTCAGACAACTAGGAATAGTGCTTCCTCAAGATCCAGCTATACCACTTCTAGGCATATATCCAAAAGAGGCTCAAGTACAAAATAAGGACATTTACTCCACTATGTTTCTAGCAGCTTTATTTGTAATAGCCAGAAGCTGGAAACAACCCAGATGCCCCTCAACTGATGAATGGATACAGAAATTGTGTTATGTCTACACAATGGAATATTGCTTAGCGATGAAAAACAAGGAAATCAGGAAATTTGCAGCTAAATGTTGGGAACTGGAAGGATCATCCTCAGTGAGCTATCCCAGAAGCAGAAAGACACACATGGTATACATTCACTCATATAAACATATAATATAGGACAATCCTACTAAAATCTGTACACCTAAAGAAACTAATCAAGAGGGAGGACTCTGGCTAAAATGTTCAATCCCCAGTCAGAAAAGCAAAGGGGATGGACATTGGAAGAAGGAGAAAACAGGGAACAAGTTAGGAGCCTGCCACAGAGGGCTTCTGAAAGGCTCTGCCTTCCAGACTATCAAAGCAGATGCTGAGACTTATGGCCAATACTTGGGCAGAGTGCAGGGAATCTTATGAAAGAAGTGGGAAATAGTAAGATCTGGAGAGGACAGGAGCTCCACAAAGAGAGTAACAGAACCAAAAAAATCTGAGCACAGAGGTCTTTTTTGAGACTGATACTCCAACCAAGTACCTTGCAGGGAGATAACCTAGAACCCCTGCAGAGATGTAGCTCATGGCAGTTCAGTATTCAAGTGGATTCCATAGTAATGGGAACAGGAACTGCCTCTGACATGAACTGATTGCCCTGCTCTTTGATCACTTCACCCTGATAGGGGAACAGCCTTACTAGGCCACAGAGGAAGACAATGCAGTCACTCCTGATGAGACATGATAGACTAGGATCAGAGGGAAGGAAAAGAAGACCTCCCCTATCAGTGGACTTGGGGAGGGGCATGTGTGGAGAAGGGGGAGGAAGTTAGGGATTGGGAGGGGAGGGAGATGGGAGCTACAGGGGGATACAAAGTGAATAAAGTATAATAAAAATATAAAAAAGAACTAAAAAAAAATTTGTGGAGGATGGGTTACTGCAAACTTTTTGTGAAGACAAGAAATGCTTCGGTGACTTCAATATTTATTTGCAGAGTTTTCTTCCTTTTCTATAAATATCTCAAAGCAATAATGACCTGGAACTTATTGAGAATGATCTTGTGAGCTGATGAACTGCTTTATGTCTGATTTCCTTAAAGCATCCTATAGAGTCCTGTTCATGAACATCAATGTTCAAAAAAAAAATCATTACTGTTTTGCATGCTTTCTGTCATCAAAAAAAGAAATTAATTGGAAAAAACATAAAAATTTAAATTAATTCCAGCCAAAAAGCAAACTGAGTCATCCTTGGCCTTTTGAAGATCCAATCCAATTTTATAGAGGTGAGCTTTACTTTTTCTTTGCCTTACTTATTGGTCTTTATCTAACTGTTTTGAAAGTGAGCACAGCAAAGTTGCTGCTCTTTGTACATATAGCTTTCAACTCTATATGAAGAATATCAATTTGTATTCTATAGCATACACATACACACATTCATACACACACTCATGTACACAAATACCATACTCTCTCACACACACAAACACACAAACACAATTATGTACAATTGTTACTTATACTTAGAAAAATCTCACTATTTTTTTTGAGTAATTATGAAGAGATTTTAAGTCAATAATCAATTTCTAGGCCAAGTGTTTTCTTTTCTCAAGCAGTTTCCAAAGTAGTATTCTTATATGAACACGTTCTTTCCTCAAAGCTATTTCTCTATCATCAATCCATCCATCCACCAATCCATCCTTCCACTATCCATATATCCATCCATCCATCTACCTACCTACCTACTTACCCACCTACCCACCCACATAACTACCTACCTATTGCTCTGCTAACAATGAAACCAGAAGCCTTGTCCATACTAACCTTCACTCCTTGTCCAAAATCACTTATCATAGATGTGATTTTACATATCGGTATCGGTTTTTTAGACTACTCTGTCTCTTGGATTGAGTTTTACACACTATAAGAAGACATATTAAGCCTGTTTTGTTTTATTGTTTTCAGCTTAAGATCGGGAGGAGTGCTGACACGGTCTTATTATTTTGCTAAATCTTTCATAGGGAATGAAGATTGATCAAACTGAATAATCCTGAAAATTAGGGAAACAAATCAGTGATGGATTGATTTCACAGTGTTTGATCATCTATTTACCTAAGTTCTGAATAACAAGTCTGTAAAAGAACTCCTCAGAAGAACTGTTGATCATTTTTCTTTAGTAGATGTTGCTACATTAAATTAAGACCCATCACATATTCTTATATAAGCACTAAAATTTATCTATATAAATATATATTATGCATTAATTGTTCCACAAAAATATAAACATATAAATTAACTTGAATGAGTCATTATTTTGACATGTACATTCTTTGTATTACATGACCTCAAGTGTTACATAATGTTGTTGAATCGTTTATGCTTGCTCCCTGCTCTTGCATGCTTCTGTTTCAATGACTCTGAAGAGGCACACCCACTTTCCATTTATTCAGTAGTGGTCACTAAGGTTGGAAAACAATCTCCTTAGTCAGTAGAAACATGATTATTTTCCCTGTGGGATGATGATGCTTTCTGGTTTCTTTAACATGAACAGATTTTTCTAAGATATAAACAAATACTCTGTTGACAATGTTCTAACTTTTCACTAAAGTTAAAATGCCTGGAACCATTAATGAGTAACGTGTTAAGATTATTAACATCACTAATAGCTAATTAGTTTGACAATTTGGCTCATCAGTGCATGGATTTTTACCATATTCTGGATAGTTGGTGACTTTCTCAGCTGGGTTTCTGCAGTATGCTCAAGCTGTGCAATTGTAAGAATGGCCGTGAACTAGAAAGGCCCTGGAAACAGACCCCACAGTGTGTGCAAGGTGGCCTGCACCTTGTGCAAAAGACTGTGCCTTGCAACCTGTGTTTTCTTATTCTTAAGGTACCTTCCACCTTCATCAACACCCACTTCACCCTGATTTGACTTAAACACAGCTGTGACTAAGAGCAACCTTAGAGCATTATTAGCTCTTGTGACTGCTTAATCATGCAAGTGCAGTGCTGAGATGGGAAATTCAAGTGACATCCTAGGTTCTACTTAGTTGCTAATAATAGAAGATACACCTCAAGGAGAAATCCTGGAGATATATCAAGAAATAATTATTCCTCTTCGCTTACAGGTCATGAGAGCTTGTGTGTCATTACTTTTAACAGCTCTCCGACCCATGTGGAGAATCCTCCACTTTGATATCTAGATGACAGTTGGTCAACCAAATATACGTAGTAAGATAGTATTAATTAATTAATCTATCAATTAATTATATACAGAGGACATTCAAAGAAACATTTGTCCTCCCACATTTACATTAAACATATTAATGCAATGCAGACATTATTGTCCTCTGTTATATTTTTAAGGTCTAGAAAATCTAAGGTACTAATGCAAACTGACTGAGTTTGTAACTACTTTGTTAACTATGAGTATTCATGATTTGAGACAGATACAAAGGTCAAAAACAAAACAAATTCTCCTTCCTCCAACTTAATGTATATGGTGGTTTATAAGCATGGAGAGACTGACTCCAATTATCTTTTTTCATTTACCTTTTAATATTTTAATTGGACATTTAATCCTCAAATCTTGTTCCTAAAACTATTTACCTGTGCTTTTTTTATAACATTTAAAAAATTTTATAAAGATTATACAATTTTATGGAACCTATATTTTATATTAGATTGTGAACAAATTGTGGCTAGATTTATTTAATTCATTATCAGTTTACCTTGAGTTCTTAACAAACGGAAAGAGTTCAGAACATCTATTTATCTATGACCTATTTATGTGTGTATCTATCTCTATATTTTTCTGTCTATCTATTTATATATCTACATACCAGTGCATGTATATATGTATGTACATATATACCGTAGACTATCTATAGACAATTAAAAGAAATGTATGATCCTATATGGCTCAGAAAGGTCATAAATCATTTTTATGAGAAGGTATTTCATCATTTAATAAGTGTTTCTTTACTATGCCTATGTGTCTAGGCATAATATGATGTCTTTGGCATATTTTTTTTACTGATGTGAATAATGTAGACATGTTTTCTATATCAGCATAAATAAACACAAATTATTTAACAACATTTTAAAGTAGGATTAGTGAATATATATTCTGAAGAAACCACAAGAAATTATAAAATTGTCTAAAACAAAAGGGCCTGACATAAATATAGAGAAAGTAAAGGCTATAGGGGTTATGAATTAGTATAGAAGGAAAAATCTGAATGCTTCAGAGACAGAAATAGAGGTAGAAATTGAAGGAACATTTTTTCATTTATTTATTTTCCAATTTATTCAGTTTGTATACAGATTGTAGCCCCCTCCCTCATCTCCTCCCAGTCCCACTCTACCTCACTCTTCTCCTATGCCCCTCCAGTAGTCCACTGATAGGGGAGGTCCTCCTCCCCTTCCAATTTGACCTTATCCTTTCAAGCCTTATCAGACTGACAGCATTGTCTTCCTCTGTGGCCTGGCAAGGCTACACCACCCCACCCCCCAGTGGGAAGCGATCAAAGAGATTTATTTGGCCCAGAGGGACAAAGAGCAGGTAATAAGAGTCAAAGAGAGGAGGCAGAGGGCAAAGCAGAAGGGGAAGGGAACAAGGGAGAGGAGAGGAGTATTTGTTCTAGAGTTGGGAAACAGAGGACTGCCTCTGCATAGACAGGAGACAGATGTAGCACATAGAAAATCGCCGGTTTATAAAGGTAAAAGGGGAATCCCGTGTTGGGATGAAGTGTTTAATTTTAATTGGGGCAACTATTAATTAGGACAACTAAAGGGAGCTTCTGATTGCTGAACTTTAATACAATGACCTTGGCAGTTGGCCTCAGGAGGAGAAATTGGCCAAATAAGAGAATAGACCTTAGTGGCTAGCTTTAGGAATGTAATCTAACCATTTTGTTTGTTTGTTTGTTTGTTTGTTTGTTGTTGTTTTTAACAAAGTAGAGAGAGTGGGTGAGAAGGGCAAGGGCAGCCAGAACCACGTGATCCAAGTGAACTAGTGTCCCTTCAGACCAGGCTTTGTTGGGTTAGAATGTTCAGGTATTTTAAATAATAACTCCTCATCTTCAGTAGGGCAAGAGCAGGGGACAAGGAGGATTTTCAGGAAAACTGGTGGCATAAGCTCTATAGCTTTTGTGTTGCATACAAAATGGATTGAGGGAGGAAAACAGTGAATGACATGAAGGAGGAAAGTCAAGAATTAAATATATTGATTACAAGTATCAGCTGACAAATGGTTTAGGGGGTAAAAAGTAATATTGTGAGTACACAACAAGAGCCTTAACTAAAGCCCAGTCTTTTGTAATACCCTCCTTCAATATGATTAAAAAAAAAAAGGTATATTTGCCCTTCAGAAATTCAGGTCTGTGAAGCATCAAAATAATAACTGCTTCTCAGAAATCTCATGACTAGGTCCCAACTTAAAACAAACAAACAACAACAATACTATTTCAGGTAGGTGAGTCACCTTGTAGTGAGAGAAAATCTGATATTATTTACACTATTTTAATACCTATCTCATGTAAATGAAAAAGGTAAAGGTACTTGAAGGCCAAAATCTACTGAAGAAACAAACTATTATTGAAGTATATTAAAGGTGGGAGCCAAGGATGTTTTCATGATCCCAGTTCCAAAAATTACAACGGAACATGTATTAAGATCCAGGTGAGAGTAAGTTTCCCTACAAGCCAGGAAATCAAAAGGAGATGAAGGATAACATTCAAAGATCCTTACGACAACAGCGTAGAAAGAGAAACAAATTATTATGGCACCAAATACCTTCAGCTCCACAGCTGTGAGAGAGAAAATTGCCCTTCTGCAGGGAAAACAGTGAACATAAATGCCTCTGCCACAGCTATTATTTTAGATTCTGGAATCTTAGACTCTTGAAAGTTTCAAAGGATTATAATCTTGAAGCTTAACTGTAACTAACCTGACGTCAAGAGGATTCTGGTTTTGGAAAAGGAATTTACATTATCTTCTGTTCAAACTGCAGGATACTGTGGCTGAAAATCGTTTTGAAAGGGGACCATTGGGTCTGAGTGTGGACTGCTCTAGATATCAGAATCTCATGGGACTCCCAAGTCATTTTTCTATGTTGGATCAGAAGAACTCTCTCATATATTAAATGGTTGTTGAAGTGTGAATTTGACACAAACCTAGTGAGAATGCTGTAGGTTCCCAAGCAGCACCACTGACTAAGGAAAAAATATTCAAGTAGATGAGCCTATGGCGACATTTTACATTCAAATGACAACATCATTCAATGACATTCTCATAATAACAGAAAAGGTAACTTTATAACTGATGGAAGCACAAAAACTCTAGAACAGAGAAAACAGTCTTGAGGGAAAAGCAATGCTAGGGCTATAGAACACCTTAATTAAAGGTATGTTGCAGAACTATAGTAAACAAAGCAGTATGGTATTGACCAAAACACACAGTGCAATGAAACAGAATAGAGAACCCAGAAATGGGCTGTCAACATGTAGAAGACTCATCTTTGTCTCCTTCCTTTCACTCTGTACAAAAATCAACTCAAAATAGATACAACGCACAAGTATGAAAATTGAAACTAGGTGGGAAAAAGGTTAAGGGATATGCTTTCTCATACTGGTACAAGCATCATTCTCTGGGCAGGTTTTAAATGCACAGAAACAAAACATGAATTGATAAATGTTAGGAAATCCAACTACAAGATAGGAAGACAATTTTGCTAGCTATTTAGCTGACTGAGGGTTACAACTCAGCACAGGTATAAAGAACAATGTACTCGGTTCCATTGATCCACCTTTCTGCTTCTATGCCAGTACCATGCAGTTTTTATTACTATTGCTCTGTAGTACAGCTTGACATCAGGGATAGAGATACCTCCAGATGATCTGTTGTTGTAAGGATTGTTTTGGAAATTCTGGGTTTTTTGTTTCTCTATATGAAGTTGAGAATTTTTCTTTCAAGGTCTGTAAAGAATTGTGTTGGCATTTTGATGGGAATTGCATTGAATCTGTAGATTGCTTTGGACAGGATGGCCATTTTCACTATGTTAATCCTACCCATCCTGAGCACGGGATATCTTTCCATTTTCTGATATCTTCTTCAATTTATTTCTTCAGAGACTTGACGTTTTATTCAAACAGATCTTTCACCTGCTTGGTTAGAGTCACCCCAAGGTACTTTATGTTATTAGTGGCTATTGGTTGTTTTATTGAAAATACATACAACAAATGGTGCCATGTTTACAGAAACCTGAGACAAGTGATGCTTAGAATAAGCATCACAATGCAACATCCAGATTGAAACCAGAAAGTGGAGTAGAGAAATCAGCATTTAAATGAATAAGGGTAAATTGTACATATTCCACAAGAGCATAATATGAACATGAGTCAAACAAAGTGTAGTGGTGTACAGTGTAAAGCCCAACACTGGGGCTGTGTGAGTTCAGGGCCATCCTGGTGTATATAAAGTGTCCCCAAACAACCAGGGCAACATAGACAGATCAGTTCAGGAGGAGGGGAGGAGAAGGAGGAGCAGGAGGAACAAGAGGAGGAGGAAGAGGAGAAG
>CM053757.1:30703868-30734689 GCA_028658305.1 Pachyuromys duprasi | reverse complement strand
GAAGAAGAAGAAGAAGAAGAAGAAGAAGAAGAAGAAGAAGAAGAAGAAGAAGAAGAAGAAGAAGAAGAAGAAGAAACAAAGAAAATGGCTCAGTGTTGGCAGAAATAGATAGCCTTCCAGGAAAAAATATGAAAGCTCACTGTAGAAATTCTCAAATAAATAATTAAGGAATTTGGTAATTGAGATAAAGAGTTCAAAAACAAATTCTATTATAAATTATCTCTTTAATTATATCAAATACATATAGACTTTAACTATGCATCTTTCGAAATCAAGATTTATATGATGTATTTGGTTTCCTATGTTTTCATGTCACTTTATGTATATTATTTCATGTGTTCATTGTAAGAAAAGCAGTCATATTGTTTCACTGATTCCTTATAAACAAAATTACAATGATGTTATTTGGTAACATCTACATATATAGTATATCACAAAAATATGTATCTAATATTATCATTGACCTGACACGATTTCTTGATTTACCTGTTACATGTAACAAACTGGCTTATACTCTTGCTGAAATTTCATAGGTGCATGAATCTTGTAAAAACTAAAAATAATAATATAAATAAATAATTTTAAAACATTGAAATACTATATCCCAAGCTCTATATTACATAGATATTAGTATTTGTTAAAGTAATAAATTTGATGTAGTTCTAAAATTATGATAATAAATATTCAATACCATTAGCTATTGGGAAATGCAAATCAAATCATAATATACCATTTTAGCCCACATTAAATGGTTAGTATAAAAAATAATAAATACTGGTAAATGTGGGGGAAAAAGAATGTTTATACACTGTTCTTCAGAAAAAAAAATTAGTGAAATCACTACTGAAAAAATTTGGAATTTTACCCAATGATAACAAATTACCACATACTCCATTCCCCAATCTTATTTCCACATTTACCTTATATTAAGTCAGTATATAAAAGAGATAATTACATACCATAGATCTTTGTTGCAATACCATAGCTAAAACATAAAATTAGCCTAGATGCCTCCTTCTCTCCCTCCCTCTCCAACTCCTTCTCTCTTTATCTATCATCTACATGTACCATCTATTTGCACCATGTGTATATGTAGCATTAGTCAATTATAACAATGCAATATTATTTGCAGCAAAGTGTATGTGACTTCAGGATGTGTTCTGTGAAATAAGACAAGTACAAGAATTCAGGAATCATGCTTTTCTTTCATTTCTAGAAACAAAATTTGATTGACTTAAATGTTATTCAGTTATGAAAATGGTGTTGTGTTGTATGTAAAGGTTGCAGAAAAGTGGATAGATGAGGTCAGTGAATAGCATATATATGTGTATAAAATATATGTATATTCCTCTACTACGGAAATGAATTGGATTAATAAGCATTAAAATGTGTTCAAAGCTACACACACTTTCATGGAAACATTTTAATTCTCACAGTTTTAGAAACAATTGATTTTTGCTTTTCTTTTTACCAACACTGTTAAAATCTAAAATTATATTTGATATAATCATAATTCTTTTAAAAAGGTAAAACTAATATGAAGAAATATTTTTATAATAGGAGCTATGAAAACTATGTTTCCCAATGAATCTGCTGCAGGTAGCAGAGAGAAGCACTAGGCTTGGTGTAGACTTCGGAAACCTCAAAGCCCACCCTAAGTGACACTCTTCTTGTAACAATGCCTCTAGTTCGACAAAGCCACACCTCCTAATGGTCCCAAGCCTCTTAAGCAGTTCTGCCTCCTAGTGACTGGGAATTCAAGTAGATGAGCCTAAGAGAGCCATTCTTATTTAAAGCACCACAGCACAATAAATGATGGGCTTTGCTAGACTATTACCTCAAGCTTTTAATCACAGCACATGGGAGGCAGAGGCATACAGAGCTCTGTGAGTTCCAGGCCAATATAAGCTATATTGTGAGACCCTTTCAAACAAACAAGCAATCAAACAAATAAACGAACAAAATTTTGTAAAAAATTTGTACACATATATCATTCTACTTTGTTTTTGATACACCCATTTCTTGTGGTTATTTTTCCACCCCATAAATAGTCCAACTTTTGATTTTTAAACACACACACACACACACACACACACACAACCACTTAGATTCTGAACATGAGAGAAAAATGAGAGAATGGTGTATTGGTCCTACTGAGTCTAATTTACTTTTCTTAATATCACAATCTATCTCTTTTCCTGCAAATATCATAATTTCATTCTTTTTAATGACTGAATAAAATGTTCTTATATTTGTGTGCCACATTTTCTTTATTTGCGTATCTACTGAGGGATATATAGACTGATTCTATGTGTTGGCTATTGTGAATAATGCAGCAATAAACTTGACTGTGCAAATATGCCAATTAAATATGATTATTTTCAATGGAGGACTTTGTATGTCCTCAACAGGTCTTCTAGCACTCCTAGCCCCTGACACATGTGTAAGATTTTTTAAATTTATACTTAAACAGATTATATGGAAATGGCATGACCTATTCTGACTTAGACCATTGAAAATCACAGAAAGCATGAGAATATCAAAGACTTTGAGAATTTATACTGTAAGGAAATATGATTTACGTGAGATAGTCCCAAATGCATTCATCCTTTGTTTATTGAAGTCACACTCTTAGCTTTTCTGGGCGGCACCAGCAGAAGCAGCATTGCTCACATCCAGATATTTGGAATAGAGGCATAGCAAGTTTTCTTCATCCTATGTTTTTTTTTTTCGCATCTTAATCTTATACACAGCTTTTTAGGCAAAGGCAAATAAATGTATGAACACATTAAGTGATAATCCTCATATTGCTTCCTGGGCAGTGATATATTTAAGGCAGTATGATCTGGGAAAAGCATTTGCAAGTTTCCACATTCATACTGCTTAACTTCCTTCATAGGTAAATGGCTATTGTCAGTAAATTAAATAATCAATCGGCACACATTTTTCTATTTCATTATGCATTCTATAGGACTAGCTTAGAATTTGCCTTGAGAAATTTGCAATTTAATTGAGGCAACTAGGACATGGATACACTGACAATTATATAACTGTGCAATGCTAAATATGCATTATCAGAGATATCACCAGGCTCATGATGTGAGCTCCCAAGCAATGAGGTCATGTTGAGGTAGCTGTAACATGAGGTGTCAAGGGGGATTCTAATAGCCATATACACTGAAGCATATATTATCGCTCAGTTTGCCATAAATCAAAAGGAAATGGCATAATTCAGCAAAGCAAGCTAAAACACATTTGCAATTGGGTGTTGAAAGACTTTTTCTGCCTCTATTATTATTGATGAAAAATATGTTAGGCAGATGATCACTCTACCTTTGAAGAAAAATAGTCAATGGAATAAAACATTGCATACACTAGTCCAATGTTTTATTCCATTGACTATTGTTAAATGGGCAACCAGGGGAGCAAGCTTAGCTTATTGTCTATGTTCACATTAAAGGAAGAACACATAAAAGACACCGTTTATTTATGTGAAGCTATGTGTCAAGAGAGGGAAAAAGGAACTGCCCAGTGAAGCAATTTTAAGTTTTACCTCAAAGGTAAAACTTAGTTAGAGATTAAAGTGTAATTAGAGAATAAAGCTTCTTGCCAAAGAGACAGTTCTCTGGTTCTATACTTCGTGAATTAATTTTGTTAGAGAAACTGCTAAGAGGGAGATAAAGCCAGATGGAATCACTATGTTATTTACATAGGAGAGATGACATGCACTTATAATTTTGAATATGTAGGTAGCATTCTTTGGCATACCCGGAGGAAGATTTGTACTTTGCATACATACAATTAGAGGCTGCAGAAGTTTTCTTTCCATAATTGTAAACGACATTAAATCGGAGATTATCTTTAAGTAACATATGTGGGAGCTCGGCAGAGAATGCACTAAGTAAACAGGGTTCTCAAGGTTCCTTTACATTATTCTAGAAATCTCACATTTCAAAAAACCTGTGAAACTCCAGAATGACACATGTTAGTGCATATCATCAGGTAAAATATAGAGTAGATGGGTGTTTAGTTTTTTTTTTCTTTTTTTTTTTACATATGTAAGTTTGACTTAAAAAAAAACAAGCTATGTGTTATCTCTTGAATTAATTTTAAGACATAACTAAATTGTTCTACTTCGCTGAATGAAGAATCATACCACAACCTAAAACATTGTGCAGGACTTTAATAGTGTAACTTGTACAGCAATATAACAGTTCTAAATATGGTACAAATAGCTTCATATTTATTTCTCTTCCTTGGTCATATTTTTCTGAATGATCCTTGTGTTTGTGTTGAAGATTTTTATTAGAGTAGTTGGGCCTGGTCTGTTTTTGCTTCTTTTGATAAGGTTGACAAACTATGGAATAAATTTCATTGGTCAAAGGTGTTTATACTTGACCATATAGTATATGTTCTGCATTTAAAATGACTCTGAGAATTATGACACTTTGAATTTGTGCAACTTCCCAGCTTAGTAGAAGAAAATAACTACTGAAAAATACTTCCTTCCAAATCAAGGCATTAGACTCTGATGTGTATATAGAAAGAGAAGCGAAAACATATGTGGGTACATAAGACAGGAGTCTTCTAAGTGAATGTTACCATCAGAAATTACAACTTGAATCCAAATGCTCTTGTCTGTCAAACTAAATTTGGCTGGGGAGTGAAAAATTTCTGGATGTGTTATGCAGATTTATGCAAATACTTTACATCCTGACTCTTCACACCCTTTTCACATAATTTCTTTATTGGCCTCCTTGCAGTTAAAATAATGTTTATCCTACAAAGGCTCATGACTATGTGACCCATGCGACAATGAGGAAGCTTAGAGTTAGTATGATATCTTTGAACCTGAATAAATCTCTGACTTTACAGATGGTAAAATAAAAGTGATTATATTTATTGTGAAAGCAAATACTCTCTGTTTAAAGCATTCTGCTGTCATTTAAGTCAAATTTGACTTAAATAATTTGACACCATTTTATTTATGTCTGTTTTACATTACTTCTTAATTAGGTAAACATTGTTAAATTTATTTTAAAACTTCCACTTTTCCTACAGAAAAAATACATAAAAAACATATATCTGAACTTTAGTTATGTTGGAAAAAGTAGTACATCAGAAACCAACTGTCATCCATAAATTAGTAATTTGAAGAGTTTTAAATTACATCTAATTTAATATTTAAAAGTATATATTTAGAGCAGTCTATTTTACTTGCTTATTACACATTTGTTTGTATTTCCATTCTTCAAAGCACTTTTCTCTCTGTATTCCTTTCTTGAATTACAGGCCACTTCTCATTATACTTCACACTGTAAGGTTTACAGAAAATTAAAAGACGCCTACAAAAGAGGAATATAAAGGGATGTAATTTGAGGGGTTATAAGTGGCATCTTTTTACTGTAATAAAACAAGCAAGGAATAAATAAAACTGAATTAAACTCAAGTCCATTAATGTAATATAAAACAACTAATAAAAAAAAAGACTCAAAGGATTTAATTGCCAATCTCTGAACAGTGTCCTCTTGTGCAATGGATGTGTGGCTGAATTGGGAAACCTTGAAGTGCTCTTCAGAGAGCCAAAGTTGACAGTGTCTCTGCAGGTATGCAAAGGAGAATCAAGATGTCTCCATACATAACTGAGTTTCTTTGCATTTATGTGACTTCAGGAGAAGAAAAGATGCTGGAAAACATTGAGATAAAGACCCATTGTAAACTTATTTTGCTTTCAGTGTCCTGATCTCCAAGACATAAAGCCTGGGTTGAGGAGAATACTGGAAGGGTTAAAGCAGCTAGAAGGCAGAAACTGAATCCACTATCGAAGAGTCAAATGCTTCTTCTTCATTGAATTGTTCAACTTCTTCAGTTTTCATCGATGTGAACATGTGTAACAGCTGTTGTGATACAAGTGACTGATGCCATAAAATCACACTGTGTGGCAGATCCCACTTGGAAGGTTTATTGGGGAGGGGTAGACAGAGGCTGCCTCTGGGTGAGGGTGGATAGAAGAAGGGAGGGAAGAGAGGAGGGACTAAGGGGACATAGTACACACACAGGAAGAGGGTTTGCAATGTGTTGCATCTTAGCAGCTAGTTATGGATAATTTGTCTCTGAGTCTCTGAGGTAGGCTCTAGAGATGCCCTCAATGAAGAAATTCAGAAACTAGCCCATTAAGTGTTCTATATATGTCAGTAAAGCATCTTCTATCATGAGCAAAAGAAACTACACACTAAACACCAAATAATCAACAAATACCAAGAAGCAGTCAAAAACACTCAAGAGTTAAATGGAAGCACAAAATTAGGATTAGCTGAATCTAGGGCTGACTGGCCATGTAATTAGGCAACTAATTAGGAAAAATAATTAGCATTGAAAGACTTTCAGTTCTTCGATGCATTGGAGAATTTATATCCTTCGAAAAAACTCTCAGGAATCTTCAATAACAGAAAACATTATACAGAGCTGAAAATCTGAGGGTTATAAAATACCATCTAGTAAGCAGTCATAGCCTCTATTATTTACCTGTAAATTAAGAATTAACAAGCATTGTGAGATGACTCAGCAGGATAAGGCATTCCCTGCTGAGCCTGATGGGCTGAGTTTTTGATGCCTGGACTCACATTATAGAAGAAGAGAACCAGGGCCCAGAAGTTACTCTCAGACCCACAAAGTCATGTTTTGACCCACGTGAACTTTTAGACTCATGATCTTGGTAGTTAGGGAGAGGGATGTCTCAAAACCAGGGAACTGGGAAGGAATCCCACCCTCAGAAATAGGCAATAAGTGGGAAACTTAGGTTTTTGATCGACAGGGGTACTTATATGGAGTCCATTTGACCCATGAGAGGAGGATCCAAGTTTCTTTAAGCTTACAGTAATCATTTTAAGTTTTTGAAAAGAGACAAACTTCAGACATGTTAGCGTGGTTTAAACTGAAATCGACACTGTAAAGAACAGTAGACACACATCTTTTTGTCATAGCATAGCAGAGGTTTGGGAAACAATTTGGATTAACATCAGGAAATAATTTTACAATTGAACTTATGTCAAGCAAGACCTTCTCAGGAACACAGACGAATAAATTTAATGGTTAATATGGAGTGGCAATGAACCTGCCTACTTTTTTATTTAAGACGGGAACAAAAACCAAAAGAACAGAAAAGGACTCATGCTGAGGAGTAAAGGGAAAATATTGAGTTGATAGATATAAGTGTCATTAAAGACATGAAATTAAAAAACTACTAAATGGAAGAAAAATAAATTACTTTAAAACAATCCCGTTCTCTTCAAAAGGTCTTCATTTTAATGACCACTGTGAAACGCTATCCAGAAAAGAGATGAATTAATCAGATAAAGGACACTTTTGTGATTTTTTTTTTATCTGCTAGAAAAAAACAGGGAGACAGAAGACACCAGAGATAAACAGCACCTGCTCACCCTGCCACTTTCTGACTTCAGTATTTTTGATTACTGGAGTAAGTTACAACCAAAATATGTCTGTCTGTCTGTCGTAGATAAATGGCTTTATACTTTGATAATTATCCAAATAATTTTTGACCATGCTGCAGTTAATTTACTGTTGATTGCTTAAGATTAAGATATGACAGAAATTATTATTTAAAAACACTGAGAATCATTTTAGTGTGATATAATATTGTTTCTTGGAAAATGTTTTTCAAATGCTATCAATGTCCACTAGGCATTTTTGTATATGCTTTCAAATTAAAAAAAAAAAACCACATCATTTCTTTGACAATTTTCTACATTTTTTTATTTAGTCATAATTGTCCTGTCCCTTTTACTCTTCCTATATTTATCTCCCTTTCTTTCCCAACACACTTTGTGTTTGTTTGTTTGTTTTCTTACTTCAAGGCTAGTTTGTGCTGTTTAAATAGTCTTGCATATGTGGCCTTTCCCTGCTGTGAGTACTGAAGTTCCTGACACGAATTTGTATTAGTCGTTAATTCCGTGTAATAAATGATGTGTGTTTTCCATGGTAAAAATGAAAATAATGTAAAACAAAACAGAACAAAAAAGATTTTAAAAACAAACATTTTTTTTAAGAGCTAAAACCAGGCCTTGTTTAGAAGTGTGGATTCATGCTTGTTAATCCATCTGTGCATGATGGGGTGAGGTCTAGAATGATTCTGAGTAAATTTACTGGAAGCTAGATCCCTAAAGCAGTAACAACACCAAGAAGGAACCATGCTTCATTTCACATACTGTTGTGTCTTTTTAATGCAGTATGCTACTAATCATAGAAGTGTGAGATACCAATTTCATAGGAAATGTTCCCTTATAGCAGGACAGATAGAGCTCTCTGGTACAAAATTCAAAAAGTGGTAATAAAGTTTACTTAGGCAAAAATTAAAAACAACCAATAAAAACCATGGTAACTATACAAACTTTATCAGTATTTCTAATTTATTTCATCTAAGTGCAAAGCAATACATATCCAATTTGGGCTCAAAAAAAGCATATAGAAATAAATGTAAACATCTCCCTTTTCCCACAATCCCCGTTTCTCTATACTCCCATTCTTAGCAGATAGGTATTTTCACATTTTACCCCCAGTGAATTGATGTAATTATTTCCTATTCACAAACATCCCAAGCTGATCTTGGGTACAAAAACAAATGGAACTAGTCTGTGTACTAAGAAAATTTGTTATGTTCACTACACATGTTCAAACAAATATTCCCTTCTCACTGCTTTGATCTACACGAATACAGCATCTTTAGCATCATACAGTGAGCCGTTACATTTCAAACCCAGGACAAATGGCTGATGTGTCTATTAACATATCAAAGCAGACCTAGCTTTCAGGTTCTCTCAGCATCCCTCAGTCCCTACCTGATACTAGCCTAGAGTACTCTTGGCTGGTATACTTGAGCCAACCTACCCCTGCATTAAATTATTCAGCCCAGGAGTTGGAGTCTCCTTGTCCAAGAGGTTCTCCTCAATATAATCCAGTCATTTCGGTTACCAGAGGGACCTTTTTTGTACCTTTGGCCTCCTGGATGCTGCACCTGGTTCCCATGTCTCCAGTCCTTCCGCCATGCTCCACATAGTTCAGGGTCATGACCATTCTGAACTCTTCAAGTTGTGTCTGCTTCTGGTTATGCTCTCACACATATCTATAATAAACTTTCTCCTCCACCATACCTAGGAACAGTCATGGGTTTTTTTGTTTACTTTTTGTTTATTTATTTCTTCATTTAAGATCCACCTAATTTTTATATTCTTTCTCATAAAAAAACATATGTATTAGATATTTGTCTCATTACTGTGACCAAAATATCTGGCAAAAATTGGGTAGAAAGGACAGGCTGGTGTTAGGCTGGGGTTTTCAAAGTACAGTCCAACATGGTGTAGAAGGCATAGTGGTAGATTTCTAAGGCATTTTTTTCATATTTCATGAATGGTCAAGAAGATAAGAGATGCAGGGAAGAGAAGAAGAGAGAGAATTTTGAACTCTGGTATTCACCTGGCTTTTCTTTCTTCTTAACTATGAATTCCCATAACATATAACATTCCTTATAGCCTCCTATATTCAAGGCTAGTTTTCTCTTTCCAGTCTAACCTCTCTGGAAAGGCCCTTACAGACATATAAAGAGATCTGTTTCAAGGTGATTCTAAATCAATTCAATTCTGTTTCTTAAGTTTAGATGATGCTTGGTTGGGAAAAATTTAATATTCCATATCACAATAAAACAAACAAACAAAAAACCCCACAATGTCAAGCCATATATGTGTATGTGTGTATGTGTGTGTATATATGTGTGTATATATACACATATATATGCGCAAAGCATCTAGATGTGCTTATCCTGCTTTGCAAGCAGCGTGTCAACAATGTAGCTTCACATACTACAGCTCTCTTGCCCTTGTGAGAACAAGAGTGAACATTTTTCAGAAGTGCTTAAGAATAGTAAAGTAGCACAGTCCCTTGTTCAAAAGGCAGAAGAGCCATGGAGACAGAGTTACTTCCTACAAGTTCATTTTTGGTCAAATATGATTGAATGGACTTTCACATATTGAAAGAATTCCTAGCTTTCCCAACTAATTAAATGAGTGACATTTAATTTGGCCTTATAGATGTCAAGGGACTTGATTTGCTTCCCTCTACTGGACTGTAAATCCCTTCAATAGTGTGTTAAAGGAATCCAGAAAGCTAGAGAAAGCCCTTCACAAAAGACCCTAACCATGTGGACAACCTTCTGCATGACACCATTATCCACACTTTCTAAATCTCAGTTCCTGAACTGAACAACTTTTCTATAAACTTACTAGTACAGATCAAGGAGTCTGGTTCCAAGAGGAAGTCAGTTATTTGTGTCCTGAAATAAACAAAGAAAACTAATAAGCTTTTCTCTTTCAGTTTTCAACAACTTAAAAACCACTAGATACTATTGCTTAAACTCCTTCCCCCCCCATTAGAGCTCCTTTATTTTGGTAGGAGTTTTTTGTTCTCTAACAAAGTTAGTGGATGAATGCTCTTTCTCTCCAGTCTGAGTGATTATTTCTCCATAGCTGTTGAGAGAGGCTCCTCATATGAGAAATGTTCAACACTGAGGGTCCACGATCATCTTACTGTGTTCGGAGGCTAAAGCACAGTGCCTCTAGAAAATAAAAAGTATTAAATGATTATTGATTAACTTGGATAAAAGAATAGCAAAATAAAATAACAGCAATGAAGACTGTCATGTGCCTTGCTTTACAACTGAAGGTGTAAGAATAGATACAATTGACTTTGAGTTTTAAACTCCATAGAGATATAAGGAAGATCGAAAGCTCACCTGAGTGGTGGGATTATTAACAAGGGGGGAAATCAATAAAGATAGAGAATCATTACATCTCTAAATGATTGTACAGCTACATTCTACCTATAATGACTAGAAATGCCTTCTTTTACTAGGGCTATCTAGTTACAAGAAAAAGTGACACGCTCAATGAATCTCAAATAAAGAGGAGGGTTTTTATGTCTGGGAAATGCATGTCTTATTATGACCATTGAGGGACAAAGGCCACCAGCAGAGAAGGAATGGAAAGATGAATAAGAAGTGTTAGCAACAGACTAGGTTCTCACTCTGCATGAGCTGACAGCAGTTCCTTGCAGACTTCTTGTTCCTTTCAGTGGATCTTTGCTTCTTTGTAGTCTGAACATTTCATGACCAGAAATTCCTTCTTCTGGGGTCCTTTGAGCTTTCCTTTAACACAGTTTTTGTTCTTTATTACAGATGCCAATTTGTTTACATCATCAATACTCTAATTTTTAAAACCCAAGTGAACCATCTTGTTTAACAAGCTGTCATTTCCTGTTCAGGCAGGAAATATTTAGTTACCTTCCATAGTGACCAACATAAAAGAGCTTGTGTCATAGGGTTTTGTAGAATGCTGGCTTCTCAAAACGAACGTAATCAGATGCCAGAAAAAAAAAATCCTGGGAGAGTAAGCAGGTCTCAAATTGATCTAGTGTAAACAAAACATTTTCTTAAAATTAAAATTATAAATTCCATATATCATTAAAGATAAGTCATGAATGCCTTTATTATTATATGTAGTGTGTTATATTCTTTTAAAACTACAGACTTATAGACACAATGTCACTGTGATCTATCTGGATTTCAAGAAATAAAGTGTCTGATTTGATATAAGGTTTTAATTCATTGAATTTTTTTGGAGACAGGGTCCTATTTTGTTGTCCAAACTGGTTTATAGGTAACTACATAGCCCAGTCTGGCTTCAAACCCACAACCTTTCATCACTGTCTTCAGAGTGCTCTTATTACAGGTATGAGCCACTATAACTGAGCTAGGCTAGGCTCCATTTTGAAGGCAGAAACCATTACACTGTATTTAGTTTCCATTTATTTTAGGAGCTGAGTTACTGTTTTTGTTTGTTTGTTTGTTTGTTTGACAAATTAATTGCATATTTTATTTAATTTTTTGCTTTATTTTTTTTTATTTTTTACAATTTATTCACTGTGTATCCCAGCTGTAGCCCCCTCCCTAAACCCCTTCTAATCCCGCCCTCCCTCACTTCCCTCCTCCCATGCCCTTTCCCCAGTCCACTAATAGGGGAGATCCTCCTCCCCTTCCATCTGACCCTAGCCTATCAGGACTCATCAGGACTGACTGAGTTACTGTTTTTAATTATTTTTTTTGCTAGAACCTGACCTGCCCTTACTCGTGACCTTGACTTGTTCAGAACTTCCTGGCCCTCCCTAGCCCTCCCTGATTACATGACAACCACATGGTGGGTTTTCTTGTTGTTTTGCTTTGCTTTCAGATTTCCTGTATTTTCTTATTGCCCATTGTATCTCTCATGTAAACCTGCTTAGTGACTGCTTGCGATTTTACTACTTAAAATAGTGTCAAAAAATGGACTGGACTGCTCAGTTTAACCAAATTTAAAAAGCAGTCACTGGCCACCTCTTGGGTGCACCCCAGTGAAATCAAGCTTGCTTCAAATTTGGCTCAAAATTGTAGTAGTGGTCTTATTCTCATCCAGTGTATTAATATAACCTACTGACTTGAATTTTAAAAGATTCATCTCTTACAATTTTACAATCCTGAATTTTGCATTTCCCAAATATCACCAAATCTTTCAACTGATTTAAAGAGCTTCAGCGTTATCAGAATATCTGTATCTTTCCCTAGATAGTTCCAACAACTTCTAATTTATTCCAGCTTTCAATGGTACATCTGTGCTTTCAATTTCAATTCTAAGGTATCTGATAGCAAAAAGATTTTATGGACTGGTCAAATGTCTTTTCTTCCCTCTGGACACAGGTGTAAGTTTGTGCAGTGTTAAGTCTTAGACTGATCTTAGACTCTGGGGAAGTTACCTCTTTCCATCTAAGTAGCTCTATTTTCCTTAAATTCAATGCTGTATTTCTTCCTTAGTCATCAAAGCATTGTGCATAGTGATTGTAGGAGTGCACCACCAGGCCAAGTTCAGGAGGCCTCTCTCCTGACAGAATTACCCCTGTCTTCACACCAGAGTTTAAGGCTAATTCTCTCGCTCTTCTCTCCTCTTTCCTTTCTCTTTTCTCTCCCCTCCCTACAGTTTTACTATGTTGTAGCCCAGGCTGGACAAAACTTACCTCTCTGCTTCAGTCTTCCTAGCAGTGCTATTATAGGCCTAACCCACTATAATAGCTAGCATCTTCTCATTGCTGAGATCAAATACTCAACAAAAGCTATTTATGGAAGAATTTACTTTATCCCACATTTTGAGAATATAGTCCATTTATGACTGGAAGTTACAGTGGCAGAATTTCTAGAGGAATCTACTCACTTTCCTTAGGCAGTTAGGAAGTAGAGAACAAAGCATGATGGGACTCCATTTGCTTTCTCTTTTTATGTAGTCAGGGACTCCAGCCTACACACTGGTACCCAATTTCATGTGTAACTTCATATTTTAATTAACCTAATCTAAATACCACTTCACAAGCATACCTGGAAATGCATTTCCTTGATGTTTATAAATCTTATTGGGTTGACAATCAATATTAACCACGACAACCACTGTCTTAATTACTGTTCTGTTGCTGTGAAGAGGCACAGTGACCAAGGCGACTCAAAAAACAAGAAGAAAGAGTATTTCATTGGTGGCTTGCTTACAGTTTAGAGGGCTAGTCCATGATCATAATGGCAGGAACAAATAGTCATGTCACTAGAGCAGTAGCTGAGAGCTATATCTTAATCCACAGGCACCAAGCAGAAACAGGAGAAAGAAGAGAAAAGGGAAGAGAGAGTGACAGAGAGACAGAGAGAGAGAGAGAGAGAGAGAGAGAGAAAGAGAGAGAGAGACAGGACCTGGAATGGGCTTTGGAAACTTCAAATCTCTCCCCTAACCCAGTGAAATTATTCTTCCTACAAGGCCATATCCCTAACATTTCCACTAACTGAGGACTAACAATTGCAACATCTGAGCCTGTGGGGGCCATTTGCATTCAAACTACTACAACCACTGTGTACAACTTCTGGTTTTATTTTATATTGTTTATTGTGTAGTCAAATGTTCTGATGTCTGTCTGCTACTATGGAATTTGAGATTATGAAAAATATTTTATTTCTGTGTCTGATAGCTCTACTACTTATTTGTACTCACATATAGAAATTATTCATAAACAATTAATCCAAAATCTAGGAATTTTATAGAACATCCATAATCTGATATTTTATAATATTAAAATTGTAAGGTATCCTAATTAGACACTTGGCTTATATTATTTCAAACTCAATACCAATTGTAAAATAAAGAATATATTTCAACATTCCACATACACATGCACCTGAATTAAAAATGAAAATTGAGCCACAAAGTCACATAAACAGATCATAAACTATATTTAAATATATTAAGCAACAAAAAAAGATGAGAATAATATTTGGTGAAAATGACAGTCTAAGAACAATATATGTTTTAAGAATTATTCAGAGGAAAGATGCTAGAAGACACTGAGAATAATATTTTTTTCTAAATAACCACAGCTGTGAAACAAGAGTCTGCTTTTCAGAGGCTTAGCATGGAGTAAGGCCAACGTCACCTATTTCACAGATATCTAGAAAAATGTGGGCTAAATGCAATAGGCATGTTTTTTGACCTTTGTTGATTACATTGGCTATGAAGAGAAATATGAGAAACTAAAGAGTAAATAAGAAAATGTTGGTAAAGATTGGACTGTGGCAGATCAGATATGGACTGCTGTCTTGAGAATTGATGATATTAAGTAGTTTAGGGAACTTTATACTGGAATAAATGGAAGGTTAGAAAAATGTCAGAAAATGGAGATAATGAAGATAAAGTGAAAAAACTAGAAGGCTGAGGAGGAAGGTCAGCTGGGTGCTTTCTCTGCCTCTCTGAGCTAGGAGGCTTTTTCTCCTCCATCTGGCTCTGGAGTCTTCATTGGTAAAATCAAATGATTGAGATTTGTTAAAAACAACAGAACAGCATAATCATAGTCTCGTACATAAGCTTGTCTCAGTAGGTTCAGTGTCAAGACACATTGCACCCTGATAGTCTTTGCCCTTTGTATGCCCAGGACCTAGCAATTTCTGGTCCAGTGAATAAGGGAACTTGAGGAACCTCAGACTAGAGATACAAAATCATGAAAACCTGTGTCATCTTGTCTGCAATTTGTATAATTTTTTTTTTTTGCAAAGAACAGGAACTGCAATTTCAATATTAAAACTACATAGTTTTCTACAGGAGCATTGGTACTAGAAAAAAAATACAAATCACATCTCACTAATCAGGAAGCGAGGGAACCATGGAGATATTTATATCTATAATTGTTCACCTATTATGTTAATTCTTTGCTTCCTGAACGATTTTGTACAATCTTCAATTCTATAGCCATACCACCTGAACATGCCTGATCTCATTGATACCATTTAACCTATTAATTGCCTCTGCCCTCTCTAATTTCCCTGCTAGTGAAGTTTATAACATATTTTGGCCCATTTTTACTTGAAGGAAAGTGAAGGCCTCCTTTCACCCCCCCAAACACCTAAAAAATGAAAATTGAGTCCCAAAATAACATAAATCGATCATAAACTGTATTTAAACATAGTGAGCAACACAAGGAAGGTAAGAATAATAAATATGTGGAGTCTAAGAATGCATGATGAACAGCATGCATCACCTATCCAAATTACATCTTATGTCCTTATCTATACTACTTTTATAAACAAGAAGGAATACGTTATTAACCTGTAGCGGCTGTATGTCCTCATCTGCATTAATCCAACTTCTTGTCATTTTTGAGCTTTCTTCTCCTTTACATTGTTGGTCTGCTCTTTCATTCTTCTTACAGAAGAGAGTCTCTGTATCAGTGGTTCATTCAGCTGTTCTTTGAAACTTGTGCCCCTTCTTCTCATACCTGTGGTCTGCTGACTATACAAATAATTGCTGTGTTCTTTTTTCTATACATTCACTAAAGGTTGCATAAATTTACCACAAGGATTGTATACTTTTGAATTGTCTAGGCTATTTTCTTTCTTGTGTAATCTCCCCCAGTCTGGACACAATATAGGGTAACTGTTTTCTTGTTTTACTCCTATTTCTCTGCAATCTGATACAGTATTTGACTGGAATAGCTGTCTGATAGTTACTTTTTAGAAAATAAACAAGACAAATGTCACTCGATAAGAGAGTAACAGCAAATTGTAATTGATACAAATTTATGTGACTTTTAATGAAAACATTTGAGGTCATCTTGCAAAGAAAGAGATCTAGTTCTTCCTTGAAATCCCACACCCAATGATCAATATTGTGATAAGATATGAGAAAGTAAAATTTTAATTAGCTGACTCCTAACTACCTAAAGATGTCAGTATCTCAAAGTTAATGATCTTTTAATTCTTGGTGCTAATTAAAGAACCAGTTTTAACTTTAAATTTATTAGCAGCAGTCTATGCTGAATGTGATACTATTCCGTGCTTTACATACCTGCTTCATAAAGTTCTTGGTGAATTCTCCCAGGCCTTGTCTTAGGCTTGTGGGGATGTCTTAACCCCACAGTGGCATGCGGCAACTCTACAGATCAGATGTTCCCATTTTTCATGTGTTCTACAGCTGTGTTGGAACACTTCTGACCATTTAACATAGGTGGCCTTGAAGTTTTGCTTCTTTGGGGTATTGGTAACTGTTATACCTCTACCAAGCACACTGTGTTTTTCACAGAAGATAAACTGAGAGTTTCCTAGTTATTTAAGCAGTGAAAACATACAGTGGGTTCTTTCACTTTTGCTTGGTTTCTGCTAATTGACCAACAATAGCTGGCAGTTGATGACAACAGTCAGAGTCAGTTGGCTACATAGCAAAACGCAAGGGAAGAATAAACTGTGTATTCTTTGGCGGAATCAGTTAGTTCTCTCCTGAATGTTCAATGCAGACCCAAGTTCATATTAGAGTATAATGATGGTTACTATGACAACAGGATGGAGAGAGACACTGGTTCTGCTGACAACATCTGAAGCACATGCCACATCTTTTCCAAATTGAATATGCTCTTCAGAGGTAATTTTCTACCTATTCCTACAACAAATGGCTACAATTCCCTGCTGAGCTCCACCCCTTATGCCAAAGAGCTTCTGTAAAACTTGCCCAGTCACCATTGGCTCTCATCACTGAATCAGGGGGATGAAAGGATAAAAAGTTTCCTGTTACTCCCAAGAACCAGAAGCAACTACAGGGGGCGGGGAGGTGCAGAGAACTACTGACTGTGCTCTCAGTACTTGGGAGGATCTAATGGGGAACTCTATTACAGTAACAAAATGAGAAACATAGTTACATTTCATTGCTTTAAACAGTTAAGACTACTATTAAGAGAATGTGGGGGATGAAGAACAACACTCTCTAAATTGCTGAAGCTCACCTGAGTGATGTTTCTGTAACACAGCCATAATTACTGAAGAATGATTACATCACTGCTATGCTAAAGTTAATTCAGTGACTCCCTAACTGGGAAAACTCCCAAATCCTTCAAGGGCCTTCCAAAGCCTGTACAGTCTCACACCTGCTCACTTCTGCAGCTCCAACTCAAAGCATTCTCTTACTTGCCTTTATTTCACTTCTCTAAGAAATCCATGCTCATTTGCATGTATTCACAAAGTTTGAGCCTGCTATTGCTGTAACCTGGCAAGGGGGGGAGGGCGGGGGGGGGGGAGTGCTCTCTGTGGACCACAGTGTTTCTGTCAACAACATCTCCTTTGTGAGAATACTGAGCTGGAGCCTCTCCAAGCTTTCCTTGACTCCTAGATTAGGTTAGGAATTCCTTTCATATTTTCATTTGTCCTAGATTATTTGTTCGAAATTTACTCTGTCCTGTAAACTCATCCTGTAAGAACACTCCTTCCTGTCTAATCCATAAAGTTTCCTACAACTCTTGTGCCTATTTTAGTCATGTCTTGGATAATACAATCAAGTGCTATAAAACATGGGGATGCCATTTCTATACAATGATAGGATACAAAAGATAAGCTAGGAGTTGCTCTTTGGGCCCATGTTTCAGAATGAAAAGAAAATCAAAGAGTTGCAGCTGAGCTATTCTTCTCTGTCTCATGTGGCATTAGCATGAACTATAATTACATCAATCTTTAGTTTATAATCTACTAACACATCCCTACACGGGCTCTGGCCAATCTCCATTGAAGTCAAAGTCACACAGCCACAATTGAAATTCCCCTAAAAGCCTTTAAAAGAGCCTTGTAAGTTCACTTCATGGTCTCCATTTTGTATGAATGGTTGACCCCTGCCATGCCTGTTGTTTCTGCACAGTAAACACTCTTTGCTTTTAGATACAATTTGAGTCTGGGGTCTTCCTTCAGTGATTCGCGGACTCTTACACCCATATCAGTGAGAAAACAAAGAAATACTCCCACAGACTTGCTCACATGCCACTCTGATTGATGATTCTGCTTCCCAGAACTGCCAGTATTGCAAGCAGTAAGAGATTAATTCCAATAGTTTTCAAGATAAACCACTGTAAATGTTGTTTTTAATTTCCTCTAATGGGTGGATGAGTATAGAGACTCTTTGAATACATGGGTTTTGGCTGAGTCTAGTGTCTTTTCCTAGGCCTAGGCCTGGAAGTTTCTTGCTTTCAAACAATTATCTACAAGCATGGTCCTTGAAGGCTTTATCTGCTAGGCCTAGAATGTTTCACCCTCTGAGACTTGCTGCTGAATAAGATCACCTTTGCTAGTTCTTCCCGAACTCTGGACAGCTGGTTCAACACAGCTGTTCTGGCTCAAAACTTCTTTCTAAGCTGACTGATTCAAACTGTTTTCTCTTCTTACTTAATTGCTCTACTTGGGAAACTCCGTGAACTGAACTGTACTGATTGCACAAACTGAATTGAACTGAACAGAAAGAATTGATTGAAATCAATTGAGTTCAAATGAAATGCCCTGAACTAAGCCCTCCTTTCTCTCTCTGCACTACTGTTAAATAGCCTCTCTTTCCTGTCTCTCCTCCCTAGAGTTGGGCATACCCTATCTTTGACTCATTCTGTCAGATCTTTGTCTGCTCCTCAATTAGATGTCATTATTTGGGATTAAGTGTGTCTACTAAGGGCATGTTTTTATTCCAGCCAAAGGGATTAAAGGTGTGTGGCATGTCTGCATTCCAGCTGAATCATGCAGACCTAGAAGGTCTTTGGGTGTGATCCCTTGTTAGAGAAGCTGTGTTGCTGGATAAAAATTCTTCTACAAACCATTTCTGTTTCTTAGTGGTTTTACTTCTACAGAGTACTGTCTGAATACACTGCCCCTTTAGATTTTCTTGTAAAGACCCCACATATTTGAGTATTCCTTTCCTTTCCTTTTTCTTCTTTTCTACCTCCTTCTCTCTCTATCCTTTTCTCCTTCCATCTGTCTTTCCCTATCTCCCTCTTTTCCTCCCTCTGTATTTCCCTCTTCCTCTCTCTTTCTTTCTGTTTTTAAAATAGAGTCTCATGAAGTTTAAGCTCTCATCAGATTCTATGGAAAGAATGACCTTGATCCTCTATTTCTCTTGCCTCTATCTCCTTAGCGCAAGGATTACAGGCATATGACAGTATGCCTGGTTTTATGGAGCAGTAGGGCTCAAAGTGAGGACTCCCTTCCTGCTAGGCAAGTACTCTGCCAACTGAACTGCATTCTCAGGCCCTGTTTTAATTATTAACTCCTAACATTTAAAGCAAATCTGTACAAACTATTTCTTTAATCTGGTGAAAATATTGTAGCATGAGAGAATGGGATAGAAACAAGTAGATACTATTAGAAAGCTCAAGTAGAAGAAAAATGCTAAACCATTGATAATGCATAATAATTCAATAGTATAATTTTTATAAAGTATTTAAGTTTTTAAATGTTAGAATTATGCTTATTGTCATTTATACAAGAAAAACTTAAATTTTTTAAGTTTTTAAAATTTTTTAAGTTTTTAAATGCATAAAATTTTATAATTAGTAACATTAATTCTTACAATATGATGATTCAATTAGATAGTAAAAATAGACTCAGGATTTCTATCAAATACCCTGAGTATACAAAAGGAAGAGCTTCGCTTTGTCATGTGACATGTTTCCTATTATGAAGAATATTTTTAAACCTTTGCAACTTTCTATTCTCTTTCATCATTGAGGTGGTAATCTCAAGCACAGTGAAGCTATTTAAACAAAAATGCATTATTTTATAATTATTTTTTCAAAGTATACAGCAATTTATTAAAAATAAATTCTGAGGTAACATTCACTGGATAGGAATTTCTTCAGTAAAAACAGTTTCAAAAAATTTGAAAAAAAATTATTGTTTTTAATAAAGTAAAATTAAATTAAAAGAGAACAACCAGAATTCCAAATATAATATAATATTATTATATTATATTATATATATAATATAAGTATGCTAGACTAATATAAGTATGCTAGACTACAGAGTTCAAAGTGATATCAACCTATCACTGTTGATATAGAACTGCTATTTAAAAAATAATGTTTCCCAGGCGTGTGCTGTATCATATCCTTATCCCCCACCCCCAAAGAAAACTTTGATATGTCAGATCCATTATGTAAGCGTCTGGCATTCCTGCAGTTGGAGGGTTGCAAACTCTCTGTTTTCAGGTTGCAATGGGCCAACACTGATTGTGGGCATGCTTCATCTGGGCATGGTACCAGAGGGGGAAAAACACATTCACCAGCTTTCAAAATAAAGAATTCCATCCATGCAGCCCTGGCACCAGAGGCTGAAGTATCAATTATTAGGAACATATTCTGGGCGCTTTAAAGGCATTACTCATTCTTCAATGTAGAAAGGGAGTTTGTGTTTTGGGGAAAGGTGGAAGAGTTGGCAGGTACAATGAGAAGCTTTGCACTCAGAATCTTCCTTTCAAAGAGATGTCGTCCTGTGCAGAGGGCCTGAGCAAAACCTTTTGCATGCTTAATCCATTCCTCTTGGGGTGGGAAAGCCAGTTTACATTTTCCAGTGAGCCTTATGCATTGATTTCATTGTATAGGAGGCTTAACAGCCAACATGTTTGTGATTTAATGGAAATCGCAGTATAACCTTCATCAGAAAACCTCCTTCAGAAAGAAATCATGTTCTTAGACTGCTACATGCATTAAAAGGTTGGAAACAGTCTAAGAAAACAGGACCACCTTGTCCTTTCCTCTCTAGAAGAAGCACGATCCTGAATTCCCCCTTTGGGAGAAGCTTAAGCTGGGCTACACACTCACAGGATCCTGTACCTCAGCTCTGTGTGCAGTAGAGGCTGATGATAAACTGATTGTTGGATTTTGTTTCTCTCTGAGAGATTCACACAGTTAAAGGCCATTCCTATGTAGTCCACACATTCTGTTGTGTGTGTAGGGTAATGCAGAAAGATCATGTCTCTAAGGCAGCATATCTATCTAAGAATATCATCTTTCTTAACTATAAAACTAAGATCGCAAACTATGTAGATTTGAAAAATAGACTATAGAGAAAATCCATTAAAAACACGTATATAATTCTAATATCAGAACTAACATTTTGTTTTTGCTGTGCATGATAGTACATGCTCTTGATCCCAGAACATGGGATGCCCTTGGGGGTTCATGAACAGACTGTGTTACAGAGAGACTCTGAGGCCATCTTGAGCACATGAGATCCTGCCTAACAACAGAACAAAATAGAACAAGCTGCAGACCGTTAGAATTCCTTTAGACGTATATGCTCTCCTCTGTGCTTCCATATCCCATTTATCTCTTACATCAGACATAAAATATGCCTGCAATATCACATTTCCTCCTTTACTCATTATTGCTTGGATATCTTCTGTAAAAACAAGTTCCTGTTCATTTTTAATTTTTTTTCTGTATTGGTTAATATGGTAAGGTGATATATTTCGGCACACATATCTTTCCTAGCAGAATCTGAAATCCTTGGGTCTTGGGTTTAGATACCTGTGATCAAAGGAATGAGAAACAACACAAGGCTCATATATATATATATATATATATATATACATATACATATATATGTGTATGTATATATGAGGAATTTGTGTTTGTTTATCACTAGTCTCTGCCTTTTTGTTTTTTAAATATATCTGGGATGAGGAAATGATAGGATGGAAGCTAGCGAGCCTACCTCCCTGCCCACTAGAGAATGGTCCTTTCTCCATGATGTCCTTAGCAAACTTCCCTGTAACACAGGAAACTGTAGTTTTTACTCCTTTTATGGGTCACTAAATAAATACTGCTTCCTCCATTTATCATGGCAGAACTTTGCGAGGCTCAGTTTAGGTATTTCTGGGTGAGGGGATCAGAGTTGGAAAGGAAGAGGGTGAAAATGAGGAGGGTTTGTGGTTCAGAAAGACACCAGGACAGAGGACAGACTTCGAGGATGCTCCAGGTTTCTGCACACAACAGTGTGACCTGAGAAGGGACAGCCTTTCTAGGATCCTCTCTTTGCTAACTTACTTTAGACTAGACGGAGCTGGTCCATTGTTTTTAGAGCGTCATAAAGAAGCAGTGAGAATAAAGTAGGACCTTAATATCAGGGTTACAGGATGCAGAGAAAGGCAGAGCCATCAGTTTGCCTAAGTGTTCTCAGCAACTCTGACAGGCGAGCCCTTTTAGACTTCTTTTGTAAGGATATCATCACATAGACCCACAAAATCTTCCCAGCAGGATAACACCATTGGGAGCAGAAGTATGGGGAAACAATATGGGGTGGAATATGATATATGCTGAGACTGGCTTCCTCAGAGGCTGATGCAGGAATACTGTTTCATGTAGTTTAGATGGGGAAGGGAGTTTTAAAAAAATGATCCTGATCCTGTGAGATCTCAACATGAAATTTGGAGATAGGAGAGCAGGTTATTTCCACCGTATAGTCAATGCAAGCATATTAAAATCAATGCACTTTCCTGACTTTATAATTTTGAAGCATGAAGAGTCTTAAGAAAAACGTTTTCTAAATTCTTATTTGGAATTAAAAGCTAAGACACACATCCCTTGTGGGCCAGCCTGAATGTGGAGATTTTGAGCTGTGTGAAGGCCTGTGTGAAGCCTTCACCCTATGTTCTATCTAGCCTCTTTGGTGCAGGAAGGTACTCTGTAGGCTACCTAAAAAGAAACGTAGACACCAACCCAGCTGTAAAACCTTTGACCTGCAATCTTTCCTGCCAGCAAGATGGGCTGGGGCAATCCTGGCATTAGAACGAGGGGGAATTGTTAAGCAATGTCTCATTTAACTTGAGGCCCACTCCATGAGAGGTTGCTGAAGCTCTATGCTGCTGGGAGGGCCTGGTGCCAGAGACTCGATAACCAAGAGACCTTGGATAGAGCCAAATATGACTAGCCTAAAACAAAACAAAACAAAACCCAAACAATCAATGAAACGATTCCTAAGGATATTCTGCTATAAATTGGTGCTTTGTCCAGTCATGAAGAGCAGATGCAAAAATCCACAGCCAGACATTACGTGTGGAGTTTAAACTGGAGTTCTTCATAGGGTCTGTCTTCTTGGAGCTCAGGGAAGGCCTCACATCTGGCCTTAACTTTCATGTAGTGTCTCTAAACTCACTTTTAGCTTGCTCCCTAAGAGTACCAAAGCTCTGCGTTGTAAACCTAGTTGTTTTTTCTTTTCTTTCTCTTTTTTTTTTCTGTTTCCCGTGAAGAACTATAATATGAACTCCTAAGCCACAGAATTGGAATCCATGTGACTAAGGGTCCCTTTTGAGAGTCTGTTACGGGTCCATGCAAGACATCTCTTAGTGAGACACAGCAACAAGTACTGTAGTTAAAATGAAAAACGAATTTGCGCTCTCCTGTAAATCCTAATTTATTTTTGTTTCATGTGTATTTTATGTGTATGAATATTTGTCTGCATATATGTCTGTTCACCGTGTATGTGCCTGGTGCCCTCAGAGTCCAGAAGAGAGCATCAAAACCCCTGGTCCTAGAGTTACAGGCAGTTGTGAGTCACCATGAGGATGTTGGAAACTGAAACTGGGTCCTCTGCAAGAGCCACAATTGCTTATTGATTAAGTGGAGCCATTTCCTCAGCCCCAGATCTATGTTTTACTCATATGTTTTCACTCAATCTAAATAAATTTATGTCATTTCACTGTACATGTATCTTGCATACTTATGAATCTGCTTGCACAGAAAAATCTAGGTTTTAAACTGAGTAATGTGTCTCCCCAGGAAGCACTTACCATTTTGTTATTAGAGAAAACAGAAAATGACATTTAGCAAAAATTAAGGGGAATATTTTAAAATCAAATTTGTATATCAAAGGAAATTCATGAATCTGTAATTTGAGTATTAATAAATAAGATATTTTAATTAATAAGATACCTGTAGTCTTTTAGATTTTTTAGTATACTTAAAAGTCTAAAGACATTATGACAATACTAATTAAATATCTTTCCTAATCACTGCTTATCACAACAGTATATCTATCTAGTTTATAGAATATAAGATTAACCTTGAAGCCAAATTAAAATCATTCACTAATAAAGCTTTAGAATTCCCCAAATATTCATTAATTAGAGGGCATTTGTGATAAAGATTAAGTATTATTTCTGCACATGGATGTTTGTTTTTCAGCTAATAACAAAAGATAAAGAAATTAAAAAGTGATACTCCAGCCAAGGATCACTCATGGAGATGGCCTAGAACCCCTGTACAGAGGTAGCCCATAGCAGTTCAGTGTCCAGGTGGGTTCTATAGTAATGGGGACAGGGACTGTCTCTGACAGGAACTGATTGGCCTGCTCTTTGATCACCTCTCCGTGATGGAGGAGCACCTTACCAGGCCACAGAGGAAGACAATGCAGCCACTCTTGATGAGTCCTGGCAGTCTAGGATCAGAGGGAAGGGGAGGAGGACTTCCCTAATCAGTGGACTGGGAGAGGGGTGCAGATGGGAAAGAGGGAGGAAGGATGGGCTTGGGAGGGGAGGGAGGAGGGAGCTACAGGGGGGATACAAAGTGAATAAACTGCAATTAATGAAAATAAAAATAAATTTAAAAATTCAAGGTATGTAAAGAATTGTGTTGGTATTTTGACGGGAACAAAATTGAATCTAGATTGCTTTTGATAGGATGGCCATACTATGCCAATCTTATCAATCCTTGAGCATAAGAGATCTTTCCATCTACTGATATCTTCTTCAATTTCTTTCTTCAGAGACTTGAGGTTTTTTCATACAGATCTTTTGCTTGCTTGGTTAGAGTCACACCAAGGTACTTTATATTATTTGTGCCTGTTGTGAAGGGTGTTTTCTTAATTTCTATCTCAGCCAATTTGTCTTTTGTATCCAGGAGGGCTTCTGATTTTTATTTTTTTTTAGTTAATCCAGTCACTTTGCTGAAGGTGTTTATCAGCTCAAGGAGTTCTCCAGTTGAATTTTTGGGTTACTTATGTATACTATCATATCATCTGCAAATAGTGATACTTCGACTTCTTTTCCGATTTGAATCCCCTTGATCTCCTTTATTTGTCTTATTGCTCTAGCTAGGACTTAAAGTACTTTGTAAAAGAGATATGGAGAGAGTGGGTAGGCTTGCCTTTTCCCTGACTTCAGTGGGATTGATTTAAGTTTTTCTCCATTTAGTTTGATGTTGGCTATAGGCAGCTACATATTATCTTTACTATGTTTAGGTATGTGCCTTGTATCCCTAGTCTCTCCAAAACTTTAAACATGAACGGCTGTTGAATTTTTGTCAAATGCTTTTTCAGCAAGTAAAGAGATGAACATGTGGTTATTTTTTCTTTTAGTTTGTTTGTATGGTGGATTACATTGATGGATTTCTGTATATTGAACCGCCTCTGCATGCCTGGGATGAAGCCTACTTGGTCATGGTGAATGATATCTCTGATGTGTTTTTTAATTCAGTTTGCAAGTATTTTATTGAGTATTTTTGCATCAATGTTCATAAGAGAAAGAAGGAGTAGGAGAGACAGAGTGGATGAGGATATCAGGAGAACAAGGTCCTTTAAAAAAACTGAGCAAATCTCACATAAACTCACAGAAATTGAAGCATCAAGCACAAGTCCTACAAGAGTTGGCATTAGGTTCTCTATATATACCAAAGTTTTTACTTTAGTACCTTTAGGGATGCCTGAATGTTTAAATGAGTAGCTCTCTGATTCTTGTGCCTTCTCTTGGGGGTCTTTTGTTTATTTATTTATTTTTATTGTTGACTTGGCTTGTGCAACTTGGACATGATGGTTTTCATTTTATCTTATTATATTTTTTTTGTTGTTATCTCTTAGGAGCCTGTTCTTTTCTTTTTTTTTTTTTTTGTTTTGAGTTATTTTATTTTATTTTATTATTTTTTTATTTTATTTTGAGCCTGTTCTTTCCTAATGAGGGACAGAAAGAGAATGGATTAGGATGGGAGAGAAGGTGGGGATCAACTTGGGGAGGAAAAACTGTATTCAGAGAAAACATAAAAATATTAAAAATAAATAAAAACTTATATTATGAAAAAAGAAAATTCAGATCCTGTGGCTCAGCATGTTTTTCAAGGCTTTGCCACTTTCTGATTCACATGGTAGTTTTTTTTCCCTCAGACATTGACAGGCTTCTCTTAAAAATGTGGTCAAAACATACTGTGTACATGTTTAAAATGTTCAAATAATAAAATATATATATTACCTTATATATATTTAAAATGATAAAATTATGATGAAGCTATATAGTGTGGGAAAACATTTTTTCTTTGTATACTTCCTGATTGTGCATAGAAAACGACACCCTCTAATACCCCTGACACTGCTTTTCAATTCATTGATTTTAACTTACCGTTTCAGGGTCTAATTAAGTAAGATGGAAACAACACAAACCACAATTGTTCCCCCTCTGTCTCTTCTGTCCTTCCTGCCTTTCTTTCCTACTTTCTTTCCTCCTGCTCCTCCTCCTGCTCCTCCCTCTCCTCCTCTTCCTCCTTCTTTAGGGCAGGTTGCCTCTATATAACCCTGTCTGACCCATCCCTTGAGAACTCACACTGAAAGCATCAACCACACATCAGGTAGGTTAAGGTAATCTGTGCAGATAGTAAAAGTTCCCACGTTGACTTTATCATTGTTTTGTAACCTGGTTGATTATTCTGACACCAGCCAGGTAATCTTGAGAAAAAACCTGAATAAAGTGTCTGTCCAGGAGGCTACTTATCTGCACAGTGGGAAAAATCATTATGTATATGTGTCAGAGGATGGTGGATGTATATATGTGAAGGTGTGTATTTTGTATTTAACAGCAGCGATCAAAACAATGAAGTACTCTGCATACAGCAAACACTAACATCATAGCTAATTTTTGTTTACATTTTCAAAAGAGAAAAATAAGTCTCAAAACTAAAGTAATACAAATAAAGATCATATAGCCAAGAAATGATGAATCACAGCCTCACATGGAGATTGGTTTGAACAGTATAGTTTCTTGTTTTAAATTACAGAGGAATTATAATTTTAACAGCATCTACTACAATACTTGTGAAAAATGTGATCAAGTCTTGAGAAAGAAATAGCCTTTTCCCTAATGTGTCATATAGCAGTTAGATATAATTATCATATTTTCATGTATAAATATAAAACATAGCAAGTGAGGGAAGTAACAACCATGCCAAACTAAGTGTAATTTCAGTTTTCCAGTGTCTCTTGAATTCCTCCTTTCTTGAAGAATAACAAAGGCAATAGAAAGGTGAGAAGAAAACTGATAATTTTCAAGTGTTGACTATGATTCCCACACAGCACTGTGCACTCTACACTTATGTTCCTACAAAGAAAGGCTTTACAGAACATCTCTAAGTATATATACTATGTTTTCATTATCAGTACATTAGTTGATGAACACTTAGGCTGATTGTCTTTCTTAGCTTTTGTGAATAGAGCATCAATGAACATGAATGAACAGGGATCTCTTTAGTGAAACTCTCATCCATCATCAGACAGCCTTATATTTGCTTCACAGTTGGTTAGAGCGTAAAGCCTGTGTAAATTTTGAAGTGTTCAGCCTTAAATGTGACAGCTGTATTCTATCCCCTCCTCACATGGCTCATGGAAGCTTGTGAAGAGGGGGAAGAAAGGTTGTAGGAGACAGAGGCCGGGGAATACTGATGTGAAATGATGTCTTCTGGGTATGACATATGGTTGCATTCATACTTTCACGGTGGCTGTGGCTGACTGCACAGGGTCTATGCAAAGTTAAACAAGGTATAATTCCAGCATAGATGGGATAGCTCTCAAGAAGTCCTTTTAGATGAGGAACTTTGACAGTTAAAGATGCTGAGGTAGGGGGAGTAAATGATCTTCAGGAAAGTAACTCTCTCTCTACTGAAGGGTCCTAAACCTATGCATATATGGGTAGCACAGACTCAGAGTTGTTAAAAGACAACAGTAAGCTTAGGAAGGTGTGGGAGAGGTGCTCTGGGGAGTGTTTAAGGGGATTGGGATAGATATGATCAATATGCACTATACTCTTATAAGAAATTCTAAAAGAATGACTCATACAAAATGCACTCTGAGTATCTAAAAATTGAAGATTCTAACAAGTCAGAAGCACTTCTCATTGGTAATTGCTTTTGTTTCAGTAACTGCTTCATTTTAAACAATTTCTAAGGATGTTTTTTCCTTGATCAAAACTTAGAGAATATACTTGATACTAAATCATGTAATTTATACTTCTTTGAAATTGTGCCATAAGTCTATATCACTATAAATGCAGTGGTATTGTTTTGTTATTCATGGTTAATGCTTGTTCTCTAGTGTATAGTGTAGTGCCTGAATGGATGAATTTATTTTTGAAGTCAATTAAAAATGAATGAAGCTGGAGATCCAAGATGGCTGCCATGAGAGGACAATGTGTCTGAGGAGTAGGATAGCAGAAATAATGCAGCGACCAGGAGACTGAACTCTGGGACCTAAAACACCAGCATTTGTGATTGCCAGGTGAGCGGAACTCCTACAGTGAGGAAATCAAGTGGGAAAATCCTAGGGACACCCAGTTATTCCCCAGAAAAAAAACTCCGGGTGACTGGCGGTGCACAGCTCTGATCTGAACGAGCAGCCATGCTGGGCGCCTGCAGACACAATACCAGACTGGGTCACACAGTCTCCGGGCCAGACTGAGGAGGACCCAGGTACCGTTTTGACTGACCTGCACACTGCAGGCACACACTGCTCAAGTCCACCAGTAACCACCTTAGTCCATGTGTGTGTACACGGACCAGACTGAGAGGGCCTAGGGGACAATTTTGACCTGCCTACATACTGCAGGTGCACACTGCTCGGGTCTGCCAGCAACCACCTAACCCCGTGTGTGTGTGTGTTCATGGGCCAGACTGAGAAGGACCAGGGTTCTGCTTCAACCAGCAGGCATATGGCACGCACACACCAATCACCTCCGCCAAAACCACCTCGGACTGAGAGGGCCTAGGGAAGAGTTTTGACCAGTTTGCACACTGCGGGCACACACTGCTCAGGTCCACCAGCAACCACCTCAGTCCGTGTGTGGGTCCGTGTCCACGGGCCAGACTGAGAAGGCCTCGGGCACCATTTCAGACAGGCCTGCATACAGCAGGTGCACACTGCTCGGCAACGCCTGCAACCACTCCAGACCCACTGTGTGTGCCCCAAATATCATCTCAGACCATGGTGCACAGCCCCAGGCCCAGAAGGGGGCGCCAAGTCTCCAGTCCAGGGGAGAGCCCTTAGCAGCAAGCCCAGGGAAGGGCATAGATTCCCCAGCTGACATCTCAAACCCGGACACTCAGCCTCTAGCACAGAGTGAGGAGCGAAGCCTAAAGACCAGAAGGGTGACCAGGCTGCAGTGCTCAGAGCTTCTAGCACAGAGCATGAAGCCAGGCACACAGAGCCCACAACAGAGTTCAACTGAGACAACAACACACACTAACAAACCACTGGAAATCCCTGATCTTCTTGAAGAATACTCCTGACACAAGAAATTAACAGTTCCAGTCTGAAGTTGAGCCTTAAAGCACAAAGAGCTCCTTGATTATATATAAACAAATGCCTAGAAATCGGCGACAGAACTCACCCAACAAAAATCAGGAACCATGGCCCCACCAGAAACACCCAAAGCAGTGGAGATTTTAATTCAGCTGAGACAAAGGAAAATTATGTTAAAGCTATGATTGTGCAGATATTGGAGGAACAAGAGGAGAGACAAAAAGAGGAAATTAACAAGGCCCTCAAAGAAATTAAGAAGAATTTAACTGCCCACATAGAGGAACAATTAAAGGTAAACAGGGAAGAAACAACCAAAATAGGAGACACAGTCAATAAGTTGAAGGAAACGGTACAAAGCATGAAAACGGAATTAGAATCTGTAAAGAAGACACAAAGGGAGAAGAACCTGGAACTGGAGAACTTAGAGAAAAGATCAGGAACCATAAAGGTAAGCATCACCAATAGAATACAAGAGATGGAAAAGAGAATCTCGGGAGCTGAGGATACGCTGGCTGAAATGGATTCCTCACTCAAGGAAAAAATAAAATCAGAAAAGTCCCAAACACAAAAACATCCAAGAAATTAAGGATGCCATCAAAAGACAAAACCTAGGAATAATTGGAATAGATGAAAAAGAAGACTCCAGGCTCCAAGGACCGGAAAATATTTTTAAGAAAATCATAGAAGAAAATTTTCCCAACTTAAAAAAGAAATGTCCATAAACATACAAGAAGCCTATAGAACACCAAATAGACTAGACCAGAAAAGAAATACCTCTCGTCACATTATAGTCAAAACACTAAACCTACAAAACAGAGAAAAAATATTAAAGGCAGCAAAGGAAAAGGGTCAAGTAACATAT
>CM053757.1:30669056-30703368 GCA_028658305.1 Pachyuromys duprasi | reverse complement strand
AGAAGTTAAAAAACAAGAAACCAAGTAATCCAACTAAAAAATGGGGTATGGAGCTAAAAAGAGAACTGGCTGTAGAGGATTATAGAATGGCAGAAAAACACTTAAAGAAATGCTCAATGTCCTTAGCCATCAGAGAGATGCAAATCAAAACGACCCTGAGATTTCACCTTACACCCACCAGAATGGCTAAGATCAAAAACTCTAGTGACAATGCATGCTGGAGAGGTTGTGGAGAAAGAGGAACCCTCCTCCTTTGCTGGTGGGAATGCAAACTTGTACAACCACTCTGGAAATCAATTTGGCACTTTCTTAGACAATTAGGAATAATGATTCCTCAAGACCCAGCTATACCACTCTTAGGCATAAATCCAAAACATGCTCAAGTACACAACAAGGACATTTGCTCAACTATGTTCGTAGCTCCTTTATTTGTAATAGCCAGTACCTGGAAACAATCCAGATGTCCCTCAGTTGAGGAATGGATACAGAAATTGTGGTACTTTTACACAATGGAATACTACTCAACAATTAAAAAGGAGGAAATCATGAAATTTGCAGGCAAATGGTGGGACCTGGACACGATCATCCTAAGTGAGGTATCCCCAAAGCAGGAAGAAACATATGGTATATACTCACTTGTATAGACCTATAGGATAAGAAGGTCATTCTGAAATTTACACGCCTAGGGAAGATATACAGGAAGGAGGACCAATGTTGGTATGCTCAATGCTCATTTAGGTGAACAAATAGGATGGACATTGAATGGAGGAGAAAACAAGCAACAGGACAGGAGCATACCAAAGAGGACCTCTGAAAGAATCAATATAGCAATGTATCAAAGCAGATATTAAGACTCACAATCAAGCCTTTGGCAGAGGGCAGGAAGTCATAAAAAATAGGGGAAGTTAGTAAGACTTGGGGAAAACAAGAGCTCCACAAAGAGCAAACTGAGCAAGGCACAGGGGTCTTATATGAGACAGTTTCTCCAACCAAGGACCATATATGGATATGGCCTAGAACCCCCGCACAGATGGGGCCCATGATAACTCAGTGTCGAACTGAAGACCCTAGTAAGGGAAACAGGGACTGTTTCAGTCATGATCTTGATGCCTGACTCTTTGACCCTCCCCCATACATGCCAGGGAGTAACAGCCTGGCTAGATCCCAGGGGAGGACATTGCAGCCAGCCCTGAGGAGACAAGATGAGCTGGGGTTGGATGGAAGGGGAGGAGGTCCTCCCCTTGTTGGACTTGGAGGGGGCAGGGAGGAGATGAGGGAGGGATTGGGAGGGTGAGAGGGAATGAGGGAGGGGGGCTATGTCTGGGATGCAAAGTATCTAACCTGTGATCGATATAAAAAAATGAATGAAGCTAAGAGATGTCTAAGAATTGTTTCCAAGCACACTCACAGCTTGCATGTTGTACACCTGGAATTTTCACTGCACTTTTGAGTCTCAACGCTGTGAGCATCACATTGTGGCAATGGTTCCACCTTGCCTCCAACAGATAATGCTACTGTGATACTGGAGAGCAGCTCAAGGTAGTGAAAAAGGCTGAACCTTATGGCATACTGTTCCCACCCCCTTTCTCCTGTCTATCCTTCTCTTCCTGCCCCTCCTGAGCTTCCTCCTCCTCTTCTTGTTCTTAGTAACATTTAATCTACAGCATCAAACTATAAAAGGAGTATGATGTACAAGTGGCTACTTATACGTATCATGATTTTCTACATGCACACGCATCCCTTAGGTCTGATACATTGACTTTGGAAAGATATCTAGAATGGGAAAGAACACTTTTCACGAGTCTGCGCATGTAACATCCTAAAAGCGGTAAAACCCTAAATCTCTGAGTGTCTGTGAATATTTTCTCCTGTTACTGTCTGGTTGTCTGCTTTCTGAAGTAGTAAGAATGACCCCAGAGAGAAAAGAACCTTGCCTAGAGGTAGCAACTGTGATGTGAGGGGAATTCTAACTAGATCTAATTTTAGGTTGAAAACAGTCAGTGCATGATGCCAATCATAATTCCCCTTAAGGTGCAGCTTATCCTGTATTCTTTTTTTAAATTCATGTATTTTTTATTGATTACGACTTATTCACTTTGTATCTCAGCTGTACTTCCCTTCTTCCTCCCCTGCCAACTCTACCCTTCCTCCCTCTTGTATTCCTTACAGCTGTTACTCATGCTTTTAATTTTTTCCATGACGGCATGACTCCCCCATGGAAACTTCTTGAGCTTTCTGATTTATTTTATTTCATAGTTTAGAATTGAAGCTCTTGAAGAAACTTCATCAGCACTCCTCACTTCTGCATCTCTGGTTGACCTTTCTCACTTGCTCATACACAGACACACACATGTACAGTATGTGCACACATGGCACCCTGTGCTGAAGTGGCAGTTGGATATTTATCATATATTCATCAATTCTACTAAATTACTCATAATTTTAGAACTTTGGAGATATTATTACTTTTTTAATTAGTATGATGAACTTCAAATTTAGCAGTCTTCGTTTTCTCCAGACATTTTTATACTGTTGTAAATAGATGGAGTCCTCTTCTGTAAACATATTTGTGTCTAATTAATATATAGGAATACTTATATATTCCTATATATTATATAATTCATGTATATGCATGTATTTATTGAACTATATGTGAACGCAACTGTAGTCCATATTAGTTCCAGAGTGTGTTTCATCGATATCTTCATTTTTGCTTTTTTATGAATAGCATTATATCAAGATGGATTATCCTCTTGACAAATATATTCTAGGTTAAATTCTGCCATTCACAATCCAGGTATTTTAAATAACATAGATTTGTAAAGTAAATTCATAAAGCATTACATACATCCCTGGTTAAACTATAAATATTAAAAGGAGTTGGATTTGAAGACATGTGGTATATGATTACATGGTGTATGTATGTATAGTGTGTGCATGCTTGTGTGTACAGATGTGTGTGTGTGTGTGTGTCTTTGTGTATGTGCAGAGTTCACAAGATAATCTCAGGTGTCTCGTTTCTTTTTTCCCCATATTATTCCTATGGTCCACAGTCTCTCCCTGAATTCGAGGCTAGGTTAGAAGTCAGAAAGTTTGAGCAATCCTCCTGTCTGTATGTCTCACAGTGATAAACTTATAGGTGCACATCCATGCCTAGGTTTTTATTAATGTAAGGATGCTGGAGATTTGAACACAGGCCACTCTCTTTGTGCAGTTGACACTCATATCTGCTGATATATTTACTATGCCTCATTTCAGTGTTTTTCTTTGTTATTTCAGAATTTTATACTTCTGTCATACAAAACTTGAAGAACAAATTAAAGGTATCAAGTGTCTATTTTTATAAAGAATAGAAGGCGAGAAGGCTGTGTTAACATGTTGTGGATACAAGCTTCCTTGTTGTTTAGATTTAAACACTTTAGAAATAATGTTTTTTCCAAGGGCCTACAACGTGATTTATATGGGTTTTACTCAGACTGTTGCTGACCTTTGAAATTCAAGAAACTCAGAGCTAGATGGTAGGACAAAAATACAGTATTTATGACCTGATAGAGCACTACACTATGAAACACTGTGGGCTCCGAAAAGGGAGACTGTGCTTTTGAATGCACTCAGAGATCATTTTTAAAGAATCTACAATAATAATCCTGGTGATATAAAATAACTCCTAAATAAAACTTCTCAAGAATTAGCAAATATTCTCTACAAAAGGGTTTAAGTGAGTGCATTTATTATTCTTTTGGGGATTATAATCCACTTCATGTTTCCTTGTCTCCCTATGAGGCCACTGAAAGCAAAAAGAAAATGGTTTTATTGTGAATTAATTATTTCTGAAAAAGAATTCAAGTCCTGGATGTATGTAGGTGAGGACATTACTTGAATTCTACTTCTCTTTTAAACTCTGCACCTGAAAAGAAAGAATACCTGGTTAAATGTCTGCAAATGTGAGGTCACCAAAAGTGATCACAAATGTCCAACTTTAACTTAAATGGGAAAGTGTATATTCCTTTAATATCATGTTATCTTCACTGACAAAAGTGCATATATTTGGCATTATATTTTTTTGAAATGACAACTTATATGCAACATATTTAGGTTCTCAAATTGTTAATGTTTTGCACTTTCATTCTTTTTTAAAACCAGACTCTGTATTAAAATATGTTTCCATCACATTTCATCTTTTGATGGCCTTTCTAAGAACAATATGTAGTTATGGATTCAACACTGCAAGCACTATTCCAGTGAGTTGGTGTGATACTCAGTGTTTGCCTAGCATGCTTGACGTTCTGGGTACAGTCGCAAGCACTGAATAATAACAAACAAAATAGGTTAGTGTTTGTGTTTTTTCAAATATACATTTTGAACAACAATACTATAATTTTCTAAATCAGGAAAAAAATAACACAGTGATGCCATCCAAGCCTATGTTTCCATTTGAAATTTTCCAAATGCCTGACCCCTCATGTTCAGAAGGAGCTAGCTGTGGGTAAAAGCTTCTGCCCAGAACTGTAACTGTAAATCTCAAGATGCTGCCAAAATCATTCACATCACTCTTTTCTCATTTTAATTGTTCAGTATATTAGAAGGAATATTTCCATGATCATGTAATCTACTTGTTTCTTTTTTATTTTATTTTTTTTTTTAATTTTAATCACAGGTCATTCACTTGTATCCCAGCCATAGCCCCTTCCCCCTTTCCCTCCCAATACCATCGACTTGTTTCTTATCAAATCAAATCCACAGAAAATGGTTGTAGCTCCCAATGATTGCATTTATCTTAATAAAACATACTGATTCTTTCATTTCTATAGCATTTTTCCCAAATTCACTGGCAATATATTATAAGAAATCATAAGATTATGAGAAATAATTTATTTATATTTTATTTTATGTCTATAATATAAACAATAAATCTATAATAGAGTTCATGATTCTGAATAATCATCAGAACTATATAAAATTATAAGTTCCTATACCATTCAATAAGGTTGCAATCCACTGTTATAATTTTGTCAAATCCTCTTCCATTAAGCAGTTATTATGTGCTTTTGGCATGTCTTCAACAAGACTTGAGCAACACCTTAGTGTCAGATACTATGTGATGCACAGGGCCGCATCATATTTTCTTTCTTTTCTTGTTAATCAATTCTCTGAAAAGCTTCAGTCTCTTTAGCAAACAAGAGCGAGATATTTACAGTACCTTTTGCTATGGAAATTTCATTACTTTAAGACTCTTTCAATAAAAAGAGTTTTGTGTTCTCTCCAACCAAATTCATAATTCACTTCTTTTGCCTTTCAGGCTTACAGATGGCTTATCTACATGGATTCCTAACTCTCTTCTTATGGCCTACAACCCTCATCATCACCATCTTCTCAGCCTGTCCAGGCACAATCTACTAATCCCTCTCACAACCTCATAAAGCTGATGTCCTCTCTACATATAATATCATCCCTGAAAACATACATACAAGTAACATTATGCAGACTGAGTGGATTATATTTAGGAACATATATATATATATATACATACATACGTATGGCACATATATACATATATACGGCAATAACAATTCATGAAAAAAGAAGCCATAAATTTGAATTTATGGATGGATATATTCAGGATTTGAAACAAGAGAAGGGAACTGAGAAATGTAATTATATTATAATCACAAAGATAAAAATATTAAACAATATGGAAAATGGTAAATAGACTGTAATAACATTTTAATCATTGATAATTACTTTGCAAAATATTCGTTGAGCATGTTTCTGAGACACATTCTTAGAAAACCAGCATGAATAGAAGAGAAACAACTTAGTTCTTACAGTTTGAATTTTAGATCACATTTTCTAGTTCATAGTCATCTAAAGAATTAATTCTGCAGTTGTACCTATAACTTGATCTCTCTCTAGTTTTGCCTCAGAAAAATGTTAAGTAGAAAGTTATTTTAATAGAACTCAACACATCTGTTATTTCTAACTCTTAATAATAAAATCAAAAGTTTGAGACGCAAATATTAGTTAAAACTTCTATGTTTCTTTTAAGAGATTATTCATATAATTCTATATATTTACAAATTGAAAGAAATGATAATATGTATACTTTGTATTGTTGACAAGTTAAAATACTTGTATGGGTAGTTTCACATACCTAGGGAAGGGGATTTTATTATGAAGTCTCTTAACTTATTCAGCTCTTTCAATTTCTCTGAATCATGCTGCTGACTCCAGGCTAATGGAAAGTTTATATAAATATCATTTTTACTTTCTTTCAAATCTTATGATGTTTTTGGACAGAAAGTCTTCTTTTTAAAAATATGATGAAGTTTCATGTAGACCACGCTAAACTTGAACTTGCTATGTATTTAAGATAACCTTGAGCCTGTGATTTTTCTTCCTCTACCTCCACTTGGATTATAAATGTACACTACCATGCCTGGTTTTACATATTGTTAGGACTGAACCCAGGACATCATACATGCTGTACAAACACTCTTGGCATTAAGGTTAATTCCTAGCCTTGGATATAATGCCATTAGTTAAAAGTAATAGAGTAATTTTTAATATAAAAGTTAATGGTTGAGGTAATAGCTAGCTCAAACAGGAGAAAACCTGTGTCAGCAAATAAGATTGGATTAAGTGCAGAGATGTGTAAGCAGTTAAAAGCACTGGCTGATAGGACCTGAGTTGAGTTCTGAGCACCCAAATGGAAGCTCATAACCTGCTATATCTCCTGCTCCAGTGGAACCAATGCCCTTTTATTTTTTCCTCCACAGGCACCAAGCATGCATATAGTAGAATCACATCCATGTAGGTAAACACACACACACACACACACACACACACACAACTTATTTTTAAAACATATAACTCTGAAAATTTCCTCTGCCTCCCAAGTGAAAATTACCCTCCTAACATTTCATGAGTAAACACAAATACAAGGCACTGGGTGAAAAAACACAAGACTTTATTACTCACAACATTAGTCATAACCATATTGTCTCTTGTGTGCTAACACATTAGCCCTAATGTTATAAAGAATAGCAAAAACCAAACCAAACCAAAACAAAACAACAACAACAAAACCAGTGTTGGCTCACAAAGCCTGTTGAGCCTTATAACAAAAGGTACAGGCTTAAGAACCAAAAGTATCTTCTAACATTCTGGCGACTTTGTTCAACTTTCTCTTGGAAGTGAACATTATCTATCCCATAATAAATAATAAATAAATCAGCCGTTTATGTCTGAAGGAGACGATATGTTTTCTAAACCTGTTTAGTGTAGAAACATCTTTGTAAAGATCATCAGAAAAACAGGTAGCTGCTGTGTCTGTAAGATTTTTTGAAATCCAATAGATCTAAAGAAAACTGATACCCAGTGTGGGTGAATTTAAGATGGTTTAGCATATCAGCAGTGTCCCTGTGGACCCAGAACATTGCTACTTCTGTCCTCTCCTTGCCTTAGCCTTTGGAAATGTTTTTATTTGTGGTTGCAAGATGCTTGCAATTATATATATATATATATTTGCAATTTTCCAGCTTTTGTGTTCAATAAAATACCCTTGGCAACCAGCTTATCAACATAACTGGTTGATTCAACTCTTGGTTTTGAAGGCTCAAGTCCAAGGTCCAATTGAGGGAGACGGTGATGTAGCCTCTGAAAATAAAAAATAGCATATCATGGCATAAGCATATGTTTATGAATGAGTTTGTATTGCCAAACCCTGAAGAATGAAAATTTCATCATTCCTTATGAGAGGTCATTGCAAATGGCTTGGAGAAGCTAAGCAAGAAGGAGGACCCTGGGTAAAATGGTCAGTCCTCATTCAGAAAGGCAAACAAGACAGATATCAGGAGAGAGGGAAAACAGGGAACATGACAGGGAACAACCACAGAGGGCCTCTGAAAGATTCTATCCAACAGGGTATCAAAGCAGATGCTGAGAATCATAGCCAACCTTTGGGCAGAGTGCAGGGTATCTTATGAAAGAAGGGGGAGATAGAAAGACCGGGAGAGGTCAGGAGCTCCGCAAGGAGGGCAACAGAATAATAATAATAAAAAAAACTGGGCCCAGGGGTCTTTTCTGAGACTGATACTCCAACCAAGGGCTATTAGTGGAGATAACCTAGAACCCCTGCACAGATGTAGCTCTTGGCACCTCAGTTTCCAAGTAGCTTCCCTAGTAAGGGGAACAGGGGCTGTCTATGACATGAACTCAGTGGCTGGCTCTTTGATCACCTTCCCCTGAGGTGGGGCCAGCATTACCAGGCCACAGAGGAAGACAGTGCAGGCAGTCCTGATGAGACCTTATAAGCTAGGGTTAGATGGAAGGGGAGGAGGACTACTCCTATCAATGGATTGGGTTAGGGGCATGGGAGGAGACAGGGAGAAAAGGAAGAAATGGGAGGGGCTACAACTGGGATAAAAATGAATAAATTGCAATTAATAAAAAATAAATTAATTAAAAAAGAAAACAGTAAAAAAAAAAAAGATTTCCCATTAAGCTTCTCCTCTCAAATATTTGACTGCTTCTGAACAGGACCACCTGGGGACCCTAGCTGCCTGAATAAACTAATCCAAAAAGATGTTTCTTCCCTTGCACATGTTTTTTGGTGAAGCTACATTGGTAAACTCCCCCACTTTTCCCTCTGCCAAACTTGGGTGACACATGTCATCCTTAGTCACTGAGTGGCAAAGAGAATGAAAGTGACCATGAGTCAATTTCCTCTGTTGTCTGCAAAATGTGAGGAAGAACATCTAAACAAATATATCTACAGAAAATATAAGCAGATGAAGTAACAACCTGAGACTCTCAGATTCATAGATTCCAAAGACATCTCTAATTCTTTAATGAATAACTTTAAATATTTTCTGATTATTAGTTTTTAGGTCTTACTATGATTACATCATTTCTCTCTAGAAAACACTCCCATAACACTCCCATAGACTTCCCCTTGATTTCTTTTAAACTCATGACCTCTTTTTTTTTTTTTCATGATATGTGCTGTGGGTCTACTTAAATCCAACATGACTCAAACACCCAGTCAATGCAGATGACAAAACTTTATTATAATCAAGTTGCTATGGATTTATCAGGGACACAGTAAAGACTAAGGGGCTGAACTGTGACCTTGAAGGGACATTGTACAACATATTTAAAGAATGAAGGGTGAGTTGTAGTATTGTCCGATCATATTTGAAACAAGGGGTTTAGCAAGATAATTTCCATCAATCTGAATAGGAGTGGGTTTCTGGGCCTGGGAACGTGAACTTAGTTTGACCTTGCTAGCAAGATGGAGAATTTGTCATTGAGATGTCTGTACTCAGACAGCCCTTATGACAGAAGCGGTTCAGCTATTGGGAAGTCTCCAGCTCCCCTATGGCCCAGGACCGTGGACTTAATTTCTCCTTATGATTAAATTGAGTTGAAAATAAAATGGTAGTACTTAGATTAAGTTTCTTTTTTTGTTCCCCAAAATTATGTGTGTTTGTGTACCCCTAAATACTTAAATACAAACTGCTCTGTATAATGTTACTTGTATGTATGGTTTCAGGGAAGATCATTGGTGTTGAAGAAAAGGTAGGTGTACTATTCACTGAGAAAGACTTTTCTCCTTGCTCTCAGCATTCCTTAATTTCCTGCAGGTCTCTGTGTAAGGTTGAGGCCTGCCAACTTTATCATGTTTATTGTTGTTTTTCTTCAGCTTATGTTTAGGTAGTTATGTTGGTAAGACTTTATGTTTGCAGCTTCCGACATTTGTAGGAGACATGATCTCACAACAAACTGTCTGGTCCTCTGAATCTGGCATTCCTTCTGCCCCCTCTTCTGCATTGTTCAATTCACCTTAGATGCAGGGGTAATCGTTTTAAATTATTTTATTTTATTTTATTTTTTTGTTTTTTTTTTAATTGACATCTTGCTTTTATAATCATCAATGCTGAGACCTCTGCTTTGCATAGCCATGCAGTACAAAAAGGCAGAAGTATGTTTAGGGCCATTTCAGAATTTCTTGGAAAATCTGTTCTGATCCCAGGATCCCCTAGTTTGCTTTCTATTTTTGTGATAAACACCGTAACCAAAATCAACTGGAGGACATTTTGGCTCATGCATCCAAAGTCGCAGTCCATTATTAAGGGAAGCCAAAGGATCTCAAGTATGGCAGGAGCTTAGAGGCAGGAACTGAAGCAGAGACACTGGGGAAATGCTGCTTACTGGAGTACTCAGCTGACATTTTTATTGAACCCAGGACTACCAACCCATAGGTGGCACCGTCAGCCGTGGGCTGAAGCCCCATGTCAATCATTAATCAAGAAAATGCCCCACAGACTTGCCTACAGGCCAACCTGATGGATCTAGTTTCTCAGTTGAGGTTTCCTCTTCCCAGATGATGTTACCTTGTGCCAAGTTGACAAAAAGCTAAGCAACGCACAGCCAAAATTAATTTTATTTTATTTTTATTAATTACCGTTTATTCACTTTGTATCCCAGCTGTAGCCCTCTCCCCAAACCTCTCCCAATCGTCTCCCAATCCCACCCTCACTCCCTCTTCTTCTCCTATGCCCCTCCCTGTGTCTACTGATAGGGAGGGCCTCCTCCCCTTCCATCTGACCCTAGTCTATCAGGTCTCATCAGGAGTGACTTCATTGTCTTCCTTTGTGGATTGGTAAGGCTGTTTCCCCCTCAGGTGGAAGTGATCAAAGAGACAGCCCCTGTTTGTTTTACTAGGGAACCCACTTGTACACTGAGCTGCCAGGAGCTACATAGGTTATCTCCATGCATGGTCGTTGGTTGGAGTATCCGTCTCAGAAAAGACGGGTGTCCAGATTTTTTGGTTTTATTGCTCTTCTTGTGGAGGAGCTCCTGTCTCCTCCAGGTCTTTCTGTCTTCCCATTCTTTCATAAGATTCCCACACTCTGAATTATACCTATCTGTGGGTATAAAGCAAATGTTTAGAAGGTGTTTTAAATTACTCTGGTTTAGTAAAATGACAATTGTAGATTCCCCTTCAATATCCATAACTTTAAAGGCTCTGTGTAGTTGAGTGCAGGGTATAATTTCCCTCCTGCTAAGTGTCTTATGGTTACTGCTAAAGTATGCATGAAACTCCTGCATTCTTTTTTTAAAAAGACCTGTACACGATTTTTATTTTATTATTATTTTTAGTTTATTCACTTTACATCTAGGTCATGGGCTCCTCCCTCATCTCTTTTCTGTCCCACCTTCCCTCCCTCTTTTCCCCTAGTCCTCATAAAGGGGGAGCCCAAATCCCTTACCAACTGGCCACAGACTATCAAGTCTCTTCAGGACTGCTGGCATCCTCTTCCTTTGTGGCTGGGCACTGACGCCCACCCAGGGGTAAGTGATCAAGGTGCATGCACCAAAGTCCATGTCAGAGAGGGCTTCCTGGTCCCCTTACTTGGGTACACACATGGAGACTGAGCTTCCTATTGGCTGCAAATGAACAGGGGGCCTAGGTCCTCTCCATGGTTGGCATACCAGTCTCTGCACGCTCCCCCCCGTTGTTCCCCGCCCCGCCCTCCTTCCCGCCCTCCTTCCCCAGGCACAGACTTTTTTTTTTTTTTTTGGCTCTGCTGGTATTCTAGTGAAGTGCCTGTTCCCTCTGGGTCTTTCTATCCCTTCATTCTTTCATATGATTCCCTGAACTCAGCCCTAGGTTCGATGCAATGCTCAGCATTTGTTTCAGATCCCCTTCTGGGAGGAATCTTTCAGAGGACATCTATGGTAGGCTCCCGGTAATCCTGCATTCTTAGGGTTATTGTGCCATGCTGGTTGTTGTAGCAGTTTATAGGCATCATGGCTGAATGTTGATTACTTCTTTCTTGTACCATGAATGCTACTCCTCAGGGAGAAGGCTTTCAGTTAGTTCCAGATCAGAACACTCAGGAATTTCTGTCTGAAGAACATGGTATCTTTGGCAATAGGAGCTTATTTTCCACTCTGGGGTACAACCAAGGGCAAAAGCAATAGACTTTGATTAAACCACTTATTTAGATAGAAAACAGTAAAATAGATTCCTACATGGGGTAAAAATATATGATCAGTTGAGAATCCTTTACACTTGGAGAAAACTGTCACTCTGAAGTCAAATAGGATACCAACATTCATCCTAGAGTATGAAAACTTCCTGTTTTTACTGAGTTTGTACTTTTATTCTTATATTGTAAATTCTACTATTTCAGTTACTCACATCTTTACATGTTTACCATTAGGATAAGAGAAGCATCGATCTTACTATCCCTTTAATAAACACACCTCAGCCTTTCAAAGTGGCCCTTTGTATTAATATCCTTAAACAACGCATAGCATTATGCCTCCTCATAAGCCCTTGTGAGTCTGTCATTATCATCTTCATAAAGAAATCATCTCTTGAATTACCAGAAAGCCAATTAGCATGATTCGGAGGGCAATTTGTGTCTGAATGGACTCTAAAAATGGGCTTTAGAGAAGAAAAGTGAAAATGTCCATTTGAAATAATTTAATTACTAAAGGTGAAACTTGAAAAATAAATATGAACACTTCCCTGTAGTAGGTTGGCTCTTCTTTCTCCTGAGGCTAAGCTTTCGTATCCAAGAGCTCTCAGACACACACCCTGCTGTGATATAATGGGATCTTGAGGAACTGGGTTACTAAGTATTTCTAGAAACTTAAGGAAGATTCTTTAATCTTTTAACCAGCAGAGCCTCAAGAGAATATGATGAAGAATTTTCTTTTTTACTATTTGGAATCATATGTTCTCGTTTCTTTTTTTCTTAAGAGAAATAACTACATAGAGTGTTCTACCTGATTTGAAAAATCCTAATTATGTAACATTTGGTTTCTAAACAAATAGCCTTTCACTATTTGATCTTGAACCCTTGTTCAAGTGGTATTTCTTTACCTGGCTTGTGTTACAAAACAAAAACAAAAACAAAACAACAACAAACAAATCAGAGTTATACCTTCCACCCAAACTTCAAAAAGAAAATGTGTCCTAGTTCAAAGACTTCTGCTCTCTAGAGAACCAAAACAGAAATGCAGCATAGAATGCTTCCCCCAAGTAGTCCAGAAGTGAACTACTTACTAAAAACTTTCAAGTTGGAATCAGAGGGCACCAGTTAGCTTGTGTATTACTTCATGGTTTTTCCATCTTATTTCATTGCTCTGGATTCTGGCTAACCTATTTATGAAGTGCAAGCACTGGATTAAATGTTCCCTGAGAATCTCCATTTTCTGCATATTGTTATTTTAAGACAGATGCTGTTCTATTGCTCCTATTCATTCTATAAAGCTCTTCTTGGAATGTTTCCTTCATGGAATGGCATACTCACATCCATTAAAAACATGTTTTTGAACACCTTAATGGTTAGGTATTGATTATTTTTTTTGTTCCAGTCTCTCTCTCTTTCATTTTTCCTTATGGGTTATACCAAGATTGAGAATCATGGTTCTCTATCTTTCTTGAAAAAACTCAAACTGTCTATTGTTGCTTTTTCAAATCCATTGTTAAAATGGAAATATTCAAATTTGAGGGGGGTAAAAAAGAAGACGTTTGAACCATATCTCATAATGTGTCTTTCTACTGTTTGTGTTTATATGATACTGGCAGTGAGCCTCTAATAAAACAATAATATTAGTCTAGATGGAAGGGTACCCAACTAAGCTACTGTAAATTCTCTCTATAAAAAGAGTAACGCTCAAATAAATGAAAACATACTTTTACATGAGTATGTCATTTTATATTTTAGTGTAATATATTATTAATATAACTACAATTTCCTATTAAAATGTTTTTATGTTAATATTACAAGGTATACAAATGCATTGTGCAGTGTTTCCCTAGTCTCTTCAGTCCTTACCTGCCTTACGGCAGTAAGAATTATGATACTTTCTCTAAAACCTTGTCATGAGAAATAACATGGGATTAAAGGAAACATTTTTAAAGGATTGAAATCGGAGGCAACAGTCTTTAGTAAGCTATATAGGTGGACATAAAAGTAGCCTGGATGCACCTGGAAGTGGCGTCTTCTCATAACGATCAGTTTCTCCCAGTCAGGGTGCTGACTTTGAGAGTTGTGGTGTATAAATTGTGGTAAAAACCCACAATCCTGATAAGTGAGACAATAGCCTTCAGTCCCTGGCACAGGAACACCCCAGTGAAGAGTGGCTCCTCAGCTGGAAATTGCATTCAGAAACTTGTTGCAGCCTTCCAGCAAACTGCTGAGGTGAGGTCCTTTCCCCCAATTCAGAGTGCTTAGAATTTGGGGTATTTTACGATGATGTAAAAGAGCCAATGGAACTACATGTGTACTTAAAAAAATAGAGTAAGAGAATTAAGAAATTAAGGGATAATTTGGTGTTACTGAATTCCAGGAAAAGGATGACTTCCTTTGAAAGCAGAACTGTAGAGATTCTTATTGATGCTGTCATCATTTGTTCTTTGGTCTAAGTGACAGAAATCCAGAAAAAAATTTCTTGGTTTCTGTCATAATACTGAAGTTGACAGTGGACTGCTGCATGCTACTCAGTGGCTTCCCAGGAGCTGGGAAAATGAGCCTCCCTGAATATGGATACAGAGCTGTGCGGGTTGTGCTCTCATTCTAGGATGGGGAGAGATCTGCAAAGTGGCAGAGAAATCACAAATATATTAACATAGAAGCTTAAAAGTGTTAAGGTGAAGATCAGGTAAAATTGAAACCAGACTTGCATTCTATGTGCCTAAATAAAGTTCAAATGTTAATTCACATGACTGATTTTCTCCAATAAGAAGTTTATTTTTATTTTTATTTTTTATTAAGCCTGTGATCCCTTAATTCCTGACATAGTTGGTAAAGTCCATGGAATTGATAGTTTTATGAATAAATGCTAGTGGGTTCTTTTTTTTCTTTAGTTCAGGAACTGGATGATATAATGTTTGGTCTTGAAACACCTCTGCTTAGCACTGATACATCCATTTGTAGCCAATCTTACACACTTCTCTCAAATAGTCCATAGTATCCATCCTCTGTATCGGTTTCAAAAATATCATTTAATAAAGTAAATTTAATAGTCTCTCTTTTTTTTTCAAAACTTCTTAATGGACTTACACTGCCAAAACACAGATCATCGTTTTCATTATATTGGGGGAAAAAGGCTTTCACAGTTAGGATTTGCCCATCTTTCCCAGAAAGTAACTTTGTCCCATGAATACGTAGTCAAGACTAATGCACTTATGTTCTGTAGATACAGTAAATGTGATGAATTTCTTGACAAACCAAATAACCCAATTTAAAAAAATGGGGTATAGAGCTAAACAGAGAATTTTCAACAGAAGAATTTTTAATAGCTGAGAAGCAATTAAAGAAATGTTTAACATCCTTACTCATCAGGGAAATGCAAATCAAAATGACTCTGAGATTCCATCATACATGTCAGAATGGCTGAGATCAAAAACTCAAGTGACATCATATGCTGGCAAGGATGTGGAGAAAGGGGAACAAGCCTTCATTGCTGGAGGGGGTGCACTTTTATGCAACCACGATGGAAATCGATCTGGAGGTTTCTAAGACATTTGGAAACTCATCCATCTCAAGACTTAGTCATAGAACTCCGAGGCATATACCTAAACGATGTTCCACAATACCACAAGAACACTTGCTCCGCTATGCTCATAGTAGCTTTATTCATAATTGCCAGAAACTGGAAACAAACTAGATGTCCCTCAACCAAAGAATAGCTAAAGAAAATGTGGTATATTTACCCAATGGAATACTACTCAGCTTTTAAAAGGAAAGACATCATGCAATTTGCAGTTAAATGGATGGAACTAGAAAAGATCATCCTGAGTAAGTTAACCCAGACCCAGAAAGACACACATGTTGTGAATTTACTTATAAGTGGACATTAGTCATAAAGTATGGAATAACCATGCTACAATCCACAGAAACAAAGAAACCAAGGAAAACCCAATGATGGATACTTAGACCTCACTAAGTTGCAGAAATAAAATAGACAATTGAAGTAGATGGAAGGAGGAAACAGGGTGGGAGAGGGGGTGGGGAGCAGGTGTGGGGAGGAAGGATGGGAGAGAGTGTGGAAATTGGTGTGGGGGCATTTCTGTGACAGCAGAGGCTCCTGGGAACCTATGAAGGTGACCCTAGCTGAAACTTCTAGGAGCAGGGGTTAAGGAACGTGAAGTAGTCACCTCCTGTAGCCATGTGGCACTTTAGGTAGACGGAAGGTGGCACCAATCCAGTCATAAAACCTTGACTCAAATTTTGTCTTGCCTATAAGAAATGTAAAGGTTAAGATGGAGCAGAGATTGAGGGAATGGCCAATCAATGACTGGCCTAATATTAGGCCCACCCCATGGGAGAGAGCCAACCCCTGTCACTGTTAACCATACTCTGCTATGCTTGCAGACAGAAGTCTAACATGACTGTCTTCTGAGAGGTTTCATCCAACAGCTGATGGAAACAGAGGCAGAGACCCACAGCCAAACAACAGGCCAAGCTTAGAGAGTTTTGTGGAAGAGTGGGAGGATGGATAGAGGTAGCTGGAGGAGTCAAGGACACCAAAAGAACATTCACAGAGTAAACTACCCCAGGCCTATTGTGGCACACTGTGGAGACTGAACCTCCAACCAAAGAGCAAGGATGGGCTGGACCTAGACCCCCTACACACATGTAGCAGATGTGCAGCTTGGTCAACATAGGAATCCCATAACAAAAGGAGGACGGGTTGTCTCTGACTCTGTTGCCTGCCTCTGGATCCCTTTCCCTAGCTGAGCTATCCTGTTAGGACCCAATGGGAGAAGATGGGCTAGTTCTACTGAGACTTGAGTTGCCAGGGTGGGTCGGTACCTCTTGGGAATAAGGAGGGGAAGGGGATGGGAGGAGGAGTACATGAGGGTAAGACTGGGAGGAGAGGAGAGAGGGGACTAGGGTCAAGCTGTAAATAAATTTAAAAAATTATTACAGATGGGGGTATACCAGGGCCGATATGGCGTTTCTGTGAACTCAGTTGAAGTTCCATTTATAAATGTTTGATGTTAGAGTGTGGGTTTTATTTTAAACACAGCATGGAATCACATAGCTGTGGGCTGTTTCAGCACCATCATCCAACACAAACCCCTACGATAAATAAATAAATAAACAAAAAATAAATAAATAAATTAAAAGTAAGTAAATAAGTAAGTAAGTAAATTCTAGTGGCAAGCTCATTATGTCCTGGGCTTGAGGACTGAATATAATACGAACTAGACCCAGCATTTACTGGGCTATTCAGTAGTTTGAGAAATGTAGAAATAGTGATTAATGTGGTAGCTTAGTTTATACTCTTTTCACAAATCATGTGGCGAACAAAAGCATATGGAAAAATAAACCAAGACTTCTTAGACAATGAGCTGCCCCTTTCATTGAGCAGTTCCACTTCCAGAAGCATGCATTCTTTGAAATTCTTAGGAACCCTTCACAACAATATTTTCATCAGACAATTGTTTTCTAAGTGTATAAATGTGTCTGATCTTTAAGAAATTTGAAACTTCATTAAATTAAAATTTGCCTTTCTAGGTAATTACAATCATTTTTACTTTGGGCATTGTAAAGTGATTTATCCAAGATAATAATCCTTTTTCTTTAAAGATATTTATCAGGAAACTCATCATTTTTCTTCCAAATGGTCAGTCTTAGAGCACCTGGAATAAAGCAACTATATGTTCATGGTGAATGAGCAAGATGAGCTCCCTTCTGCCCATCTTACCTAGATCTCAAACATCTGTTTTCTACTATGACATCGACTGGCAAAAATCTATAAACCGTGTTTCAGACTCTAGATAGAGCCAGGCTTTTCAAACAATGTAGATAAAAGGCCCCCATCATTTTGTCCCATTTCTGATCCTAACAATCTTTGTAATTCTGCAATTCTATATCTGCTGACGACAAAGCTGTCTATTGCATAAGGGAAGCGACATCTGCAGCGTAAAGATGCTGCCTTGGCATATGGCCTGCAGATTGCACAATTATTCTGCCTCTGGGGACAAACTGTTGCAAGGTTTTCAGCCTTGACATTGGCATTGGCTAGCTGGGAAATCTAAAGCAAAGAGTTCCCTTTTTGGCATGCTGACTCTCCATCTCTAAAAAGAACATCAAAAGAAGTAACTTTGATGTTTGAAAAATAAGTGTTCATCATAGTCTTGGCAGATAAATATTCCTCCAGAATTCTTTTATTTTATTGGTTTTCTTTTTTGTCTTTGTCCTCCTTCACTTTCTTGTTCTCATCCTCGTCTCATCTTTAGATTGTTGTTTTTAGTAATATTGGAATGCCTGAGTTTTAACAGTAATACGAACAATAGCTATTAGTTGCGATTATATAGTTATGTCTGTTTTCTACAGGTTACTAGATTAAGGGATGTTTATTATTTTGAAATCCATGAACATTCATTCTGTATTGCAACTGTGCTCATCACTTTTTAAATGTTTGTGATATCAAAAAAATTGTTTAAAAAATAATGAGGGCAGTGAGCCAATTAAATTTCATAGAGCAAAAGAGTGTATTTTCCTCAACTGACTGCAGAACCTAGAATAAGATCAGGTTCCTCTGGAATTAATTAGTTCTCTCTACTCTCCCCCATCTTTCCTGGAATGTTGTTTTTCCAACATCTTACAACAAAGACAGAGAGCAGTTGTCATCATTTGGTAAAGACTTCCCATGATCCCCTTAATGAAAGAACATATCATTCAGGACTATCATTTTCTGTTTTTACTCTTTTGGGTTTTCTTCATAGAGTTTATAACCAGTTTGAACTAAATCAATATTTATTGATGAATTTGACTTTTTATTTGCTTCATAATCTAGGCATGCAGCAAAAAAGGAGAGAACCTATGAAATTGTCAGCCACAGGCAGTACTACATTTCTGGTAATCTAAACAATGCCTGCCACTGGGAAGGTGTTCAATAGATGAAGAAGTCAACACTAGGTGATCCCTTATGAAATGTAGATGGAGCGAATTTCAAGCTATCTTTTATGTCTTTTTCCTGAGTTAGTTTGTTTTCCTGTATCACTTTATTCTGAGTGTATCGTAACTGTACTGTTTCTTATGTTATTTGCAAGTTAATGGTTTACATGGCGCTATAGTTTCATGGTTTCATACATGATGGCAGAAGACATAAGACTAGTAGTTCAAAGAAAGGATTCTATTGTTAAAGGCACAGTAAGCAGCCAGTGAGCATCTCCTTTTCATCAATTCTCCTTTCCCCACATCTTTACTGAGAGATAGCAGGAGGAATGCCAGATGGATGGTACTACACAAGAAATAACCACAGAAGAGGAAAGTCAACAGATTCCAGCTGATTGACTTTTTCCTTTTTCTTTTCTATTTTTTAAAAAATTTTACACAATGTGAGCTTCTGACCCTTTCTCCAGAAGGAAATGCTGTTTCTGCCTTCTAAAGTGGCAGGAAAATCTACTACTGGGAGAGAGATTCTTCTATGTTCTAGAGAATTTTCTACAAAATCTCTGCAACAAGGTAATGCATAAAAGAGGGACATGTCTCTACTTATAAGACAACAAAGATCCAGAGAGATGTAGAGATTGTCTCTGAATTGGTGCCACTAAATCTTTAATTTTAGTCTTCACTCTTCTTTTAGAGGTAACCTTCTATATGACTCTGCAGTTCGTTGGATTGCTCCTGGCCCTTAGGAAACTGGCAGTCTGATATTAATTAGTAAAGAGATACAAACCCTCTAGCTCTAAATCAAGTTCTCTCTATTCTACCCAATCAACATGAATATCAACTTTAAGGAGTAATAGTGGGTACTGTTTCTCATAGTTGTCTCCCTAACTGTAGCAGTCAAACCTCCTATGTGTGTTTTGACAGATATAAGGATATGAATCAACCAAGACAAATTCATCCATGTTTAAATTAAAATTTATCTTCATGTTTAAGTAATGGTTGTTGCAATTTTCAAGGATCAGAATTTTCATAATCAGAATGGACCCTGGACCTCTTGACCTTTGGATTAGAAATATATTTCTCGTACTAAATAATAGAGTCAGAGTCAATGTGCAAAGGGTCAAAAGAAATGAGGAAAGCCTAATTAAGAATTTTAGGTATCTTCTGCAGCAAGCTGGGCATGTGATGTTTTGCTGTAATCCAGAAACTTCCACTTCAGTCTATATTATTCTTGAATTCAAATTGTTTCACCAGATTTTGTTTCTTCATTTTTTAATACTTTTTATTAAGCTTTAATAGTATTTATAATGTATTCTTGTTATTTAAAATTTGATTTAGTTATTGGATTGACAGGGCTCAAACTTATTTGTGGTGCTTAATTGTTTCTCTATTGAATTTAAAAAATGTAATATTGACTATTAGAGATCTTAACATTGTCAAAAAAGGAATTTTAGATATCAACATCTAAACTCCCAAGTTTAAAGCTCCTTGTTAAGACACTTGGCTCTAAACACAAATGGATGTATGAGTATATGTACAATAAAAATAGCATTTTGGTAAATGTCTGGAATAGTATACAAAACAATATTTACCCAACAAAAATAGAGAACAGGAGCTACACATAATTTACCAATTATAACATGGCATGTTTTTATTGATGAAGCTGGAGGAGAAACAATCACACATTTTGACCAGATGACTGGAATCAGAGTTCCTGCTATTTGAGTACTTCCTACCCCTTTATTGCTGGTTAGTGTGGTCTCTACAATAGGATTACCTAGAACCTCTATTGATTCTGTCTAAACTAAGACAGATTGCCATTGCATCTGGAAGATCATTTTGAACTCATCCATTGAATACTACGTTACATGGCAACTAAGAATTGAAATTGTAAAAATGTCAACTAATACTGTCCTTAGAAAGGCATTCTTCAGACAGGATGAGCTGGGGTTGTGTGGAAGGGGAGGAGATCCTCCCCTGTTGGTGGACTTGGAGGGGGCGGGGAGGAGGAGAGGGAGGGTTGGGGAGGGTGGGAAGGAATGAGGGAGGGGGATGCAAAGTACCTAACCTGTGATTGATAACAAAAAATAAAAAATGTAAAAAAAAAAGAAAGGCATTCTTCATGGTGTGCAGCATTTACACAGCTGTTTCATCAACTCTGAGGCGGTGGTGACATGAGGTAGCCCCTAAAGAAAACCAGTCCAAAGAAAATATCGCCATTGAAGGTAAGTGCAGTGACTTGTGTCTTGAATTATTGATAGCTAACCCAAAATTATGAAGAATTGCTATAAACTCATTCTATAGATTTAAAAACTGAGTTTCTAAGAGAAAGCGAGTTTCTTATTTATATGTAACAGTAATAATAACAAAACAGGTTTACAAAATATAATATCAGTAACTTATTTAGGACAGAGTCTCACTATGTATCTCTGATGATCCTGGAGCTCATTATGTAGGTAATGCTGGACTCATACTCAGAGATCTGCCTGGTTCTGCCTCTCATATGATGTGGTTAGAGGTGTATGCCACCAAGCTCAGCTCTTATTAACATTTTAGAGAGTTTGTATTAAATATCACAGGGCAGACATTAAGCTAGGTAGTTTACCCAAATTATATTATCTATGCCCATAAGATGATGATTATTTCTAACTTTCAGGTAAAAAAATAAATCAGTTATAAATTATAGCTTATTTCGTTTTGATAATTAGCCGAACTAGAACACGACAACATGATGGCCTGAAATTATTTTGATATGCTACCAGGAGTTCATGTTTACTTCACTGAATTTGTTCTGAGTAAAAAATTTCTGTAACAACTTAGTTCTGGACATTCAGCCCCTATCCCTAACATATATCTTCATTTAAACTCAACACAGAGGAAAAAGCCTTATACACTCTCTGGAGTCTGAAGTTCTCACCAAGCCATTCTAGAGACCACTCAAGTGGAATGTGGTCACACGCCACTCTGCAATGAAAACCTATTCAGGTGCAGTGACTGTCAAAATGAGCTAACATTGTCTGCCATTAATCATAAAAGCCAGGCTTAATTTTAAACATAGAAACATTTTAATGAAACCCCGAAGAAAACGATTAAGGATTTCTCTTTGTCTTTTCATTCTTTAGACCAAAAGCTATGATTTCAACACAGTGAAAAATAGTATTTAAGTGTATATTTACAACTGGCTGTGTTATTACCTTCCTTTGAACAATGACATGGGGAAAGTTACACTTCTCGGTGATGAAGTTAACATCTTTGTTGCTATAAACACAGAGTTGCTGTGGCATATTTTGTAGTGATGAACATAAAAGAACTTAAGATATTTAAACTTATTCTCTATTTTCAAACCTACTCTCTCTGGTGCTGTGTGGGAAACAAATACACATGAGGAAAGAGACATCTTTGGTAGCAATTTGGAGCTGTTTGCTTTCATTATGGTTGGGCAAAACCACAAGGCCAACCTTATACTTCTTTCCATTTAAGTGAAAGAGGTGATCCATCTAACAGTGATATAAGTGAAGAGTTCCCAAATAAACAGACAGGGAAGTGGTCAAAGAATTACGGTACCCATCATCATGACACTTACAGACCTACACATATGCTGTCCAGGGTACTTAGGAGGACAGAATGGTTCCTTCTTTAAAAATTTTAAATAAAAATAAGTGGCTTCATGTCACCATACTGACAGTACTGTCAAAATGATCTGGTATTTATAGCACATGCTGGAGTCTATTTCTTACTCAAATATTTGGCCCATTGATTGACAGTTTCTATTTTCAAGCATTTGTTGTTTAATTTACGGGGACCTATAAGCATGCTCTTTGGAGGAGTCACTGAGATTCTGAATTAAGCTTCTTTCTAAAAGGATGTGTTACTCCTGCATGACTTCATAACTGCAAAGACAAAGGAAGTGAGTAAGAGCTTCTAGCACTACGCAGCCACTTCCTCCTCAACTTCTAGGAGTGTATAAAATCTCAGCAATTCTGAGAAGCCAGATCTCCCTGGGTGATAATTATAACAAACTGTCTTCATAAAATGATCAGACGTTTGGAATTTCAAATGAACTCTGGATGTCATTGGATTACTACCTTTGTATCCAGAAATCTAAATTACATATTTTATCTTATTTTGCTGTTGTCTTATCTTTTAAAGTTACAAAATATGTATGCACTAACTATACAGAAAAAGGATAGAAAAATATGCAGTGGAGATGAGGCTGGAGAGATGGCTCAGTCACTAAGTACAGATCCTGGTTTCCCAGAAGACCCAAGTTCAGTTCCCAACACTGCTACGGAAAGAGTCGCAACCTCCTGCAACTCCAACTTCAATGGATCTTAAGGTATATTCTGACCTCCTTAGGCAGCAGCACTCACATTTGCACATACTTATCAATCAATTCACCCACCCACACAAGCACATATGCACACATATGTAAAAATAAACTTAAAAATAAATTAATAACCCCTATATAACTATGAAGAGTTTTAAGTATCAGAATATGTATCTTAGTCTTGGTTCAAATCTAAGCTAATCTTGCCTCCATCTCTGAAAAGTTGAGAGGAGAGATGAGTTGAAATGAGATGAGATGAGATATTGATGTCACAGTGTCACACTTAACTTATATGTTATTTTGTGAACTGGCAACCATTATATTTAGATTTTTTTCCTTCAAATAAGAATGCATTATACCTACATTTTCTTGCCAAGGAATAGATTTACATCATTTATAAAGTTCTACATAAAATTAGTGATGTAAATATATACAAATGTATTCAATAATTCTTCTATTTTATGCATTTTGGATGCTTCCATGGTAGCCATATTTTAATGCTCTACCTAGGTATATACTTCTACACTTGAATTAATTGTTTATTGAATAGATTACTGAAATTAGGTCCAGGTTTGGATTTTTGAATAAATTATCATGGTTGCTAATTAACCAACTAATAGAGAGTGATGTTTACTATCAATTACTAGTTTTTATTATTTAGACAACCATGACATCATAATAGCTTCAGCTTTCCTTTCCCTAATCAAAACTGCAGTCAAATGCTTATTTCTGTATTCATTGACCAATCATAAGCAGAAACATCTTGTTGATTTATCATTTAAAACTTCAGGTTTCTTTTTAATTGAAGTTTTCCTTCCTCTACCAGGAATCCATTTTAATTTCTGAGTATGAAAATTATTTTAAAGAGTTCAGTTGGGTTTGCTTTAGTTTGGTTTTCTTTACCTTGCAACATATGTTTCACTCCATATACTACTTAATGTTATATGGGTTTGAAAACTATTCATATAGAATTTAATTACAGACCCCTGTAATATAGAGTCTTCATTTGTTGGTAGATTTGCAAGTCTTTAGGTACCATAACTATTTGATTTCTACTTGATAGACTTTTGTGTACATTTTATATAGGATAAAACAAATTATATGCTTAATTTTTTCCTACCTTAAATGTTCTTGATATCGTTCATATTAATTCCTTCAGTAAACCTATTAATCAACTTAGTTTTTTATAAAAGTCAAACTAAACAGCTCACTGAATGTGGTCTATTTGTATGAATCAGATTGTGGACACTTGAAAGCATTAAATATCTATAAAGATGCATCAACCAAAGACCTAGGCCTCATGCTCAGATGTAACCCATAGACAGCTCAGTCTCCATGTGGGTTCCCTAGTTACAGGAGAAGAAACAGTCTCTGACATGAACTAGGTCACCTGCTTTTTGATCACTTCTCCCTGGTGGGGCAACCTACCCAGTCCACAGAGGAAGACAGTACAGCCAGTCCTGATGGAGCCTAATAGGCTAGGGTCAGACAGTAGGGGAGGAGGACCTCCCCCATCAGCGGACTAAGGAAGAGTGACCAACAGGGAAAGAAAAGGGAGGGAGGGTAGGACTGGGAGTAAATGAGAGAGGAGGCTACAACTGGGATACAAAATAAATAATTTGTAAATAGTAAGTTTTCAAAATTAAAAAAAATTAAGGTTAAAAAAGAAAAAAGAAAGAAACAGACTGGCAATATAGTTTGATTTCTGAATCCAAACTGTAGTCGTGACCAATCAGTTTTTGCTCAGCATTCAATAAACTTCCATAAATCTGAAAAAAAGAAGATATGAATTCTGCCAAGAGTCACCAGAAAATGATGCTGAGTCTGACAAGGCATGTGTTATCTTATAGTGTGGTGCTAAGTGGGGAAATCTCAAATTCAGGTTTAGATTTGGAATCTAGATTACAAAAATGATTTATCAAAAAGAGATTACTGAAGCCTTGTTACACAAAATTGATACACATAAATACCTGTGATGTCTAGAAATCATGATATTTTAATAGTTTATGTACTTTGTTTAATAAATATTTGACAACACATGCTGTAAAAAGTACGTCTAGTTACATATTGATATTTCATATATAATCAAATTTCAAGTAATAATATTTTAAATGGAAAGAATGCCTCAAAAATTAGAGTCCATATCAGATTGTATGAACACATGCAGTAGGTTTAAAAAGCATCCAGTGAGGTTCTCTCATTTTCCATTTTTCTATGGCTTTACATCTTTAAACAGAGAAAATACTGGCCTATTAGCAGTTTTGTTGTTTGTTGTTTTTACTTTTCCTGTGTAGTTGCTTATTGTTTAGAATCACATTACACATTGATTTTAGGAAACATGAGCAGAGGTTGCCAAGTTCTACAGTGGGCTATTTTAAGTTCTTGGAACCTTTTCTGAGCATGTGCATGATATGTCTGGAAGCCAGGCTTGTACTTGAGCCCCCCTTAAGCTCTTGACAAAGGCTTTCTGAACCTTGTCTGACCTTCACCAGCCATGTTCCTCCAAGCCACAGGGCAATTCCACCAAATTCGATGACTTGTTTGGGAGCCTGACAAAAAACGTCTTCAGGCAGTGAAATCATGATTTAAACATATGGCTGTCAGACTAACTTAGGACAGTTCAATCTGTAAAATAGCTTGTTTTCCTAGAGGTATGAAGTCTCAAGGTCACCAGAAGAGGAACTAGAGTGTTTCCAAAGACCTGACTGAAGGAAAACACAGAGCAACCATTTAGCCGAGCTTTTCAGACATCCTTTCTATATTCTGGCTTTACTCCACCTTCACAGATTAGAAGACTACAGACATACCTAAGTTCATATAGTATACATAAAAAATGTAAAGCAAAACAACACAAAACGATTGTTTTATTTTCAGTGTAATGGTTGATAGTTATGCTTAATTCCAGTTTCAGGCCATTGATAAGTTTCACTTGATTCAACATAGTGTGAGTTTCTCTGCTAAAACATTTTCACCAATTCAAGCCAACAACGTGGGAACATCAAAATAGTATTCACAGATCCTTACTTCTTTGTGGAAAGAGTGGCTTTTCAATTTCTGAACTTACTGGGTTCATTCTAAATGGCTTGTTTTGCAGTAACCCTCTGGAGTTTGATGAATTGCTACTCATTCTAGTGATAAGCTATTCCAACTGTCAGGAAAGGAGTAAGATGTAACAAGAGTAGGTTACATCTCCTACACTCTGATTTATTCATTATCTGATGTCACTTATGTTTATTCCACTTTATTGATTCGCATAGAAAGCATCCTATGTTGTCACTTAACCTCTATTGTCTTGTTGGCAATATTGAGTAGAAGCCAGTTGGAGAGAATGTATTTTACCTCCTGTTGTGGGGTTATGGTTCCATTTTGCTAAATTTTCAGCCCTAAGCATTTATTCTTTATTTTTTATTTTTAGCTATACACATTTTATATCTTATGTCTGACCACCTACTGACTAGAGTTTCACTGCAATAATGAAGGCCAGTTCTTCCTTGCTTCAGGGCACAGTTATATGATGAAGAAAACCAAATGGTCAATTTGGTATTTGTAAATTTTATGCAAGAATCCCAGCTCAATTGCAAAGCCCCTTCTGGTTTGATCACAATATCCCATAACTAGGTTTCAATGTTTGGAATCTTGTAAACCACCTAGAAAATATTACTTCCTATAAGATGGCATTCATTTAAAATACTGTGGTAATAGAAAACAGAGCCACTATTTGTTGAGAGTGTTTAAATATACAAATAACTGTACAGGTATCAACTCAGAGATATTTCATGTATGATGAATATATGAATCTTCTGTTTCAAGTAAGAAAATGGAAGCTCAGAGAAATCATCAAAGAACAAATAAGTCCCAAAGTAAAGAAGAAAGGAAGAACTAGAGAAAGAATAAAAAAGATGAAAGAGAGGATGAAGGAAGGAGAAAGGATAAATCTACCTCCAAATGTTTTTGCTAAATGTTATGCAAGGCTGTTCCTGTAAATAAAATTTTCCTAACTATATTTTATGGTAAATAGCTACTCATTTGTGATGAGATAGTTTGTAATAATCTTCTCTGAAAACAATTTTAAAGGGATTTGCCTTCACTGCTTTGTAATGACTGGGTTGAAAACACCAAATCTAGACCTGTGTGCCGTAGAAAGTCCTGTATACTTCTGTAACTAGTGTCTCTGTTGTAAATAGTTTCTCTGTTAAAAATGTGAATAAAGATTATATTACAGTAAACCACAGTACAATACAGGCTTTTTATTGCTTCAAGAGAAGAGCTAATCATTTCTATGAGCTAAGAAACTATTATTTTGAAACCCATCATGTCCTTTCCTCAATGGCAATTAAGAATGGTCCACCTTATACTCATACCTTATACAGAATTCTGAGTGAGTAGAGACACATAGTACGTCCATTGCGCTGCTCTCAGAATTTCACTTTATGAGTTTTAATGGCTATCATCTTTACAAGCAGTGAAAGTATTCTGTGAACAAAGATATCAGAAACAATGTTTTGTTTCTTGTTTTTGTTTTGTTTTGTTTTCAGAAGTAACAGAACTGTGCATGTATAAACTCACAGTGGTGAGCCCGGATCTGTAAGATCTCTGCAAACTCAAGCCAGAAAAAATCCAGGCATGAGAGAGGGGTGGTTGCAAAATCCTACCCATACCTGAGGTAGTAATGCTGAATGGTGGATGCCTTGAAAAGGGCAATTCGTTTTTTTTTTGTTGTTGTTGTTGTTGTTGTTTTTTGTTTTTGTTTTTCAGAGTATGGCTTCAGGTAGATTGACTATCTTGCAGTGGGTGACCAGAGGCCCAAGAGTATATAGGTAACTTTGCTTAGATTCAGTACATTAAAAATCAAAGTGGAAGGGCCGGAGAAATGACTCAGCAGTTAAGAGCACTTGCTGCCCTTGCTGTTGAGTGGAGTTTTGTGGTCAGCTCACAAACATCTGTAATTCCAGTTCCAGGGCTTCCAAGTCCTTTTCTGATCTCCAGGGTCACAAGTGGGGTGCAGATCTGGGAGGAGTTGGAAAAGAGTGGTAAATGTGATCAAAACACAGATGTGTGAAATTTTCAAAGAATTAATAAACATAATTAAAAATGTCTTCATTTGTCACCTATATTATTTTATCTTAAACTAGTTTTGGAGGTTTCTCCTGTGTGTGTGTGTTTACTTATCTCGAACTGCCTTCTGGGCAAAATCTCAATTTAGCATGGTGAATTGTCTACTTTATTATGAGATTTGTGTAGGCTTATCATTGCTTCACAGGTAATTACACAAAAATGATTCATACTAATATTTGATGCTATTTAATTTCCTCATATGTCTATGGAGCTTCCATATATACAATATGAAATAAATATAATCTTTTTATGTGCGTGTGTGTTTATATGCATATATGTATAAATATGTACATATGAACATATGAGATATACATGGATACACACATATATACAGACATATATTCGTACAGAGCGACAGAGAGTTTAATTTTCTGTAAAGAAACATTTTTGTAAAATTCATTGTAAGCAGGAAATGGATTACGTTAAAGATCTTGGTTTGTATGGATAAAAATTATAGTAAATAAAATCTAATTTGTACTTTCCACATTTAACACAGGATTTTAGTCACATTTGGATGTATTTAAGTACAATCATAATAAAAATGCATCCACATCCACACACTTGTTTTCATTTTATTCCACAAAGCACAATTATTGTAAACACCAAGAACCGAGAGCTGTTGAACAGATGGGGCATTAGCGTCTTAATTCTTGATCTTTGTTCCAATAAATCCTTCCGTTTCATATCCTTTCCACAAATCCTGTGACCATTCAGGGCATGATAAATAGTTTTTCAAGTGCTCCTGTAATGTTTGTGTCATTTTTGTATGTGTTATGATTTTAAACAAATATGTAAATTCATATGTCCAACATGATAATTACAGCACATTAAGGTTTTGAGATACTACAAGCCAAACATATCATAATCCTACCAGGAGAGCCTACATAAACTAAGTGCAGTTTTTTAGAATCAGCTTGTCCATTATGTTACTATTATTATTTCTGGTAAGTAAACACTCTAAATGTATTTTCCTGAATGGTAAATACCTAATATGTGTTGCTCATTGAGTATTTATTCATCTCATTTGCCTATGAAAGACAAAGAGAAATAGATGTGCATTCATACTTACAGTTAAAAGTGTTTGCTTTGTATACCTACCTGTGCATTTAAAATCTACCAAATAAAATGCATATACATATTCAATAGTGTAATACTGTTATAGAAATAACGTGTGTTCCTTCACTCAGGTCATTTAGGATGTGTCTGATATTTCATTTTAAAATATCTTGCAGAGAGGATATTTTAACACTTGTCTATTTTCCTACCTTCTCTCTGATGTATCTCATTGTTTTCAAATTGTCAAGTGAATCTACAAAGTGGAAAACTCTTCTTCAGAATTTGAGTAATATGAAGACTGTATTTATTTTTAAATAAATAAAGTCACTTCTTGCTGTCAGCTTATCATTTCATTCAATTCTAAATAAATCAGAATTTATCTACCAGAGTTGATGGCTTTGACATCTGTGAAAAATCTTTTATAGAAAGTGGGTGAATCCAGGTTACGTGTGAGTCACTGTATTGAAAATTACCAACAGAGGAAACCTCAAGTGTGCCCTACTTAAGTACCCATTTAATTGTTCCTAGGGCCTGTACATGTGTATGTGTTACTTTTTAATCATACAGAGAAGGAGTTTTGAATATATCCTTGGAAAACTCTATGTGGCTGTGGATGGACCAGGTGCTTTGAGGAATCTGTGAGGCCTCATATTCTATTCAATTGTTTTGTTTCAGTACTAAGTAAAATAATCTATAGCTAAAAAGATATACATTGAAAATCATTATTTTTATCAGAGCATCTTACAAATAAGAACATAGTCCTTGAAATAAGATGACATGCAGGTTACATTTCTTAACATCTTGTGTGATGACCCCTCCTTTGGAATTTTAGTTTCATTAACAAAAGTTAATACCTTTCCCAGGACTATGAGTATATGGCCATGCTTTTAAAACATATATCATATTCTAGTAAACAAATATATTTATAGTACGAGATACAGTGAATAAATGTGCACTCATTACATACAATTTGTATTTCAAACAAGAGTCAAATAAAATATTTTTCCATGCAATGCTGCAAGTCAAATATGAGGTACTGTTACCTTACTAGAAAATTTCAATTATTGAATATGGTAATTTACCCAGCTACAGCTGCTATTGTGTCATATATATGTGAGTACATATATGTGTATATATAGAGAGACTATACTTATACAAACATATATACATATATTTGCATACTAATATAATGTATAATTATTTACACTGTCTCAAATATTGTTGGGAAATGATGTAATTCTTACAATCTACCATTGTTGTGAGAGTGACTATTCTATACCATCGGCTGTAAGACACCTATGAGTCAAATGAAAACAATTGGGATTTTATTTTTGGTTTTACACTGTATCTGCACGTTCCTTAATATGTGCAAATGTCAAACCAGACTTCTAGCCTGGAAAAAATGCTATCTTGGATAGCAAATGTACCTTAATAAAGTACAGAATTATTCTATTTTAAAGATAACATTTTTTGATTTCCAGTGTTAGTTTTAGAAGAAGGAATATTCTAAGTAATATATTTATATGGTTCACTAAGTAGGGTGGTCTGTATATATACTAAGGAAGTTAGTAAATTTGGAAATATTGTATGTAGTCATTTATGTATAAATATAGGTATTCAAATACAACATTTATATTTATTATTATGACTTATTTGCAATATGTTACTATTGAGGAATATTTTCAGCACACATATATCTGAGCCATGTCAATATCTTTTTGAAAGTGACTTTGCTCCAGCTTTAAGTAAACCTGATTTATTTTTACTTAGATTTTTTCTTACTTCAAATTACTTTGTAACTATTTTAAAAGCGTCACTGAATAAATGAGAACACTCATTATTTTTTTCTCATTTACTACACATATAGTTGAGAAAGTAAAAGCAGTTATCTATTGAATAGAATCAACATCACTTCTTCAATTAGGTCAGGGCTCTCTGCCACTTAAAAATGACAGAAAAAGCAATGTGAACCAGAGTGCAACACTACAGAGAAGGCTATTTGACCTTCCTAGGATCTCTGGTCCTAGTTGGCTTCTAATCCCTTCTGTGAAGAACTGCTAACCTATTATGAGGCTCTTGGCCTCTAGTATCATGAGAAAGATGGAAAATAACAACACAAAAAATCTGAAATTAAAATGAAATTTTATGTTTCTTCTCAACACAACATATCTTCAAAATAAAGATTCGTCCTATGAATATTTACTTACTCTCTGATCTTCCTCTAATTTTTAAAACTAGATATTTTTGAAATTATAATTTCAGTTGATATCAGAAGGAAACCGTGTGACTGACATTGATGGTCATGTACAAGCATCGCACAAATGAAAAAGGACATATATATGAGCACATGGCCTCATAGTAAAGGGACAATGATTGTGAGTATGAACATGTGAGTGAACTTTGAATTCCTAAATTCAATTTCCATCCTAGAATTGATAATTCATGATCCATTAGACCTTAGGCAAAATTTTTGATCTTTCAAATTCACGAATATGAAAGATTTGCAAAATTGGGTTTATTCAGGTTTGCTTTAAGAACTAAATTGATTGCAAACAGTTAAGACATAATTTTACAAAGTAAACTTAGAAATGTTAGGCACCATGATTTTTGTTACATCAATAACTTATTTCATCAAACACACACACTTTGAAAGGATTTATTCCATATGTAACAGAAAAAGTACAATGCCATCAACTGTCTAAAATAATTAACAGAACAGAACATTATAAAATTGTTTTCTTTATATTAATTCTTGTGTTTTATTATCCTTAAATATGGGGATATATTAATATCTCAGGTAGGAAACTATAAACACATTCATAGTTTAGAATTATAATTACTATTTTAGGAGTTGTCAAGTACTCAGCATTTTCAACACATGTATTTTATTTGTTAAAAACATAGGTGTCCTAAAACAAATGTGTATGCTCTACATAATGTCCTCATTTTATTTGTAGATAGATACGTACCAGAACTAGGGTGATACACATGAGAGTTGTATAATTTATTCTTCACTGGATTTTAATTTAAAGGCCATTTCCATTTCTCCATTGACACTATAGCTCCAAAATTAGTTTGGTGTGTGTTTGTGTGTGTGTAATGCTGTGTTATGTATGACTACAATGCAGTTGTGATTGAAATTGTTCTCAGACTTTTCCTCAAATGAAAACATTTCAGGGTCAATGTGTGCGAAAGCATAATCAATGGAGAGATTTGGCTGTATGACAGCAGATGTAAGAGATAAAGTTTTCCACAATTTGTTTAGAAATGTAAAAGGAGCTAAAACAATTTAGTCAGGAGAAAGAATGATTTTTAAAATATCGCATTTTATGACTATTGATTGTTTTTCAAAAGGCACTGAAAATATGGAACTTTGTTATATTGCAGAAAGATAAGAAAAATGCTTCGCAGTTGTTAACTAGGGGTTTTAGAATCTCAGTAAAGTCAGTTTTGCTTTACAAGCTGCCCAATGAATAAGTAATTTAGTAGATATATATAAACGGGGCTACACTACATAAAGGAATGGCAAGTTCTTCAATGTTTAAGAGTGCATCAACACCTGATGTGCACTTCTCTGTCAACTTAAAATTATTTAAAAATAGGCCCCTCAAGTCAGCCTTCAAACCTACCTTTCACAGGTTTATTTCTAAAATTCTTTGTAAGGAATTCACTACACAAATGCAAGAGGACAAAGTTACATTATGAATGTGGTCTTCAACTTTGTAGGCCACATGGCTGCAACTGCCCAGTTTTAATTGTATAACCTGATTTCCTTGCAGCATAAACTAAGAAGAACACGTGTAGAATACTAAACACTGAAGTGTTTGGACCAACTCATTAGTTTTTCCTTTTTATTTTTATTTGTTTGTTTGTTTATTTAGATTAGTATTTTATGTTTTGGACAATGGTCAGCCTCTATTTCGAATTTCTTCTCGGAGAGAAGTCCACCAGAAGTAAACAGCTAGGGGACTTACCCAAACTAGGACTTCATGCACCAGAAGTATGACAGAAGGATGCCTCCTGTTTTCAGCACCGCCTTCCCTGTGGTGTTTAAGTGCTGAATGGCAGCTCCTGGTAGTGCTGGTCATGTCTACCAGCGCCCCTAGGAAGATAGCACCCATGACCTGAACTAAAAGCCATTCACAAAACCTGAGCAAGAAACCACAGTTATCGCTCATTCCCTGAAAATTCAGATGTCGAAAACACACACACACTCCTTGAGTGTATAATTATTTGTGGGTCGAGAACCACAGGAAGCTAATAAAAGAGGATAGAGAAGAAGAAGAAGAAAAAGAAGAAGAAGAAGAAGAAGAAGAAGAAGAAGAAGAAGAAGAAGAAGCAGCAGCAGCAGCAGCAGCAGCAGCAGCAGCAGCAGCAGCAGCTTTTTCTCCCTGACTTCTAAAAATCCCTCCCCCTTCCTATATTTCTGAATCGAGAATGATGGAGTTCAAGGCAAAGGCATGTTTCCGGAAATGGAGATATGCCTCTCAAACCCAAAAATGATTTATGTGAAGTTGAATATTCCACGTTCGGAAACGAAGCAAAATCCAGAGTTAAGGGCGGCTTTGCTTTCTTCACAACAGACACAAAGGTTAAAAAACAAAACAAAACAACAACAACAACAACAAAAAACCCTTTCAGAAGCCTGCCTGGCTGTCCTCTGAGCCACAGAGGAAAGGCGGGGTGCAAAGCGCTCAGAACCTGAGAAAGTACGGAGGACTCTAAATCCAGGGGCCCATTCCCCATCGGGCAGGGCTCTTCTCTGCTGCCCCTCACCATTCCTGTCTCTGCAACTTGCAGGGATTTAAACATACGTGTGGGAGTGTGCGAGGGAGAACAAGTCAAGAGGACAGAGTGCTCCCCACACGTGTAAGCCTGTATCTCC
>CM053757.1:30655099-30668956 GCA_028658305.1 Pachyuromys duprasi | reverse complement strand
ATTGCTAGTCCCCCCCCCCCCCAAAAAAAAACCATAAAGGGTTGTGTGCAGCAGATTGAAGAAGGATTGGAGTCGGCGGCTACCAGAAAGGGGGATTAAGGCCAGATCGGTGCAAGTTAAATTGCGCTGCATATAAAAAAAAAAAAAAATGGGCGGATTGGTGTCCAGATCCAGTGGCTGGTACCACCTTCCTTTCTAAAATAAAATCTCTCTGGCATGAAGTCACCGCCTATTTCACATCCGGTTTGCGCTGGGACGTATTACTACTGTCTTGGTACAGAGAAATCTTTTGTTGTATAGCTGCAGATTGGATATTGGGAAGCAAATTTGGGTATGAAATCTCCAGTGCAGGAACACGCAGAGTCCATGATGGCTCAGACCGAGTGAGTGAGCGCGGCGGGAGGACGCCCTCCGCCCGGCGCGCCCGCGCTCGCTCACTCGCGCAGCTCCGGCTCGCCGCGATCCTCTCTCCCACACTTTTCTCCCGGGTCTGGAGCGATCCGGTGCCCAGAGGGGGCCCCGAGGTAAGTGAGACTTCGGACTGCGAACACCCAGAGCTTGCAACGTGCCTTTGTCCTAGCTGGAGAGGCAGGGATGCTCTAGTGGGGAACAGAGCAGGAGCCAGCAGGACAGGAGCTGGAGCTGGGAGCAGGTAGAAACAAGGAATGTTTTTCTTTCAGGGTGAAAACTGCAGCGATAAAGGAGCAGAATTTTTCTCTCTCTGTCTTCCTTCTCTCCTCTTTGAGGCGGATTTGAATGTACCCTGAGGGGTGGGTGGTGACATGTTGTTTTCTTTCCTTCTTTCTTTCTTTCTTTTTTTTTTCCCTTTTGGCCAAGGGGGGGACGGGGTGAGTTGGGGAGGGGCTCTGGGGGTTGCCATCTGTTAAAGTTAGGAGGCTAGGACAGAAGACCTGACATCCTGTTCTGTTCTAGGGAAGACTTGCTCTTCCCTGTCTGAACACGTCGCTTCTCCCCTTTCCAGCGGCCAGTGCTGAAATGCCCTCTGGTGTGGGGGTCTCTCCCTTTCTGGAAATGAGAAGCTGAACTTACTTGATTTGCATTGCAGGGGAGGTGGGTAGTGCAGCGTGCATGTGGCTAGCTAGGGGCAGGATGGAGGTGGAAAGAGATTAGGAGGCAGCTTCAGGCTTCCTTTTCAACTGTTATGTTTGTATTCACAAGAAACTTTCTTCCTCCACAACTGAAGTGCCAGGGCAGGATTGTTTTCCTCCAAATATCAGAGGAGTGCAAAAGCTAGGGTGTCTTTGCTTGGGGGATCTGTGTCTTTCACCTCTTCAGGACTTTATCCCTTTTCTAGACTCGGGGGGGGGGGTTAACAGGGCTAAGAGAAGTTGTTTTCCTCTTCGAAACAAATGTTAAATATATATATTTTAAAGGATTGATCATCATTGAGCCATTTGGATGCAATATTTTAATGTAACGGTATATGTCCAAAATGTCTTGTCATATTCTACTCCCATGTGTCAAAACAGTCACTAAATTAAGGGAACACTATGATGAAGCTCACAGTTCTTACCTCTATATCATTTCACTCTAAACAAATTCTGCTTCTTTCCTTACATGACTGTTTGTGATGGATTTTACTGATTGGAATGATCCTGGAGAGTGTGGACAGCATTTTGTTCGTGAATTTAAAGGCATACCACATGGAACTAGAGGGTGCTTAACGTAAAAACATAGGTTTTATAATGCTTCCATCTATTCACAATTGACCCTACTAAGGAGCTAAGATTCAGGAAGTGTCAAAATAAAATATATGTAACAGTTTTCATAGTAAGACTTGAATTAATTTCAGTGTATTTAAGTAACTATATCTGCTTCATAACCAGGGACTGTTCAGGATTTCAAAAATTGGCTTAATAAATATGTATATACAGACACACATAATTATATGAACACAGGAAACACACGCAAATATTTCAATAAACCTTCTTTTCTATACTTCTTTATTCCTCCAGTACCCTCCTACCACATCCAAGTTCAACAATCTAATAATGATTGATTGCACTTTACCTAAGTGGGAATAAATATCCCCTTCTTCTCATGCAAAGCAGACCACTTAAGTTCCCATCTGTTTGAGATGAAGCATTTCTAGCAGCAACCTGGAAGAAATTACAGAACGCTTACAAGATGTGTGTGGGCATATTTGTGTGTATTGGGCTGTGTGTGTATGTGAGAGAGACAGAGAGAGAGAAAGAGACAGTGAGAGGCAGTGACAGACACACACACACACACACACACACACACACAGAGAGAGAGAGAGACAGAGAGAGAGAGAGAGAGAGAGAGAGAGAGAGAGAGAGAGAGAGAGAGAACAGCACATGGCCTGACTATGAAGTGTATCTTTTAGCTTCACAGAAACATTAGTGAGCATATTTAACAAGCACAGAGAAGAAGCACGACTTTGGCATTCAACAGTGTGTTTCCAATGGTTTTCATAAGGAGGTAAATACAGTTGTTTCTGAAATCAAGGTACATCCAGAATTCAGTGATGCGTTCAGTCAACAGAGGTGTTAGCCTACCACATCCTACCTACCCCACATGCTCTCCTGCTATAGGCACAATGCTTAAACCTTTCAGTACAGATTCTGTCCAGGGACCCAAATCAGAAAGGCCAATCCTTTTCAGGTGATAAACAACAAAAAAGGAATAAATCAGCAAGTAATGGAAATTTAAAGGCCATTATAGAAAACAACTCACAGCTTTTGGTTTGAGCAGTATTGTCACCTGAAAGCATTTTGTACAGGATAAATTAAAATACTGACATATTTCTGAATGAAGAGTGGAAGGTCCAGGGTTACATTGCTTCCAATGAGGTGTCATATTCTAGTGAGGTCATTTCCTGACTTCAAAGCATTCATCTGAACTGCCTCAGTCAGCCCTAGTGGTTATAACCTGATGTTTCTTGCAAGACACATTGATCTCTACTCATTCCATATTTCAGCTGCACAAGCCCGTGATGAAGAAAAGTCGGGGTCTTTCTGACTGTCTTTGGGCCTGGACCCTCATTCTGAGCACTCTGTCGGGAAGAAGGTGGGGGCATTTTCTTTTAAATTTGCATGACAATCTTATAATTTTTTTATTTATTCCATCAGGAGGAAGAAAATTGTTCATGGATGAATTCATGACTAAGGGAATTCAGAAAACTTTATTGCAATAAAATTTCAGTTAAGACCACAGAAGGATAGAACATGGAAATGACTTTCTTATTTGGATGTTTGCTAGAATACACTTAATAGGCTTTTGCTTTTTTTTTGCTAGAAAATGTATGAATTCAACTTTTAAGTCGGAAATTGAACTTTGCAGTTTTCATTTGTAACTGAGGAAAAAATGTAGTTTTCTAATTTATGGAAAAAGTTAAGTGATTAATCTTCATATGCCCTCTAAGTTGTACGTTAATTTTCTAAAAGGAAATTTTCTAGCAATTTGCAAAACTTGTAGTAATTTGCAAAGGTCATAGGAGTGGAAAAGTTAAAATAATATTGGTAACTTGAGTGCCACATATCTACCTGCACATTGTGCTTTAAACCATGGTTAATCAAATCAATAGAGAGCAAATATAAGAGATAGGTATTTTAAAATACTAGATAAGAATTAAACTAACTGTGCTAATCAAGCATTTGCACTAGGAAGACGTGTTATGAATAAATATCGGTAAGTTGAACTGATAAAAATATTTTCAAATGATCCAGTAAAGAATATGAGAGTTTGTAATAGCAACTATCTAAATTACCAAACAGTTTGTATTGCCCTCTATCTACTTTAATAGTTTTTGTGTAGTCTATTCTTGTGTCTCATTGGGAGGCATTCGACACATCATAACATCCTGGACTCCTTGAAATGTAATAGGAAGGGAATCTTTGTGAGTCAAAGTCAGAGCTATGGAAACAACTAGAAAGGCAGACATTTCTGAGGACTGGTTTTAAACAAGATGTTGAATGTCTTATTTCTTAGCATTACCATGTAAACAAAATTCAGAAAAGCAAAAAGCGCATTACTGTCGGATACTCTTATTTGGAGGAGTTAAGTGATCACTGATTTTTGAAAAATTATATGAAGTGTTACTATTATAATGACCTGTAGATGGAGTTAGTGCACAGTGTTTTATTACAGAGTGGTTCATATGGAATCAAAAGCAGGTTCAGTAACTGACATTTCTCTTCAAAATGAATATTCAGTTCAGGTTACTCTACATTGGTGTTAGTGTTTACTGCCTACAAAAGTCGTCTTAATCTTTCTCCTGGAGTTCTTCTGTGGAAGTTGTAATTTTATATTGGAATTTAGTTGTAAGATTGAAGATGAGACTGGTTACAAAATCACAATAAAGGAGTATTTCCATTCAAATGCATATCAGGGCTGTTTTTTGGGGGGGGAGGGGAAGGGGCTAATCTCGTTGGTATTTGCATTCCAAATGCAAACAATGTCTGAAAGCAAGATTCATAAAGTGAAAAGATTTCTTTTTTGATTTTTTTTTTAATTTTTGCATTTTACGTAAGCTGTGGGGACACGGGGAGCACAGATAAAGGTAATATCCCAGGGATTCTGAGGGCTGTGTTCGCAGTCTAACCACCCTCTGATGTTATTCTAACTCATCTTCTCCCCCCTCCTAAATTTATTGCTTTCTCCCTAAGAGTTTTCTCTATGGAAAGTTTCCTGCATCCTAAGGTGTGTTCACATTTCTTTCTTGTTTTTATCAAGATGACCTTCCAATATCCTTGAAACAAACATGGATGGTATTTGGTTTTGTGACAATGAATTTTACAAATAATCACTTTGAGAAGACTAATTTTGCTTTTGCCTTAACACTGTTGTCTGCCAATAAGATGTGCAGGAAGTCACAAGCTCACTGAAAAATTCCTTTAAGAAAAACAAATAAAACAGCAAGTTGTTTATTTTTGCTACAAGAGAGTAAGCCCTCAATTTGTGCGACATGAATCGATTAATGTTTAATTTAATGGAATGTAAAATAGTTTCATAGATATAAAATCTATATATTTCATAGAATTCAATTCCATATACCATAGAGACACTTTACTTAAAGCTGTTGAATTAAAACTTTATCAGAAAAGTCGTCATTGAAAGCATATACCACTCAATGAACTTTTAGATAGTTAGAATAGGCATTCGGGAGAGAGCAGTGGAGATTCACATTAAAGTGTACTCTTTCACTATGGATTCACGACAGAATCAGAACTAGAAAAGCAAATTAACTCTGTGTTCTTACAGTGGTCATTATCTGTATTCACTCATTCCTTATCCACTTCTATTTATTCCAGCTAATTTGGTGTGTGATTTTTTTTTAATTTATCTGGAAGTTTTAAATAAAATTTTATAAAATTAAGAAAAGGAGAAGTGGTTTTGGAGTTTTGTTTATGCGAAATTAATTACTTGCAAAACAGAATTTGTTTCTGAGGTGATAATAGATTATATTTGGTATTCAAATCAAATAAATAAATTTTGATTTAAAATGCCACTATTTTGCTTATATTTATTAATCTTATAACAGTACAAGAGTGAAACAAAATGAATAACAAAATTTAAATATGAAGTATAAAAATCTGTTATTCTGCCATAGTTTTACACCCTGTATCCCATTAAATCTTTTCACTCAAGGTCAGAGCTATCACTGAAATTTGTCAGTGAGTGTAATATTTTTCTAAGATATAAACTGCTTCTCTCCAAAGATTTTGAAGGTGTCATGCTAATCATTACATAAAAGACCACTAAATCCGCATAGATAATAAAGTGTTTGGTATAAGAAACACATGGCCTGAGAAGTGCGGCCCTGTAGAGTAGAAAGCCAGAATAATAAGACTGAGAGACAGAAGCCATAACCTCAAACAGAAAGAACAGGAATAGTCATTTTTCTGCAGAAGGATGGAAATAAAGTCTTATTCCAGAAGGTGATGAAAACGGATTTCTGGCCTGTGCTTTGCTCATAGGTAGTTGTGTCTTAAAACACAATGGCAAGGTTTAGTGTGCTTTATATCAAGAGTTTTGCTACTATGTCTAAACCCAGAAACAACCAAAGTTCAAGCAAATTAAGCTTTGAATAAATTTTCAAAAATTTTTTATATATCTCAAAGGGAATAAAAGTTTTCACATGCACAAAAATATAAGTAATGCAATATATGATTTGTGTATTTCCCTTTCCTAAATATCTTTTTAAAATTCCAAAAATCAAAAGCTCAAATATATGGAAAGCCAATGGAAGAAGGAGTTTTGGTACATGAAAAGTTACACACTAAATTAAAAAGAAATCTTTCAGTTAGTTTTGCAGTCCATGTATAGATGCACATATGTAGATAAACATAAATAATTTGGAGAGAAGCCTCCAAGATGTTTCTTACAGCATGAGTTAACAGTCTTGCTTGCTCAGAGGAGATAAATCTTTTCTAAGACTCTCTGTGTACTGAGAACTGAAAACATAGGATTAGAATTAATTTTCTGTATTAAAATTAAGAGCCTGCCATGAATGAGGCACAAATGAGACAATGCAAAAGTTGTAATTACTTTCAAACTCCCAACAGCAAGGGAAGTAAGAAAACCTGAAGAAGGTTTTGAATCGTAAGAGGTTAAAGTTGAAACTTATAAATTGGTGTTATTGTTTTATCCATTCTTTTCTCAGCTATGGACAACCCTCCCAAGATGAACTTAAAGATAACACCACTGTTTTCACGAGGATTTTGGACCGACTCCTGGATGGTTATGACAATCGTCTGAGACCAGGATTGGGAGGTGAGTTACACTCTCACATTTTCTTTTGAGAAAATTTAGTATTATTGAATATTCCTAGCATATCTCTAATTTCTTTTCAAACAGTAAATAAAAATATTAACATACTGATTGATAATTAATCATATTTTAATAGACCACTCAGTGCTAATTCGATTTACTATTTTGTGCACATAGCTCTATATAGTGGAAAACTGACACAAAATTTTCACAATGACACAAAAGAGATATTTATTCTACATAAGCAAGGTGTTGTTTCTGTCTAATAAAATTGATTAAATAAAAATGAAGATATTATAACTTACCTTTCAGTCTAATATTTATCAACTTCACCTGCTATATCTGCACTGAATTCAAATAGTTATCTCTAATTCTATGCTAGAAATGTTTACTTTAGAAATGTGTATCTAAACATATCTTTGTGTTATATTATCCCATCTCTATGATCAAAGAAAAATAAAAAAATGGTAACGTAGTATTTTCAGACCATGAATCTGTATGCAATTCTCTAATTTTCTTTAGTAAATTTTAATGCTTTTTAAAAATTAATTAATTGATTAATGAATTTTTGCTTAAGGAGAAAAATCATCTTCAATCACACACACACACTCCTTGATAAAATAATACATAATTTCATGTGACTGAGTAAAGACTAATAAAGCCACATCAAAATATTGACCTTAAAGTGCAAGCAGTAAAGCAAAACAAGAAATTGCCATCACGAGTCTCACAGAAAACCAACATATGACTTTATGTCTCCAAGTTACAGCCAATTTGTCACCTTTTCCAAAGCAACAGAAACAAACAGGAATATTTAACTAGCATTATGAAAAGCCACCTTTTATTAAATTTGTCAAAACAAATAAAGAGAGCTAAGAATAAGAACTCAAACACTGGTTCTCAAACAAAATGGCATCAATAATTTAGAATCATTCTTTCCTTCCTGTCTTCCTTCCTTTTTTCCTTCTTTCCTTCATTCGTTGCTCAGATGTGGGACTGGAATGAAAGGCTTTGCACATGCTAGACATATTCTATTCCTGAGCTACATTCCCAGAGCCAGAGTCATTAAAAATACACAGCTTGTATATTATAATCACATGGATGGGAATCGTGGGCCTATTTTGAAGCTGCCAAGTATCATTAGCATCTAAGAGGTTAAGAGGAAAATGCCTAGCAAAGTCACATCTGGGGATTTTATATATATGTACATGTATACATATATAAAATATGTATGTATATATATAATATGTACTCTCTGTAAAGTGTAGTCATATGTATAATCTCTCTGAATAATATAGACATATATATGGTCTTATATGTGGTCTTATTGGGTATACTTTCTTATCAAGTTCGAGCATTAATTTTTGGACATGGTGTTTTTTTCTGGTTTGGCATCCCTATTGTGTTTTTTTAACTGCTGAAGGGAAAATATTATTCTAAAGTTGCTGAACATAATATTATTTACTCCTAGACTCAGATACTAAGAATGCTGAAGAAAGAGGGCAGACACATTAAATCCAATGTTTCAAAAGCCACCTAGGCAGCACAGAAGACTCTATCAAGAAAAAAAAAATAACCTTAACTTTGGGATGGAGTAATCATAAAATGGACAGCACGCTCTGTTCATAATGCAGCAATATAACGTCACTGTAGGTCTAAGCATTTGGATTGACGCTATTAAATTTGCTCTCTTTCTATAGAATTTGAATAAATTACAAAGACTAGAAATAAGGCACAAATGTGGATAAGAATTCAATTACTGAGTTGTTGATACAAATTATAAAATTGAAGGCTTCTGAAAATGTATACATAAAGGTATATGTTAAAATAAATAATATTTATACATAATAAATTATATATATATATTTTCCATTACTGAATGTTCATTTTGTCCCAGGCAAACCCTGGGACACTAGAATGAATCTTATATGAAAAACCTTCATTCATTATAGTTTACAAAACCATATTTAATATTATATTGTGTGTATATAGATATTCTCTGAAAGGTATGCAAGCAACTTTCAGTCCATTTGATAATTTTACATAAACACACACATTCACACATTTGTTTTAATGATTAATTGAGATTGTAATGCTATTACAGTCTAAGTAACAAGGGTTTACTGGTAATTTTGATTTAATGATATATCTTAACTCTTTAAGAAATAAATTTCTACATATACTTAAACCACAGAGAGCTATACATGGCAAATGAATGAATGGCCTAAAATATACATTTAAAGTTAATTTTGAGATCTACAACATTGGGAAATGTTCTTAAAAATTTCACTAAAATAGTTTATAAAATATTACTATTTTTAATCTATGTAATCACTTAATCTCTGAAAATAGTAAAAATAGACTTGTGGGTTAGGGAACAGAAAGAAAAGTTGGTCTCATAAAGACCAGGTATACCCTTGTAAGAAAATAGAAATTTACTATTTAGAGAAATACAATTTTTTAAAACTAAAACTTTAATCACGAGGAAAGATTTTATTTTGTTCTTTCTTTTTTTTTTTTATACGTATACTTTTTATTCAATGTTAATGTCACAGGGTTCTTACACTGTCGAACTATGCCTGAGAACCCAAAGGGAAAAATTGGTGCAGTGGACAGCCCCATTCACGCAGACAGTGTATTAAAACTCCATTCATGTGCATTTTGATAATTTCACAATCTTAAAACAATTATTAAAAAGGCTTAGAATGTACATCTCCTGCAGGTCTTCAGAATTCCAATACAGTACTCCATTAAACAAACCTCTTCGCATGTCTCAGTTCACTTCTTAAATCATAATCCCAAACAGAATTTCTGTGTATGTGCAGGTCTGTGGGGGGGGGAGGGGGGCAGGTAAAACATACTTTAAGGGAAGTGCATGGCTTGTCGTGATTACTGGTTAAGGTTTCTGGTGCCCAGATAAGCTTTCAGTTTAACCAAGAATTTCAAACTTCTAGTCACCCAACCTCCTTCTGGCTGGCACCGATCATGCCAACACTATTCCCTAGAAGTGGCATGCAGTCTGGTCAGGAGGTTCCAGCCTGTACCTCCTCCTTCCTGAACTGCTGCACTCATCCACTAAACTGCAAGAGGTTCTCAGGGTGGGACAGCTTCCCTCCATCACCTGTTTCATGCCTGTCAGCAGGGAGCGATCTGAACTGTATTTGGCAAAGGGATCCGTTTACAGAGAGAAACCCAGGCAGTGCCATCATTTCTTATTCTTGAAAATGCTGATTTAAGAAATATAATGGTTATCAAGATAAAGGAAAACATAGGTTAAATCTTTGTTCAGTTTCTATTTTAAATGTTTGCCTGAAATATAGTAAAGTCAGAGGTGCAAGATTCAAAATATATATTTTTTATTTTAAACTTTTATATTGACTAACCTTATTTTTCACATTTTGAAGGCATTCTTAATGTTAAGACACAAACGGACATATGACTGTTAGAGGATAAAGACAGTTTATGTATATTTTGATAATAAAACACTAGACAATTATATTTAGAATACAAAATATATTTCCAAGACATTAATTTTATAATATAATCAGCTATGAATTTACAGAAAGTAGTTAACTCTGATACTGATTGGCTAAATTGAAATTATCTTATTTTCTTTGGGAATGAAGTACTTAATATCATTTTGCTCTTAATTTCAGATAATCGAAGCATGCCATGGTAATCATAAAATCCTGTAACATATTGAACTATCTATCTTTATTAGTATTACTTTTTTGACATAACTCATTTACTTTTAGAAGAAAGAGTATAGAAATGAAAATCAGAATCTCTATTTTATAAGAAAGTGAGGTAAAAGTTTCCCAGCAGTTTGTGCATGCTTATATCTGAGAGGATTTTCTCCTAGAAAGGGTCTCTGTTGTCTTTATCATGATTAAACACTGTGAAAAAGACAAGGATTATTTTTGTATATCCTTAAAATAGATATATGAAAATGAAACGTAATGTTATGTAAACAATTCTACCATATGCAGATCAATCAGGACATCTTCAGCTTTGTTATTTGGGAGTGTACACTTGCATTTATGTAGGAAGAAATTCATTACTTACCTGATTTGGGTTTTAGAAGTTAGCTTAAAGATATTATAACACTATTTTAAAAGGCTAGGCTCCATCCCTCTTAGGACCAAGAGTCAACCAGAGAAGGACTAAATAGAACTGTAACACAAGAAGAAATATTCTGACAGAGATTGTGACTTTTGTTTATAATAGGTGAAATAAAATGAAATAGAACAAGTGCAACACTAAGACTTTAATGTAAAAAGAACAAAAAGAAAATGAGTCAGTGAAATTTATACATCAAATACAAAGTAATTGCAGAAAATTAGAATTAAAATTGTGAGTAGCTAGAAAATGTATAGCATCATCAATAATTACTGAATTCTTTCTCATTTACAATCTCTTGCTTTTGTGGCAAGAAAACAAGAGAATTTTCTTCTTCAACCAGGAAATTTAAAGTGTGTTTTACTAAACCAAGTTCAAGTCTAAAAGATTGACATCGTTGGGGAAATAAAGATTGAAAATCAGAAAGAGTGGGAAGATAAGAAAAGATAAGTTCAAATAGAAAGAAAACAAACAGAGGCAAGAAAAAGTGAGACTAAATGGGCCAAGAACCATCAGTGGGACAGAGAGGACCAGAAACAATTCTGAAGCAGAGGAGGGGGACCTGAAGAAGAAGAAACATGGAGTGTCTTATGTTTATCTGTAAACGGGAACTAACTAGAAGTTCTCAGTGAATTTATTTTCTAATTTTTTTCTCCATATTTTAAAATAAATGAAGGATGGTTGGATGGCCTCAGCTTTCCCCAAAGTAAGCAACCATGTAAACTTGGTTGAAATTTGATTTGCCTTTATATAGGCTCCAGTTCAATTCCTAGAATTTCAATAATAATAATAATCAACAGAGACCTAGTGCTTAACGCTGAAGGAACATGCCAAAGGTTCTAAGAACATGTGATACCCTTCTGGCTATGTCCTTGCTTTTTGGCCTTTCTGTAGAGACCACTTCCTTTTTATGATATGCTTCAGTCTCACTGTGAATCAGGCTGACATACAGGTCTCCTCACTAGGCTAACATTATGTTCTTTCTTGTGTCTCTGGCAACTGCCTTCTAAAATATGCTTTCATCTAAAAACAAATTCATTTCACTCTTTCGAAAACCAATTCCAGCAAATCCATGTTTAACTAGAATACAAATGAGATAGAGAACAAGGAACAAAATCTTAGTGAAGTCCAAACTAAAGGGCTTACAGAAAATCCTCTCTACCCTCCACCTTTTCTTTCTGGCACTTCTTGAAAGAACTGTGAATAATTTCTAAATTTATTTTTAAATTTAATTGCAACAAATAATGCACGGAATGATGGAAGACGCTCAAAAGATTTCATCACCAAACTACATAGATAAGGAAAGCCAGGGAATAAGATATGAATGACTATTTCTAATAAGCCCCGGAGGGTGAGTAGGAAAGTACAGGTTATAGACATATAGGCTTTAAAAAAAAGGAGTGATTCTAATTCTGCTACCCATCAAGAATATCTAGTTAAATATTATTTCTTTGTGCTATAAGTGTTATTTATTTAAATTCTCTGGTTTTGATCCTTTTTATTTTATTTTTCCTAGAGAAAAATTTGGTTAATAGGTATCTAAAGCAACTCATCGAGACAGTGGCAATCCTAGATACTCAAGTATTTTAGAAGTCACATGTTTAAGAAGTAATCTGTGCCTCTAAGCACATACACTGACTATTTTTATGTCAGCCTGATGCAATATAAAGTCATTAGAAAACAGCAACCTTAATTGATTAAAAGAAATGTCCCTAACTAAATTGGCAGGTGCCTTGCCTGTGGTGTATTTTCTTTTTTCTTCTTTTGTACTTTAATTTTTATTAATTATACTTTATTCACTTTGTATCCCCCCCATAAACCCTCCCTCACCCCCTCCCAATCCTACCTTCCCTCCCCCTTCTCCACACATGCCACTCCCCAAGTCCACTGATAGGGGAGGTCTTCCTCTCCTTCCTTCTGATCCTAGTCCATCAGCTCTCATCAGGAGTGGTTGCATTGTCTTCCTCTGTGGCCTGGTAAGGCTGCTCCCCCATCAGGATGAGGTGATCAAAGTGCAGGCCAATCAGTTCAAGTCACAGGCAGTCCCTGTTCCCATTACTTTGGAACCCACTTGGACACTGAACTGCCATGGGCTACATCTGTGCAGGGGTTCTAGGTTTTCTCCATACATGGTACTTGGTTGGAGTATCAGTCTCAGGAAAGACCCCTGTGCCCAGATTTTTGGTTCTGCTGCTCTCCTTGTGGAGCTCCTGCCCTCTCCCTATCTTACTATTTCCCACATCTTTCATGAGATTCCATGCACTCTGCCCAACAGTTGGCCATAAGTCTCAGTATCTGCTTTGATATTCTGCAGGGCAGAGCCTTTCAGAGTCCCTCTGTGACAGGCTCCTAACTTGTTTCCTATTTTCTTCTTCTTCTGGTGTCCATCTGCTTTGCTTTTCTGGTTGGGGATTAAGCATTTTAGCCAGAGTCCTCCCTGTTGATTAGTTTATTTCAATGTACAAATTTTAGTAGGTTTACCCTATATGAGTGAGTATATACCATGTGTGTCTTTCTGCTTCTGGGATAGTTCACTCAGGATGATCCTTTCAGGTTCCCACCATTTACCTGCAAATTTCATGATATCCTTGTTTTTTTTTTTTAATTTATTTATTTTTATCTCAATCACAGGTTAGGTACTTTGAATCCCAGGCGTAGCCCCCTCCCTCATTCCCTCTTACCCTCCCACTCCCTCCCTCATCTCCTTCCTCCCCACCCCCTCCAAGTCCACCAACAGGGGAGGATCTCCTCCCCTTCCATCCAACCCCAGCTTATCCTGTCTCCTCAGGGTTGGCTGCAATGTCCTCCCCTGGGATCTAGCCAGTCTGTCACTCCCCGGCTTGTATGGGGGAGGGTCAAAGAGTCAGCCATCAAGTTCATGACTGAAACAGTCCCTGTTTCCCTGAATAGGGTCTTCAGTCCTACACCGAGCTATCATGGGCCCCATCTGTGCGGGGGTTCCAGGCCACATCCACACATGGTCCT
>CM053757.1:30545909-30654599 GCA_028658305.1 Pachyuromys duprasi | reverse complement strand
CTTGAACATCTTTTGGATATATGCCTAAGAGTGGTATAGCTGGGTCTTGAGGAATCACTATTCCTAATTGTCTAAGAAAGCGCCAAATTGATTTCCAGAGTGGTTGTACAAGTTTGCGTTCCCACCAGCAATGGAGGAGGGTTCCTCTTTCTCCACAGCATCTCCAACATGCGTTGTCACTAGAGTTTTTGATCTTAGCTATTCTGGAGGGTGTAAGGTGAAATTTCAGAGTCGTTTTGATTTGCATCTCTCTGATGGCTAAGGACGTTGAGCATTTCTTTAAGTGTTTTTCTGCCATTCTATAATCCTCTACAGTCAGTTCTCTTTTTAGCTCCATACCCCATTTTTTAATTGGATATCCTTGTTTTTTATTGCTGAATAATATTCCATTATGTAAATGTACCACAATTTCTGTATCCATTCCTCTGGGTTGTTTCTAGCTTCTGGCTATTACAAATAAAGCTGCTACAAACATGGTTGAGCAAATGTCCTTATTGTGTACTTGATCCTCTTTTGGATATATGCCTAGGAGTGCTATAGCTGGGTCATGAGGAAGCGCTATTCCTGGTTGTCTGAGGAAGTGCCAGATTGATTTCCAGAGTGGTTGTACAAGTTTACATTTCCACCAGCAGTGGAGGAGGGTTCTCCTTAATCCACAACCTCTCCAGCATGTGTTGTCACTTGAGTTTTAGATCTTGGCCATTCTGATGGGTGTAAGGTGAAATCTCAGGGTTGTTTTGATTTGCATTTCCCTGATGGCTAATGACGTTCTGCATCTTCTTAATTGTTGATTGACGTGTAAGATCCCAGGTGGTGCCACCCTGAGCACCTGCATGTAGCAAGAAAGCAGGCAGAGCCATCCCCAGGAAGCACAACAGTAAAATGTATTTCCTCCATGACTGTGAATCAACTTCTTCTTCCAGGTTTGCCTGAACTTAATTCTGCCTTTGATTTCTCTTGGTAAGGAAGTGTGATGTGGAAATGTATGCTGAAATAAGTTCTTTCTTCCCCAAGATTTGTTTGGTCATGGTTTTTCTCACAATAGCAAAAACCCTAACTAAAATAATACACGCTTTCTTTTACCATTACAATTTTCCTAATTCCAGCCTGTAAATGAAGGTCTTGATGTCAGGAGACAGGAAAATCAAGAGTTAAAAGTCATCACCCCTTTCAAAATGAGTCCGGGCAAGCTCTGCTACAAGCGACCCTGTTTCAAAAATGAACAAAGAAACTAAAAAGAAATAATTTCCCCAATCTTCAGTTAGTCAAACACTTATAAAATTTTTTGAACTAATTGGTAGCCCAACTATTACAAGAGGACTCGGTTTGAAAGAGCCAACTAGCCTGAAGTTCTTTGACATTGAAAACATGGTATTGGTTTCTTAGGGAATTTGCTTCTGTGCAGTTACGTAACGGATCTGAGTTGTGCAGAAGTTCCTAAGGTAGAATGTGTTTCAAGTTCTAATTCTGTCCCAGATTCTTCATTTTTGGTGGTGGATAAGTGCATAAAAATATATTTTATCCTCCTATGCCTTCCCCTAGTCCACTGACAGGGGAGGTTCTCCTCCCCTTATATCTGACCTGGCCTATCATGTCTCATCAGGACTGGCTGCATTATTTTCTTCTGTGTTCTGGAAAGGCTGCACCCCTCAGGAGGTCATCAGAGACCCTGCCATTGAGTTCTTGAGGAGAAGAGGGAGGGAATAAGACAAGGAGGGATTGGGAAGAGATAAAGGAGGAGGCCACAGCGGGGATACAAAATGAATAAATTGCAATAAAAAGTTAAAAGTAGATTCATGTTTAAAATTTTTAAAAAATGGATTTGATAGTGAAGTTGCACAATCCAATGTGAAGTTCCATATCATCAGAATGACTATTTTAACTCCTTTTTAAAATCAAATTTAATAAGCTAATTCATAAGATAGGTTGCACTCAAAAACCTTTTATGATTGTTTGGCATTGTGAGTAGTGCTGAGATCAGAGATAAATGTTATAATCATGTAAAACTAACAGGAAAACACTGATTTTGTATTTGTGTTTGGAAGAATTTAAAACAGCTTCTATTTCTTTCACAATGTAATAGCGTTAGGTAAAACTAAAAAGATAAAATAAAATATTCAAATAAAAAAGTTCTGATTATTTAGGCCTTTCTCATTGATGTTATATTTATTTTTTAAGAAAATGATCTTGAATATAGTATTTAAATTTTCTACACTTAGAATCTTTCACTTTAAATTTGTTATAGTTTTATGAAAATTTTTTCCAAGTTGTGGAACAGATGTTCAGATATTTGCAAATCCAACACCCTTCCACAGAAATAGTAGCTCTAGAAAGTCTATGACATAGTTGTATTTCAAGAAAAAGACAGCTACCAAAGTCCCAAGAGACATGGTTCAATGACTGGCTGAGATTTCCAGTCAGCCCCTAAATTCAACTTATGTAATGACTCTCCAAGATACAGTGAGGAATATTATGGCACAATTATAAACATTCTATTCTAGTCTTTCCCCCTGTATGTCAATCATCTATATGACCAATGCCAAGAATTTTATCAGATAAAAGAAAACCACCGAGACTATACTCAGGTCACAAAGACCAGTCCTGGAAAAATGGGAATGGGGAATATTTTGTACCCCTATATTTAATCTGCATCTACCCTTTGGCTTTTCCCATCCTTATTTCAGCCCCATGGTGGGGACTCTAAAGTATTTTTTGTTGATTGTCTCATTTTATGTTAGAATGTGAATTCTACAAATGAAAATTTATATAATTTTCTTCAGAGAAGAACCTCAGAGTTAAGACTGACAGAGAACTACTTTGAGAATTTTAACAGAGTGTTGGTTCTTATGTGGTGGGATATTGCTAAATATTGTTATGCTATTACCATAAATCTTAAATACTGCATAAGATATCGTGCCTCAAGCTTTTACATAGATATATACATTTAAAAAGGAGACGTATTTTTCCAAGACTACCACACACAGCCTTCCCTTCATTTGATCTTTTGGCCAGAAGACAGCACTCCTAAGAACACAGAAGGAAGAAAGTTTTCAGTGGAAATGACATGAATATGATGACTATAGTAAAATTAATTTTTTTCTTCTAAATAGAAGTTTGTGTCACTTGAGGGCTCAAAACCCAAACCACTAAATGGTCAGGGACTTGTTAGATGTCTTAACACATAACTTTCCTTATGTCTAGCTTCAGTCAGAAAATACAAATATGTTAAACTGATTGACAAATCAACCAGGGAAAAGCTTCCTTCTTTCCTCTAACATTAGGAGGGTAGTAAGATTGGGATATAATTGATGCTTCAGGCTGGTTGACTTAAAGCTGAGACATGGGCCAGTGCAATCCATTGGTAATTATGTGGGAACCCAGGTTATTGCCAGTTTCTCAGCAGGGCCATTTTAAACTAAGATATTTGCATTTATTTTATGATGCTAACTAATGTTAGTCCATTTGGTCTTGATATAGGATTTCATAAATTAAGAGTGCATGAAAACTTTCCCAATGAATATTTCTGAATTGCTCAATTGACAGCATTTCCATCGAACATGTGGCTAATGTCCCATTAAACAAGCTGTTGTGATGGGTATTGCTAACACGTTGCCCACAACTCTCCCATCTCAATATTCTGTTTATTATCGTCACTCGTCACTCTCACACTTCACTATTCACAGGGCATCAGTTATTTTCTGGAGGTTCAAGTAACATAATATTACTTCTGTACCCACAGGCTTTCTGTGGCATTAGGGCCAAGTTAGGCTGCTTTCTGCCATCCGCAGTGTCCTCCACTGCAGTCCCACTTACTTACATCAAAGCATCATCTCATACTATCAACATCTGCGTTACCAGGCTCCAGACACCCTGATCATCTTCTTCTGTCCTGTCTATCTACCTACCTGTTTATCTAGTGTCTACCTGCCAAGTCTTTCTTAAATGTGTTTTCATTCATAAAGCAAGAATACATACTACAGAACAGAAACGTTAGTAACTTTTTGCTAAAAACTTCTTTTACTGTTATGTAGAATTGTGTCTAACCAGCACATTGAAAATGAAAAGTAAACTCAATGCACACACATAAAACACGCTTCTTTGGCTCTACAATCTTATTTTAAAATCACTTTAATTTTTCAGTTCAGTTATTATTTATTCATTCCTATAGTGAAAAAAATCAATTTAGGAAGATGCAAGGATGGTACCTAAAATCATACAACGTTTGCTCGAAGAAAATCAGGGTTAAATTTGTAGCACTTACATCCTCAGTGCGATGCATGTTCTCCTTTCTTTACTATACTGTTTTTCTCTCTTATATCTCTGGCACTAATTGTCCTTTTGAAATATGAGTTCAAAGTCTCTGTTATTTCAATACTTTTAGCAGGGTCATAATATTGCAGGAAATGTAAGTTAAAAGAGATTTGTTCTCTGTCAGTTAGGTGATGCAACCATTGTTTATGCTTAAATACAGCAGTCAAAGGTGGGCTTGTTCAAGGACTGATCTTTAAATATAAATGTATGATTTTGATTTACTGTATTCACCAAAACTGTAATAACAGTCATCATTGTGATGCCATTTTATATTAAGCAATCACATATTTTTTCCTTGAAATTATGAACACGTGAAAACACTTATACTTAAGGAATCTATTGAGTTTCAGTTACATTTGCAGTGGCAAGGCTATCTTGAGGAAAACACCTTTGGGGAAATTATTTGAGTATTTAGACCTTTGAAGAGTTCTTCCATTGAAGTTATTTTAATTGATTTATATTTGTCAGTCAATTCCCTAGTTATATAAGGGATTCAGACGTATTTGGCTTTGGCTTGATAATGTGTTTTTACCTAAGTTTTCTTTAAGGATCCTGACTCCTGATACATGCTGTTAAGAACACAATAAAATATAAAATATCTTGACTTCTTTTCATGTGATCTCTAGAAAGATGTTAGCATCCTCCAAGTATGCACACAACGAAATGTTAGTGTGGTATTAAATCAGGGAATCATAACATTAAAGCATATGGCTTAATTTTAATTTTTCTTAATTTGATAGCTAGATGATAGATAGATATTAGATCAATATTAGATTGATATTACTCGTGACTCTCACTGAGGAGAAGGACCTGGGAGGCAAATGTTTTCTAAGCGCATGGGCAAAATAAGAGTCCTTTGCAATGTTTCGAGAGCTCAACTAGAGCATTAAGAGACAAGGGTATTTCCACTTACCCTTGGTCCTGAGTCTAGAGAGGTCATAACTTCAGGTCACCACTTTTTAGCCCTCAATGGGAGGCAGCCATGCCACTGATTTTTCTGAGATTCACTTGCAGAGATGCTCTCTCTCTCTCTGGAGACTCTGGGATTATAAAGAAGAGTGATTTACAGAGCTCTCAGGGCATTTCCAATGTCCTACCTGTGAAAGGTCCATTTCGGTCAAAGAGCTTGTCCCTCCCTCTGAATTCAGGCTGGGTTGGAAAAAAACACATTCTATAAAGATGGTCACAGGAAAATGAAAAGATCATTTAAATGTTGGTATTTGACATCTTCTTGAGATATCTAATCTTGTTAAGAACAGACTTTAGGTCAAAATATCATCTATTATAATGGCCTCAAATTCACCATAAAACTTTTGTATGGTTTTTGAAAGAATATTTTCAAATAACTTTGGGAAACAAATAGGCCAGTAAGGCTGACTTTATTTACTTACAACGTAGTTTCTTATGGACACTGAGGAAGAAAGAAGTAAGTTTGTGGCCAGCCTTGTCTACAAAGCAAGTCCAGGTCAGCCAAGCCCACACAGAGAAACCGAAAAAAAAAGGAAAGAAGCAGAAAAATTGTTCATTTTCCTGTTAAAATTGTACTATGCTTCTCAAGAACTGAGGGGCAGGTTGAGTTTTATTTGACGGTGCTTCTTTCCCTTTTATTACATCACTTACCCTTCCCTACTAGTCTCTGCAATCCCTCAGAGGCACACTTCAGATTTGCAACTTCTGTTTCCCTTGCTTTTCCTCCCATGCCCTCCCCTACCCCTTCCTTCCATTCCTTCTCCTCCCTTTGCTTTTTACCTTTGCTTTTCTTCCTTCTCTTTTTCCTTCTTTACCCTTCCACTCTTTCCCCTTTACCACACTCCTCTCTATCTCTCTGCCTCGCTTTCTTTCTTTTCGTCTTTCTTTCTTGCTTATTGGGAGGATAAAAAGAAAATGTCAGAGACTAAGAGTCAGAAACGCTTTAAGGATAAACACAATTAGAGAATATAGTGAGAAAGTCATTTCAGATCCTTAGGATACAAATATCTAAGGTCAGATTTCTTGTTTTGGAATAGAGTGAAAGTAAGTGTTAGCAAGTCTTAGAGGGCAGTGGCTGTTAAACAAAAGTGAAGTACAGGAAGGTCCTGAACTGATACAATAAATTCGTTTTAGACCACGGATGAAGAAAAGATGACAAAATAGATTTTAAAATGTAGTTATAGTAATTCATGTAAATTACTTTGCATTTTTCCTAGTCTCTGTATGGCACAGGTACAATTATTCATGACAATAAATGGACCTAAATTTAACCACATGTCATGTTTTACTTGTTTGGCACAATGGTCTTTATGGATAAGATTTTATTCCTTCAAAATTATTGATTGTGTAGCTGCCATCTATTAACCATGTATCTTAAAACAATGGAGGAAAGCTGGTACCCTGTACATGCTGTAAATTTTCATCTCACTTATTCAGGCCACTTCATCATGCATCATGCATGATAATGCAAAGAGTTGATAGCAAAAATTCTGCTGGTGCAATTCCCTTAAAACAGCTATATTGTAGAATTTCTGTATTAGAAACTAAGTTGTCTTCACACACAAGAAACAGATAATAGTGGCATAGATTTGTAAGAGGGTACCCCAGGCCGGCAAATGTATGGATATATGCAGACAGATTAGTCAGCATTCCCTAAGTGAACATGCATCTCTTGAGTGAAAAGTAAAATACAAAAGCAGACGTAACTTTGATTCCATATATCACTAGGTTACATGAGATAATTGCTTTAGTTTTTATATTTAATGTTCACCATAAAAAATAAAACTTGAACTCTGGAAATTCTACAGAGCTGACTCAAATAATTAAAAACAAATGAACAACAGGACTATTAGATCATATGATGAAGATGTCTCAGAAAATGAATTTGTTACAAATTCTTCCTATTGCCCAGCTTCAGTGGGCACAAAAGTGAAGTATGAATAATAATAATAAAACATTTTGATTAAGAGGCTTACTTTGCAAGAAATATTTTAGAGTACAAATTTTCCTAAGGTTCTAATATCTACTGTTATTCTCTTTGTGCTTTCTCACAAGACATGTCTATTTATTGTATCCAAGAAAATATAAGTCATAGATTCAGAAGATAATTGAAAAAGATACTACAATCTATGCTATGCACTAGTTTTTATAAATATGTGGCATTGACTTTCTTTTTTTAATTGCTTATTGAAAATTGGTCACAACATTGTAATAAAATGTGACTAACTGTGAGAATCTTAAGATAAACAGAATACACATGCATGAAATTATTGTAGTGAAATCCATTATATGACTGTGTTTTAGTTATTATATAAAATAATGAAGGGTTTTAAATGAGGAAAATTATCATAGTTAAAAATATATGGAGAAACAAGTCTGTGATCGCGGTACAGGGATATATGAAGGTAGAGCTTGAGAACGCAGAGACAAGGTTCTAAGAGGACAGTGGGTACCAGAGCTGAGATGCATTGCTGGGCACCTGTGCCTCTTTAGCTACAGCATGGTGGGGATTAGCTTAGACGTGTGCTTTGGTTGTCATTATAAAACTGTTTTTCTTTCTCAATTTCTCTCTTAACCAAGCTATAACACAAACAATTGAGACTATTATTTATTTTAACAAGCTTCACAGCACAAGAACTGAGCAGTTCTTAATCTATTCTTTTTTCATTTTTTGCACTTTATTTCTTAATTTTTTATTAGTTTATTCACTTTGTATCCCTTCTGCAGCCCTCTTCTTTGTCCCCTCCCAATCCTGCTTTCCCTCCCACTTTTCCTCCTATGACCCTCCTCCAGTCCACTCTTCTTAACTCTCTATGCTTACTTGGCTTCCTCCTGGCATGCATCCTAGAGATACTTGCATTTGTAGCTTTGTTTGCTGAGCTCTCTCCCAGTCCTCTAGTACATAGGCCCATGGCTGAATCCAGTATTTCTTCTCTTAACAACTCCTCCTCTGGCTGGCAGGAAGTCTAGCCCTATTTGCTCCCCTACTCAGTGATTGTCTGTAAGCTGTTTTATTGGCATATAAGGGGACAACTCGGGAGAAGTGTTTACAAAACATTGATATGGGAGATTCTCAGAACAAGGATTGTAATCAGACATGGGGGATAAAAGAAAACAGCATTTGAATTACACGATAACTTTATGCATACAGAAGTGAGATCTATACACACAAAACTCTATGTTTTCTAGTCAAAAGCTATGAAAAAATCAAAACCGCTTAGAGAGTAAACTAGAGATAATGCTAATGTGAGGAAGCCTATTGGATTGTTTTAATATCAAGAAATAATTTTGCTTAGTCAAGAAAAAGTGAAATGGCTATCTCAAACAAGATTTCTTCCAGTAATTGTTTTTGTTGATTGGGATTAACCTTTTTGCAACATTTACCTGAAGTCTTGAGTGCCCACGAATGAATTGCTGAAGGAGACAGGCTAGCTCTTGATTCTCAAAAGACTTTACTGTTGCAGACATAGGGTGATGTTTTCTATGTCCTCTAATAGAGATAGAAATGGAAGCACACATGATAGGAGCCACTTAGGAGACTAGACTGTCATTTTCCAGAGTGCAGGTGAAAATTATATGGCCCTTTTTTCCATTCTCACCCCTCAACAAATTGTTTCCTTTCATCCAGCATTGTTTTCCTGTTTCCTGGTTAGCAACTGTATTTCTTATAAAATATCTGTGTTGAGTTGTCACAAAACTCCAATAAATATGTTTTATTGCTTTATATATAGGTCATCAGAGGCTGCTATAATAAAATTACATTCAACGTGAAGCAGCATACTAAATTAACTTTTTCCATGCCACAATATGTTCTCCTCATCCTCAAAACTGAAAAATGCTTCCACATTTGTCATATTTTTCCCAGGGAGTAATTTGGGTAATTCAGTTATAATTTAGTAACAGATAGCAATCATTTGTAAAGCATACACTTGAGACCCTAAAGGCACCATATAGCCTGCTAAGCCTCCCTCTCTACCTCCCAAGGGTAGGCAGAATACCTGAAAGTGCTGTCTGACTATGTAAAATTATTTAAACTTTAAGCATATTTCTATGGCAACATATTTCTTATTATAATGTGAAGTGGTTCAGTTTCACTTAGGCAAGTGTATCCATTCTTTAAAAATTCATTAAGAGGCAGCTGAGATCTCCTGGAAGTCAGTCTCCCAAGGTCGCATATTTAGAATCTTTTCTCCATTGAAAATATTAACTGTGAAATTCCATGTGTAAGCACTCAATTATCAGAACTACACAGTGGACCAATTTTGGAAATGGCTAATCAAAGCCAATAAATTTCCCATTTGGGTGTGAGTTTGTGATAGTGAGTTCTAATAGGGCCTGTTGACAGACACTCACTGGCACAATTTCCTGCTTCACCAGAGCGTGTAACTGAAGTGAAGACTGACATCTTCGTCACCAGTTTTGGACCTGTTTCAGACCACGATATGGTAAGTGATACTATATGTTCGATTTGGAAGGTTTGTTTAGACATTTTAAATAAAGATACAATTAGAATCATATCATTTTCCCTTTCCTTTTTCTTCCTCTATTCCCTCTTAAACACCTCTCTCTCCTTGTTTCTACTTTAAGTCATGGTATCCCTTTCTCTCTATCTACCTATCTATATTGCTATATATGTCTAAAAATTATAAATTCAGTGCTTAGCCTATTTTGTTTTACTTGTGTGTGTACAATTTCAGGGCAATATCCACGTGATATTGGAAAATAATTTAGGGGTTTATCCCTAGGGAAGAGTAATTCTCTTTCTGAGCATTCCTTAGTTGCCTGTAGTTCTTTCTCAGTAGTAGGTGTTGTGAGACCTTTCCATGTTAAAATGATGACTGGTATTGTACTTCTTCAGGTCCTGTTAAGGCCTTGTTGAAGAAACATGAGTGAAGCTTGCCTGTCGTTTCTAGCATTATCATTTCTAATATTTTAAAAATATGTGTTTAAAGAAAATATTTGAGAAACAACTTGAAAAGTCTTTGCTGGTTATAATCTTGTGTCTCTGTGTATTATAATGAACACATGTGTTTATTAGACAATACATATTTCTATCACATAACACATCGCACACACACACACGAGTTTCTGTGTTTATCAACCAACCACTGTAGTGTTCCCCTTTTCACCCCTAAAATGACTGCCCTGCTTGACTTCTGTCCACAGGACTCATGGTGCCATGTGGCTTTCACTGAAGCTGTGGGGTCAGGTGGATTCAGGGATGTCAAACTTTCCCATAAGCACAACTTACAGAGCAAATAGCCATTTGCGCTGTGCTGTGTCAGAATGCTTTTTTTGGCTATATATGGAAAATGGATATAAAAATTGAGTGAATACTTCTTTATCTTGATTAGAAAGAAAAGAATAACTGAGATGGAGAAACACAGGAGAGAGAAATGTGCTTTGTTGTAAAATGTTCACCAAATTATTTCTAAAAGTTGAACTGTGGGGTGTTCACTCTTCCTTTTCTTCCAGAACATCTTTGAAAACATATTGGTATCAATATAACCAATCCATTGTAAAGAGGCAATTTAAAACATACCACTAGAAATACTTCAATTATGTATTATTATTTTTAAATGCTTTTTTATTAGTATTTAATACAAATGTGTTTTGCTTTTTTAATAGCTCAGAGAGAAATCAGATAAAAGTTGCAGATGTTTGCTTGGTTTAAAAGGATGCTCAAACCATTCTGTCCATATTCCATATTGTGCACACTCAATCTTGTCATTCTCCCCCACTCAGTCACAGGTTTTAAGTGTGCGTTGTCACTGTGCAAACCCTGATTACTATAAGATGATACAGCCTGGTAGTTATCGAGCCTGACTCTAGGAGTAAACCTGGCTGAGTTAAGTAAGGTCTCTCCATATTAAGTATTCTGAGAAAAAAATAAAAATATCAAAGGATTAAAGTGTCTCAGATGCTCTTATTTTTACAGGTATTCATTCATGTAAGGTTACACATGATTTAAATCTCTCTCGCATACACACAGGCACACACATGCACACACACTCTACCCTCCCCCCTACTTCAAGGATATTTTTAATTTTTAATTTATTTATTACAATTTATTCACTTTGTATCCCAGCTGTAATCCCTCCCTCCTCCCCTCCCTGTCCCACTTTCCCATCCTTTTCTCTTTCCATGCTCCTCTCCCATTCCACTGATAGGGGAGGATCTCCTCCCCTTCCATCTGATTTAGCCTATCAAGTCTCATCAGGAATGTCTACATTGTCTTCCTCTGTGGCCTGGCAAGGCTGTACACAACCAAGATTTTTTAAAATTTCTACACTTATTTAAACCCTACATTCCCACAGGGAACTAAATTGAGAAAAAAAAAGCTTAATTAAGCTTTATTATCGATACAATACCAAATTAATTCTTCTGATTTTTATTTCAATCTAATTCCTTGATATACAGTTCAACACAGCTTTGGCCACATACATGGTATTGCTCGGTGAAATTTTTATTAAAAAAATAGTGTTTTATTTTCTTAAAATATTGTCCAAATTGCAAAGACAACCTTGTCTGACTTGCTACAGCATGAGTGCATTGCTAGTTTAAAGGGAGCAATGAATTACTGGTTGCTTTATGATAGAACTAAAAGCCCATATTTCTATTAAAATTTTAAATTCTCATGGGCCAGAGTAAAGTAAATCCTCCTCCTTGAGTTCTGAATATTTTGAGAAAGAAGGCAATGGAGTAAAAGGCATGGGATTATTAGAACATATTTATTTATTCTTATTTTTACTTTTCAACTCATTTTTTAAAATAATAATTTGCCTCTGTCTATTCCATCTGGCAGAACTCCTATTATGAAATACAATTCAAGAAGTGTTGTTAAGGAACAGTGCCCAAAGGAAGCTGAATATAAAAAAAATAAACAAATTACCTTCAAATATTTAATAGGGTTTAATTAGTTTTCATTCTTAAAACATACTTTTATTTTTAAAACAATTTCATTCTTATATACAATGCATTTTGATCAAATCCATCTGTGTTCTTGTCTTTCTTTTCTAACTACTACCACACCCACCCGAGAATCTCTTTTCAACTCCATGCACTCTTATTTTGAACCCACTGAGTCCGATTTGTACTGAGAATATGTTTGTAGGGCCATACAAGCAGAGCAGGGGCAGTGAAGCAGAGGTCACATTCCAAATGAAAACTGTTTTTCCCCTTCTGCAGGAGCCATCAGTTGCCAATAGCTCCTCAGCTAGGGGTAGGACATTATGAGTCCCTCCTCTATCCTTGCTGGGCTTTGATGGGCTTGATTTTACTTTTGAGTTACTGGCTCAGTTTAACAGAAATTCAAAAGACAAATCAGGTTGTGCTTCTGACTTAGAATAAAAATACATAATAATTTTTTTACTCATAATTATTCCTATACCTGTCAAAATTGCATTTTACATATAAACTTCAGATGTAAAAATTAGAAAAGAAAAAATAAAGGTGTAGTTAAGTGGACCTTTGTCCCTGCATATGATTTCTGAAACAGCATTTGAGTTGTTCTGTGAAATGATCAAATTAGGCTTTGCAATTGGTTTGCAAAGTGGATCCTAGACTTTGTACCTGACCTTTTGCTATAGAATATTGATTATTTAAATTGTACTGTGGGGAATTAAGTATAAAAAGTAGTTTATTTAGAGTTAGTTAAAGTTGGGAGGCAGAATAATAAGGTTTTCAAAACAGGTAAAGCTTTGTCTAGTTTTTTAAGTAGGAACTAATAAAATACCCAATTAATAAGAACTATATTTGTACTTGTTATTACTGTTTCAAACTTCTAATGCATTTTAAATCTTATTTTATCTTTTATCCTCATTTCAAACCTTTCAGCTCCATAGTATTCTTATCTGCATGCTTTTAAGAAAGAGAAGTGACCCACTAGCTAACAGTAGCAACTAAAACCTGGGCCAGCCATCCCTGAAGACTGCTTAGTTCCCCAGGCATCCAACTTCATCTAGAATAAAAAACAAAATGAGGTCAACTCCTTAAGCTTATTTTAAAAACCATTAATTGGCCATCAAACAGCATATTCCCAAGATACTAGGTTCTGACAGAAATAACCATGCTACACAATCACAGGGCTTCGCTTTCCATCGTATTTAAAATGTATTAAGTCAAGGCACACACAGATGGTAATAAGCGGCATGAGACGGAACACTTCAATACAATATTTATTTAGGTGCAAAGTGAATGTTTTGTCCCAGATCTTGAGAATAGGGCTCATATTCTCTGCGGACCTACTCTATAAAGCAGAAAATCTCCAGAAGAATTTTCTCTTGAGGTGGGAGCTGTAACTTTGAAACTTGAATAAATCCTTCAGCAAAACTTTGCATTTGCTCGTTATTAAGTCCCATCTTTTGTATTCTGCTTCTTTTCCTTCTTGATTATGACTGCTTTCTTCCTGTCTTTAGCACCTTGGAAAATGGCTTTTCAAAGTCCCTTTTTTGAAATATCACTTTTTTGATCCCAAGGTATAAAGAATTCTATTTAAAAATTGTGTTGATAAAATTGGAAATCAAATGATAGTCATCTGTTAAATGCCTAATTACAATCACTAACACTATGGCTCTTCCCCATACCTTATTCCAGATTTCTGAAGAGGAAAATGTGACTCATATTTGTCCAAACATCCATTGTTGATTAATCAAATTGTGGTCAAGGGGGCTAGATCCAAGGAATCCCAGGAAGCTGCCTACTGCTACTGTGTCAATCATATGGACCAGTTCAGAAACAGGGGCCAGAGAATATTTTTGTTTGTGGTTAGGCGGGATGTAGTCACAATCAATTGCTTTTTCTTCTTGGGAGAGAGGCTAAGATAAATTCTCATGTAGTTCAGGCCTCCAATTTGTTAGGTGCTATGTAGTTTGAACTCCTGATCTTCCTGGCCTTACCTCCCAAGAATTGGAATTATGGTTGTGTGCTACCACATACAGCTAAGATGCCTTTTAGAAGAAAAAAAAAGACAAAACCCCTGAAACATATGCAGCTCGCATGGATGTTTGCATGTGTGTGTGAGTGTGCACAGATGTATAGAGGCCTGAAGTTAACACTGAATGTCTTCTCCAATCAAACTTTAGTTACTGAGGCCAGGTCTCTTGCTCAACCTGGAACTCCTGTTGCCCCTACGACAGCTTCTCTTTGTCTTCTGAGTGCTGGAATTACAGGTGGCTACCATGCCTGCCTGGCTTCTGTGTGCATGCTGGGGATTTGATCTCTGGTCCTGAAACTTATATGACAAGCACTTTAACTCCTGAGCCATCTTTTTAGACCCTTAAGATGTAGGCATCACTGTCCCATTCAGGTACCCCATAAGACACAAACCCAAGCCTTCGCTGAGCACACATTACATGAAAGGGTCCACAGCTATCCCACAATCCTAAGGGGGAAGGCAGGACACCAGCCACATCCCTCCCCCATAGCTCATATTCTTAGATCGGTCCCTCCATCCTTAGATTCCTATAAAATATTTCTCCTGACATTATAGGAGAAAATACTGGTTAATTCATTTTCATCATTTGAACATATAGGGAAGGCTCCATTCTAGACGTAGAGGCCCCAGAACTGCCTGAGACAGACTTAGGCAGACTCTTGTGAAACACATAATTTTAGAATCAGGAGAAAGATAGCAAACTAACAGTAGATGATTCAGATAGTAGCAAATGCTTTAAAGAGAATAAAACAGAGTGATCCACCAGTGATAGGAGTTACGGTGGAGAATATATTTCACCCTTAGTGTTGTTCTCTCTCTTTTCTGTGTATGTGTGTGTGTGTGTCAGTGTTATTTGAAGGAGGATTCTCTCAAACCAAATGGCAGTTCCACTGGCAGCCATTAGCACAGATAAGTACATGGACAATTTTGACACTTTTTTTTTTTTTGGTGTCAATGCCTTTGGGCATACCTTGTTAAAAATTTAAACTAAATTTAATTTACATTTAACACTTACTGTGCTTTCTCAAACCAAATCCAAGCAAACAAACAAACAAACAAAAAAATCTTCTGTATAGCTAACAAATGAATGAAGCGTTTGATTCCAGGGAACATGGTTTGCTTAAGCACAGTTGATATGTTGATTTGCCTGTAGACACTTTCTGTAGGATAGACCAGTCTAACGTCATTCAGTTGTATGGAGACCAGTCGGCTGTAGTTAGACAGAAAAAAATATAAGGTCATCAGATATCATATCCCTGTCTCAGAAGCCTGTCTGTTTTTCAGACAAGGAGACATATACACAAGCAGACAAGATAAGCACTGTTCTCACATAATATTGCCTCATCATCTAATCCACAATTCCTCTCCTTCACGAGTTCTTCCGATAAGACCTGAGGTTTAATCATTTTTCCCTCTGTGAGCTGAATGGGTGCTTGACAAATGTTGGCAGTGAATAACTTCCTATCATGTATCACAGTGACTTTCATCTGACACTTCCCAACACAGAAAAAAACCTAAACAACAAGCATGGTAACTTGTCTGGCCTGACTCAACAGAGGAGCGTCATTTTGCTCACTTTCTTGTTTATGTGTCAGTCAGCCACATGGTGTGTAATAAGACATGCACTAATGATATAACTTAATAGATCAGTATTGCCTGATCAGTATCAAAGCTATTCCAGAAGGGATTTATCCCGATTTTACCTACTACTGTTTAAATCATAGGTTAGAGAGGTAGTTAAAGCCCTGCACAAAAATGTTTGAAGACAGACATTATTTATTTTGTATGTCCCGAGGATAACATGTGTAGGCTTTTAAAGCAGCTGTGTTCAGAGGCATCAGGCTTCAGAAGATTAAGAAAACGTGGCGTAATGTTTTCCAGCTAGCCCCCTTCTGGTTCTGAGTATGCTGAGATTAATGGGGAATGTGGTAATCTTTATTTCGAACCATTGAGTTCTAAATTTAGTGCCAATGTAGCAAGTACTGCAAGGAGGAGGAATACTGTCCCTTTCAGTTTCAGGAGCTGGTAAGTCATGTCGCTTGTTTTTAGATGAGCAGATGTTTGTCTCTGGGTTATGCCAGGAGGAATGCTCTGCTCAGTCAAATAAATAGATTCCCTGGCCATGAATGGCGATGAGGTTCACACATCTCTCAGGTGACATACACACACGTGCAGTGCAGTCACCTACACACACCCCTCCACATTTTGCATTCTTCCCTCTCTCCCCACTCTTTGGGGGGGGGGTGAGAAAGTAAAAATTAACAGTGGAAATTGATTAGCTTATTTTATATTTTCATAATCTCATTCACTATGTAGGAAAATTGGAAGGCTACATGCATTTTCTGTAAAAAAAAAAAAAGAAAAGAAAAGAAAGAAACAAACACACAAAAAGCCGTTTTCTTCACCAATGGGTTTTTACATCTATATTAGCACCGTGATTGGCTTGAATTTGATTATGAGGTTTTCAGGGAACACAGAGGGCCTGTTATTATTATTATAATGCTTTATTCTTATGGCTGAAATTCCTTAATTTAAATGTTATTCTTTACATAAAACCTGAACATATTGGTTTATTTTTTTTTAACTGTGTTTTATTGCTTTTATTTTACTATCACTGTCAAAGGAAGCTTTGCTTATTTTCAGGAATCTAAGAAGAAAATTGAGAACAATTTTCTTCCCATAAATTTGTTCTTCCCATCAGTAAAACAAATTTCTATCCATAAATAGAAATATTTATATATATATTTGTGTGTATGTATATACATACCCATATATATGTTAAAAATTATTACGAAAGCCATTGGTGGTCCCTCTAATACTAACTTAAAAGCATCACTAGTTTTTTTTCTAACTGTGTCACTTAAGCCACTTTGGTCTTCCAAAGTCTTATTTGTAAGGTATTTGTATGGGCAGAAATGTAAAACTATGAACTCTGCTCTTTTCTAAATTTACCCAGGAATATACAATAGATGTGTTTTTCCGTCAAAGCTGGAAGGATGAAAGATTAAAATTCAAAGGGCCCATGACAGTTCTGCGGCTAAACAACCTCATGGCCAGTAAAATCTGGACTCCAGATACATTTTTCCACAATGGAAAGAAGTCTGTGGCCCACAACATGACCATGCCTAACAAACTCCTGCGCATCACCGAGGACGGCACACTGCTGTACACCATGAGGTAAGGACAGCTGTGTTTCCTGCAGGAAACTGTCCATACTTCTCTATGTTACAAGAAGGAAATCGTCAGGGTTATGGGCCATGACTCAGCTATTTTTAAGTACTAAACTTTGCTACTTTTAAGTACTATGCTTATTCTGCTAAGCAATCCTAATGCTCTGAAATACTGCACAAACATGTAATGTTAAATGAAATGAAAATGAAGACTAGATTGAGCAATACAACAGCTCAGAGGCTGTAATGCTAACCTCTTCTAATTCAACATGAGGACCTTCAGTCCATGTTATGAACTGCATATCTCTGTACATTCCAATAAGGTTTAGGTTAAATTTGTAGAAGTTATCTAATGGTAGATATTAAAAGGTATTTCTACAGAAAAGGAAGACAAAAATGAAAAGCATGACCATGCAAAGTTCTTTTAAAAATTCACATGGAAATATACATATGTGAATAAAGTCACAATTTCTCAAATATCATTTTTAGCTAGAGATAGTTAATTTAGCTATTAATTTTAGGTAGAGCTAGTCTTTGCCTGAAGACTGAATGTATGTATTAGATAGAAATATTCCCCTTTAAAATGACTACAAAGTATGTCATACATGTCTGGTGTCTTAGGGATAGAATTGAAAGCATAAATCACAAAAAAATTAAGTAGTTTTTATAAAAAGACATTATATATAGTCTTAACTCAGAAATTTTGAAGGGTTTATAATTTATTCTTTGGAATGGTCAGTGTTTCCTATGTTTGGTCATTTTTTTTTCATTCACATAGGACACATCTCCTTCCTGTCCCTAATCTCACAGTACCTATTCCCAACCATTTCACTAAACTGAGATACCAGCCCAATGCTACTGGTATGTAATTTCATGTGGCAACTGTAAAATTCTTTCTCTACTCAGAAATAATTGAGAACAAAGGTTTCGTTTTCCAATAAAATCCTGATTTTTCATATAAAGCACCCGAGATAACAAGGCAAGCATCATCATTTTCATCCTGTGTTTTCTTTCACTGTTTTTTTTTTTAACTAAGTGCAAATACACATTACCAGAGCTGGCTAGCCCATCTTTAGAAAAATGAAAATCTATTAAAAATTTCAAATTTTCCGAAGTCTCTTGAAAAAGGTCAGCAAGAACTTTCTTCTCTTAAATATGAATAAATAAGTAAGTAAGTAAATAAATAAATTCTCCTTTCATTAAATATGTGGATTTAAGCAGAGAAGTACATTTGCACAATGGAATCACACCTTTTTTGAGGAGAGGGGTGTTTCAAGAAAGGGTTTGTCCCTGTGTAGCCTTGGCTGTCCTAGACTCACTTTGTAGACTACGCTGGCCTCGAACGTGAGGTCTGTTTGTCTTTGCTTCCCAAGAACTGGGATTAAAGTTATGGGCTTTCACTGTCCAGTTATGGAATCATTCTTGACCTATTGTCTTTGTGAACCTTCGATTCTTGTCAAGTGTTTCTATGTCTCATTGTGAGTTAGCATTTAGTTAATGCATCATACCTTTTAAAATCTCTCTCATTCGGAATTGCACTAAATAGTCTTAAATTGCTGCAGCTTCAACTGTGCTAATCACAGAAGTATCAAAATCTCTTTTTATGGCGCAAAGGAGAAAGAATTCACAAGTACCACAATAAAAGGACCCATTGCAAATTAAAGTATTTACAAAATGAGTTTTAACAGAGGAAACTCTAGCAGAGGACAGTAGCCTGGTTTTACTTTTATTTTTTCTTCTTTCTGGAGAAGTCAGCAGGATGGTTATGACCTGAGGGTTTTCCTGTGTTGGGTCTGAGAGGTGGAACAAGCAAAAAGCCTTCTTTCCATTCCAAACCACGAAGGTAATGTGTAGAGAAACAACCACGTTTCACCAGGAAAGTGGCTGGATAAAAGAATCAGGACAACCCACTGAGAAGGCAACATAGAAACTCTTGCCAACTCCTGAGTTCAGAGATTTGTTCTGAGAAGATAAAGGGAACTAAGATTTGGAAAATGAGCATCTTGTATCATACGTTTCTTCATATGGTTCAAAAGAGGCATTCAGTGTCAGGCTGCATATCTTGGGCCCTGAAGCCAGCTGCCATCTTTCCGAGGCTTATTCCTTTATTATGAAAAAAAGTAATAAAAAAAATTCTCAACGTTGTTGGTTGAATTTAGCATGGTATTAGAGTGACAGTTTGCATTTGGAAGATGTTGCTGGAATATGCAGGTTTTTTTTTCACAAACAAAAATTGAGAAGGAAAATATAGAAAGAGAATACTTAAAAAGCCTCTTAGAGAAACTGAACCCATCCAGTCAAACTAGAATAGGGCTTAAAGAATAAGGGGCAAATAACAACGGAGAAGAAAATACAGGGCCAGTAGAGACACATAGCTGCACCATGGCATCATCTAAGCAGGCCTCAAGTGTATTACAAACTAAAATATTCTTTGATTCCAGACAGACAACTATCCTCTCTCCAGAAATATGCTTTTGGCTGAACCTAAACCCAGTGTTTATTCTTTTCATGTGTCAGTTAGTTCAGATCCTAGACGGCTTAAGAGTCAGTTTTTCTGGGGTATGTAAAACATTTTATGGTACATAAGTTACAGGTTCCATTAACTAAATTACTCAACACTTTGCCAATGTGTTTCTACTTTCCTTAATCATTGAACATGTAATTTAAACATTAACATGCATTTTGTAATGCCTCAATCAGTATAATAAGACTAAATGTTTTTAATGACTATAAAGCCACCTACCACATTTTTTTTTTGGCTGGGTAAGTGAGTAAGTGGATAAGAGCACTAGGACACACTTGGAGAGAGCTGACTTGGAATTTGTCCCTGGGTATGCTTACCAGAACATCTTTGCATTCATATGCACACACACACATATTATTAGACGATTTCATGAAGAAAGTAAATGTAAATTCAACCATATTTCTATTTGTTAAAAACCAATATATTTCAATGAATTAGATTTTAGCATTAAATAGAAACAATGAATAAAATTCACATTCTCAGAACATATGAGACTGAAAGGAAATAGGGTAGAGTCCTGCCTCAACGAGGCAATGGGTTTGTGAATGAAGCTAGCTGTTGAAATATCAGGGGGACTTTGTGAAAATCATTAAGGAGAGTTTGCACCTTGCATGAACCATAGTTTCACAAAATCTGAAGACACTTTCTGCTTCCCTTTCTGGAGTATTACTGCCAGCATCTTCTTTCCAATAAAGGTTGAAGTGGCAATTATGCATGTTCTTTTATAATTTTTTTATCTTTGATCGACATAAAACAATTTTACATATTTAAGACATCCAACATGATTTCAATTTAGGTATACATTGGGTGATGATCAACTATAAAAGCTGTACATATTTAGGACATCCGGGATGATTTCAATTTAAGTATGCATTGTGTGATGATCAAATCAGGCAAATTACTGTATCTGTCGTTTGGTTATGCAATTATATTTAATTAATTATTTATCAGATTAATTAATCAGATTAATTAATTATCAGAACAATTCCCATAGCTAGGTAGCTTAGTGAATACTATCTGTTAAATGAAAAATCAACAATTCTTTTCCTTTCCTCAAAATACAATCTTGTCTTTTTTTCACAAAGTGAACAAAAAATTATGGAAAACAGTCATGGTAACTTCTTCTAGATTATTTGATTATGGATAATATGGCATAGGTGTGCATTTTACATCCATGTCTTCTGCTTTGTTAACATGTTTGCTATAGTTATTAATACACTGCTATAATTACCAGTAAGTGTCTAATCTATAGAGCTTTTGTTTGTACTCTATCTTCCCTTAATTAATAAGGCTGACAGTGAGAGCTGAATGTCCAATGCACTTGGAAGACTTCCCTATGGATGCCCATGCCTGCCCACTAAAATTTGGAAGCTGTAAGTAAATTTACTTCAAATCATCATTATTTTTATGAGAGATGTATTAACTTAAACAGCAATGTCTAACTAGTTACAGTCTGTTGGAGAGTCACAAACAACGTCAAGAAAATTCAGACAGCAATATATCACAAGAGTTGAATACAAGTAGTATCCCTTAAGTGTTTTTTAAATTTTTACTTTTAATAAAATTTATAGTTATTTCGTGCCTACACATGCTGGCTAATTTTCTGTAAATTTACATAATCATGCTAGACTTACGTGAAAGGAGGGAACTGCAACTGGAAAAATGTTTCCATATGATCTGGCTGTAAGGCATTTTCTTTTCTTTTTTTTAAGTAATTTATTTATTTTTATGTTAATCACAGGTTATATATTTTGTATCCCAACCGTAGCCCCCTCCCTCATTCCCTCCCACTCTCCCCATCCCTCCCCCATTTTCTCCCTGCCCCCCTCCAAGTCCATTGATAGGGGAGGACCTCACCCCCTTCCATCTGACCCTAGCTTATCATGTCTCTTCATGGCTGGCTGCAATGTCCTCTTCTGGGATCTAGTTAGGCTGCTCTTCCCTCAAGGGGGAGGAGGGCAGTCGACAAGTCAGCCATTGAGTTCCTGACCGAAATAGTCCCTGTTCCCCTTACTAGGGTACCCAGTTGGGTACTGAGCTACCATGGGCCACATTCAAGCAGGGGTTATAGTTTGTATCCATACATGGTCCTTGGTTGGAGAAACAGGATTTTCTTAATTAGTGATTTATTGGGGAGGGCCCAGCTCATTGTGGATGGTGCCTTTCATGGCCTGGTGTTCTTGGATTCTATATGAAAGCAGGCCGAGGCAGGTATGAAGAGTGAGCCAGTAAATAGCACTCTTCCATGGCCTCTGCATCAGCCTGCCTCCATGTTCCTGCCCTAACTTCCCTCATTGATAGACTGTTACATGAAAGTGTAAGCTGAAATGAATTTCTCCTCCCCAAGTTGTTGCAATCATGTTGTTTGATCGCTATAACTAGGACAGTATGCATGTGTGAACAGCTGTGGAGGCCAGAAGAAGGCGTCTGATCACTTGAAGCTGGAGGTAAAAATGGTTAAAAATGGTAATGAGCTACAAGATTTGTGGGCAAGGACTCAAACTAGGGACCCTAAGAAGAACAGCACACACTCTGAATCACTGATGCATCTCTCCAGCTCCTGCTCTATTTTCTTTTCTCTAAAATAAAAACCATGGGTTACACCATGTAGTAGGAAAATTGCATCAAGTAGTATGTGTGGAAAAGTGAAAGATTCTTGTAGCTCATAGTTACATTTTCATAAGGGGATTACAGTAATTTACCTAATGCTGTCCTGACATGGTTTTAAGAAAATATTAGTAGGTGGGCGAAGATTATATGTAGGTGTTTTCTTAACGGAGGCAGGATGTGAAGGAGATATCTAGAAAATAATTTATTGTCATTATCATCTCTGATATTTTTTGGGTCAGTAGGACTGGCTCATGTAATTCATGAATGTATTTATGCTTTCTTTCCATTTGATGGTGTCATAGACACATCTCCACTGTGTTAACTCTCTGGATCTGTACTGTTTGAAATCATCAAGGAGAACCTTTATGGAGACAGGGAACTTTGGGCTGAAGAGCTGACCCCTCTGAGCTTCTCTTTCCCCTTCTATTTCTGACTATCATGCAACCATAAAGTGAGGATAATGTATACCTGGCTTCCTGCAAGGGGGGTTCAGACAAGGACTGAGTCAACCCCCGTTTACCTAACCGGCTTACTGTTCCCACTAGACAGGCAGACTGAGCAACTATTTTAGTAAAATATGATTCATAGAAGAAAAATAGTGATAGTGTAGGATGACAGCAAGCAAAGAAAATAGCAAAGGGCCTTCATGTGCCTAGCAGCTGTAGTCATGGGGAGTCATTGTTCTCTATTTATAGATAACATTCTATCTTGAAGACTCAGGATTAATATCCTCCTAACCTGTCAGCTAAACAGTACTGTGGGGAGGACTACCTTCTCCCACACTTGTTTCATTTTAATATACTCTTTACAATGTGGACTCTTGGGTTTTCTCCTGAGTGGCAATGTCATTTTTAGCAGTGATGCCATTGTCACTTGGATATAAGATAGTGTATCAAATATATAAAGCCTTTTGTTCTCCCAGCCCACAATGTAACCTTAGATGGGAGAAGATCATACACTGTATCATTTCTGAGCCAATACTGATCCTTCACCAATATCACAGTATCATTATTGGTAATATAAAAGTATTTTATTCCCAGCTTCAACTTAGGCTTTAAATATGTTCTTATTTGGTCAATGAATTACAGGTTTTGTTGTTGTTTAGTTTTTTCTTGTATTTGTGTTTGTTTGTTTATATTAAGATTTGCTTAAGCAATGTGGACAGTTAAAGAAAAGGGGCCGTGTCTTTTTACATAAGATGTATAGAGGTCATTGTTGGTAGATGTTTGCCTAGTGCTGCATCTCAATAAAAGGATGTCTTTACATGAAGTTCCTCATCACAAAATAACATCTTAAGAACTTGCATTTACTTTGAGAAAGATGGGGAATAGTTGGTAAAGAAAACAAGAAATCAGTGGCTGTTTCAAGATCAAAGCTTTTCCTAAAATCCTAAGAATCAGCTACCTGTATCTTAGTATAATGAAAATGTGTTTTACTTTGTCTAAGTTGTTAGAAGGTTGAGAAGAAAATATTTTCATATAGATACGTTTTTCAGGTGAAGGATTTGCAAGATATTTTACAAAGAAAGAAATGGGTCATGAGGAGAAAACAAACAGTGTATCACACAAAATGAATGAAGTAAAAGGAAAATGTAAAAGCAGCTTTGCACCTGGGTATTTTGCCTGTGATCTTTTTGGTCTATGTTGCTCTTCTCTTTGTAGCAGCTGTGTGGTTTGCTTTTCCATCTTTCACATCTCAGAATAAACAGCACCTTTTATGTTCTCTCCCGATGGCTCTGTAGTTAATTTGTATATGACATTATCAAATTTTCTGATTCTTTGTTCATATTTGCCCCTGTATTAATATTTGTGTTTATTCATGAGTACTTTTTATTGTATGCCAACTGTAATTTTTATGTAATTTTATATTTTATTTAGCATTTTTTAGGGCAGAGGGTAACATAATTAAATAAATATGTATTTGGTAAATAAAGAAAAATTAGGCTTAAAGTGCCTTCTTGCTCTTCCAAAAATTTCTGAAGAGATTGAAAAGGTATAAGAAATGAATGGAAAACATGGAAATCTGGGCACTGAAGTTGGAAACAAGCACTTTATTTTACGTTAAATATAGATTTGAGTAGACTTGAGTGTGCTACCATGAGGCTATTTCATAACCTCAATGCCTTTTGTTTCAACATTTTTTCCCGGGTAATACGATTATTTTTAAATTATGTCCTAAAGTAGTTGACTAAGCAGTTGAAGAGACTTATCATTCTTTAGTTTCTTATATTTAAGAATTATCAATTTGAACACTTTATTCATGTGCCTTCCTTCTGTCTTCTTTACCATAAAGCTTCAGTTTGTGCACAAGAGTGCATTCTTCATTTAGGGAGATTTTCAGGAGAAGCTGTGAGTAGTGAGTGCTGTGAACCTTCACAGAACGGTAGTAGAGGCTGTACCACAGTACTTCTAAGAAATGAAGCATGGGACAGCAAAGATAGTGAACAACTTCTCCCTTTCCAACTATATTAGCATTCCAGAGACAACTCAGGATACAGAGTGATACTATCCAACCACTGTTGCCAACAACTGTACAATTTAGGAGCAGGAGATTTACTGTGTTCTAAAATGTCATGAGCCTAGAACTAGCTTCTCAGAAAATTTCAGAACCAGCATTCTTTCTCGGCTTCTGTTCATGGAATGGACATTTTTTTTCCAGAAAAAAAAATAATTCAAATGAGATGGAGTAGAATGAATAGCACTTTAAGCTGTTACCTTTCTTTTCCCTCTTAATAGAGGCATGCTATGAAACAAGTTATTTGGTTGTGTGCCCCAATTTAGTGTCTATAAGATTTGAGGAAAGTGTATGGCAATTGAGACTTTTCCAATTGAGACATTCAGTCAGTCTGTGCTATCACAAATAAAGTGTGTCTACTTCAGTAAGAAAACGAAAGTTTGCTGTGGCCAGAAAAATATATTTTGCTGAAAATACATACCTAGTGCTGCAAGTTATACAACACATCTCCAACACATCTCCTCCAAGAGACTTTTAAAATTTTCATACTTTCTTCATTGAAAAATTATCGTACTATGTACAATGCTGATATGCCCTGCATTTTTACTCACTGAAAATATCCACAACTAAAGAAGGAAATGTTTAAAAGTCTAAGTGGACAAAATTAGATTAACCATTTGTCACTTAAATTTGTCTCAGGACACATTACATTAATGTCAAACCTCCATAAAAGTTTGTTCAAGAGATAGCTGGTATGAATTGACTTAATATGATGATAGGACAGAAAGGAGGCCTACTTAAAATGGGGAAGTGAGCTCTCAATTTCCCTGCAACACTCAGTTCAGAGTAAAGTGACATTCCAAAATTTTGTTTCAAAGTCAATATTTGTTTTGGCAGATAGCATTATTTTCATGTAAAAGGCAACCACAAGTTAAAATCTTAGAATGTTTTAGCTTGGGCAAATACATATGTGCACACAATTCTTAAGCCTGGAATTGAAGGTTGTGTTGAACAGTCCAGTGTTAAGAATTCAATGAGCTGTAAGAATTTTTTTTTGGTGGGGTCGGGGAGGAGGGACATTTCTCCAAAACATAATTCAAATTATTGTTTATAACTGTTGGTATAACGATGAATACAGGCCAGGTTAGGTTATATTGATCTTAGATTTTTAAATAAATTAAAACATTTTCATGGCCCTCTGAAAATGTTTTGGTCTCTGGGCAATGTGCCAAATGTGACTAATGGACGAGTTGGCCATTGGCCAGTCAATCAAGCTTGTATCATAAGGCTAACCTTTGCTGTCATGCCCTCCCATCAAATAATCTAAAGCAGCTTACTTTTCCTCATTGATACTCCTTAAAATATTAACGGCTTTATGCATCTAAACAGAGGACAGCGTTTCAGCCCTGTGAAGTGGGTCTTCTGGGAATGGAAAACAGAAAAGCTTTGAAATCTTTCTTCTCCTGCCACCTTCTTTTCCTCCTTCCATTTAACCCTTTCTTCTTCCCTCACTTTCCCATTTCCTTTATTTTTATCCACTGTTTTCTAATATGAGTAGATTAAGAATTTATGAACCAGAACCTCATATGAAAGACTTCTTTTTTTAAATTTTTATTTTATTAATTTTTACAACTTACTTTCCTGATCGCCTTACCAGGCCACAGAGTAAGAGTATCCAGTCAGTCCGAATGAGACTTGATAGGCTAGTGTCAGAAAGATTCCTTGACTAATAGTGGGTTGGCTATTGAAAACGAGTGAGAAGGAAGGTTATCTATAAGATAACTTCTCACCGTCTTTAACATCATCACCATTATTGTTAATATCTATAAAAATAATCAATTGAAAACATTGTCAGCGTGAGCCTCTGGTCCGAGGGCTCTGCAGCAACATTTCTGGTGTTATTTTTCCATTTAATGTAAGCTTCCCATGGCTCAACATCATACACAACAAGGGTTGCTGGCTCTAATCTAACTGTACCTTTCTATTGTGGATACACTAAGCTTCCTCAACCCAGCCACTACTTTGCCTGTAATAAAGTTGATCAAATAAACAACATCAATACAAACATGCTTTCTAATGAACACGTTCTTTCTCAAGACCTCTGCTCTGTTCTTCTTCACTTTCGGTCTTGCAGTTACAAAAATTTTGGCTCTGAGCCCCTCGAAGTCCTTCTCCAAATCTAAAATGCAGCTCCCACCTCCATCCTTTTACCCAGTAGTGTATGGCTTTATCTCACTTTGTGTAAGTATATTTTTATTTGCTTATCTATTCATGACTCTGTTATTCCAGTATAAGTCACAAAAATTCAGACACCTTGGCTATGTTTCTTAACTGTACCAGCAGAGTGCTGTGTCCTTTTTATTTGTGTAACATGTCAGGCAGGAGTGAATAAATGACTGAAAGAAAGCCTCAGAAATATGTATACTTATATAACCAAGCAACCATTTCTAGCTCGCCATCTGCAACAATGTGGAAGGAAATACGAATCTGATGGAACAATCAGCTCATTAGGAGAATCAAAGAGGCAAGATGCATGAGTATAATTTTCCCTCTCTCTCTCTCTCAGATGCTTACACGAGAGCAGAAGTTGTCTATGAGTGGACAAGAGAGCCAGCTCGTTCAGTGGTTGTGGCAGAAGACGGGTCACGCTTAAATCAGTATGACCTTCTTGGACAAACAGTTGACTCTGGAATTGTTCAATCCAGTACAGGTAAGTTTCATTTGATTATTTGGGAAATAATGATAGGAAGAGGGGGAAAAAGTATACCGAGAATGCAAGAACTCTGTAATTCTTTCAGTGACAGAAAAGTCGGAAAAGGGAGTGAGAAAATACATGGGCTGGACCTAGACACATATGTAGCAGATATGCAGCTTTGTCAACATATGGCTCCCCTAACAATGGGATTAGGGGCTGTTCCTTACTGTGTTGCCTGTGTTTGCCCTTTCCCCTAGCTGTGCTGCCTTCTCAGGACTCAGTGGGAGAGGATGGTCTTAAGCCTGCTGTCACTTGAGATGCCAGGGTAGGCTGCTATTCCTTAGAGATCTGCCCTTATCTGAGAAGAAGACAAGGGGTTGGAGGGAGGGGTAGGAGGACATGAGGGTGGGACTGGGTGTAGTGGAGGGAGGGGACTGGTATCAGACTGTAAAATAGTTAAACAAATGAATAAAGGGGAGAAAAAGGAGTGAGGAAACTGACCAAGGCTGAATATCAGTAGAGTTGGAGAATATAAACTCCGGGCCTATAGTTGCAGTTTGGTACCTTCTGTCCTCTTTTTATTTGCACAATAAGAAGATGGTTTTACATCATCAGTGCAGCCTGAGATATAAACAGAGACTTGGGATATAAAACTGTTAGTGATGAAAGTCTGATTAACTGTACCTTCAATTTGCCAACTGACTAGTAACTCGGTAGTATTTTGGGAAAAATTAATCAAACCATGAAAACAATTGTCTACAAGCCTTTGGACACGATGCCATTACATGAATACTAGCTGTTTTTATCCTGCAAGGGGATGATAAGGGAGAGCTTCACTTCATCGTAAGTTAGCTTAGCTCTAGCCAGTTTGAGTTGGCCCACCAGAAAAGGTACTTTGGCCTTTAGACACCACCCAGCTCTCTGAAAGCATTAGGGAGAGGTAGAAATTTAGCTAAGTCCTGAGGCAGAACTCATGGTGACTTTAGAGGAACCTAAGAAAACCCAACTTCAAGAAGCTGGAAGGGGAGGGGTGAGAGGCACATGCCTTTAATCCCAATGGATTGTGTCTAAATTTAGACACTGCTCATTATGCACAGAACACACACACACACACACACAAAGCCAATTTGCTTTTTTTTCTTGTAGCTAATACTATCCCACTGCTGAAGCCAATGGAAGTATATATACACGTCTGGTCATTCCATTTTTGAATCAAAAGTATTTGAAGTATGATCTTTCAGCATTGAAACCAACACTAGTGCTATTTTCAAATTACATGAAATATTATACACAAATTATATATAGATGTTCTGAGGTTCTTGTAAAGAAACCACCTTGTATTATTATTTCTTGTTATAGAAGAAACCACCTTATATTATTTGAAATTTGACAATGAAAATAAAATAATTGTAAATTAAATCTGGCACATAACAAATCAGAAAGCTTATGCCTCCCATCAAAGCTCTGAATTTTAAATGTGTTCAATTGCTAAAATATATGTCAAGTGCTAATAATTATCTTTTACACATCTTGCAGAATTTAAATTTATTGAATGCTCCGTAATTTGTGATTTTTTAAAGATAGTTGACCTAGTCATATGCAGGAAGAGTAATACTAATTTTGTCAGAAAACAGTAACAAAAGTTCTGTTTTTAGATTTCATCTTGGGACCCAAAGAATGTTAACATTTTCAAGTAATTTATTAATCACTTAAGTTTTGCATAAGATGCATCTTTTGCTTCTTTAAAAAACACCCATGCATTCTTTAGGAACATGCACAGTTATGCTTCTTGTTCGGTAAGATGGAGAAGAGCTGTCCTCAGCTTTCCCTTTATTAGAAATGCAAGCATCATAGTGGAAAATGTGTCACTTTACTGTGAGAAAGATATGGAAAATATTCTAGTCCTCCCACTTACAAGCCTGAGGATGTTGGACCAGTTCTTTATCCAGACAGAAACCTTTCCTTCATCTAAGGAGACAAAAATAGTATACTTTTCATTAAATATGAGATACTGGCTGGAGGGTGTAGGTTAGTGTGAGATATTTGCATAGAATAATTAAGTGTCTGGGTCTATTGTTATATCTAAAAAGATACCTACAATGGGGGTGGAGTTTTAGTGTAAAACACTGAGGAATATCATACAATAGGTGCTCAAGATATTGCACAATGGCTGTTGCTGCAGTCCTAAATTCTTTTTCTCTTTCAGCATGTGCTGAAAAGGATACCCAAATGAGCTCAGTTTACTTCTTGGGTGTTATGATAAGTATCATCATGGGCACTAGAGTTTCAATGACGGCCACAGCACAGACCTTGCTCTCATGGAAGGTGAAGTCTAGATTGAATGAACACATAAACTGTAATTATCAAAATGTGTGATAAGTGCTGTGCAATGCTTTTGTGAGGGCAAAGATCATGTCTGTTTTCCTTATCCCTATTATTTTCTGTAGTAGCTGTGGCAAAGAAGGCATAGAATAGATATTTCGAGTAAATAAAGAGAAAATGTAGCTTAAGGTAATTGAGGAAAGGTTACTACAGGGGGTTGCTTTTTACAGATAGTTTATATCTTTGTTGGAAAACAGTAGCCAATAGTTTAGGTTCCATTCATTAGGTATCATATACACACGTACATTTAATCGATTATGACAGTGGTTGGTGATATCAAGGAGACAACCCCACTGCAGTAATGCACATGCAATGATATATGCAAGTCTGGAACATGGTTTGGAGAAAAAAGACTCTGTTGTAGTTCTTGGCCTGAGCATGCCATGATAGCCCTGTGTAGGAGTAGGACCAGATCCCATGTCTTTAAGGTTAATGTTTTTGTCATCTCTTAGTTACTAAAGAGTCATGCCACCAACATTCCAATTATTAAAAAACATACATAATAAAAAGGAAAGATGGGCTGAGGCAAGTAGACAAAAAGCCAAGACTTGGGTCATTGAGCTGGTCCACCCTGTGTGTTGGGCTTACTTGAAGTAATCTTCCTAAAATTGCAAAGCAAGCATATCTGCACATACTGGGAGATACCCACTTACTATTGAAAATCAGGGAGCTGAAAGAATGACAGCAAAGCCTCAAACACAAGAGCTCAGTGTGATGTACATCTTTAACAGTGCAATAAGAAACCAAAATATACTTCCTCCGGGCCCGTTTTTGATCATCAAGAATCCATCTCTGTGGGTTTCAGTGGAAAGCAACAGAGGTCTTGTGCAAGGTTGCCAATGCTATATTTCACACCTCACTGTGGAGCCCTGAAAATGTTAAGATGGATGACAATGAGTGCAATTACTTCTCTGTTACTGCCGGGAACCCAGAGAATGATGGCATGAGGACACAAAACAACAATAACTAGAAAATAATGTCCACCTCAATATCATTTGCAGAGGTCCAATCAACTCAGATGACTTCTTGCAAGGTTAGAGACCAGTATCCTCCTTATCTGTAAACATACATCATACAATCCCACTGAAATGCTTCAGGTACAAATACTCTAGATCATGTCAATGACGTGAGAAAAAGAATGGTAGAGATACTACCACAATACCTGAGATTTTAGGTCAGTGATTACAAGTAATAAATAGAAAACTGAAGTAGTTGCATTGGTCTTTAGGACAAGGATAACATCAGTATCCAGAAAGCAAAAAGAAATTAATTCATCCAATGGTTTTAAAATGTTCAAGGATAACTTGATATTGCCCGTGTTCTCCAAAGCAAATTTGATTACAGGGCATGTTTGTAATCTTGGAAAGTAAGTAGTTTCTTCTTAATTAGTATTTTATCCTTAGAAAAAGAACTAAGAAAAATTATAGGATCATCGTTCTTAGATATGGAGGCTCTTCCAGATGTTGTTTGAAAGATAACCTTCCAAGGGCAACATCATCAGGGATCAGATTATCTGATCACCATGGTGACCAGCATTCAAGGCCCCATCTATAATGTCTAGTGCATAATCTCTGAAGAAAGGACTTGTGTGGTTTTCTAGTCAACTAATTCATATTTCAAATGGGGGAAAAGGTTTAGTTAGACTAAGATTTCCATTATTCAGTATTGTTTCCATATTCTCATGGAATGTGGAAAGAAGTTTCACATGGACTAGATGTAAAATAACATTTTATAAGTTGACTGAGGCTTGATTTCCCTAGCCAGTGAGACTATATCTATCACTCAATCCTTACATTTTAAAGCTAAATAAGATTCCTGATTATAACTACTGTGGCAAATGCTGCTAAATGATATCTTCAGAGCATCCCAGGGAATAGGAGAGTGAAGCTAAAGGAGATCAACCAAAATGTTTAACAAATATTTGAGGAAGCCACCTCTAAACCAATTTGAAATGCGAATTTACCAAATTATACCCACGGTTTTTCTTCCATTGTCCTTAACTTTACTCTGTAACGTACCAGGAATACTGTTACTTTTAATTTACACTTTTCCCTCAGAGTTAGATGATCTCTGAGAACATTTAACTTAAAATTCTTCTATACTGCTAATTTGATATGCTTAGTGCATACATACTTGGTGTCTAGACTTTCAATCCATATTAAGATTATGGGCTTTTTTCTTTTGCTTTTCTTTCATTTTTAAATTATTATAACTTTATTCTGATATTGCTGTCACTTCTTTGAACGTTTTGTGCCAACACTTTTTAGATTTTATTTAATTTACAGTGTTTCCAAAACAGTAGAAACCCTCCTGTTCTTTCCTAATCTCAGAAAAATATGTCGTTCATAATACAGTATAAAGCAAATAATAACTTCCCAGAACCATATTCTCTACAGACTCTTCACAAAATTGTCACAGTGCAAATGACAAAAATGTATGTAGATACTCATCTTCCTGAAAATTTATGAAAGATGGGATTTTTTTTCCCTTTAAGCTAATGACATTTTTTAGACTACAATAGAATGAATGGTTAGGAATAGTAAAATGCACCTTTGGGATGGGTAAACATAGCATTAACATGTCCACGCAGGCTATATTTTGAACAGAGATCTTGAAAATTAGAGTTTTTATTCTATTAGGATCATTTGTTTTTGTTTCTATTGACCCTGAATCATCACGAACAATATACAATAAATAGATTTTAAAATGCAAACAAAATTTTATTAGTGACTATAGAAATAGATGTAATTAAAGTAGAGAGTACTTAGTACATATTTGGTACATTCAAGTTGCCATTAATACCAGTTGATGATGAATGCAGGAATGGTTTTGTTCTGTAATGCTGATTGCATTTCTTTTGCAAATACTTCTCCCAATTCTGATGTGGGTGAAGATTGATGAAAATGTGGAAAGTAACTGAAATTTATTTTAGCATTTTTGTGTAGTGTCCTGTTAGAACAATTATTCTTCATTTAGCCACATTGTATTTTACTATTGTACAGACAAGAAAACTGAGGTTAAGAAGGTCTACACGAGGTACCTAAGGCTCCACAACAAGAAAATGGATTTGAGTATTAAACTCAAATAAACTCGTTTTCTTCCAAGGCTAATAAACTTTCCCCTTAGGACATTTCTTGCTACTATGCTGTAGCCCTGGTCTGTTCTCAATCGATTGATAAACAAAATGTTCAGCAACAGAAGTCAAATAGAGTTTACCTGGCAAAGGTACTGAGATGCTAAGACAGATGGTAAGACCTGAGTCTGCACTGCAGGTTAAATCTATATTGCAGAAAGCCTTGATTACACGGAAGGGTTTGTTCCTTACTGTGTTTAATGCAGAACATTTTTATCCTCATCCGAGCGAAGGAAAGATCACCTGGTATTTTTATCTAGCAGTTATGTTACCAAGTGCTTTGCTGCACAAACTCAGTGACTTTTTTTTTTCAAATATTCCAATGAAATTAGAAAAAAAAATAGTTGATCAGAGAAAGAATTGATGTGGCCAGAATGAGGAAGAAAAACGTTCTTAGAGTCTATCTCTCCATTAGCAGGGTTATAATTTTTTGCAGAGGATGAGATGGAAATATTCACATGTTGATTTGCTGGTGATAATCTGAGACAGGCTGCCGGAACAGTGTGATATTTCCTTCTGGGAGGCAAGTCCCTCCTCCTTTGAACCAGAGTTTGTCTCTTCCCCCCTCCAGTATAGGATTCTTGGGAAAATTTAATTCTTTGGACTGTCTTGTTTTAAGGTCTCTGTTTCAGGATAATTCTACAGGTATGGGTAAATAATAAGAAGTAACAGGACAGACTTTAACCACAAGCAATTATTTGTGGTTAAACAGTTGTATATGTGCCAAACGTTGAGGTAGATAATGGGTGTCTATGATAGCTTTCTACTGAGGAAAATAAACAAGGAAAAAGTGTGCTTTGGCTCAGGAGTTTTCATATCCCAGTCCATGACTGGATGGTTTCATGGGCTTAGAGGTTTTGTTGCATAATAGGGTATATGCCTCCAAGCCTGACGCAGATGAAATCTGCTCATCTTTAATCTGGGAGTCTCAGAATAAGAGTATTGGTGATTAAATGCCATTCCCAGGCAATTCAAGAAGACTTGAAGCTCTCGGGAGTTTTTTTAGTTAAGTACAATTTCAAGGACTAAAGAAAGAGCCAGGGTCTATTGCCTATAAGCTAGGACAGCAGCAAAATCAATTTAAAACAGAGTTGTGCATATTTTCATACTTGGGCTTCTACCTTCTTGGCCACTGGATTGGCTAAGTCTACATTCACAGGGGATCATTAACCCTTTGTTCACCAAATCATTTTCCATCTCCAGAAATAACCTTGCTGAGACGTACAAGAGTGTGCTGTAACATCGCACTCCAGTTGGCTACTAAAATTATCTCAGTGTGAATCTTTTTAGATAATTTAAGTAAGAAGGATGTCATAATCACAGGTTAAATATCCCTGCATGTTTGAAGGTAAGGAAGAACTGGAGTTAGATGCTACTGCGACACATAAGACAGCTAACTGGTTATTCTAATTACTGCCCAAAGGAGATTGGAACAGAAACCACAGAAAAGAAAAAAGAAAGACAAAAGATGCTGCACAGGTGAAATCAAATTTGGTGCCAGAATCTTTCTCTCCTTCTAAAACTCCGTTTAATATGTGAGGATTAATTTAATTTCTTGTTGGCAGTGATTAAACAGATATGTGATGGTCAATCTTTTTGAGGAAAGTTCGTATGACTTTCTTTCATTTTTATTTTATATTAATCACAGGTTATGTACTTTGTATCCCAGCCATAGCCCCTTCCTGCATTCCCTCCCTATCTTCCCTTTCCCCTCCCCCATCTCTTCCCTGCACCTTTCCAAGTCCACTGATAGGGGAGGACCTCCTCCCCTTCCATCTAACTCTAGCTTATCAGGTCTCTTCGGGAATGGCTACAATGTCCTCTTCTGTGGCCTATCAAGGCTACTCCTCCCTCGGGGGACAGGGAGGTCGAAGAGCCAGCCATTGAGTTCATGTCCAAAATAGTCCCTGTTCCCCTTACTAGTATACCCACTTGGGTATTGAGCTACCATTTGCTACATACAATCAGGGGTTCTAGGTTATAACCATACAGGGTCTTTGGTTGGAGAGACAGTCTCATCAAAGACCCCTGTGCCCTGTTATATTTGGTTCTCGCACAGCTCCTGACCTCTCCAGGTCATACTAACTCCCCCTTCTTTCATATGATTCCCTGCACTCTGCCAAAGGGTTGGATATGTTTCTTAATATTTGCTTTGATACACTGCTAGGAAGAGTTTTTTCAAGGAGACTTTTTAAAAACGCATTCCGGCTGTGTAACCCAGGCTGGACCAAAACTCTCTACTGTCTAGTGTTGAAATATCAGATACATTGTCATGCTAGCTGAGCTGTACTGTGAATCTTAAACATAGTTGGTGTTAAAAACAAAACAAAACACTCTGTCTTACAGTGATTTTGCTGCTGTTGTAGCTTATAGGTACTAGACTGGCTGCTTCTTCGGTCCTTGAAATTGGGCTTACACTGACAAAACTTCTGAGAACTTCAAGTCTTCTTGAACTGCCCCCGATTGGCATTTAACCACCAGTCCCTCTTGTTCTGAGACATGAAAAGTCACTCTTTGTTTTTGTTTGTTTGTTCTATTGGATTTGGATTAAAAGTCTTTATTTTTAGAATCAAATTCCTTTTACTGCAAAATTTGCAGACATTTGCACACCTTCAGGAAGCCAGTAGGAGGAGAGATGGAAGGGTAATCTCATCAGAAGCACACATAATTTGCTCAAGAATAAAAAGGAAAACGATGGTTTGACACAGATAACTCAGTAATTTATGAAGGAAATAATCGATGAGTTATTAAGAGAAGTCACAACCTAAAACTGGGGTCCGGTGATGATGGTGAGAGTGTGTTATTGAGAAGGAAGCGAGATCCCTACTAAGGAGGGGGAACAGAAAGGTATGAGATTGGTGAAACTTGAATCAAGAGTTTTGGATAATAGGGTTGTTGTAGTCACAAATTCAGGAGCTGAAGATGTCCAGGCACTGCGGTTAAACGATAAAACAAGTACTGTCATGTTTAGAAGGGGATAAAGTGGACTGGCAGGGAACTATTCTAAGTTGGATGAGGATATTTTCATTTCTTGTATCCACCCACATAGAGCTAAGCCTATCTTCTAAGTGAATCAGCCTAAATACTTTGAAGATTTGTAATTGAATAAGGATGCAACATGAAGTAAAATCAACTGCCCTATACTTTGTGTTGTTAGCTACTGTTTCAGACAATTAAATGAAGACAGACTCTGAAAGAGAAAGATCTGAGAGAGTGCCCAGACCAAGCTAGAGGCTGAAGCTAATACTAAGGGTAGTCATAGATCTGTGAGTGCCACTTAGCTAAAGAACTGGTCTTCATGTGGAATGTCCTGGGTTCCATCCCAGTAGTTATAATAATAAAAGGAAAAGAAGATTTTTATTAGCAATGTAGATTTCCTTTCAAATTCAAGCAATGCTTTATACACCTGGATGATACTTGAAGAATTATGTCCTCTCAAATTTTTCTTTTTATGGCATAAGTGGTATTATTTTTTTCTCCAGTAGTTTATTTAATCACTTTATAGCCTGATCCTAGCCCCCTCTCTACTCTCCCCCAGTCCCTTCCTCACAGACCCTTCCTCATTCTTCTTTCCCTTTCTCTAATGAGAAGCAGAGAAACCCATACATACCAAGCTGCTATGGAACATCATGTAGCAGCAGATCTAAGTGCATCCTCTCCCTCTGAGGCCAGGCAAAGCAGTCTGGCTAAGAGAAAAGAACCCAAAGGCAGGCAACAGATTCAGAGAGAGCACCTACTCCCGTTGTTAGGAGACCCACATGAAGACCAAGCTACATATCTGCTATATATGTGTAGGTGGCCAATGTTCAGTCCATGCATGTTTTTTGTTTGGTGTTCAGTCTCTGTGAGCACCCATGGGCCCAAATTCGTTTACTCTGTAGATCTTCTTGTGATGTACTTGACCTCTTGGGCTCCCTCAATCCTTCCCCCAACTCTTCTACAAGACTCTTGAAATTCAGCCCATTATTTCTGCAATGGATCTCTGCATTATGCTAGGTTCCTGTCTGCAAGCATAGCAGAGTATCATTCATAGTGTCAAGGGTTGGCTTTTTCTCATGGTCTCATGGTCTTTTTTCTCATGGGTCTCAAAGCCCTTTCAAATTTTAACATCTGATTTTGAGATATAAATTTTGAAAAACAATAGATTTTAGCTTGGTGTATATTTTCTATTTATGTCCAAACTCTATCATTAATTTGAGGTTCAAGGAAGTCTTGGAACTAAAATTCAGCTGTCCCAACTTCCATATAAAAGCACCTTTAGTTCACATTGCAAATATGTTTTGCAAAGGCTATACTGGAAATCTATTCTAGTTTTGTTTGTTGGACTCACTGGATCTAGCACATCACTTTCAGAACCAATGAGGAAATATAAGCTCAGCTTTATTCCTTAGGCATATAATGTAGCAATAGAAAAAGAAAGGAAGGAGGAGAAGATTCTAACATCTCCACATTATCCTCAGAGACAAGTTGATGTGTATTAAAAATGTTTCTTTTCTCTCTTGGACAAAGGCCTTTCCCTCCAGGGTATAGAAATCATATGGGTAACATGATGTGTCTAACGTCTAAAATTTTGATTCCTTCAAACCCTAAGGAATAACCTCTTTTCAATGTCAAATTATTCAACCTTACTGTCCATTTCACCCTCTAGGAGAATATGTGGTCATGACTACTCACTTCCACTTGAAAAGGAAAATCGGCTACTTTGTTATTCAAACATATCTGCCCTGCATAATGACGGTTATTCTCTCACAAGTCTCCTTCTGGCTCAACAGAGAGTCCGTACCAGCAAGAACCGTCTTTGGTAAGTACATGTATGTGTGTCGAGGATAGTTATCTTATGACAGTGACATTGCAAAGAGAATTAAAAAAAATTGCCGTATGTTAAACCCTGAATTTATTATAGTTAAAAGGTTTGAAGAATTTCTACTTCTATTATGGTATGATTTAAAAACTAATGTCTTTCTATAGAAAACTGTTTTGTTGATAAAAAACAGAATGGCTTAATATAAGCTTAATTTAAAAAATTTGCATAGAAGGCAGTGACACATAAAAGGGCCCACCAGGATAAAAATGCAATAACCAGAAATCTTAAATTATACACAGCATATGATTTTGGGGATTCTTCAAAAATAGCAACAAACTACTTTCTTATATTGTTGAATCCATGATTTTCTTAAGTAGAGAAAGGCCATTAGTGATCCTAGCAATAGACAGGTTTCTTTTTTTGTTTTGTTTTGTTTTGTTTGTTTGTTTGTTTTCCTCTCAAGTGCACTCCAAAAGAGTTAGAAACACACTCTTTCCTATTAGAATCTCTAAAAAAAACCTCAACATTGGATGTTAGTCAACATAATGGAAAATTATTTTAACAGTGAGAATCAATGTGAAAACCAAACTACTGAAAACATTATTTCATAGTTCACATTTCATCGAAAGGAGTGTTCTCTGGCTGAATCCCAGTTACACTATCTCAGTTGTACTTTTCAGACTAAGGAAAACAATATTTGTTACAGTAAACTTATCAACTCACATAATCAGTGAATTTTTATTTGAAATACACTGGGTTATATCTGTGTTCTGGAAATAGAATGAGGCAGTAAACTACTTTCCCACTATTTCTTCCATGACTTGTATGCTTTAACTTAATTTTTTATTTTCTATTGCTATTTTATTTCTGTTGCTATTTTATTTTTCTATTTATTTATTTATTTATTTATTTATTTATATTAATCACAGGTTATATACTTTGTATCTCAGTCGTAGGGCCCTCCCTCATTCCCTCTCAATCCCATCATCTCTCCTTCATCTCCTCTTGGCCCCTTTCCAAGTCCACTGGTAGGGAGGACCTCCTCCCCTTCCATTTGACCCTAGCTTATCAGGTAAGAACTTAAAATTTTTAATGACCATACATTTATAAAACAACTATGAAGAATAGTTATGTGATTTTATACCCATCATCTTCAATGTAATTTAACATATCATACTATTTAAACCTAAAACATCTCAGGCACTATTTTCATGGGCATCTTAGTTGGTGCTAGGTGAGGCAATTGGGAATCAAGGTAAGATAGGAGCTCCAGATTCCTTATACTTAGTGGTAGCACAGAGCTATCACCGTCTTTCATCCTCCTGCATTAAGCTGCCACATAATGGCTTCACTATGGTCTGTGTCATTCAATTAGAGGAAACAGCCACATGTCTTTTGGTAGAAGACTTATTCATTCAGGTTTCTTCTACAAACAACCACTATGGGCCTTCTGTGTTGAAGGCCACATATTTCACCCTGAAAAGCCTTTAAATGTCTTCAGTCAGTTCTCATGCATAGATTCTGGCACCCCTAACATTCAAGGTGTGCAAGGATTACATTTCCGTTCTTTCAAAAAGAGATACAGACTGACACATCTGCTCAGAAGTATCTTGTCTTTTGAACATGGCAAATGATTCCATGTTGAAAATCACCTAATTTGTTTTCTACTCTTCTGACCACAGCTTAAGCATTTAACTAAATTAAGTTGCAAACTATTTCTGCCTGAAGAGTAAGCAAGCACTTTATTTCAGATAAATTTTTCTTTATAGCCATTTGTCAATATTAACAACCTTTGAATCCGCTAAAGACCTACCTCTTCTTCATTAAAAAAAATACTTATTTTATTGTATTGGTGTTCTGCCGTCATGTATGTCTGTGTGAGGGTGTCAGATCTCCTGCAAAAGGAAATACAGACAGTTGTGAGTTGCCATGTGGGTGCTGCGATTTGAACTCAGGTCCTTTGGAAGAACAGCCAGTGCTCTTACCACTGAGCCATCTCTCCAACCCTGACCTACCTTTTCCAATCATATCCTATCTGATCCTTTAACTCACCAGGAAATAAACACTGAAGTAAACACATGATTTATGTTTTATGTTTTGTTTTACTCTATTTTTAAAGAATGAGGCCAGTGCCGTGTCTAAAAGGATTTTTTTTCTTTTCTTTTTTATTTTTCTTCACTTTTTGATGGTTCAAGACTGGGTTTCTCTGTGTAGCCTTGGCTGTCCTGGACTTGCTTTTAGACCTGGCTGGCCTCGAACTCACAGAGATTTGCCTGCCTCTGCCTTGCAGAGTGCTGGAATTACAGGCATGCACCTCCTTGCCTGGCTGAAAACGAATGATTTTAATAACTACTTTTTCCCTTTCTTGCTCCAGTCGAGACTATCTGTTTGGAAGTTCACCAAAGCAGTTCAGTGTTTTATGAGTTTAACACACTGCTTGTAACATTTTCAAAGATCTTATACCACAATCGACCAACGACCTTTTGGTGAACATAAGTAATATAACTGTTAACTCAGTTATAGCAAATGTTTCTGTGTACAGAGTCAGATATTTATAGTGTTTGAGTTCAACAGAAATCACAAATACATTTTCGTAGCCCTTTAGCCTTTCAACATTTATTCAGTACATGCTTCTACTCTTTTTAGCCTGAACTTATTAGCACATTCCTCTGAGCCCCACAATTGCCTGAGCAGGTCCTTGTATGTAAAGAAATACCACAGAGAAAAACAGCCACAGTAGCGCTATATATAAAAGCAATCCAGAATGCAGCAAAGCTGAAGTCTACTCTATGACTTGAAAAATAAAATATTTTTGTCTTCCTATATTTTTCCTTATTTCCAAGCAATGCCATGCAAATTTGCTGCTAAAAAGATCCAAGCTTGAGGTTTAATTTTACCCAGTAACAGCTATATAATACTGGCTTTTTAAAATCATTTATCTGTGCTCCTACTTCCAGTCAAATGGAAGTACAGGAAGGAGAAACAATGTTTAAATGGATCACAGGGGAAAGAGAATATGCAGCTCGTCAGGTGTACTTCTTGGAGTTTAATATCCATACATCATGTCTTTTTTTCTTTCTACTCATGGCAAGGTTTTCAAATCACAAACATACATGCACACACATTTATACATATACTTTAACCTATTCTGTATTCTTTTTAGTTTACAGAATTTTGGGGGAAAGATCACTAATTTCCAGATAACTCTTGATATTTGTCTACATAAAATGAACTTTGGTAAACTGGAGTTTATAGCAGTGGTAATATGGAATACAGAACCAGACATTTCCCTTTATAGTCATTAATATTGTCCTTAGCCATTAGGCTAAGAATTAAATATTTTATTATATTATCTTATTTAATATTCTCGATAACCTTCTGAGTTAGAGTTAATAAAATCAATTAGTAAGGAATAAATTAAAAGCAACAATAGAGAAGCCTGAGATTGTGGGAAAATTGTCCCAAGGTCATTCAGCAATTACAGAGCTGGGATTTGGAATTGGGCTGCTCTGTTCCCCAATTACTGACTTTTAATTACCTTGTTATCTTCTCTAGTTGATATTGATATGTAAATCTGAGGGCAGTTTGCCAGCTAATATTCTTTAGGTTGGTTATGTAATAAGAAACTTGCCCTAGAATTTTCTGAGCCCAATGCCATCCAAACCTCAAATTAAATATACTTCCTATAGTCCTGAGCATGTGTCAAGATATCATTTAATAAATGTTCTACTACACATCTTCTTAATCATCTCATTTTCTAGTGTATAGTTAAAAGACCATCTATTTGACATTTCTGAAAAAACTTAGAAAATGGTTTGGTGTAAAGCAGCTTACAAAACTTCTATCAGCTGAGTAGCCCAGCTGATTTTCGAAAACTATTAACTGGAGAAATTAATCCTAGCTTCAGAATCATAGACTGACAGTTCCTTCCTTGGGCAATGCATTAGTTGTCGTCTTTGCATTATTGAATGTAATCATTACAATAACGTTTGTGAGGGACTATGCAAAGGCTCTCCTTTCTGAGAATTTCAGCAATGGCATGGGCAATAGAGGGAATGAAGATAGTATCACCTTTTTACAGACATAGTGGCAGAAGTCTGTCAAATCACTTCTCAGAGTGCTAATGTCTGGACCAGTCCCTACAATAGCTCAAGTCTGTGAGCTATTGATGGTGATCTTTGACCTTCCATGGCAGGATTGCTTTGAATTATTTTTAAACATTTGCGATTTTCTGTGAAAAAAAATCACAAAGCATCAAATTCAATATATGGTACCAATACAGTATGTTTCATATGGTAATTCAATCAGCAGTAAAGGGTATTATTATCCACACTCATTTTACAGAAATATCTAAATAAAATAGAAACAACTTACAAACTGTTTTCACTTTGCATATAGGTGACTTAAATTCCCAGGGTTGGTATTACACAGTGGGGAAATTGAGGCAGCATTAGAACAAAATATCATGGACATTTGAGTCAGGCTTGTGTTTAAAGACTGATTTCGTTGCCCCTTAGCCATTTGATTTTTAAACAAGGTATCAAAAGCTATATGGAATATATGTATATGCTATTTTGTACATAGTAAGTTTTATGTGACTTGATACACATTTATGCATACACATGTTTTTTTCCAGGAAGTGAGTAAACTCTTTTGAAAGAAAAGTACTATAGGAGAAATGTGCTAACTTATCATTCACCAAATTGTTACTTATATTTCTGCCACCGTGCACTAAAAATGACTTTCATGTTTCTACATTTGGGATAAAGACTATTAAACAACTGTATGGATAGTTCTTGAATACCATACACAGTAGATATCTAAGATAATTATATCAAGATTTGGGTGCACTCAAATAGTATTATTCCCTTTCCTACTTAGGGTAGGCATACAGAATGCCTATTTAATGAAGCTCACTGTTTTAGTAACAGATTCTCAATTAGCAGTGCAGTTCATCTCTTCTGATTGACTGATGTGCTATTGATCACAAACTATTTTGAGACTACATCGTAACTTGTCTACCACAAGTCAAATCAGAGTGAATTCAAATCTGAATGTGATCCTATTGGTTCCCCTTTGATTAAAGGAACCAGCCCAGGCCTGCTGGAATCAACGTTTCTCTACTGGATCCATACATTTACATAATTTCTCTCCTTTCAGGAGTGACAACTGTCCTGACCATGACCACCTTGAGTATCAGTGCCAGAAATTCCCTCCCGAAGGTGGCTTATGCAACAGCCATGGACTGGTTTATTGCAGTGTGCTATGCCTTTGTTTTCTCTGCTCTGATTGAGTTTGCCACAGTAAACTATTTTACCAAGAGAGGTTATGCGTGGGATGGCAAAAGCGTGGTTCCAGAAAAGGTAAATACCACAGCGACTCTTTGTTATGTCAGGATCTTGAGGCCTTGAGACTTTTATAGATGGAATGTGTTGATTTATGGAATTGGATGCAAGAAAGACCTATGAGCACTCATTTTAATTTTCTTATGCTGTAAATGACAAAGCACAGTGGACTACTTTGTTATTGTTCTTAGTGGAGGTTGTTTGAGTGAATTGATATGCAGGTAGGTAAGAGAAGAAAAAAAGGAGCAAATCTGTTTTCAAATATGCCTTCTCTTGTGTCTTTTGGAAACTTTAAAAAAAATACATGATATCAGATGCAAAAGCAAATGCATAATTTTCCTAATTTTTGTAATTAAAAAAGCAAATTTCTTTAGCTGTTTTCTGAGTTTAATTATTTTCATATTTATTGTGTTACATTTAAAAAAATAATTACCTTCAGTCATTGAGGTCCCCAAACAGAGGTTTCCTTGATTTGCTGTGCACAGAAAAATAGGAACCACTATTTTATGGATGTTTCCTTATGGAAATGTTCTAATGGACAAGTGTGACCCACACAGTTCGTTTATCAATTTCTAGTAGCCTTAGTTAAGAGTACAAAAAACAAGGTATGTTAGCACACACACCTTTAATTACAACACTTGAGAAGAAGAAGCAAGCAAATCTCTATAAATTTCAGGCTAACTGAGGCTATATAGTGATAGGCTATCTCAGAAAAGCAATGTTAGTGATGAGGAGGAGGAGGGGGAGGAGAAGGAGAGGGAGGAGGAGGATAATAATAATAAATGCATGATCAAAATATAAATCAACCTTATTTCATAATTATGAATATACTTCATTCCAACACATACAATTCAGCAAAACAAACTGGCTTGATGGTTGTAACCTGTCCAAGGAATTACACTCTATTCTTATTTATAAAAATCATCCAAATCCCATGCATATTTTTGCTTAGTACATCTTGAGTTAGTCTCAATACATTTCAAGTGCTCAATTATCTACTCACGGTTAATAGCAACTGTGCAAGAGCCCATAACTGAAAAAGGACTATGGTTTAGGAAAGTCTACTGACAGAAGGCCTGCACAGTGGCCTGAAATACTTGCTGGTGATTCTGAGTTTGTGGCTGCAAAGAACCACGAGGGAGTTGTTCCTTTCATGTAAACTGAGCTCATTCACACAACCGTGGTTCACTGGAGGTTCCACAAAAGCTGGGAAAGCCTTCACGGCAAACCTCATAAATCTGAAGGCTCCACTGAAGATCAGTGGGTCGAGTCCTGATCTCGGGGCATTCCCTTGTCTATCCTGGACTTCTTCTCTTCTCCAGGATACTGTTTCTAGAACGTGATGGCTGATGCTGGGAAGTTTTTGAGTCCAGTATCCTAAGCTTGCGTAACATCGCTGCTGACTCCCAAGTCTGTTTTGCATTCAGACTGTAAATGAACACATTTCACCTCTTAATCGAATAGGTTGCAAAAACGTCATCTGGCTTTTCAAATGATCACAGTGAGTTAGGCATAAATTACAGATTTTAGATTTTTAAATCAAGAAAAGATTTAGGGTTTGCATCAAGTGCCGTCTTGCTCTGAAACATAATTTTGTTTCTCACTGTTTGTTAAATAAATTACTTTCTCTTCTCCAGCCAAAGAAAGTGAAAGATCCCCTCATCAAGAAAAACAACACATATGCTCCAACAGCAACCAGCTATACCCCTAACTTGGCCAGGGGTGACCCCGGCTTGGCAACTATAGCTAAAAGTGCGACCATAGAACCAAAAGAAGTCAAGCCTGAGACAAAACCACCGGAACCCAAGAAAACATTTAACAGCGTCAGCAAAATCGACCGACTGTCAAGAATAGCCTTCCCGCTGCTCTTTGGAATCTTTAACTTGGTCTATTGGGCCACGTATTTAAACAGAGAGCCTCAGCTAAAAGCCCCCACACCGCACCAATAGGTTCTTTTAGTCGCATTTTGTCCTTCAGTCCTCTGCACTGAGAATCGCTTTCTGTTCTCAACGCAGTGATTCCTATCTGCTTTACTGCCTCTGTCTTAAAGAATTCGAAGGTTTCCTTATTTCCATATTTCATATAAGAACAAGAGACCCCTGTCTGACAGTCCAGAGCAAAGCAGAATATTCAGCTCGGGGACAGGATGCTGAGAGGAAGCCAGGGAGCAAAATCAAGTCAGAAGGAGACAGACAAAAGGAAGGGAGAGGAGAAGAAGGTCCAAAGATAGGAAGAAAAGTAAAAGAAAAACAGAGCTTAACTATAACCACAGAGTCATGTGTAGATATATATTTCCAGATACTCTCAAAAATTATATATGTCAAAAATATTTTTGTGTGAAGGTATGTTTCAAAGGATAAATGAAAAATGTTTAATGAACTTTAAAATCTATGTCTTTATTGCACAAACGATAGTGTTCTTATGTTTTTATTCGTTTTATGTTTTAAGCTGATATATAGATTTAATGTTTTGTTTGTCAAACTGAAAATTCCCTTAGCTTTCTCTTTTTAAAATCTCACTATGTAATATTTTGTTGTTCAATGCTATTTTAGAATTTATGGAAGTCTAATAAATAGGCTAAGGTGTGGCTGTCACTGTAGCACTCTGAATCCAATGGGGGGGAAAAAGCCTTTCAATGGGATAAGTCGCTGTCATCTGAACTTTTATCAGTAGGTTCTATGGAGATCAGCCAGCCTAACACTGATGTTTACTTGATAGAAACTGAACTAAATAAATTAAGTGAATAATTTAAACATTAACCTTCTTTTCACTCTTATTCCCAGATAGCCCATTCACCCAAGAATCACACTATTCTTATGATGAAGATGCTTTCAGAGGGGCAAATCTATTTTGCAAGCTCTAGAATTGTTGAATGTATTCTTTTATATAACTACATCAAAGCTTTAGACTGAAATTTATGACTAGCCAACAAAAATAGAATATATAAATTATATATGTAAATATTCAGCATGAGATTGTACATTTTAAATTTTTTTAAAGTTATGTTCTTAAAATATCATGAGTAATCTCCACTTTTAGCTGTTAGAATGTTGTTAAATGCTATGGAAATACATTTAGAGCCTGCATTTAAGAACAGAACAGCCTGTAGGAGACAGATGCCAATTAAAACATTGAATATGAAATCCAATTATACAGAGAACGCTCATAACTTCACTGTTGCCCAGTGTTCAATAGTAGATCAGTTGCTATCTGCTCGGGTTCTATCATACCATTTTTTCCCTATTTTAAGCTATTATGATAAAGAGAAAAAATAGGGAATAGTAGTTGGAGCTAGAAAACCAACTGTGTATTATTTCTCTATTGCTGATACCAACTATTTCAATAAGTGCTGTACCATATGTAGCATCCAATATAAAACACGTGAAAGAATGTACAGGAACTAGCTTTTATTGAGTAATATTATTACATTTCATTTATACTGCAGCAATATATTTGTAGGTATACTATGTAAGGGCTTTAAATAAAAGAGGTCCATTAACATTCCTTATAAAAATTATAGCCTTTCATTATTGCCCAGATGTTTTAGAAGTAAATATTTATGAAGAAGGTATTTTTGAAGTCTCCTTTTGTCTGATAGATTTTCACAGATATTTAACGTTAGTGTTCAGAATCCACAGATCATGGTTGAATCACATTTTAAGACCGTGACACAAAACTTTTAGCATAATTGCCAAATAAGTCAATTAGAGTCCATACCTGAGTTTTGAGCAATGTGTTTGTTTTTTTCTCAAAAAGCTGCTATCCATTGATGTTGGAAAACACATTGCTTGTGTTTTCCTAAAGATGAGAAATCTCTGGTTTCATTTTAAATGTGCTTCATTGTTTGATTTGGTCCTGCCTAAATTTCATGAGCTATGCCAAAAATGGCTGAACCAAGGACATTTCATGTATAGATATGTATAGAAAATAAAATATATTATGGCTCTAACATTTGTGTTGCTGTTTATCTTGTTATTTTCCGACGTCAACCAAACATGTTTAGTGAGAGCATTTTATCTTCCAGACTTCTCATGCTTAGTTTTGGGTCTGTGTTTTGCTTATTAGATGTGACTATTTCTTAGTAGTCTGCTTACTGCTTTGCAATGATTGCATTGCCATCATTTCTTAGTTTGTTAGTATGTGTGAGTAGTTTTCTATTGTGTAAATTGATTGCAAACTTATCAAAGAGAAATTATTCTATGTAGCTTTACAACAGTGCTTTGCTAAACCATGTAATACTAGTTAAGTCTTCCTTGAAAAATAAAGAAACACTCTTTAGAGGACAGTTCCTGTTGACTCCCAGGAAATTTTTTTTTAAAGATGACACTGAATGTTTATGCACCTTAGTGCAGTGAAGTGGCAATAAAACCCAACCTGAGTCAAGATTGCTCATGGCAGCTGCATGTCTTGCTTTACAGCGTTTAGCAAAAGCTTTTAATCTTATGTCTCACTGTATCCTATTATAACAATAAAGCTTACATTATTCAATAATAAACTGGAATACTTGATTCTGTTTACACATCATCCAAAGGTCTGTCCATTGCCCTTTTAAACACATTATTGTGGGCTAGAAACACCTGTGAGTACCACATATCAACATCAACCTGGAAGCTTAGAAGAATTTTTGAAGATGTGCGAAAAGTTTGATCTCAGAACTAGAATTTACCAAATAAGCTGGTTTTTGATACTGAAAGTAACACTTCAGCATTCGTGAAACATAAAAGAAGCAGGACCAAATTCAGTGTATATGTAAAATTCTATTCAGTTATGATAGATGAGCTCTTACCAGGTAATGCTTCAAATAGTGACAGGAACAAAATCAATGTAGATTCAATTACAAAGAAACAAAAACAAAAACAAACAAACAAAAAAACAAACAAAAACAAACAAACAAAAAAACGGAGCATCTTCTTCAAACTTAAAAGAATCAGAAATATTATACATGTCAAATATCATTTGATCAAAAAACAACCATCAAGGAAAATTGTGTAGCTATCAGGTTCATTAATTTCTGAGCATACCTAAGAAGGAACACAGGGTTAAGAACCTAAGGCAATGTCACAGTTCTTCATAATTATCAAGGGAATATGACAGACGTAGCATCACTGTCAATCATGTGTTTAAAGTTCATTGAAGTTTTCAGTTGAAGATTTTACATTTGAATACTAATTTTAGCCAACCAAAACAAAATTCTCATTTTATCATGATCTAGTCACATACATTATCTCAGATGTTGATTTGGTTCATTGTAAGACCGTGTACCAACATTTTCTGAGGCTTTTTACTATGTTCGTCCTTTATTACTACACTAGAGATAGTGAGTGCCTAAATATCTTATGTTCTTTTCTTTTCCTTTATCTGACAATTTACTTATGAAGTAAAGTGAACATGAATTTATTATACTTCATAAAAGAATTTTAATTATTCTACAGATATAAAGAATTTATACTTAGAGAATGAAATGAGGATGTTTTTATATGAACTTTTTATTTCTTGAGCTTTGGCTGTCCTGTGCTTACTTTTTAGACCAGGCTGGCCTCAAACTCACAGAGATCTAACTGTCTCTGCCTCCCTGAGTGTTGGAATTAAAGGCATATGCTAACATACCAGGCTGAGCTTCTTGCTTAGGTTGGATTTTGAAAGATAGACAGCTATTGCTCATTTGGTGGAGTAGTAAAGACTGTTAAAAGGAACATACTTTTCTTTTTAAAATATCTCATTGGTGAATTAACAAATAATGGTAAAATACTCTTTAATCTATAGAAAGGTAACTTCTGTTACATGTGACAACTTGGGTGATATCAGAAGACATTATATTAAGTGAAAAATACATGCGAAGAAAGACAGTAAGTTCAGGATTTCACTTATATGTTAAACTTAAACACAATTGAACTCATAAAATTGAGAATAGGATGATGAGGCCTGTGAATGGTGAGCTCCTGTCCAAATAACACAAAATTTTAGATATGTGCTGTTCAACATGGTGACGATATCTAATAGCAAAGTATTCTCTAGTTGATATCGTAGTTAGAGCATTTCTTCCTCTTCTTTTCTCCTCACGTCCATCCCCTATATCCCTACCAATTCTTCTTCAAATGCATAAGCTGCTTTTTCACTATGTATATTCCAAAGTATAGCTTGCTCAATCTACATAATGTCACTTTTTGAAAATGAGTAGCACATTATATATCACCCCTTCTTATCACAAAAAAAATGGTAAATACATTGGGGAAAAAAGGTGGTAATAAGCTTAATTTTACTATTATGTAATTCACATATTTTTAAAACATGTGCTGAAATAAAACTTATATTCTAATCAGCTAAATATAAAAATGTTAAAGAACATAATTTGAAACGTTGAGACTCCAACTCAGAAAGGTGAAAGAATTAAAGTTATACTAAAAAAAAACACTAATTTAGTCCAAAAAGACAATAAAAGAGGCATATTATATAATCAAATTATTTATAATACTACTATTTTATCAAAGTAAATCAAAGCAAAAGAGCCCAAACTGTAAAATATCTAGACAAATCATACAGGTAGAAGTCTCCATGACTTTGACTAATTCAACAGTTCTTGTAAACCTCCAAATAAAATCTATGAAAAGAACAGTCATAATAAATTATATTTCATTAAATATTAAAAACTTTTGTACTTCAAAGACAAAACATATCAATGAAAACGTATAAAAACTGAAACCATTGTCTGAGAGAAATTTTATAAGAATTTGGGCAGAGTGCAAGCAATCATATGAAAGAAGGGGGGGAGGGTTAGTAAGACCTGGAGAGGACAGGAACTCCACAAGGAGAGCAACAGAACCAAAATATCTGAACACATGGGTCTTTTCTGAGACTGACACTTCAACCAAGGACCATTCATAGATATAACCTAGAACCTCGGCTCAGATGTAGCCCATGGCAGCTCAGTCTCCAAGTGGGTTCCCTGGTAAGGGGAACAGTCTTTGATATGAATTCAGTGGCTGGCTCTTTGACCAACCCCTGAAGGGGGAGCAGCCTTGCCAGGCCACAGAGGAGGACATTGCAGCCAGTCCTGATGAGACCTGATAAGCTAGGGTCAGGGTCAGATGGAAGGGGAGGAGAACCTCCCCCATCAGTGGACTTGGAAAGGGGCACGGGAGGAGATGAGGGAGGGAAGATGAGGTTCAGAAGGAATGAGGAAGGGGGCTACAGGTGGGATACAAAGCGAATAAAATGTAATTAATGTAAAAAATAAAATTTAATTAAAGATGAATTTTATCTGTTAGTAGATAAATACCCAGCATATGTAAATAACTTATAGAGCTACATGAAATGACTGATAAACCACTTTTTGTTTGTTTTGTTTTTGAGACAGGTTTTTTTCTGTGTAACAGCCTAGACTGTCCTGAAACTCGCTTTGTAGACCAGGCTGGGCTCGATCTCAGAGATCTGCCCTCCTGCCTCCCGAGTCCTGGGATTAAAGGTGTGTGCCACAACACCAGGTTAATACTCCATTCATATTTCTTTTTTTAAATAAATGTATTCATTTATTCATTTTACATCCGGATCACAGCCCATCCCTCCTTTCCTCCTAGTCCCCTCTATCATGCCTTCCTCCTCCCCTGCTCGCTTCAGAAAAGGGAACTCCCCCTTTACAAACCTACCCTGACCCAGTAAGTTGCATCAGGACTTAGTGCATCCTCTTCTACTGAGGCCAGACAAGGCAGCCCAGCTAAGAGAGAGTGATCCAAAAGCAGGCATGTGAGTCCATGTCATATACGACCCACGCTGCCCTTAGTAACCCATTCCTAAACATACTGCATATATGGATATTAAAATGTAGTCAACAGTATTTTAAGTGATGCTTAATAGCTAATATCATTAGTTAGTATAAGAAGGCAAATTAAAACCACAGTAGTATTTTCACAAAATTTATACTCACAAAAGGAATATAATATAATGTAGGTCATGAAATGTGCTGAGGAGAATATGGAAAAAATTAAATGTCATACATCTGATGAAAATATAAAATAGTGTGGATATGTGCCAAATGGTTTAATTTCTTCTTATAATGTTTGATATCAGCTTACCGTAAGTCTCCACTGTTGCACTACGCCTTAAAAATAAAAAATATAAATCCCAGAAGAATTATGTGTGAATACTGATAAGCACACCATTCATAATCACCCAAGCTTAGAAATCTCAAAAAATGCTGAAAAAGATGAATACAAAAAATTATTCAGAAAGGATGAGAAGGAGAAAGAATAGAAATTCTAAGGGGTAGGGGGAAGAATCGGGACAAAGCATGTTACATGAATGAATGGAAAAACATGTAAAGCAAAAGAAGCCAGACACGTAGGACCTGAAATTAAGTGCTTCCATTTGCATGAAATGTTCTGTGAAAGAAAAATAGACCATGGCATTTGCTGTGAGACAGAACAGACCTGATTATAAGTTGTCTTTTTTATACAATGGAAGTGTTAAAATTGTAGTTATTGCTGTACATCAACTTACTAAAATTCACAAAATTCTATATTGTTGATAGTTAACTATTATATTATTATATTAAGTTATATTTTAACATATACAAAAATACTAACATGTAAAGGGAATAAATAATGTGCACTATCACCCATACTGTGTGTGCAAGCAAAGCTGCCTGTCTTCCAGTGTCTCTAACAAAAATTGATTGTTTCCTAAGATAGAGCCATGGGCAAACAGATAGCTGGTAATAAGTAAAGAGAAAAATATATCAGCTGACAATCCGTGCCTTAAAAGAAAAAGTAGTAAAATGCTTAAATCTTTAAGTTATAAGGGACAGTGTAAACCACTATATGTAAATAATGTAGTCCATATACAGAAGCTTGCAATCTATCAAAAACACTTGAAGAAATTGTCTGAGAGGATAGGACCACTCAACTTGAGGATTCTTGAAGGCAGTCTCTCAGTGGACATCACATGCAAGCCTGCCTTATAATTGTCTAGAAGGGCTTATTTCAACTAATGGCCTGATGTAACTTATAGTTTCCAATTAAATAACACTGGATGAAGCTAATGAATTTACAGTTAACAAGGCACTGCTGGCTAATGGGATACTGAGCAATTCACAGGTGGGATCAACATCACCCACAGCTTATGCTATGTACTCACTGGTTTTATTTTAAACCTTAGTGTGAATGAGGAATGGAGCTTTGTTGAAAAAAAAAACATTCTACTGTTAATGACAGAAAATTCAAAGGTTGTTGAAACACATCCTAGTGATTTTTAGCTCACTCAACATAAAACTGATAACTGCTAAATTGCATCATAAGTAGAAAGGTACATACAAACAAAATCAAGGAATAAAATTCAATGAACCTGATAAATCAAAGACAATCATTCTTACATAAGAAAACTCAAATAATGTTGAAAGCAATATTGCTTTGCTCAGTTTCAGATATCATATGTGAAATATTCTCTTTCCTACATTGCAGTTCAGCTCACTGTAGTTCAACCAGTAAATATACTTATCACCCGTTGCTTGTGACTCTATCTGCTTTCCCCAACAGCTCCAATTTTGAACCACCTTAAGAGCATGGAAACATTTGGGGATATTTTCACTATTATTAACTTCCACAGTGTGGAAAGAAAAACTGTAGAAAATCATGGCAAAGATCTGGTGCTAGAGTCTAGAAAATGTGCAACGGGTATGCATCACTGCCTAGATATGTTTCTGCAGACACTGTGTTAAATATAATTTGAATATATAAATTCCTATTACCTAGTGGTGGACAAAGCATTCCTTTTATAATACTGTTGTACGTTTCTCTTCAAAACACAGGCATTCAGACAGGAAAAGTGTGATCACTTTATGTTCTTTGTGTTGATATTCATGGCTTCTGGCTCAACAGCCACATTTGTTATTGACTACCTATGAGGGTGAGTAAATTCTAGAAGCAGATTACTCTCCTAAATTCAGCTTTGTTACATAAATAAAATATAAAGAGAGCTACAATGCATAAGACCTTCACTAAAGGTAAATCAGAGATCACCAGGCACATTTCTCAGATTTTCTTTGAAATAGAATGAAGGCCTAGGTCTTTAATATGGCACTTTCCACAGCACTAACTTATTACTTTACTCTTCTCCATTATGAGTAATAAAGAGATTTGAGCCAACAACTTAAAAAAATAAAATGAAGATGCACCTTTCAGATTGGGGGTATTAAAAGAGCTTACTGAGTAGATTTGTGTTGTACGTGGGTGTCTGTCAGAAAACAAGCTTGACCTTGGGAATAGAAAGATGTATTGGTAGGCCCTTTCTCTTTGGAAATCTCTCTCCCTCTTATTAGATATAGGTGGCATATAGAGGAGTAAACAGTTTTACAGAACACATACGGATGCAGTATGATTGACTTGGATGGTAGCTACTAAAAAATAAATATCCACATTTCTCAAACCCCAAAACATATGGCTTTATTTCTATTATGTGTGGTGGTGTTTACAAATAGAATTAACAACCTCAAGAGGATATAATTCTCATCTATCAAGCCCTAAATTTAGTGACAACCACTTGAAGCTCATTATGTCATAATGATATAGATAGGCTTGACAGTGGTTGGAGGGAATGACACAGGAAGACCATGTGAAGAAGAAGAACTGACAGAAGTTATATGCAGGAACTGCTAGCAGAGGCTAGAAGAGACAAGAAAGCATTTCCTTACAGTAGGATGGAAAGAGTGAATCACTGACAACATTGTAAAGTCTCCAGAAAATTCTCAGTCTGTAAGTTGTGACCTCCACAGGGCTGCATATCAGGTATCCTTCATATCATATATTTACATTGTGATTCATACCAGTAACCAAATTACAGTTTCAAAATTGCAGCGAAACAATTTTATGGTCGCAGGTCGCTCCAGACGAGGAACAGTATTAAAGGGTTGCAGCATTAGGAAGGATGAGAACCATTGCTCTAGAATGTTGAGAAAAGCATTCTGCTCAATAAAATCATCTGTTAGAGTTAATTTGTCACATCAAACATAAGAAATTGAAGCAGAAACATTTAGCCATAGATAAAAGGGTGATTCCCCCTTCTCTCTCTCAGCAATAGCTTTATAGTATATATGTCTTTAAACTCCTTTTATTTGTTATCTGAATATCAATATACATAGGCCTTCCTTAACCAGGCAGCTATTAGCTTAAACTTCACTTTCATAAAATTTTACTGTGCTGAGATGGTTCAGCAAATAAGGTCACTTTCCACTAAACCTGATGACCTGAGTTCGATCCCTGAACCAACATGTTGGAGGGAGAGACTCTACTCTGTGAGTTGCCCTCTGATCTACACACCGGGACCATAGCATGCACATATTCCATCCTGCCACACACACTTACATATACACTCACAAATATAATTAAAATTCTTCTAAAACGAGGATGAATTTACTGTTTTCTTCACTAAAAGAAATTTCTCTTTTCAATCATGTCACTGTGAACTCTATGTGCCTTTAACATTTTATCACAGTCATCCATAATGGCTTAATTCTCTCTCTCTCTCTCTCTCTCTCTCTCTCTCTCTCTCTCTCTCTATATATATATATATATATATATATATATATATATATATATGTGTGTGTGTGTGTGTGTGTGTGTGTGTAGAGAGAGTATAAATAATATATATATGATGTTCAATATTAATATATGTATATATATATATGGTGTTCAGTATCAACATGTCACCATTTGGAACCCAAAAATTATCATGAATAAAACAATTCACAGGCAAATATTATGCATACATTTAAACTTTTAATAAAGATGGAAGCATTATTGTATTTCCTTCTGTTATAGATAAAAATGTACGTATGTATGTGTATATGTATGCATGTACACATGTGATCCTGGGCTTTTCTAGGGATGAGATGGCATCTTTGGTCCAAATTAGTTCTCTTATGCTTCATGTTCATTATATTAATCCCCGTGTAGCGAAATCCTGAGCCATGTATGTGGTTGAGTAAATACACCAACATACAGAAATACTGTTTACTTGTAAGAAGGTGAGGAACATAAATAAACCCTAATGGAGTGTATTTAAACATTCATATACAAGGAAGCGGAGCTACTTATTTTAGGAATGAAATTTAGGTCATGGAATTGGAAAGGCACATGCAGGGCAGCAGCCTCATTTCATAGAGGAGGTCAGAACAGCAGAGCAGTGAGTCACCTCATTTGCACAGTTATGGTAAGGGAGTTGTCTGAATGTGACCCCTCCTCCCCAGCCGCTGCTGCTTCCTGCTAACTCATATCCTATGTAAACAGGGCATCAATATCAAAGTTACTAGAAAACTAAAAGTTAATTATAGACAGTGAATCTGAGAGAAAGCAGCAATCATTTTTCTACTTTGAGGATGTCCTCAAATGTCACATACTCACACAATAGTAAGACAAATTTTATTCAATAGTTGTAGGTGTACAACAGTTGTACTTTGTTGGCTGAAAAATAATATGATTACTCAAGACACGATAGTTTGTAATGGATAACAAAATCATAGACAATTTATAAATTATTATATTAGGATATACATTAAAATCTACAGAATGATATTCAGACAAAGGCCTTGTCCTCCTAATGTCTATGAGGTTATTATGTGATAATTTACCTGAACAGCACATCTATTTCAAGTCCCGTAGAGGCTTACAAATCTTTATACATTCTATCAAAGTAAAAATCACATTCCTCATAATATAAAAGTACTTAAATTTACCTCCTCAAGTACCAATATTATACATGTAAGGGGCTTTTGTTTAGTTGTTTTCTTCACAAACATCACTTCAGTGGAGTAGATATTATAATGGCAAGGTAAATTAAATCCTCTTCAGGAATTTACTTCTGAAATCTTAAAAAAGTAAATTTTGAAGAAGAAATGTTATTTTGGTGAGCATTTGAAACAATGCTTCAAGATGTTTAATCATCACACTTTTTATTTTTTACTTTTTACTCTTAAAAAATATAATGCTGGAATTAAGCTCCATTTTTTTTCACAAAACATATTGCATTATTATGTTGCCATTGTATTTGACAGTGAATCATGTAGACATGATATAAATTTGTTTAAATAAAAGTTAAGTTTCTATTGGGCTATGGAAGAGACTACTTGTTATATTGGAGAAGAAAGGAAGAGCAGGATGTTAAGTCCAATAGAATGCTGTTGGGAACTCCAAACATGTAAGGGTCCTTTACATGTTGGGATATGTTGGTGAGCTGGACCTAGTAATTCACAGAGGGAGAAAATCACATAGGGATATGGAGGAAGGAAAGATACATAATGAAAATGATGTTTGACAAAGCCACAAAGAAACATCATTTAAAAAATACACTTACCATAAGCGTATGCATATAAATACTATGCACACATATAGTTTAAACAAAGCTATTCTCTATGAGGTTCTATTTCTCTCCTAGAACCCTATGCTATCTAGCTAAAACCCCACTGTAAAGCCAGAAAAATATCCCTTCAAGTTGTTGCTTGGTTGGGTCCAAGAGGCAACCCCAGACAATAGTGTCATTGGCCCTATTTAACTTCCAGGACTTCAAGGTAAGTTTGTATTGCTGAAGGTATCACATGCTTCATGTAAGTGAAGCTGGTACTGAACTGGCAGCCTGCTCCCTGAGCACTAACTCTCAGAGAATCCAAAGTTGTTATTATGTCAGCTTTTAAGGAAGACCAGTTGTCAATAACCCTATCTAGATTACTTCATTTTTTTATCATAAGCATGTGCACGAGTTTGTTCATATACTATTAAATATTCATCTCTGTACCTGCTAGGCTATAAACAATACATTTTAGATGGTTTGCTTCTGTATAGTCATTAAAATCTATGGCTTAGCTTTCATCCAAGCAGCACAGACCAGTATTTGAAGTGATTTTTCTTCAAACAGCAAGCCTGATTCTTCATTTTAATTTCTTTATTAATATGATTTTGTGTATCCAGCTGAGAAAGAGTAAGACAGATGGAGGTTTTGTTGGTTTTAACCAAGTTGTGTTTAAATGGATGCCAATGAACTAAGGAGGAGGATGCGAATTGTAAAACCTAACAAGATCACATACTATGTGGACCTCTGAGATGTCTGTAAAATATGTAGCCATTTCGTATCAAAGGATTGTCCTTGCTTCAATGTAATGGCATTTATAGTGAGGTTATAATAGCGTCTGTGATTAAGACTGTTTACATTTAAGAGTGAATCAACAAACTCTGAGTTACTCGGACTCTGTATTGTTTATTACTCTACAGTACAGAGACAGCACAGCCAGCTGTACTGAGCAATGTCCTTGATATCACAGTAAAACCTATTGATTTATTAAATATCAGCTGCTGAGTTCATGCCTCCTTAGTATTCTGTGTGCTGAAATCGGATGGGTAGGAAAGATATCTGTGCTGCTTGATGGATTACCATCATAGATTAACAAAAAACATTGAAATATTTCTTTTAATTTCCACAAAAAAATCTTGTATTATAAAATAGTTTTGCTTAAAAACAATGGCTAGGCTAAGTCAGGTGTAAAGCAGACATTTCCTCAAAATGCACGAACTTGCCCAATTATTTCACAAAGGCAGCTAATAACATTTATCACCATGATAAAATTTGAGCTTTTAAGTAAAGATTTTCACAAATCATTGAATGATCAGATTTTCCAAATGACTGGTATATAATGTTAAAATACATATATGTAAAATTATCTATTCACTGCCACGCACAAAATACTGAATTTTAATGTAGTCGAGTGAGAAAATTTAATGAATATGATTTTAGCTTCTATATTAAAGTTACACTTTAAGAAAATATTATCACTCAGGTTTTGAACAATATCATAGAATATTCATACGTACATATATGGATATATATTATTCTTTGTGAAAAGAAATGACTAGTTATATGACCTTATAAAGCTATATGTGTGACCAGAAATTTTTGTATACTTCAACTGCAACAAAACAGTATAATGTAAAAAATAAACAGAAATGTAAATTTAGCATTCTTCTATTAATCTAGATCTACAAGGAATATGAAACAGTATCATAATTTTTATTATACTTTAACTATTTTTTAAAGTGTATGTGTATAGTTCAGTGGTTATTAGGACTTACTGATGTTTCAGGGGACCTCCGGTCAGTTCTCAGCACTCACATTCGGTTTTTCATAACTTCCTTCAGCATCAGCTTGAGGGAATCTGATGCCCACTTCTGCCCTATACAGATATCCACATATGCGTGTCATATGTATATTCTACTGAACTATCTCTTCAGGATAAAATTGTACTTCTGCTGGTGGTTACAAGAATTTATCAAATTGAGGCATGTACTCTATCATTAAGCTACATCTCCAGGAAAAACTTTATTTAATTGGCTTATTTCTACTAAAGTATTTACATATTTAAAGTGTTTGTTTTAATGTTTCAATAAATATTTAAATATTTTATTATTCAGTTGTCAGTATCGCAGACAACAAGGGCATAAAACACACCAAACAATTCTTGGCTTACTTAATCCTTTAATGCAAAGGGAATTTGAGAGCAAGGTTTTAAGGAATCATGCCATATAATAGAGAACAACTATCATAATTCAAGAGGCTGGAAGAAGTAATGACAGATAATAGAGCTATCTGTAATGCATTAGAAAGGGACATACAGCAGAACTAATTCTTCAAACGTGAAGCCCTCATCTTATTATCTAAGACTTTACTGTATGTTCCTATGGCCCCACGGAGCTTCTTCTGACATTTACCAGAAATATCCAGGATATCTCTGGTGATATTGTAAAAAATAATATTAGCTATTCTACTATGTGCTTTACTTCTGTAACATTATTAAACATCAGTAAATATGAATTTTTAGGTTTAAAATTATAGACAATATTTAATAGAAATGCTGCTGTTTTGATATGGAAACAAACAATAAATTCCAATAAATGCAAAAAGCAAGCAAGGTCTCCCTGTCTGGGAATTGAACCTAGGCCTTCCATGTGACAGGCGGGGATACTCATCACTCTACTAACAAGTATTGGCATGACTCATTGGCACAGGGGATAACTTCCTGAGCAGAATACCACAGCACAGGCTCTAAGAGCAATAATCAATAAATGGGACCTCATGAAACTGAAAAGCTTCTATAAAGCAAAGGATACTGTCAACAGAACAAAATGACAGCCTACAGACTGGGAAGGATCTTCACTAACCCTATTTCTGACAGAGGGCTGATATCCAGAATATATAAGAAACTAAAGAAGCTAAAAAGCAACAATCAAGCAATCCAATAAAAAATGGAGTACGGAGCTAAACAAAGAATTCTCTGTAGAGGAATATAGAATGGCAGAGAAACACTTAAAGAGATGCTCAGTGTCCTTAGCCATCAGAGAGATGCAAATCAAAACAACCCTGAGATTTTACCTTACACCCATCAGAATGGCTAAGATAAAAACTCAAGTGACAACACATGCTGGAGAGGTTGTGGAGAAAGGGGAACCTTCCTCCATTGCTGGTGGGAGTGTAAACTTTTACAACCAGTATGGAAATCAAACTGATGCTTTCTCAGAAAATTAGGAATAGTGTTATCTCAAGATCCAGCTATACCACTCCTAGGCAATATCCAAAAAATGCTCAAGTACACAACCAGGACATTTGCTCAATCATGTTTATAGGAGCTTTATTTGTAATAGCTAGAACCTGGAAACAACCCAGATGTCCCTCAATGGAAGAATGGATACAGAAATTGTGGTACTTTTACACAATGGAATATTACTCAGCAATTAAAAACAAGGAAATAATTAACTTTGCAGGCAAATGGTGAGATCTAAAAAAGATCATCCTGAGTGAGGTATCCAAGAAGCAAAAAGACACACATGGTATATACTCACTTATAAGTGGATACTGGACCTATAAGATAGGATAAACATACTAAAATCTGTACACCTAAAGAAGATAAACAAGAAAGAGGACCCGGGGCAATATGACCAATCTTCACTTAGAAAGACAAACAGGATAGACATTGGAAGTAGGAGAAATCAAGTAAAAGGACAGGAGCCTACCACAGAAAGCCCCTGAAAGACTCTACCTAACAGTGTATCAACACAGAGGCTGAGACTCATAACCAAACCTTGGGCAGAGTGCAGGGAATCATATGAAAGAAGGGGGAGTTAGTATGACCTGAAGAGAACAGGCGCTCTACAAGACCAAATATATCTGGGCACAGAGGTCTTTTCTGGATCTGTTTCTCCAGCCAAGGACCTTGCATGGATATAACCTAGAACCCCTGCTCAGATGTAGCCCATGGCAGATCAATATCCAAATGGGTTCCCTAATTATGGGAACAGGGACTGTCTCTGACATGAACTCAACAGCTGGCTCTTTGACCCCCCACTCCCACCTGAGGGAAGAGCAGCCTTGCTAGGTCACAGAGGAGGACATTGCAGCCAGTCCTGAAGAATCCTGATAAGCATGGATCAGATGGAAGGGGAGGAGGACCTCCCCCATCAGTAGACTTAGAAAGGGACAGGGAGAAGATGAAGCAGGGATGGTGGGATTGGGAGGGAATGAAGGTGAGCACTACAGCTGGGATACAAAGTGAATAAACTGTAACTAATATAAAAAATCTAATTAAAATCATGTAAGTGCCATTTTGTGACATCAATTGACTTTTATACAAAATAAAGGATGCTAATTATAAATATTTTTAACACTGTGTTTGATTTTGACTTTTTTCATACTTTAAAGAAATAATCAAATTTTAATTTTTGTTTTGTTTTGTTGTTTGAGGTACCATACCACACTCTTTCCCAAGCTACACAAGTGATTTACTACTAACCTACTTTCCAACCCTGAAGACTTTTCTAAAATGGGAAGGGTGGATTGAAATGAGAGAGCTGGACCCAAATTGGGCAAGTGAATGGTAAAGTCATGAGCTGTAGAGTATGTTTCAAAAGCAAGACTCAGTGTGCTAAATTACCATTTCTGAGTCAGTAGAGCTATTATGTATTATGGTAGATAAGCTTCTTTTCAAAAGAAATTGTCTATACCAACCTTGGACCTACATCTGCCAGACTGTAGTGGACTGGAAGCCGGTGGTCGCTGCTCCTCCCTGATTGGGCAAGAAACAGCCAGTTCTCTATAGCTCCTCCACCCTCTGCTGTGCCTTGGACACATTATCAGCTGACTTGGCAATATTCTTGGTCATTTTGTCATCCTTATAGGTGCTGGAGACACCTACACTGTGTGCTGTCAATGGAATCTAGACTTGTTTTGTAGTATTTGTGTTGCTGGATATTTAGTTATCCTCACATACAAAAACATTAAAAATATATAAGTATACAAGTATCTCTTTGTCTCTATATAACTCTGTGTTTACCTTTGTGTGTGTGTGTGTAAGAGAGAGAGAGAAATTGAGTGATATACGGCTGTCTACATATGCTGTTATCATATGCCTTGGTTTTTAAATATAGCCCCCTACCCTCAGTATACTGTGAAGACAGATTAGAGCCACAAAGCAAAGATGGCAACTCTGAATCGACATGTTAATTAGTCCAGAATTGTAGTGAACACAGGAGTGCTCTTGATACCCTGAGAAACCTCCAAATGACTTCTTGTGGTGGCAGAGATACTTACTTAAAAGATAAATAAAGGGCAAATCCTCTATGCTCTAACCCCTCTGCCTTTAGGCACCTGTTTGCTTTTGCTGTTGCCAAAGGTTATTGGGACACAGCAGAATGACAGATTGTCTAGAGACAGCAAGGCTTCTCACTGCCTAAAGCAGTCCAGGTGGCACCAGGGAATAGCCTTCCACAGGCTGCCAGGCCTTGTGCTCTTTAATCAGGACTGCTAAATGGTCCAGGTGGCAGGGAGCTTGGGCACCTTGGTACAACACAGAGAAAATAAGTAACCATCCCTTTCCCAACTGTTCCATTGGCTCAGCCTCATTGAATAGAGATGTCCTCCAGAGCCGAGGGGACTACTTTTAAGGAGAGCCCTTGTATCCTTTTTATTTGGTTGGAAAGAATTAAAAAGAAAAAACCAACAACGACAACACACACATGTTTACCAGAATTTGAAAAAGGAAGAAATAGCCCCAAGGTAAAAAGTGTTCATAAACTTTACAGAGAGGGTTCAGTTTTAACCTTTTTTTATTTCCCCTGAGAAATTGTCTCTTGCAGGGTGCTGGTCAAGTTCAGCACCAAATCTGAACTTGCTCAGAATATTCGTCTCCTGAAGTATGTGTCAGTCACCTTGAGGCTTTCTGTAACTTCTGTAGAAAGCTACTGTTTTAGATCAGCAGCTCTCAACCTGTAGGTCAACCCCTTTGGAGGTCAAATGACCCTTTCAGAAGCATCTCCTGAGACTACTGGAAAACACAGATATTTACATTACGATTCATAAAAGTAGCAAAGTTACATGTATGAAGTAGTAATGAAATAATTTTATTGTTTGGGGTCACTACACCATTATTATTAAAGGCTCACACATTAGAAAAGTTGAAGAATACTGTTTTAGATTAATTTGGGATTCTTTTCTCTTTTAATTGTAACTGTCTTTTCATATTAATCCTATCTTCTCTACTGGTAACCGGTTTTATTTTTTTCAGACTTAGGTGTCTCTTCCTCACTTCCAAATCTATCACAATTGATTGGCTATGAAGGCTATAGCCACCTGTACTTTAAACATGTAAAGACAACACAACTTTTAAAACAAAATCAGTATGTTTTGCAGTCATGTACAAATGTAGTTTTTTTATTAATTATATTTTATTAATTCTGTATCCCAGGTGAATCCCAGTCCCTCATTCCCTTCCATTCCCACCCTCCTTTCCTCATCTACTTCCTGCCCCTTTCCAAGTCTACTGAAAGGGGAGGACCCCCTCCGCTTTCAGCTGGCCCTGGTTTATCAGGTCTCTTTAGGACCGGCTGCAAAGTACTCTGTGGCTTAGGAGGGCTGCTCCTCCCTTGCTGGATGGGGAGATCAAATAGTCCTCCATTGAGTTCATGTCAGGAATAGTCCCTATTTCCCTTACTAGGGTACCCACTTGAACACTGAGCTACCATGGGCTACAGGCAAGCAGAGGTTCTAGGTTATATCCACCCATCATGAAATTTGCAGGCATAATGGTGGGATCTAGAAAATAACATTCTGAGTGAGGTATCCCAAAAGGAGAAAGACACATGTGGTATATACTCACTTATTTACACCTATAAGATATGATAAACATACTGAAATCTATACACCTAAAGAAGATAAACAAAAAAGAGGACCTTGGGTAAGGTGATCAATCCTCACTTAGAAAGAGAAATGGGATGTAGGAGAAAACAAGTAACCGGACAGAGTCCTACCACAGAGGGCCCCTGAAAGACTCTACCTAGCAGTCTATCAAAGCAGAAACTGAGACTCATAACCAAACCTTCGACAGATGGCAGGGAATCATATGAAAGATGGGGGAGTTAATATGATCTGGAGAGGATAGGAGCTCCAAAAGGACCAAATATATCTGGGCACAGGGGGTCCTATATGAGACTGTTTCTCCAACAAATGTAGTTCAGATTCACTCCAAAGAACAGACTTCATTTCTCCCATTTGTGTGCTTTTAAACTCAGCATATAGAATAATAAGCTTCTTCACATTTTATACACAACTTGTTTTTGCTGATCCTCCACCTTCCATCTGTACCATTTATGACAAGAGTCCCTTTCTGTGTCACCCTGACTTAAAACCCCTTTTCCATATTTATAGTCTGCTTTCCTGTTTAGGTACCAAGAAACACATGCATGTGTGTCATAAAACTATACATACATATATGTTAAACACACATATTGAGACCTAAAATCTACATAGGAGTGAAAACACACGTGGTTTCTGTTTTTCTGCTTTTGTGTTTCTTCACTTAACACCAGCAAATGTTCACTAAACTCAACAGAAAAAGAGTAATTGACTAAACAATATGTCTTGGGAGTTCAATTGGAGTTTAGAAAAAAAAAAAAGATCGTAACTTCCTCTACGTCAAATGGAAAGGGAGAGTGTGACTAAGAAGGCCAGAGCAGGGACCATCAGAGACAAAGGTGCCAGTGTGGAGACAAATGGGTAATTCTAGAACAGTGAGGAAAGGAGCTGTTGAAAAACAATTTTTGAACAGGAGCATGGTTTTAAGTTTACCCACATGTGAAAACACACATTTTGATATCTGTGTTACCACCAGTATTGAGGGGATTTAATAGGACACCATGCTTTTTAAGTATAGATTTTAATTAAAAAAGATTTCTGTGTCAATAAACTATGTGAAATTTGAAAAAAATAGATCCTCAAACAAAGCCTGATTTTCTTGATTTTTAGAGTAGAAATAATATTAAGCCTCTGCATATGTTGTGCAAAACCTGAATAAATTAATGTATGGTAAACCCCAGCAAGGTACAAGACCAAAAATTATTCAGGAATCATGTTATTGTTAATTGTTTAATAAGTTCTATATTTGATGGACTACTTTGTAGATTTGATTTTATATACTTGGCTCTAGGACTCAAAGGGTAGATAAAAGTGTATTTGTATACTCATCTTTTTAAAAATTTTACTATTTGGGATTATAATTACATCATTTACTCTTATCCTTTCTCATTCCATATAGTTCCATATAGCACTCCTTACACACACACACAAACAAACAAACAACTGCAGAAAACAAAGGGATGTTGGCAGCAACAGACATAGTCTTCCCCAGGAGAAAGCACACCAATTTGTTATCCAATACCAATTAAGCAGTCATCATTTTTTAAAACATTTTTTGAAAATTTTATATAACGGTATTACATCTATATCACTCCTACTCCTCCCTCCCCAATTCAACATTTTTTTTTCTTATAAATATGTGAGTTTAATAGGAAAATAATTGAAAAAAATATTAGAAGACACATATTTTCTGTATTTGCTCTATTTTAAAAATATATTTAAAATATAATTACATTTCTTCTCTTGCCTTCTTTTCGGTTGTTTTTTGTTTTGTTTTGTTTTGTTTTCTTTATTTTATTATTAGTTACATTTTATTAACTCGGACCATGTATGGATATAACCTAGAACCTTTGCTCAGATATAGCCCATAGTAGCTCAGTATCCAAGTGGGCACCCTAGTAAGGGGAACAGGTACTATTTCTGACATGAAAACAATGGTGGGCTCTTTGACCTTCCCACCCTGCAAGGGAGGAACAGCCCTACTAGGCCACGGAGGAGGACTTTCTTTGCAGCCAGTCCTGAAGATACCTGACAAACCAGGGTCAGATGAAAGGGGAGGAGGTCCTCCCATATCAATGGACTTCGAAAGGGGCAGGGAGGAGATGAGGGAGGGAGGGTGGGATTGGGAGGGAATGAGGGAGTGGGCTACAGCTGGGATACAGAGTTAATAAAATGTAACAATAAAATAAAGAAAAAAACACAAAAATCAACTTCTTTCATGCATTCTTCTCTCACAAACCTCTTTAATATTTATTACTGCATATCTATGTAAGAGGGAGGTGAGATATCTGTAGTGCTAAAAATGTGAGGAACTGAGAGTAACTGCCTGTGCTGTGCCTGAAAGGTCAGGAAACATTTTCATATAACAGCTAACAAGTCAGTGATACATCTTCAGGCTAAAAGATAGGTGCAAAGTTCTCACCAACAGTTTGGAATTGCCAACTGATCTACCCAAGAGTGCATCCGGTTAGTAGAACAGATGGGGATACAGAGGTTTCCAAGTTTGGCCATGTCTGAATAAACAGGTTTTTTAAAAAATTATTATTCTATTGACAGACACACAGCTGGACAAGCATGGGCATCCCTGAAGAGAGATAAACCATTGTTTAAGGAAGTGGGACTCTCTTCTAGTACCTTTCTAAGGGTAGGCATGGTGTAGCCAGGCTCTACGGAGTTGGAGGAAGATGGTGCTTTCTGTGGGACTATCCCAAGCAAAAAGGAAAGAAGCTTTTCAGATTGTTTTCATTGTAAAATGCATAGGGTTTGGAGACAGATGGTTTTGTGTGCTTTTTTGTCTTCATGGCTTTGAATAACTTGGTTGTTTTAAATTTTATTTTTTTAGCTGTAATATGAGACATTAAAAAACAAACACAGAATCACAGAGGATCTTAGGTGACATGAGTGCAGTAATTGCTTCAATGCTTGAAATAAAATAAGTTAGTGTACCTGCTAACTCTCCTTATCACTGATTATTTCATTTTTAATGGTTTCAGGGGTTTCAAACCATTCCTCTTGTTGTCTGTCACCAGTTTTGTTTGTGTAAATAAAACATAACAGCCTGCTGAATTTGTCATGAGAAACAGGAAACTTAATCTTGAGGACTGAATGGCAGATTGCAAAAAGATGTAGAGACAGCCCTGTTTAAATAGCTTCTTTGATGCTTTGTGTTTTCTTTTTCTTTCTTTCTTTCTTTCTTTCTTTCTTTGTTTCTTTCTTTGTTTCTTTCTTTCTTTCTTTCTTTCTTTCTTTCTTTCTTTCTTTCTTTCTTTCTTTCTTTCTCCTAATTTAATCATCCCCATTTTACTTCACTTCTCCTCTTTCCTTGACCCAGGTCCTACTTGTAAGATGCTAATATTTCCATCAGGGAGATGCAAATCAACCAACCCTAAGGTTTCACCTTACACCCATCAGAATGGCCAAGAACAAAAACTCAAGTGACAACACAGACTGGAGAGGGTGTGGAGAAAGGGGAACCCTCCTCCAATGCTGGTGGGAATGTAAATTTGTACAACCACTTTGGAAATCAATCTGGAGCTTTCTCAGACAATTAGGAATAGTGCTATCTCAAGATCCAGCTATACCACTCCTAGGTATATATCCAAAATATGCTCAAGTACACAACGAGGGCATTTGCTCAACCATGTTCATAGCAGCTCTATTTATAATAGCCAGAATCTGGAAGCAATCTAGATGTCCCTCAAAGGAGGAATGGGTACAGAAATTGTCGTACATTTTCACAATGGAATATTACTCAGCAATTAAAAACAAGGAAATTATGAAATTTGCAGGCAAATGGTGGGAACTAAAAAAGATCATCTTGACTGAGGTAATCCAGAAACAAAAAGACACACATGCTATATACTCATTCGTAAGTGAATATTAGCCACATAATATAGAATAAACATAATAAAATCTATAACCCTAAAGAAGCTAAACAACAAGGAAGACCTTAGGGAGGATGCTCAATCCTCATTCAGAAGGAGAAACACAACAGACATCAGAAGCAGGAGAAGACAGGGAACAGGACAGAAGCCTGCCACAGATGGCCTCTGAAAGACTCTACCAATTGAGGTATCGAAGCAGAGGCTAAGATTCATAGCCAAACTTCGGTTAGAGTGCAGGAAATCTTATGAAAGAAGGGGGAGATAGAAAGACCTGGAGGGGACAGGAGCTCCACAAGGAGACCAACAGAGCCATAAAACCTGAGCCCTGCAGGGTCTGAAGAAAATGGTACCCCAACCAAGGACAATGCATGGACCAAAAACCTGTGCTCAGCTGTAGCCCATAGACTCAGTCTCCAATTGGGTACCTAGTAAGGGGAGTAGGGACTTTCTCTGACATGAACTCAGTGGCAGGCCCGATGATCACTGCCCTCTGGGGGTGGTGATTTTCATCCCTGTGGATACCAAGAATGAGAAAGTATGTGTAAAAGGGGCCACGGCACAATGGATAGCTCTTTATGTAATATAATCTTTCTCTAGGAAATATGCCTAATTTTACCTGAAAGGTCTCCAATGGGTTTCAAGAGACGCACTGAAAAGGGTTATTGATGGTATTTAGTTTATTAAACAGTTGTTTATTCCATTGACAGACACAGCTAGACAAGCATGGTGATCTCTGAAAAGTGATAACCACTGTTTAAGGCCGTAGGGATGTCTTCTAGTAGCTTTCTAAGGATGGGCGTAGTGAAGTCAGGCTCTGTAGTTTCTAGGCAGAGAACAAGCAATGGGGTGGAAGCAGAATGTGTGGCCACAAATGCTCTTTATGATGTAAACTCACATCCACACCTCCACAGGTAAGTCTTACAGACAATGTCTCAGTGGGATACATGTCTATACATTAAAAAAGGAAGTCTGCTGCTTGTGCTGTGGCCTGAGCAGAAAACGGATTTTAACTTTACATTCATACACTGACATCTCTTAAAAACTAAAACAAAACAAAACAACAACAAAAAAAACAAACAGATTTCTTTCAAAGAATAAAAACATTGGATCTCTTAAACTAAATCCTTCAACTAATGGTTCAATATACAAGAATCAGCAAATATAATCCACCATGTAAATAAACTGAAAGAAAAAAAAATGCATGATCATTTCATTAGGTGCTGAAAAAGCCTTTGACAAATTCCAAACCCCTTCACGATAAAAGTTCTGGAGAGATCAGGGATACAAGAGACATACCTAAACATAATAAAGCAAAGCTATATACAGCAAGCCTATAGCCAAGAACAAGTTAAATGGAGGGAATCTTAAAGCAATTCCACCAAAATCATAAACAAGACAAGGTAGTTCATATTCTCTAAAACTATTCAGTATAGTACCTCAAGTTTTAGCTAGAGCAACAAACAAATAAACAAAAAACAACTGAAAGAGAAAAGGGGATACAAATTGGAAAGGAAGAAGTCCAAGTATTATTTGCAGATAATATAGTATACATAAGTGGCCCTAAAAATTTCACCAGGAAACTCTTGAAGCTGATGAATATTTTCAGTAAAGTAGCTGGATATAAGATTAACCCAAAATCCAAACCAAACCAAACCAAACCAAAGCAACAACAATAACAAAACCCCAAGTAAGCAATCTTCTGTACAAATGACAAACTGAGAATGAAATCAGAAAAACAATGCTCTTCATAATAGCCTCAAATAATATCAAATATCTGGGGTAACTCTAGCCAAGCAATTGTAGGATCTGTACAAGAACTTCAAATCTTTGAAGAAAGAAATTGATGAAGATATCAGAAGATAGAAAGTGTTATTATTTTTTAAAATGATGCACACAACAGAAATTATATGAAAGAGGTTTATTTTATGGAGATGGAAAGAGAGAGGGAAGGAGAGAGAGAGAGATGATGGGGGAGTGGGAAAACCCCAACAGGGAAAACAGAGAGAACAGGAGAGATCAAGAACAAGAAAAAGAGGTAAGAGGCAGGAGTCCATTTATAGCTCCTGAGTAGTTTGAACCACTTCTACCACACACCTGGCTGGTGACACATGATGACCTCATATACAGGTTCAATGCAATCCCCATCAAAATTCTAACACAATTTTTACAGACCTTGAAAGCATAATTCACAGCTTCATATGAAATACAAACAAAAAACCCATCCAATAGCTAAAACAATCTTGAACAATAAAAGAACTCCTGAGATATCACCATACTTGATTTCAAGTTGTACTACAGGGGTATTGACATAAAAAGCCTGAAATTAAACAGAACAAAACAAATCAAAAACAAACAAACAAACAAACAAAAAACAGAATAGAGCAGCAGCAACAACAACAAAGAAATAGAAAGCCACAAGGTATTGGCATAAAAACAGATATGTTGGTCAATGGAATCAAATTGAAAACCCAGACATAAATTTACCTTAGTTTTGATAAAGAAGCCAGAAGTACATGATGGGAAAAAGAGAGCATCTTCAGCAAATGATGCTGGTCTAACTGGATATCTGCATGGGAAAGAATGCAAATACATGCATTACTATCACCCTGAATAGAACTCAAGTCCAAGTGCATCAGAGACCTCAGCATAAAGCCAGGCACAATGGACCTGACAGAAGAGAAAGTACGGAGTAATATTGAACACATTGGCACAGGAGACAACATTCTGAACAGAACACCAATAGTGCAGGCACTAAGATCAAATACTAATAAATGAGACTTCATGAAACTGAAAAGTTTCTGTAAGGCACACAGTAAATTTGACAAAGTGACAGCCCTACAGAATGGGACAAGATTTTAACAACTGCACATTTGATGGAGGTCTCTTATCTAAAATATATAAAGAACTCAAGAAATGAGACATCCGAAAACCCAAATAATCTAATTTTAAAAATGGAGTACAGACCTAAACAGAGAATTCTCAACAGAAGAAATCCAAATGACTGAGAAACACTTAAAGAAATGCAAATCAAAACTACTTCGAGATTTTGTCTTATATCTGTCAGAATGGCTAAGATCAATCACAGAACTGAGAGCTCATGCTAGTGAGGATATAGAGTGATGGGGGAAAATCCTCCATTGCTGGTGGGATTGAAAACTTACACAACCACTATGGATACCAATATGGTAGCTCCTCAGAATGATGGGTATGGCTCTATCTTAACATTCAGCTATATTACTCTTGGGCCATATGCTCAAAGGACACTCCACCCTACCACAAGTATGTTTGTTCAACTTTGAAAAGTGAGGCTTTATTCACACAATTTAGAATCTATAGACAATCTAGATGCCCCTTTACTGAAGAGCAGAAAAAGAAAATGTGGTATATTTACACAATGGAGTATTAACCAGCTGTTTGAAAAAAAATGACATCATGAAATTTGTAGGCAATGTATGCAGCTAGGGAAAAAAAATATCATTCTGAGTGAGGTAATCCAGACTCAGAAAGACAAACGTAGTATGTATTTACTTATAAGCAGATATTAGATGTTAAATGAATGACAATCAAGCTATGATTCACAGACACAGAGAGGATAAAGAGTAGACCTTTAGGAGAGGGAAGAAGTCCCCTGGGAAGGGGAATGCATCTTACAGGTGAACTGGGGCCTGGTGGGGATGGGAGCGGGAAGGAGCAAGATAGGGAAGAAAAGGGAGGGATGGGAAAGTGCAGGGAGAAACAGCTGGAATAGGGAAACATTTGGAGAGTGGTGTGGACTCCTAGCGCAGTGAAAATCTACTGAAATGTGTGAGGGTGATGCTAGCGGGGTCTAGTGATGAGAGCTAGGGAGTCTGGACTGGCCATCATTTGTAGTCAGACAATGTTTTGAGTGGTGCAACTGGGTTGCGTTCAGTTCAGGTGTTGGCTGAGGGGTCCTGTTGAGATCACTAAAGAATCCAGCTTGATGCTAGGGCAAAGGATTGTTCTAGAAATCTGACAGCGGGACTCCAATGCTGAGGCAAAATCCATACAGACTATCTATGTATGTAGAGAGCTGGTCCCTATGTATGATTGAGCTGGTCCCTGCATGGAGCTTTCACCTTTATATTCTAGTAACTTTGGCATAAAAAAGTACTCTGCAGGTTACAGAATGAGAAACCTGGACACTACCCCAGCCACAAAATGCTAGACCTACAATTGTTCTGACTGCAAAATGTGTTGAGGTAATGTAGGCTCTGAAGTTGTGGGAGTGGCTAGCCAAAGTCCACATTAACTTGATGGCCACACATGAGAGGAGTCCTACACTGTGAGTCCCATGCTGCCCAGATAGCCAGAGACCTAGTCAGAAGACCTAAAGAGATATCAAATACTTCTGACAAAAAAAATGTCAATGAAATGATTCCAGATGATATTCTGCTATACACGTACCTGGCCCAGTTATCACAGAGGGGCTTCCTCCAGCAGCAGATGGGAGGGCAGCAGATATCTGGGAAGCAGATTGGAGTGGTTGGAGAGTCCCACAGCTGGACATGAGAGTGTACACACTGGAGGTCTCCTTAGGGTTTCCTCTTTGGAGATCTATAGGTACCCTGCGGGAGAGGAAGAGGAGGAGGAAAGATTGTGAGAGTCAGAGGAGATGGCGGATACAAGAGAACATAGCTCACTGAATGAGCTAAGCAGGACACATAAGAACTCTCAGAGATTGAAGTGGCAAGACTGAAGGAGCCTGCAAGGGTCTGTACCAGGTCATTGGTGAGGATATTGTGGCTCTTTCTGTGGGACTCCGAAAGTGGGAGGGGATGTGTCTCTGATCCTTTTCCCTGTTCTTGGGACTTTTTTTTTCCCTCCTATTGGAATGCCTTTTCCAGTCCTGATTTGAGTTTAGAGCTTCTGCCTTCCACTATTGCATTTTGTTTTGTCGTGTTTGAATGTTGTCTCTAGGAGGCCCATTCCTTTCGGGAAGGAAATGGGAGGGTGAGAAGGGCAGTGGTAGGTTTGCTGAGAGGAGTGCAAGAACGAAAAACTATGTTTGGGATGCACTGAGGAAGAGAAACATCTATTTTCAATTAAAAAAACATAAAATGTAATTACAGAATTATTAAGGACAACTAATATTTTTCCAGCTGCCTGTTTTTGTATGATCTCATCATTTACTGTATTATATGAATTTTAAAACAAAAAGGGATAAAGATAATTGAGCAGGTTGTCACAAGCAATAAGTTGTTTTATTGTTTTAAACTCAGTCCTTGGATTAAAATTGAAATGCAGTGTGCATGGAGAAAATGCTAGATTGGGAAATGGAACATACAAGTTTCGGTGTTGATCAACTGGGAAAGCCTTACTGGACAAGCCTTTCACCCTCTGCAGACACTGACTTCCATATCAGCAGAACGAACAACCATGGTTTAGGCATTTTACAACATTAACATTTCTATAGGTTTGCATCAGTGGATAGGTTTCTTATCCACACTGGAATTTTCTATATCTCCCCAAGAATTTTCTAAAGAAACTGAACTTAAAAAGCAATTAGAAGATAATTTATTACATAAACATATGAGCATAGAAGTGGAAAACGCCTATCACTCTTCTGATAGGTAATTTCTCTTCTCAGGCAGGCATTACCAATCAATCACCACACTCATTCATGCCAAGGCTAGATGAGGCCTCATTATCCCACTTGAACTCAGAAATGACAAATGAGATGAAGCTTGTCAGCCTGTCTACATAGTGATGAAATGCTAGCTCAGAGAAAAGCCTAAATTCACAATCATTGATTGGAATTGCAAAGTTTACAGTGCACAAGCCAAAATGTCCTCCAGTGATTTTTGTTTGTTTGTAACTCATTAAATATTATCTATTAATCATATAGTTGTCAATTAATTTTGTAATTGTCTGAAATACACCATCCAATACTAATCTTTTTTTCAGTTTTTATTTTTTTCTGACTTCTTGTACATTGGTTATACTGTTTGTGACATAATTATATAGCATTTTATAGAGTTCAATGATCTTTACAGTCATGTAAATACTAAAATAAAATATAAACAATTTAAACACAGGCTCTGCACTTACTGATGCCCCTTTCACAGGAAATAATCAACTATTGAAAGTATGGTTTGTATGGATCATATTAGTTTATAATAGAAGAACATATAGCATGGAGAAATTATTTTTGGGAAAAACAAGTTGGCTTGTGGCGCATGTGTAAGAATTAAAGAAATATATACCAGAGCACTGGGGTTTCCCCAAGAATTGGGATTTCCCCATGAAGATGACATGAAGAAATATTAGCTTGAGCAAAATTACTCATGGTAATTACTGAATAAGCAAAGAACAAAGTTTTCATCAAGTCTCAGATACAAATTTAGGGTTTGGGAGAGATCAGCTACAGGTGTTGTTTGTTTTGTTTTGTTTTTTAGTTTTTAAAAATGCTTGCACTACTTACAGCACATAGTTGAAAGAGAAGATGTGTAGACAAATCCCGAAAAACACAGGCATAAAGAGAGTTTCACGGATGGCAGGCACATATATGCCTTCTTCACAGGGGCACAATCTTTGCTTTCTTATTCCTTTATGAAGCTCTATTTTGGACTAAACTCTCAGTAGATTTTGATTGTCCAGTTTGGGTCATGCACCCAAACATCCACATCTGAGGAAGTGCTGTGCTAACCAATCTTAGAAAAATTACATGAATTGCGAGGGTGCATAGGAGTTTTGCTTTGTGTATGGCAAAAGAAATCACCAGGAGGACAAACTGGCAGACTGCAGAATGATAAACATTTTTTACCACCTGTATATTCAATAGAGGGCAAGTATCTAAAACATAAAAAGAACTCAAGAAAACTGAACATTAAAAAAGACCCAATTAACAATGGGGTACAGATTTAAACAGAGTCTTATCAAAGGATGAGGAAACACGAATGCATGAGAAGCATTTATAGATATGTATTACATCCTTACTCAGCAGAGAATTGCAAATCAAAGGTACTTTGAGAATTTGTCTTACACCCATCAGAATTGCCAAGATCAATAAAACAGTGGCTTCTCATGCTGATGAGGATGTGGAATTAGGGGAAAACTCATGCTTTGATGATGGGAGTAGAAACTTGTACATCCACTATGAAAATTAGTGTGCCAGTTCTTCAAGAAGCTAGGAATCTATTTACCACAAGATCCATATATAAAACTCTTGGGTATATACCCAAAAGACTATATTCTACTGCAGAGACACTTGTTCAACTTTGTTCGTTGATACTTTATTTATAATAGTCATAAGTTAGAAACCACCAGATGTCCATTAATAAAGGGCAACATAAGAAAATGTGGTATATTGTTAACATAGACTATTACTCATATGATTTAAAAAATCATTAAATCCACAGCTAAGTGGTAGTTTTAAAATTGCATGCTGCAGTTTCTCTCTTCACCCAGCTAATAGCCAAATAATTGAGACTGGACTATTATATTTGTTCAGTAAGCTTTATGGCCACAAAACTGAACAGTCGTTATCCTATTCTTCACCCTCTGTGCTAGTTTGATTTCCTCTTTTCAAAACCCCCAAGATACAGTTATGAAGAAAAATTTTAAACACTTCATTAATATTTACTATAGAATATATTTTGATCATATTATTTTTATCCCTCAAACTCTTCCTGGAACATCATTATTCATTTAATACCCAACATCATATTTTTTCTCTCTTGAAAAGAAAAGAAATGAAATAAAAAGGCACAAAATATTCTGACTCTGAAGCCTCCCTAACTGGGCTTCCTTCTCTGACCTCAGCAGGAGAGGATGCACTTAGCTTTGCAGAGACTTAATGCACTAGCTTGGGCTGGTACTCATGGGGTAGGAGAAGGAGAGAAAATGGGGGAGAGGAGTGTGTGGAGTGGAGGGGATGGCTGGAAGGAGGGGGGCTGTGACCAGGATGTAAAGTGAATAAATATATAAATTTAAAATAAAAAAGAAAACATAGGGGCTGGAGAGATGGCTCAGTGGTTAAGAGCACTGACAGCTCTTCCAGAGGTACTAAGTTCTAGTCCCAGCAACCATATGGTGGCTCACAGCCATCTGTAATGGAGTCTAATTCCCTCTTCTGGTGTGCATGAAAACAGCATTGATAAAATAAATAAATTAAAAGAAAAAAACATAAAGGAGTCATTTTGGCGTTGGCCAAATGACTCCTGAGCATGGAGCCTGTTCTGCTGTGTGACTGATATACACAGTATCATTCCTTTGAAGAAAATAATGCTCCTTTTCCCGGAAGCTGTCAGTTGCAACTAGCCTCTTAGCTGTGGGCAGGAATTTGTGCTCAGTTTCTCTCCAAAACTTACTTTCTAGGACCCTGGAATTTGACTAATTGAGTAGAGATACCGAGAATGGTAATACACTATAATCTGTTCTAAATGAATTAAGTAAGCCTTTGCTAGGGTGGAATAATCCAGCCTACATTTCATGCAATTTTATGTTAAGAAGAAAGCAGACTGTTTAAATGTAAGGAAGAAAACCACCAAGATTTTCAGACAAAAATGATGCCACCAAACACACTGTAAGGTAAAAAGACTTGTGTAGTTTTAGACTTGAGTAGAGATTTGAGAGTTGCTGATGAAAATCTGAAGCTATTGCTCTATGTCACAACGAAAGAAAAAGGAGGAAGCAGAGTGTGGGCTCAAGAGAACTACAATTGAAATAGAAATTAAATGTAATCACGCGTTATATTTTCACCTACATGCAGCAGCTCAAAACTCATTTCAGCATAAACACAACCACATCCTGTTTCATCACTAACAAGCTGGCCTCCTCAGAAGGGACAATCAAGTGATGCATTTTCACAACTAAAGCTGACATTTGAGCCGGGGAATAGGACTGTATGTGCAGAGTTAGCATTGTGTTGTAATCAAAATGAACTCTGCAAGTCTGGGTGCGTATCACAGATCAATCTGCCAGTAAACCTCACTCTGCCTCCTCCTTTCCCTTGTCCTTCACATCCACCTCTTCCCTCTCTTTTTGCAAACAGTGGAAAATGAGATAAAAGACTCTAAGTAAGAGAAACAAATGATAAAAAAAATAATCAAATTGCGTATAATCATGTCTCATGGTAAAGCATAATGTAGACAGATAAACTGCATTCATCTTATTGTAACACCTGATCAGATTCCTCCCTAAGCTCTGGGCATTTATCTAAGAAGTTAGTGACTGGGTTATCAGCAAGTACTACAAAACTAAAATAATAATGTTTCTACCCTGCTTAGGAATATTCTAGGGAAACATTAAATAAAAGATTCTTACTATTTAGACTTGTAGCTTTTTAAAGTTCAGTTTTATATATTGACTTATAACGATTACAATTACTACTTTAGAATGCCTTATGAATGAGAAATTCTTTAAATTCTATCCTTTGTTTGTTAGTTTAATTTTTACAATTCTACAAGGTAAGTTTAAATTTGTCCCTAAAATAACTGAAATAGGTCCAGACTATGATGTGCCTAAAGCTATATATCCATGAAATAGATAAATGGTGTGTAAAGCATGCGTTTTGACTCAGGCCATCCAGGCCCTGAAACCTTGTTGATTATAATTAATGAACACGAAGTGGCTCTCTAATTTTTAAGAAGTTGTAATAATCTATGTTTTTTTATCAGATTCTAGCAAAATCACCAATCACAGCACATAAGGTAGACAAGAGAGGGCATTTTTACAAAACAAACAAACAAACAAAAGTTTTAGTCTAGAAAATACTCCTGACAATTTGTGGCTCTCTGTATTAAAATTTACAGTTTTATATAAACAAATAAATATGATATTTAGAAATATAGAGAGATATTGACTAGCTAAGATGCATAGGAAGTGATAGTTATGTTACTGAGATTTTGGAAAAAGAAATGATACATTGTGATCAAGTTCATAAAGAAATAAAATGTCTTAGTGTTGCAAAGATGGGGATAATCATGAAATCTTACAATTACCTTGTAGGTGAGTAAGGTTATAGTTCTAGGAGTATCTGGTAGGGTTCAGTGAGCTCACTGTGATTTCATGCTTGATGGTACACATACACTGCTGTATTTAAATCCTCCTCCTGTACTTATTACTAGCTCTTGCTTTGTTCTCTTTGCAATAGAAAATAATTATTGAAGATATATCATTATAATTTTATGAATATATTATATATGACTTGGAAAGGTTAGAAATAATATTTCAGTATTTCCTCCCAGCATTTGGCTTTGTTTAAGTTTTTGAATAATATCTGAGACTAATAATATTAAACATTATAAAACATTGATTCTATCAAAAATAATTACTTTATTTGAATAAATTGATACAATTTGTAATAATTCTGACTCATAAATTATAATTTTAAATCTTGCTGGAAATCAAATGCTAGTTGCATAAAACTTGAAGTTTTTCTCTACACTCATGAATTAATTTGATTATCTGATAACACTGGTACTACTTATCTAAATGATCCAAAGGTTATTATCTTTTAAAATATGAGAGACTTTCAGTGTGTATTTCTACTATATTTCATATTGTAAGATTCCATTGCATTTTTGTATACACATAATTATTATTTTTGTCACAATACATGATAAAACTGAATTTCCCTTCTTTAAACATTAATATAAAATATTAACTGCTTGATACACTTAAATAAAATCTTTTCTAGTATTTTCTGTTTACTACATTTTCGTATTTTTGTTTTACCTGGTTACTCTCCTTTTGGTTAGGTTCAATTATAGATGGCCTACACAAAGATGCCTGCTTCTAAGTTGAACCTTTCATGGTTTTAACACTGATTTTGTTAATTCTTTATGTTCGCATTCAATTCACTTATGTCTTTATTTTTGTTCCAGGATACTATATTCTATTATTGGTAATAGCATTTTGAAAATGGAGTTCATCATCACATCATAAAACATTTTCTTGGAATCAATGACTAAAATAATGCAATTTTGATGTGTTGTTTAAAGGTAATTTGAATTGTTAGAGTGAATGATCTGGAAATTATTGCAACACAATTGAAAATCATTCAGAGAGAGGGACCAAGGATGCTGTAAATAATGTGTTTGCTTGCAAAAATATTTTTCATAGTTTAGGGTTTGTTTGTTTTTGTTAAATGAAACTAAACCTTAGAACATTTAAATCTGCCATGACCATATGCAATAGGGATAGTAAGAAATAGAAGCAAGTACCCATTGAATATATCGAAAGGGGAAATGATGTCATTTCTGAAAATGTAAAGTTGGATAAAACGTTTTCCTCATCCACTAGAAAATTATTTTTGTTAGTATTTTTTGATTATTTTTTGTTATTCATTGAAATTTTTGTTTTATTGTTTTAACATTTTTATTTTATATTAATCACAGGTTATGTACTTTGTATCACAGCCGTAACCCCCTCCCACATTCGTCCCCTATCCCTCCCCCCCCCCCCATCTCCTCCTTGCTTCTTTCCAAGTCCACTGATAGGGGAGGACCTCCTCCCCTTCCATCTAACTCTAGCTTATCAGGTCTCTTCAGGACTGGCTGCAATGTCTTTACCCACAATTATATTACTATTTCTGGGTAATAGCTTTGTAGTTGAGTTTGATAATTTATTACCGCAAGGTTGAATGATTTACATGCTACTCTTGCTTTTGAAAAACATATTAAATATTTGACATCTTAGGACACTACTGAATTCATATAAAGAAAAATACTGTGAAGGTTTCTTCAGCTGCTATGATTTTTGTAGTGTCTGAATCCAGGCAGATGTTAGCATAAAGAAAATAGCAGCAGGTATTCCATAGACATCGTGAATAACATTAGCTTGATACATTTCTATCTCCTTCACTTCCTAAATTTCCTAAAGCATCATTTTTACAGATTCTTACTAAAATGAATTTGATTTGAAACTATAAAATTATCCTATATAAAGTACACAGTTTTCTCCTTTATACTACAAACTTGCTAAGCCAAGGTCAGATTCAATTTTTCAGTGTTTTGATTGGTAAGCATATTCTTTACACTTGAATTTTTATTTAGACACCTTTAACAAAATGATAAATAGGAGAAAAATTTAAATTCATAATAAAACTAGAAGCAGCACATTACACTTACCCTTGTACTTTTATTTTAGAATTTATTACACTTAGGATGGTCTTTTTATTTTTATTTTTTTTACTTTAGTATGATTTATTCACTTTGTATCACAGCTGTAGCCCCCTCCCTCATCCCTTCCAAATCCTACTTTCCCTCCTTTTTCTCTTCCCATGCCCTTCTCCAAGTCCACTGATAGGGGAGGACCTCCTCCCCTTCCATGTGACCCTAGTCTATTAGGTCTCATCAGGACTAGCTGCACTGTCTTCATCTGTGGCCTGGTAAGGCTGCTCTCCCCGACCCTCAGGGGGAGGTGATCAAAGAGCCAGCCATTGAGTTCATGTCAGAGACATGAAGCCCTGTGTGCCTTTTTAGGGAACCCACTTGGACCCTGAGCTGCCATAGCCTACATCTGTGCAAGGGTTCTAGGTTATATCCATGAATGGTCCTTGGTTGGAGTATCAGTCTCAGAAAAGACCCCTGTACCCAGATATTTTGGTTCTGTTGCTTTCCTTGTGGAGCTCCTGTCTCTCCAGGTCTTTCTATCTCCCTCTTCTTTCATAAGATTCTCTGCACACTGCCCTAAGTTTGGCTATGAGTCTCAGCATCTGCTTTAATAGCCTACTAGGTAGGGTCTTTCAGAGGCCCTCTGTGGTAGGAAACTGTCCTGTTCCCTGATGCACAAGTAGTCAGTGACTAGACTCATGATTGGCTCTCACTGTTTCTCATCCCTGAGTTGTTTTTTTTTAATTCTATCAAAAATCTTGTTTAATTAAGTATCTTTTTTTAAGATGTATTTTATTGTGTATAAGGTGTTCTGCTTGCATATACACCTGCATGCTAGAAGAGGGCACCAGATCTCATCATAGATGGTTGTGAGCCACCATGTGGTTGCTGGGAATGGAACTCAGGACCTTTGGAAAAGCAGCTAGTGCACTTAACCTCTGAGCTGTCTCTCCAGCTCCCTTAAGTATCTTTTAAAAAGAGTCATAAATCATACAAACATAGTTAAGAATGACAAATACATACTAACACAATGTACATTCTTTTATGAATTTAAAATGAATTAGTTGATTTCCATTGTTTATTGTGAGTTAGTAATCTTCTGTGGAATGACGTTGGTGACTTCAGTTCTGGCTGTGTAAGTAATTGGTTGTCACATTTGTAGACATTTATGAAAATATGGCAGATTCAATACTTATTATCAACACAACTCCTTCTCCAAATCTTCATTAAAATGTAGCAAGCAAATAATATAGATATAGTTGTGCAAGGACAATTGAAAGGAGAGAAGACAGCTGTCATTTGGCCAGCAAAGCTAATAGAAATTTGGAAAGTAGATCAAAAGTGCTCAGGTGATAATTAAAGTATCGAGCAGCAAAAGCTGAACCTATATGCAGTGACTTCCCTGAGCAAGATGATATCCAGTATGTACAAAGCTATAAGAGGTCCAAGAACAGAGGAAATAGGTATTTGTGCTAGTAAGGCTTAAAAATGAAATTAGGATATAATGATGGTAGAAATCTATTTCAGAAGCATGGAGTGCTGCAGGCTATGCCTTACAACTTCCTTTGCCCTCATATACACATACATGCAGAAACTCAGCTCTCCCACAAAAGGAAGATAGCAATCACATACTCTGGAAAAATTAAATATGAAATACTTTATCTAGTGCCAACACAGAAGGTATGGTAACAGTGATTTGGGACTGTAAACATTTTAATAAATAACAATAACATTTCCTATCTGAGAATCTGCTAAAATGTTACCAAATGAAAATAATTTTTAAAAATATGATGTAATTGCTAAAATGTGTCTATGCTTTGACTGGAAATAAACGTAGCCTTGATAACTCTTTTCTTAAGAATTTCCCTGAGTCACTTAGTCAAATGAAGGAACTCATGGATTTCCTCCTGTATGTCTGCAGTGAAAAAGACTTGTCAAAGAGAAGTCAAATTAGTACAGGGCCGTGCTGGATTCCGGAGGATGGAGAAGTGGGATGTGTTGCTCATGCCCACTTTCCTCTGATGCATCAGTCATCGATCATGAAATGGGGAGAGATGACAAAGCAGCTACAAAGCTTTCCAAGGACAATGGAGACACCAGCTTTGACAATTACACAGAATTTTGTAGTTTTGTTTTGTTTTTTGTTTTTGAGGCAGGGTCTCACTTTATTGCCCACCTTAGCCCTAAACTCCTGTGATCCCCCCTTGCTGAGTTCTAGCGTTAGAGGCATGAGCTACTATGATGAGCCACTACTCCCAGCTGAATCTTTAAAAACTCCAGCCTTGGTGTTATCACGTCTCAATGAATGTGTCATGACTTGCCTCCTCAGGATACACTTTCAGCCCACCTAGGAAAATGGAAAACTGTTCTCCAAAGCCGTGGTTCTCAGACTTCCTAATAATACAATCCTTTCATGGAGTTCCTCATGTTATGGTGACCCTCCAAGCACAAAATTATTGTGTTGCTGTTTCGTAAATGTGTTTTGCTACTGTTATAAATCAGTGTAAATCTCTAATTTGCAGGATATCTGATATGCGATCGCATAGGATGAGAACTGCTGCATTAGAAAAATTTAATTGCTCAATAAAAATATCTGCAGACGATAAAATTTCCATGCCATTTTTGACACGTAGATACTTATTTGTTCTTAATTCATTGGGTTGGTAATTTTGTATTTAAATGGAGTACACTGAGTGCCTTGGACTGATCTTCAGTGTGTGCATTCTCTTACTGTCTTTACCATTGGTGACTTAAGTGAGTTTCTTTTTTCCCATTTTTAACTTTTCATTATTATTATTATTACTATTAACTTACTAACTTTGCTTCCCAGATACATCTCCCTCCCTCGTCTCCTCCCAGTCCCACTCTCTCTTCTCTTTCCCCCACCCCATGCTTCTCCCTAATCCACAGGTAGAGGAGGTCCTCCTCCATTTCTAAATGACCCTAGCCTATCAGGTCTCATCAGGACAGTCTGGATCCTCTTTCTCTGTGGCTTAGTAAGACTACCTTGCTAGGGGGAGGTGATCAAAGAGTAGGAGTTCATGGCAGATACTGCTCCTGTTCTCCTTACCAGGGAATCCCTATGGAGACTGAGCTGCCCATGGGCTACACCTGAGCATGGGGTCGCGGTCCTCTCCATGCATTGTCCTTGGTTGATTCATCAGTCTCTGCAGTCTCTGGGCCCATATAATTGGGTTCCATTGATCTCCTTGTGAGCTCCTGTCCCTTCCAGGTCTTTAAGTGAGTTTCTTATCTTGCTGGTTAGGTGGCTCTAATGCTCCCTCTCTTTTAGCACCCCCAGTTTCCACTTTGTTCAGGCAGCTACCATTCTTCATTTACCAGGCAATGATAGCTGCCTTAACTGGCATCTTTGCCACCTGCCTATTCCTTTTGTAAGGACCTTGCAACCTGTAGAAATAGACTCCTTCAAAACTCAGTTCTGAAATGGTGAATCTTGCATATGGTCTACCATTTATACATAAATATGTCTCTGATTATTTGCGTGGTTTCTTGCTAATTTCAGTGGAAGACATCCATGTATTACAGAAAAAAAAAACACATAAGAACACAGCTTATCAAAAGGAAAGAAAAAAATTACCTGTAGAACTCTCAGCCCAAGGTGCATCTTTTTTAATGTATGCCCATGCATCCTTTCAGTAGAGCCAAGTTGTGTCACTGCTCTCTTACCTGCACTGTTTTCCTCCTGGAGACCAGCTTGCTGTGAGGACACTTTGATATTTGTTCTATTTTGAAAACAGCAAATACAATCAATAAAATAAACAATATTTTGGTAATTTAAGTGAGTCACCACTATTAGATTATCAGAAAAGAACTCTTCCTATTGAAAATGTTTATTACACTTACTGAAAGACTCCATTCACTCAAGTTAACACCAGAAAAGTTTTGATAAAAGTACAAATTGGCATAATTTGATTAAACTATCTTCTAATAAACTAAACTTAATGGGTCTGGAGAGATGGATCGGCAGTTAAAGTAATTGTTGCTCTTGTAGAGGATTTAAGTTGAGTTATCAGCACCCATATCAAGTGGATCACTGCACTTGTAAATCCATTTCTGGGGATCCCATATCCTGCTCTGTCTCTCGCAGCCACCTACATGCACATATACACATAAATAAAAATAAGTCTTCCAAAGCAAACACCTAGAAATTTAAAGGATTAAGTGAAGAGATAAGGAACAAATGACAGTAACAGAATTTCATGTGTAGACACTTTGCATGTTGGATTCAGAGCATCACATTCAACATTCCATTTGCCTTCTGATATTTTTGCATGAAAATTTTAAAAAATAGCACTCATTGTTAATAATTATTGTTTTAACTTTATACTATGCAACTTAAAAATAAGAATGACCAAGGCTTAAAAAATTAAGACTAATGCAGTTGCAACTATGTGCTCTTCTCTAATTAGTCTTACAGCTTGCTAAAAGTCAAAACTTCATTCTACTCATGATACATTTTCCCATTTATAGATATTCAGGAGTCCAGAGAGACTCTGGTTAAGCCAGGCTTTGTTGTTTCCTAGTGCCATGATCTTTTCTTTATGAGCTACTTAATCCTTGGAGCTCAAAGTTTCCTCAATATAAAATTAAAGAAATAATATTACCATATCCTTTTCTCTCTTGTGTAGTCCAAGAATATAGAATGTAAAAGTATTGGCACAGTGGTTGCTAATGGGTACATGACTAATGAATATTAAATCATCATTGTCATGCTAGTCTTTAATAAAATTAGAATTGCTGTCTGAATCCATGCAATTCCACGTGTTTGTATGGCTCTCAGCTAAAGATTTAAGAGGAAAATATCTAAACTTTTTAGAGTGTATAAATTTCTTATTTCAGATGTAACATTTTATAAGAGGAAACAATACTCCAGAGCAAATATTGAATTATTTATATAACGATATAGTAAAAATATTAAGCTATAATGTAACCTTTTCAAGTTGCATTAATAATTGACTTCAGTTTTGCAGGATAGACAAATACAGTCTTCTAAAGAGAATGTGGCTTAATGGCATAAAATACAATCTCAAATGTCAGCACTGTCTCTGTACTAGGCACAATAATGTGAATTTATTTAAGTGAAATGATACTATGTCCATATCATTGAGAAATAAATGATGTATTAAGATCAGTGTGCCAGACACTCGGACACTCAATCTATTTGGAATGCTAAATTCACTCTAGTGTATTATTTCTTTTTAAGCATTATTTAGGACAACTAATTCTGGTTACATTTACTCACAGGCACATTCAATTTAATTTGTATTAAACAGTCATCTTTGTCAAAAAAGTATCATGCAAATTCTAAATGTAGATTGGCAACATAAAATCTTCATTTTAAAGATATTCACAGCCAGCTGTGGTGGCAAACGCCTTTGCGGAGGTTGAGGCAGGTGGATCTCTATAAGTTCGAGGCCAGCCTGGCCTACAAATCTAGTCCAGGACAGTCAAGGCTACACAGAGAAACCCTGTTTCAAAAACAAACAAAAACAAATAACCTCAAAACAAAAACAAACAAAACAGATATTCATACATGGATTATGTAAATAATTCAGCAGTTATTACTAAAAATCTCAAAGTAAAACTTGATTTTAGTCGTGTGCAAAGGAGTGGTAGAATACAAATAGTGCTAAATAAATGAGCAAAACATTTATTTCCTAAAATAATTACACTTGGAGAAAATGCATTTATTAACACTTTATACTTAGGGACGTGGAAATATGGAAAGATGAAAATATGATAACTCAGAATTTCTGGTAAGCTTCCACTTGGTTGAATTTAAGATTGTCAAGAGCAAGTAGCAGTTGAGTGCCCTTCAAGATGGTGTTGAATTTTCCGGGTTACTTCCAAATATAAATTTTAACACTGTGCACTTCCAGAAGAGTTCAACAATATGCAGATCTGATAAAATAATTAATATCCAAGATTTCCAATAATCAACATTGAATGCTTTCCTCCCTTTTGATGGTATGCTGAAGAAATGACATAATATGTAATGAAATCCTGCTTTTGGTTTCTTGTTACTGCTTTCACAAACCGCTAGCATCACCCACTTTGTTTTACACACCTTTAGAACTGAGGAGAATTTCACTTTACTCTTATGCTATCTAAGTGCATATATGATTTGGCACAAAAGTTGAAAGTATGCATAATGAGGTCTTATTTCCAGGCTTTACTCCCCCAAAATCTAAGTCTAAAAAGTTACTTGGTATTTACTGTAAGTTCACGGCCAGTCCGTTCTGACTAATGAGACACTGATTCAACAAAAAATAAATTAAAAAAAAAAAGAAAAGGAAGAGAAGGAGCAGCAGGAGGAGGAGAAGGTAGAGGAAGAGGAAGTGAAAGAGGAGGAGGGTTGGACTAGGGGGATTGGAGAAATAACTCAGCTGTTAGAAAGAGTACTCGCTTCACAAATAATAGAATAATAGTTCAGATCCAGAGCATCCTGATAAAAGCCATGGGTGACCACAACAGGTCTGGGGACTTGGTGGGAGGCAATTAGAAAGACTGAGAGAGAGAGAGAGACAGATCTCTAGAGTATTTTGGTAATCCCATCTACCAGGAAATCATCTAAGTTCCAGTGAAAGACCTTGTCTCAAGTGGGTAATGCAGACTTAAAGAGGAAGATCTGTCAGCTTCCTAGGCCTCTGTAAGCATCATATTTGCTACTGACACCAACACACACACACACACACACACACACACACAAAGGATAAAAAGCAAGTGGAGCAAGTTAGGGAGAAAGAAGGAAAAGAAAATAGAAAGAAATCACTTAATGTTTCAAAGCAATGCATATAGTTCTATTAAGCAATAGTACTTATTTTTTGTTTTATCTACAATTGCAGTGAGTCTCCCCAGTTCCTAGCCTGATGCCAGACACATTCCAAAGAATATTTTTGTTTATACTGGGTGTGTATGCACTTGCCATTGGCTCTTTGCATGTATAAACACCAAATTTAATATAAGACCCAAGAATATTTTTCTATTTCTTCAAGTCAGTTTTAACATAAGAAAACATTACCTTTACACCAAGATATAAACTTTGAGTATACAAATGGTAAAATTTGAATACATTTGTCTTTGTTTATCTTATAAAGAAAAACTCCAAAATTCTTGTTAATAGATTTAGTCTTTAGTAAATAAATCAACATTATATTCATGCATATAGGAAAATGAAATAAAATAAGGATTTAAAAATATACTGCTGATAATTAACATGACAGCACCTTTCCCTTTATCTAGTGTCATCCTGATATCATGCAGAGCTCATGACTGATCAGTAGTTACAGATTCTATTCCACATAAGTGAGGAGTCACAACAATGACTTTGTTTCTAGCAGGGCGCTTTGACTTTTTTTCTAAACACACAGAGGTTCTCATTAACCTGAAATGAGTTATTTCTTTTATTTACGTATTTTTTTATTTATACAATTTATTTACTTTGTATTCCAGCTGTAGCCCCCTTCGTTGTGTCCTCCCAATCCCCCCATCCCTCCCTCTTCTCCTACCATGCCCCTCCCCTAGTCCGCTGATAGGGGAGGTACTACTCCCCTTCTATCTCATAATAGCCTATCAGGTCTCATCAGGACTGTGGCCTGGTAAGGCTCCATTCCATTCAACAGTGATATTTCAGCCACATTTAGAATCACAATATCAGAACAATGTGGTTTGGTTTTGCAAAGTGCTGAAATAATTTCAATTGTCTTTAATTTATTTTACTCCACCCAAGAGACCTCAGCTTCAAATAACAAATATGATATCAATTTGTCATTTTATGTTCATTATTTTGACATGAATAATTAATTCAATTATTCAAGTAAATAAAAAAGTTATTCAGTATTTTTTCTCTTTTTTATACTTCAGCATTATTTTTTGTTTTATTAAATTTGCTTTGGTAGTAATATGAAAGTTGTTGAATCCACCAGATTTTTAAAAATAACGATATGCTCTAATTTGCATCTTTAATGACTATGAGTAGGAAGTAACATCAACAGCTAGATGTGAATTCATACAAATTTTTGGATGATAGTATGCCACACATTTCATGATTTAAAATTTACATATTAACCTAGCAACTCCTTGTGTAAGATTTTGCCCAAATTAATACATATGTGAGCATATTTGAGAGAGAGTGTGTAGAATAGTTGTAATCACAAACTATTAAAAAGCAGTATGACTTTTCAAAAACATTGAATGGATAAATGAAATATATTTAATTACAACAAAGATTAGATGGTTTTAAAATAATAAATCATGCATATATGATTGTGAAGTGAAATAACCTTAAATATATATTAAAATAATAAATTTATAAAATAATTTGTGTCTAGTACCACTACAATTTACAATGAATGATACACAGTTGCAGAGCCATTATGATGTCATTAAATTTCTTTAAGAAAATCATCCATACCATTGGAGTAAGAGCTATTTTTTTCACTTTATAGAATTTTGAGTAGTAATATTTTACTAAAAAATAATGTTTACCTGTTCAAAACTACTTTCTAAGCTGAAATTTTCAAATAGTGTAAGTCCTAATCAACAAATGTACAGCTGTATATTTAAAGAACAGAGGGAAAGAAAAGCCTTTCTGTAATTATGCTAAAGACACTAGCTTCTGAGCTGAAGTTAGGAACGACACGGCAGTTATCTTATTGATGGCTTTGATCACTCGTATTGAAAGGCTGCCATATGCAATCTGCTCATTTTATATAGGGGAGGGGAGGTTGCAGACACTGCATCCAGAAAATGCCAATATACAGATGTGACTTATATCATTCAAGGTCACCCAGCCAATCTGTGTTAAAATCAGAAATGAGCTCCAGCTCCTGAGGAAAGCCTCATTTTACTAGACTGCATTGTTTGAGGCAAGTGGGTGCCATTAATCATAGTGACACATTCTCCTTAGGCTGGACCACCGTGCTGTAACATCCTTCTTAAATGAAAAGTAGTAAAAGGGAATGAGAGAAAATCTTGTTCAAGTTAAGTGCGTTCTCATCTACAGTAACTGCAAATTTCCCAGAACATCTTTTTCATCCCAGGAGCCGATGATAAGACTTGTGAACAAGGCAGAAGAGAAAAGTGTAGGATAAAAACCCATGTCTATAGGAACAGAGAAATTTTAAACTCCAGATTGCGTATTCAAAATCCCTAATGTAAATATCTGATCAACGCCAGGCAGTTGTTGGCAGATATTTTTACTTTATTTTTGATTTATATATTTACTTTACATCTAATTCGTAGCCCCGTCCCTCCTCTCTTCCTGGTCTCTCCCTGTCACCCTCTTTCCCATATGCCCTTCCCCTTCTCTTAAGAAATGGGGAGTTCCCTCCAACCCACCCAGCACATCAAGTTACATCAGAACTGAGCTCATCCTCATCGCCTAAACACCATGAAGATAGCCCTGTTAGGGGGAAGTGACTGAAAAGCAGGTATCAGAGTTCATGTCATAGACAGCACCTGTTCAACTTAGTAGGAAACCGACATGAAAATCAAACTGTCCATCAGTGTAGGGAGCCTAGCTCCAGTTCATGCATGGTCTTTGTCAAAAATCAGGTGTGCATAGATGTGTGGGTTTATTTCTCGATCTTCAGTTCTATTCCATTGATCAACCAGCCTGTTTCTATGCCAGTACCATGCAGCTTTTATTACTATTGCTCTGTAGTATAGCTTGAGGTCAGGTGTGTAGATACCTCCAGAAGTTTTATTATTGTATAGGATATTTTTAGCTATTCTGTTTTTTTGTCTTTGTTTTTGTTTATTCAAGTGAAGTTTTGAATTGTTCTTTCAATGTCTGTGAAAAATTGTGTTGGTATTTTGATGGGGATTGCATTGAATCTGTAGATTACCTTTGGTAAAATGGCTATTTTCACTATGTTAATACTATCTGTGAGCATGGGATACCATCTTCTGGTATCTTCCTCAATCTCTTTCTTCATAGATATGCATTATTTCTGTTAAGTTTTTTAAACAAACCAACAAACATTTTTGCCTTTTTTTCTCAAAATAAATATTTCAAATTCTTAAGGCTAATCTGTATTGCTGCTTATCTAGTTTTTTTATAAACATTTTTACTCTTACCTCTATATGTGTATGCACATTTGAGTTTGTTTGCACAAACAAATGTTCAGATGTGGACATAAAGTTCTCAGAAAGAAACATGAGTTACAGGTATTTACAGGCTACTTGAATTCTTATAGGAGTGCTGGAATCAGAACCTCAGGCCTTGGAGTTGTACAACAAGCATTTATCCACCAAGGCATCTTTCTATACCCAGCAGCCTATCATCTTAACCAAGTCATCTTTGCATACTCAACAGACTATCATCTTAACTCACACTATCTGTCATTGTATGATAAAATGGGCAAAATATCAGTGTCATCATCAAGGAATTTAATAATACAGAATCAAAAAAGCAATAATGTTTTAAGTTGATGTTGTCATACGCATTACTTATTACGTGCCATGTTTTCATATCTACTTCAAACACATTTCATACATATTTCTTGTAATGCTTTCTAATGCTTTGCTGGAATGTAAATATTTGGTGACTTCCAGATGATGAATTATGTGGTTTAAGACAAACAGAATAAATCAGTTCTACACTTAGTTACAGCATTAAGTTTTATACCCATGCCTAGCAAATGAAATCTTCTCTAAATTTTAAGTAAAAATAATGACACTATGCATCCTTTCAAATCCTCTTTACTAAAGTTACTTTCTCCACGATTGATTTATATACATACTTCAATGTATTTCTTTTACACCAGAATTTTGGGTCTCATGAAATAGTTCAATTTATACAGTAGCCCCTCAATATCCAGTATTTATTTCCTAAACGAGCTACATATAATTAAATTATTTGTGATCACATTCATTTAAGGAAAATTTTATTTCAAATTTTGACATAAAATTATAGAAATTATGGTTCATGAAAACAAACCATACTCATTTCTTTATTCATTCATTTCATCCATCTTTCTATCTGTTCTCCATTCATCCATCCATCAGATATCTGCACACTAATCCAAGAAAGTGTTTCCATAGACAGTTTTTTAAAATAAATCAAGGATTTAGGCTTTTCTTTGTCAATTTAAAAATAGACATTGCATTTACCCAAAACATATACAGAAAAAGCTGCATCAGGCCACTGTGGTAGGTGCCAGAGGGGAGAAGTAGCACATAAAATATTCTTAGCTGAGGGGAAACAACAGACAGGCAAACAGGAAATCAATTGCAGTGCAGACTGCTGGTAAATGATGTGACAGGGTCAGCATAGGGGGTTATGGGAACACAAATGGGGGCCATCACCCTGGTTTTGAAGGATCCAAACACTGCATTAAGCCATATGCTGTGCATTAATATTTCTATTTTGAACCTCAGGACTCAATTAAAAGTTTAAAGTTACTAGAGCCAGTAACTTACACCTGCCAGATTTCAGCTTCTCAGATCTATAATTGGGAGGGTATCTCAACCTAATTTTAAATATATCTCGGTTCTATAAGTAGTTCCTATAGTTCCTGGAAAAAAATGTCACCTTTGTGTTAATCAGTTTCTTCTTATGTGAGAGTTCAGTAGTGAAGTGTTGATCATCTTAGAGATACTGCAAGGATTAAGTATTCCCACTCAGTAAGATGCTATCATCACATGGTTGTCTTATCATTTCTTAAACAAGCAGAAGGTTAAAAACTTACACATTATCATCACCTAGCATTTCAGGCATTCCTGGTTCTAAAGGAGAGATTTTTTTTTTAAAGCACATCTGACACAAATACATAGGGAATTGATGTTAGGATATTAAAGAGAGCTACCAGAGTATTTATAAATGTAATAAACTAATTTATTAGTAATAACTAATAATTAAATAAGTCTGTTACTATCTACCTTATCACTGGAATATTGGGTGTAGTACACTTTTTTTTTGTTTGTGTTAAGTATCCTTAAATGATTAAGTATTGCAGGATATTTGATCCCATTAAGAACACCAAAATTGTGACCTGTAAAATCCTGTTTCTTTGGTATGTTTGAGCTTTATCACATACCTTTAATCCAAGAACTTTCTGTTTATTGTAAACAAATGATTATGGTGTGGTTCATGAAGCCCTAGCACACACCTTTAATCTAAGAGGTTTTTTGTTTGTTTGTTTGTTTTTGGGGTTTTGGGTGTTTTTTTGTACACAGGATTTAATAAAGTTAACACTAGGTCAAGAGTAAGAGCAAGAAATCAGCTGACAGGGGTTAAAGAGTAGGAGAGACTTTGATTTGAGGGATATTTAAAACAGCTTTGAAAAAAAGACAGGGCTATTAGCTCAAGCTCTGACTTTAGATTAGGCTTCAGCTCCTTAGCTGCCTGGCTTTTTGGGCTAGCAAGCCTTTGGGCTTGGGTTTTTTGTTTGTTGGTTTGGTTTGGTTTGGCTTGGTTTTTGGCCTTCTTCTCCCGGGCTATCAACTAGTGAGCCCTTTGGGTTTTTTCCAGCCAGACCTAAGTTGAGAAGGAAGGACAGCTGATTACTTTCTCTGCCTCTCTGAGCTAGCATATTTTCACCCCAGCATCTGGCTCCTGAGTCTTCATTAGTAAAACAGAAATGGTTGGGATTTTCCTTCTTTTAAACAACAATAAAGCATAACAGAAATGTTGGCTGGAAGGTGATGGAAAAAAAATAAAGTGAATTTTTAAAATGAATGTCCAAGTTGGCTGAATTTCACATTAACATTGAAATAAGTGTAATATTATAAGGCAGTCTGCACCCTCAGAAACTTGTCTTTCTTTCCATTTCCAATTAACTAAAAATTATTTCTTGAGTGGTTACTTTATGTCAGGCAATTCTCCATCATTACTTGAATATTTAGGGTTTATAACATGATTTGTATGCTATAGGTAACTGCACATCCCCTCTCCCCCCCAAAAAAAAGTTCAATTCAGACATCAGGCAGCATCACTTTTCCTTTAAAAAATGGAGACTTCAGAAGAATTGTGTTCTATACGGGTAAACAAGAGCCAAGGTTTATTTCAGTATATCATCTTTATAATATAAGGCACCATTGCTGCCTTAAAATGATACAGAGATACAGTTTGCAAAAGTTGTATTCTTAATCTATGTTCCCTGGGAAAAGGTTCAAACAATTCAAGAAGTATAATAAAGTGATGTTTTTTTTAATAATTAGGGTTAAATATGATGATAAAGATTCATATTGGTCTGATCTCCAATATTTGGAATTAAAACTTGACCATATAAACTTGAATTACTTCATTCACCAATCTTTCCATTTACCAAACCTCTGTGTAACATTTACTACAAATCTAATAAATGCTTAATACTAAAAGAACATAGAATAACAAAATGATCACTGTCTCAAAGGAATGATTATATGTCTGCTATTTCATAATTCCAAAATTTAATCTATCATTTCAGCTACTGTAGTCAATTCAATTTTTAACATTAAAAATACTTTCTGAGGTGTAGGGGAAAGTGATGAACGCAGGAATCAGGTGTGGGGAAGTGAGATGAGGAGAGAGAATGAAAATCAGTGGAAGAGCTTCTCTGGGATAGGAGAGGCTTGTGGGAGTCTAAGGGGGTGACCCTGGCTGAGAGCTCTCACGCAATAGACATGGAACCAGAACTACAGCAAGGTGGGGCTCCCAGTAAAAGGAAGGTGATATCAACCATCAGCCCACCCATACATTTGTCTTGCCTACAAGAAGTGTAGGAATACAGATGGAGCGGGGTTTGACAAAATGGCAAACCAATGACTGGCCCAACTTGAGACCCACCCCATGGCAGAGCCAACCTCTGTCACTATTAACAATATTCAGCTATGCTTGCATAGAGAAGCACAGCATACCTGTCTTCTGAGACTTCATACATCAGCTGATGGAAACAGATGCAGAGACCCACAGCCATAGAATAGGCTGAGCTCAGGGAGTTTTGTGGAAGATTGGAAGGAAGTATTGAGGCATCAAGGACACCACAGGAAGACCTATAGAGTAAACTAACCTGAGCCCACAACCAAAGAGCTTGCATAGGCTGGACCTAGACCCCCTACACATATGTAGCAGATATGCAGCTTGGTCATCACTTGGGTCCCAAAACAATGGGAGAGGGGCTGTCTTTGATTCTGTTGCTTGCCTTTGGGTCCCCTTCCCCTTGCTAGGCTCCTGTGTCTGGTAATCAGTGGGAGACTCATTGTCTCACTCCTCTTCTGACTTGAGGCACCAGGGTGTGTTGGTACCCATTAGAGACATCCCCTTCTCTGAGAAGGAGGAGAGGAAAGAATTGGAGGAGGGGGACATGAGGGCAGGACTGTGAAGAGAGATGGAGGGGGCTGGAATCACGCTGTAAAGTGACTAAATAAATAAAATAAAATAAAATAAATACTTTCTGATTTTTATTTGTCAACTTTCTAACCAGAAATTACTGTTCTTTCAAGGTGAAGAGGAACATACAGTGATAACTCCATTAAGGTTTTGTGGACATAGCTTTTTGAGTTAACTAATAGACATACAAATCTTTGGTCTCAGTAGTCTTTCCCTTTCCTTCAGCATAGAATCAATTACTTGTCCTACTGATGACATAAGTATTGATTAATGAGAAAATGTTTCATCTCAGATTTTGTCTCTGTAGTTGTCTTCTTCTGAGAACCACCACACCCTGAATTAGAACCAATGAGATAATGAGCCTTTTCAGGGTGAGGTACAGCTTTAAAAAAATGCATTAGAACTGTGCAACATTCAGTAGTCTCCAATAAAGTCCTTTCTCCTAAATTATAGTTCTTCCTTGCTTTCTTCATGGTCACCAACTTTGTTCCCTTGTATATTAATACACTATGAAAAAAACACCTAGTAATTTGCATGACAGCTTGAGTAAATAGTCTCTCTTGTCACACATAGACTCCAAGTGCTCTTTTTTTTAAGTGTCCTTTTGTATTCATCTGACAGCAGAAGACATGTTAAAACATTCCAAGGAAATAGTTTTATTTTTCTCACGACTACTTATTTTAGGATGTATTTCAAGATGACTTTTTTTTCTTCTTCCAAATGAGAAGCGGGAGCCATCCAAATGGGTCTAAATAATCAGACATCTACATGGGAAATCTTCCGTTCACAGATAACGGTGTTGCTGTTATTTTCTCAGCGTCCTCACTTAATCGCTAGCTTCCCGGGTCCTAAAAGGACAGCATGCAAAGGTGCGCAGGATACACTATACCCAAATTTGGACAGGGCCCTGAGAACACAAGAAATTTACCAGACCAGTTGTACCTTTTATTCTTTGCAAAGGAATGTTTTATTTATCAGTTGCTACAGGCTGAGTTGAGGAAAAAAAAATAAATGCCCACAATTTTTTTGAAGGTGCCATTCATTTTTTTTTAGCTGTGTTCCTATCAAAAGCAAGTAAGTGTGGTTCTAGAGTGAGAGGAAAAACAGCACCTTTTCTCAATGGGATAATTGGAGCTATTTTTTCCCAGTGTCAAAAAAAAAAAAAAAGTTTGTCTTGTTATGAACCATTACACCAACTGTGAACGGCAAACTGCTATTTTTTTAATTTTTATTAATTACACCTTATTCACTTTGTATCGTCCCCCCCATAAACACATCCCTCCTTCCCTCACAATCCCACCTTCCCTCCCCCTTCTCCACACATGCAATTTACTCAGTATTCAGATTTTGGGAGACTGCGGGCCGAACTGCCTGCCTTCCTCGTTACCTCCGTTAGGGGGAGCTCTGACAGTGTTTCGCTAGGCTGGGTTTCTCTTGGCAAACTCCACGAGCTGGTCATTTATACAGCACTCTAAAACACGTTGAACTTTAAAAACCAGAACACACACGTTTTCTGTCGTTCCTCTCTCTGTGTCACAGCATGATGTCGATTTTTTAAATCGCTTTTCAGTATGCATCTCAGAATTCAGGCTATGTTTTATCTCTGTAGAAACATGCTGAGGGCCTCTTCCTGGGAACTCACTTCACCCAACCAGAAATGAAATCTGTCAGCCTTGCTTGTACGAATTGCTGTTACAGAGGATGGTAAGGACTCCAGGAATAGGCGGGAAACGTGGTTGCAATGACAGAACCGGGCGAAGTACAGATTAATGACTTCCTCTATTTCTTTTTCTCTAGTGTAATGTATTACAGATTTTCATGTTAAGCTATAGATAATTTCACTTTGAACTGAAGCAACTCTAAGAATTTGTTTACCACTTGATCATTTTGAAATGACTGGTGATGTAAATAAAGCTTAGCTGAATAATTTACCAGGATCACACAGCTTCTCACTAAGCCTGGCTCCTCCCCAAAGGGAAAATGTTTATTATGCAAAAGGCACACAATTGTTTTTCTCCAGACCTCTCTCACAATGTCATTGTCTCCTTGTTGCAATAAGCAAATAGGAAACTGAAGGAAAAGCTAGGAAAATCAGACATTTTATTTCTGTGTACCTTTTTAATGTCACAAGGTCCCTGATTCTTTTCATTCGGTGTTCCTTGTCTCTTTTGTTAATATTTCAGTTTTCCCTGTGCAGAATATTAAGTTCCTGCGACGATGGATGTAAAATGAATGAAGAGAACAGGAAATGATGAGTGAAATACTGTTAGAAGAGAATGACATACTCAAAGGACACATCCTCTACCAAGCAAATATATTTCATGCAGAGCAGATACTGTTGAGTAACAAAACTGAAAGAACTCTTCTGACTTTTGTATCACATCTGCATTCTAATAGTAAAATAACAAAATTAAAGATAAACTGAAGAAAGGAGCTTTATAGTAGTGTGTTTGGTTTTGATGCTCATAGAACCCAAGTAAATACAAATCAGGCTGATTACAAATCTCTCTCATACTGACTCTCCAACCAAGGACCATGCATGGATATAACCTAGAATCCCTGCTTAGACATAGTCCAGGCAGCTCAGCATCCAAATGGGTTCCCTAGTAAGGGGAACAGTGACCATTTCTCACATGAACTCAATGGCTGGCTCTTTGAGCTCTCACCACCCCCACCCCCCACCCCAAGGGAGGAGCAGCCCTGCCAGGCCACAGAGGAGGACATTGCAGCCAGTCCTGATGAGACATGATAAGCTAGGGTCAGATGGAAGGGGCTGAGGAGCTCCTCTATCAGTGGACTTGGAAAGGGGCAGGGAGGAGATGAGGGAGGGTGGAAATGGGAGGGGATGAGGGAGGGGGCTACAGCTGGGATACAATAAAAAATAAAAATTATAAAAAATCTCTCTCATATTTGTGCATATAAACAGATGATTATTCATTATTTTAAAACCTGGTCTAAATTAAGAATAGTGATTCCTCAAGATCTAGCTATACCACTCCTAGGCATATATCCAAAAGATGTTCAAGTACACAACAAGGGCATTTGCTCAACTATGTTCGTAGCTGCTTTATTCGTAATAGCAAGATGTCCCTCAGTTGAGGAATGGATACAGAAATTGTGGTACTTTTATACAATGGAATACTACTCAGCAATTAAAAATGAGGAAATCATGAAATTTGCAGGCAAATGGTGTGACCTGGAAACTATGATCCTGAGTGAGGTATCCCAAAAGCAGAAAAACATACATGGTATATACTCACTTATATAGACCTATAAGATAGGATAAACATACTGAAATCTACACACCTAAAGAAGATAAACAAGAAAGAGGACCTGGGGTAAGAGGATTAATCCTCACTTACAAAGACAAATGGAATGGACATTGGATGTAAGAGAAAACAAGTAGCAGGACAAGAGCCTACCACAGAGAGCCTCAGAAAGACTCTTCCTAGCAGGGTATCAAAGCAAAGATTAAGAAACATAACTAACCCTTTGGCAGAGTGCAGGGAATAACATGAAAGAAGGGGGATTTAGTATGACCTGGAGAGGTCAGGAGCTCCACAAGGTCCAAATATATCAGAGCACAGGGGTCTTTGATGAGACTGTCTCTCCAACCAAGGACCATGTATGGTTATAACCTAGAACCCCTGATTGTATGTAGCAAATGGTAGCTCAATACCCAAGTGGGTATACTAGTAAGGGGAACAGGGATTATTTTGGGCATGAACTCAATGACTGGCTCTTCGACCTCCCCGCCCCTCGAGGGAGGAGCAGCTTTGCTAGGCCACGGAAGAGGACATTGCAGCCATTCCTGAAGAGACCTGATAAGCTAGAGTTAGATAGAAGGGGTGGAGGTCCTCCCCTATCAGTGGACTTGGAAAGGTGAAGGGAGGAGATGAAGGAGGGAAGGGTGAGATAGGGAGGTAATGCAGGAGGGGGCTACAGCTGGGATACAAAATACATAACCTGTGATTAATATAAAATAAAAGTGAAAAAAAAAAACTCTGGTCTTTATTAGCCCTTCCCTCTTGGAATCTTTGCACATCAAAGCAGTAAGTACAGCAGATTCTATAACAAAATCTGGACATTATTTTTTGAAAAACTGTATGCAAATTCATTTCTGTTAAATCATTCATAAAGTCTTTATTCTTTCTTACCAAAGCATTTCCCAAATCACTCACAATTGCCTTTCCTACCACCTCCATCCTTTCTAGCTTCATTTATTCTAAGTGTTCTGAATGGACTCCATAATTTTTAACTTTTCTTCTATATAAAGACTTTCTTGCACAGACCCCATTCTAAACTAAAACCCAGCCATCTCTTTGTTCTCTTTAGATTACACCCTTTGGTGACAAGCAATACTCAAAATTTTCTATCAGATTAAAAGTCATTCTCCAATTGTCTATCAAAACAAACCTTTTTTCTTTTTATTCATCTTATATCCCCATCACAGCCTCCTCCCTTGGCTTCTCCAGGTCCCACTCTCCCATTCTCTTCCCCTTCTTCTCCCTCCTTCTCCTCAGAAAAGAGGGACCCTCCCCCCTTACAAAGGAATCTTGGCCCCTCAACTCATATCAGGATTTAGTACATCCTCTTCTGTTGAGACCCAACAGGGCAGCCCAGCTAGGAGAAAGCGATCCAAAAGCAAACTTTTGCTAACAATCCATGTATCAACATTTCACACTGAGAACATGTACTGAGTGATTTTAACATTCTCCTACGGTACCTAGCATTTCTCCACCTAATGTTTCTACCAGGCACTAGCAACAAAATAAACAAAGAGCAAATTGTATACAAGGACTTGATAATGGGAAAGTTTTAGAAATAAAAAGACTATTGTAATATGCAGAAACACTAGATAGTGCTTAAAGAATTAATGATGCCATAGGTCAGTAGAGATTAAAAACTAATTAATGAATATCAATTAATAGTAAATCCATACTTTGAATTCCTAAGGGGTATTTTATAAAATGTGCATGAGAAACTAAATTCCAAATATAAAAAGCAGCAAATAAGAAAAATAATGTATTAAAAAGATTAGTCCACATTACTCTAATTTGATTTAACGTTAAAAAGTGAATAGTTTAATATTAATTAAAATACTTTATGCTACAATAGATTTTAGCTGGATGTTTTTTCATCTGATAATTACCTAATTTGTCCTCTTCTGTCATCTTTTTTTTTCACCAAAATTTTATGCTACCTATTAACCAGAACACAATTATCAAATGCTTATAGTGTATCTCATGGTGTTAATTTTGAATATAATGTGGCTGTGTTATTGAACATCTTAATTAGTATTCTAAGGATTTGAACAGTTTCATCTTGTACTTGGAATGTTTTGCATTTTAATTTACAATATGCATTCTAATTCTTTTAAAATGTTTTGAAATAAGTTGAAACTACCTACAAATCATCAAAAGTTGAAATGTTTCAAGTCTTTATATATTTTGCCCGTTTTTATCCAGCAGATCATCTTACCTAGGGGTGCTGCGATGCATGTAATTCACGTCAGCACTACATGTTTATATAGTACTCTGTATTTTCATCACCCAGATAATGAGTGTGACTACCAGGATAAGTACTATGAAGAAACAGAGAGATGTTCCTGACATGATCATGTCATAGTCACATGTAACAGTTCAACCCAAATCCCTAAACTACAGCCACCAATTTCTGCTACCCTATGCCGTTCCTGATTGATAGAAATCCTTTGTTTGAAAATACTTCATGTATAATTAACTATACACATAAATGTTAAAGTAAAAAATATATATATATCTCCAGTAAACTTAATTAAATGACCTATAGTTCATTTAACCTTGCTGATAATACAATTTAAAAATAAAGTATTTTAGGGAATAATGAAGTACTACATAGTTACTGTCATTCCACAATTGTTTTTTATTTTTTGTATATATGTATGTATACACACATATATAATAACTATGGAAAAATGTTTCCAGTGCTAAAGCTAACTAACTAATATAATAAAATAGTTGAAGTGCTCCCATTATTCGTATTTGATAATTATCAAGTGAGCAATCAGGTTAAAAAGCAAATAGTTTTGACCTAACTACTAAACTTACTTTTTTTAAACAAAATAAAATATAAGACAAAAAGAAGAACCCATCACATCAGACACAGACATAACAAACCAACAGAAGGAAAAAGCCCCAAGGGAAGGCAAAAGAATCAGAGACATACGTGTTCATAAATTCAAGGGTCCCATGAAAATACTAAACTTAGAGCTATAATGTATACACAGAGCAGCTGGTGCAGACCCTTGTAGGTCTTGTGCTTCCTGCTTCAGTTTCTGTGAGCTCATATGAGCTTTGTTCAGTTGATTTTGAGGACTTGCTCTCCATACTCTCTGACTCTCATGTTCTTTCTGCCTCTTCTCCCATATGGTTTCCTGAGCTCTGAGGAGAGGGATTTGATGGAAACATAGCATTTAAAGCTGTGTATTAAACCTAATTCTTCACACCAACATACTCTACAGAAAAGCTAAAATGACTATTGCCCTAGTTAACAGTTCTTTTTTTTTTCAATTTAAATTTACTTTCAGAATGTATTCACTTTACATCCCAGTCATAGCCACCTACTTCATCTCTTCCTCCATCCTCCTCCCCTACTCTTCAGAAAGGGGGAGCCCTCCTCCTCTACCAACTGACTCTATCCTATCAAGTCACATCAGGACTGGCTGCATCCTCTTCCTCTGTGTCCTGGCAAGGTAGACCTGCCAAGCGATATGTGATCAAAGAGCAATAGCCCAGTTCACATTAGAAACAGCCCCTGCTCCCCTTACTAGGGTACCCGAATGGAGACTGAGCTGCCATGAGCTACATCTGAGCAAAGATGGTCTAGGTCCTCTCCATGCATGGTCCTCGATTGGTACATCAGTCTCTGCAGGACCCCCTAGGCCCAGATTTGTTGGCTTTGTTGGTCTCTGTATGGAGCTCCTGTCCTTTCTGGGTCCCCCCACCAACTCCTCAGGGAAATGCAAATAAAAACAACTCTGAGATTCCATCTTACACCCATCAGAGTGGTGAAGATCAAAATCTCAAGTGACAGCACATGCTGCTGAGGATACGGCAATTGGGGAACACTGGTCCATTGCTGCTGGGGGTGCAAACTTGTACAGCCACTTGGAAACCAATCTGGTGCTTTCTCAGAAGTTTAGATATCTAATAAGAAATGTATTTATTTATTTTTGTTTATTCACTTTACATCTCAATTGCAGCTCTCTCCCTCTTCTTCTCCTGGTCTCACCCTCTCTCCAACTTTCCCCTATCCCTTCCCCCTACTCTTCAGGAAAGAGGAGCACCACACCACCATGAACCTAAGCCAGCACAACAAATTGCATCAGGAGACTATGATCCAAAAGCAGGCAACAAAGTCCAGATCAGATACAGCTCCTCCTCTTCTTACTAGGGGATCCATATGAGGACTAAGTTATGCATACGTTGCATGCATGTAGAGGGCTAGGGTCCAGTCCATGCATGATCTATGGTTGCTGCTTCAGTCTTTGTAAGCCCTCATAGGCCTAGATTATTTAACTCTGTCAGTCTTGTTGTGGAGTTCTTGTTCCCTCCAGGCCCCTCTATCCTTCCCCCAAGTCGTCCATAGGGCTTGCCACACTCTCCCTCATGTTTTAAAGTGAGTCTCAGCATCTGTTTTGATCTCCTGCTGGGTGGTATCTCTCAGAGGACAGTTATGCAAGGCTCTTGTTGGCAAGCATAGCAGAGTATCATTAATAGTGTTGGGGATTTACTCTCTGCTCACCTAGGATACATATTTCTGTGATAAGCTAGACTAAGTTGATAAATACAAGATAAAATAGAGAATGATTTAGGTGGAAAACTTTAGATCCACCTAGATGGGATAGATAGTATTTTCTTCAAAGTTGCCGAATAAAAATGAGCTAAACATTTTGCATGTAACTTTTACATATGGCTTTCCTGATTGTTTCCTAGCTTTTCTTACTATGTATAAGAACAGTATATAAATGAATAAGCAGAATAAATAATATTTATAAATAACCTTTATTTATGAATGAATAAATAAGTAGTGTGACTCTTTCGCATGGGCTGGGTCTTAGGTTGGGCAAGGCATTCCCTCAGTCTCTGTTCTACCCTTATTCCTGTACATCTTGTAGTCAGGGTAAATTTTGGGTCAAAGTTTTTGTGGGTGAGTTGGTGATCCGCTCCCACCACTAGAAGTCCTGGGTGGCTAGAAGGTGGCCTATTTAGTCTCCATGACCTCTGCTACCAAGAAATTTTATTGTAGCATAGTAGTTTATCTATGGAACATTCACCACAAAAATCTCAATGTTTCTTAGTAGTGTACGTACACACATCAATGCATGTGTTTGTACATGAAAATACATGCATATTTATATAGACATGTAGAAAATCATAGCTTTGTATTCATTGCTCTGCCTTCTCCCTTCTATTCTTTCATATAACCATTCACATTCTGTGAATCTTTGGTGAGCAGCTTCTCTTACTAAATAGGAGGCTTCTGAAATGCAAGAATATTGTTAAAGACACTGTTAGTCCATTTCTTTTCACTCCTGAGGAGCATTCTATTATACATTTATCCCACACACTTCTGTGTTGATTCATCAGCTGGAGGCTCTTACAAAAGAAACTCTCAAAAGCATTTTTTATTTTACATATCAAGAGAAAGTACTATATAGTAAACAACCGACTTAAATCCCATCTTCCCTAATTGTAATGTACATCTCCTTCCAAACTTTATTCCACTGGCTATCACTATATGTTCAGTATTTGGTGAAGCTCATGGTGCTTATGTCTCCTGTAGAGTAAGTCATATCACTTTGCTTTGAAACAAAGATTTTGATAAAAGAAAACCTTTAAACTATGTATAGTTTGTCAAAAGTGTTTGTGTGCATTCTTTCTTCCATTTCCTAACTCAATTTTTATTTCATTAATGAACTCACACCCATTCTCCATTCACTACTATCATGAGAAAATAATGAAAAAAATTTTTTTTGCATCTTGAAGTTTTTTCTCTAGAAAATACTTATCTACTAGAAAGAACTCACTTTGGGATTTTTGAATAATGAAGCAGTGTGTATCATGGTATGAGCACAAACTCTTACGCACATTTGAATGTAATGCTAACATATTCCACTAGCAAACTAAATTTATAGCCTACTAACTGCTTCTTGCTGAGTCTATATCTGAATCTAGGGAGTCATGATACTCTTTTCTGTGGTACTTAAAACTTGTATCCTGTGGTCTTAAGGCTTGTGTCTTCCTAACAGTACCCTTCAGAGCTGTATTGCTCACTAGGAACAGTTATCAATCAGATAACAGATTTCATTATGAGAAATTCTACATATTCTCCAGTATAAATCTGACTCTGTATTGAACTACCAAGGATTTCAATGAGTAAAATAAAATTCAATACTTTCACTAAATTGTATATGTTTGCATATTTTAATTTTAGTTTCAAATCTATTATGTTTACAATATTCATTTTAACTAAAAAATTATGTGAAACTGGAAAGTCAAGTCATTTAAGTCGTGTAGAACTAAATGTTTCCCTGGTTGCACTGATGTGTTCTCTTTACTGAAGACAATTCCTAGGCCTTCACTCACATTTATGTCCTCAGCCTGATCTGACCTTGCCTCCCTTGATCATGCTCTGAACTACATTTTTATACTCATAATGCAGATACTGAATCTAAAGTCTAGGTGTCACAGGAAGACATTCACAGTGCCTTCTAAAGAAATACAAATCTCTCCTTAATTCTTATTTTTTTGTAAAGAAGCAATATTATTTCATATTCATGGCACTTACTCAGTTCAGAATACTGATGATACATAAGTCATAATCCTTTTAACCAAGGCTTGTACTCACAAGACTAATTTTCTTCTGGCATTTGCTTTATGCCTTATAAAGTTTTTAAATTGATGTTTTAAAAGCCTCCTTTAATCAGATTTTCATGCCCTTTATCCTTGCTAAAATGTCGGTGGCCTTAAATTGTACCAGATACCAGCCTTGTCATTGAAATCTTAGACTGTGAAATATGTTTAATAGCATAATTTTAGGATCCATATTTTGTCTAAGCTTTGTTAAGTATTTTATTTGTGTAGTTATTACACTGGAAAGGTCAACTTATAATAAAGGGTTAAACAAGATACAGATATTTTTGTTCTAATATTTTCAATTTTGATTCTTCTATTTGGGTTCTGGAAATTATCTTAATTACGAATATTTCTTAGATAATATACTTCATAAAATATTTTATAGTATAATTAACATAAAATTTAATGCCAGGTTCAGGTTTTAATATCGTCTGACATAAAAGAAGATATATAAATAGCCTGTCATCTAGAAGCTAACAAGTTTTCAAAGCATGGCTAAAAATAATTCCCACAATCAAGTTTGCCCTTTTAAGAGTTAAGAGACCTTTAGAGCATCTTTTCATCATTCTATTTCAGAGACTAACTGTTCTTTAAGTAAATTGATAAAAGAAAACAAGATTTAACTTAAATATCTTTAAGTTTAAAACTCTGTGTTTCCTTCTAAATTTTCTCCAAGTTATTTTAAAAATTTGTATGAGATATAACACAGACTCATTAATCAATTTTAGGTGGCTGACACCCTTCACTGTCAAGTAAATTCCTCAAAAAGAAGGAGAACATTTAGGTTTAATTAAAGGAAATGTGCAGTTTATTTCTGAGGAAACAAATCGCAGACTCTCAGAGTTATCAGTGAAAACAAATCTAAAATGGGATTCAAAACATTGATATTCAAAATATATCCTTCATTGGTTAGAGGAACGGTGTTTTGTACTCTTGGTACACACTGTATGAAAAAGTGCTTGAAAACAAAGCACATACTGGATATATACAGATTATTTTCTTGGCATTAATTTCTAAACAATAGAATACATATATCTATATAACATGTACATTTTATCATGCATTATATGTTACTAGTGATTATTTAAATATGAAGTTAAATGTAAGTTCTGTATTTCATGTTCTGAGGACATCCATAAGGATTTCCATCCTCAATAGTTGAACTAGGGAAGTCATACCAGCAGTGAAGAGGCTATTTTTTTCTACGTCCTCACCAATATTTGTTCTTAGTTCTGCAGTTATCACTTGCAGTTAAAGATTTTGAACAGTATTTCCTCTATTTGTTAGCCAATTGTACATATTCATTTGAATGTGCATTTCAGTTATCAATATATTGATGTTTTTTGTTATTTTGTTCTTTAAAGTTTTTAGTTCATTGTATGTTCTGGTTGTCAATACCCTGCCTAAGGAACAGTTGACAAAAATTTTTCCATATCTTGTAGCACATTCTATCACTGTGTTGATGGTTTCTTGTGCAGAAGAGTTACTTTTTAAATGTAATGTGATACCATTTTCCTATCCTTGTTAATACCCTGAGCTATTTACATCCTAGTTAGAAAGCCATGGTTTATTCTCAGACCTAGAAGTGTTTTCTCTGTGCAATGAGCTAATGTTTTCAAAGCCCTAGGTATTCTGCTAAGGACATTGTTCTATTTGGAGTCGAATTTTGTATAGGTTTAAGAAAACAATTTAGTCCTAGTTTTGTGTGTATGGATCTTCATTTTTCCAAGCATCAGTCATTAAAGAAATTGTCCTTTTTTTCCCAGTGTAGGCTTATGGGATATTTATAAACAATTGTATGAGTGGGCTTATTTTGTCATAACTTACCCTACCAATGGAAACTGGGCTGTGAGGGAGACTCTGCAGATGGTCATGGAAGGCTAGGAAGTGAACCATGAAAAGGTGAGAATGAAAACCTGATTTAGACTGATTTTATCAACCTGGATTGGACTTCAGGGAGTTTGATGTCAGGTATTCGTCTGCTTGTTTGTTTGGATGGTTGGGTTTTTGTTTGTTTGTTTGTTTGTTTTGTTTTGTTTTGTTTCTAGTTAATTTAAATACTGTATAATTTGGATCCCCATTGCACAAGAAAGCATGATTGCATTGAAAACTCATTTAAGCGTTCATGTTATTTTTTCCCCCAGGAAGATGGGTTTTGCAGATAGGATAAAGGTGTAAGGAAGGACCTGGCGTGGTTTTCGTTATACAGACAGCAGAGACGCATAGAAGTTATTTGAGCTATCTGCCACAGTTGGTTATGGTTGTGGGAACTTGGGGGGAGGCTGTGGCTATACAGAAAATGTAAGGGTCATTGAGACATTAGATATCTCCGGTCCTGGTTGGGAGAGCCTGTCCCAACAGACAACCCACTTCACCAAGCTATTAATTATCTCCAGTTCCCATCCATCTTGATGGAGATGCATTTTATGCCTATTTCTTTGAGAGGACACTGTAAGCTTAAAATTTCTGACTTTTCAGGGGATCTGTGGGTGCAAGGACTTTTGTGCTGTTCTTTCAACAGGTCTCCATGTCTGTTCTTGTGTTGTTACTATGCGTGAAATTAGGAACTGACTTGCCTCTTTTGCTTCTGGAATATTTTGACTATTTGGTATTGTATTTTGTCATATTTTTTCAGCTCCTTAGCTTTTTGTTATATGCTGCAAAAGATCAAAGTCAGCTTATTACATATGCATCTGCATATGTGTATTAATTATGGCATTGTTCACTATACCATATTATACGATCAGATTAGGTACTCATCAATAAATATGTGGATAAAGGCAATTAAGTGTGTGTGTGTGTGTGTGTGTGTGTGTGTGTGTGTGGGTATGTGTGTGTGTGGTGGAGTTTTATTCAATCATAAAGATGAGTAAAATTATGTCCTTTGCGGAAAAATGAATAAAGATGAGATTGTTTTGAAGCAAGACTTGAAAAGACACTTCTCACATGTGTTCTCTTATAATGCTTTTTTCTAAGGTGAAAAAAGTGCATAAAATTAAACTAAGCATTGTTAGATATATAAAAGGGAAAAGAGGACATAAGTAAGAACTTGTAATACATGTTTTATGGTAAAAATATTTATGGAGTTTTTGCCAAAAACAGTCTGTAGATTCTAAGGTTTGATTTGTACTTTGGTCTCAGTTCTGGCACCTGTGAAATACAGGTAACAGTCTCAAATAAAATTCTCTGTCAGCAAAATCATAAAAATAATGAGTCAAGTGCATACTGTTGGGTCTATCATATAGGAGAGGAAATGTCTGAGAAGTAACCAGTAGGTAGAATCGGAATTAGCCAGATGAGCTTAATTTTAAGAGTTGACTAAATTTATATCAACACATCCCTTGCCTATCAGAAACATAAAATAACTGATGGTACCGTCTGCAATACTTCTAAACACTGAATTATATCTCCAGTTCTGAAGACCATACCAAAAACTGGCACATTTATCCTTCTTTTTTTTTTTCATAAACTCAAAATATAACAAGTCAAAGTTCTGAGGATGCAGTACACTCGCCACACCCACAATGAACCAATTAATATAGACAACACATGGTGCAGAGCAGAGAGGCCTGATCCTATGTCCTCCTGAATTGGAAAACCAAAGTAAAAAGGTTCCGTTTCTACACATCAATTTATGTTTATGTAAGTAATATAAAAATTGTAGAACATAATTTTCAGAGAACATGACTTTTGGCTTTCAAATATTGTAACAAGGGGGATGAAGATATGATTGAAATAACACAGGCTAGTGTGCTTGTCTAGTGTGCACAGAGCCTTGTGTCTACTATACTACATAAGCCATGGGAGAATAATCTGAGGGATGGAGGAAGGAGGAAGTGATGTTCAAGGTTTTCCTCAGCTACACAGTATATTCAAGGTTAGCTTGGGTATTGTGTCCATTTTCTATTTTTTCTTTACCAAATGACCAAGTTAAAAGTTGCAAAATGTATCTCTACCCAAGGTACTATATTTAATGATATTAACCAAAACTTCATATTATCTCATATAATACTCATAATCTTTTTCAAGATTGAAAATGACAAAATAAAACAGTGATATAGTTCACTTCAGAGCTAGGAAAACTGAGATGATTTTAAAATAACTAATTCAAGAACGTTTTCATTTTCTTTTTTTCTTTTTTTAAATTTGTATTAATTACACTTTATTCTCTTTGTATCCCCCCATAAAACCCTCCCTCCTCTCCTCCCAATCCCACCTTCCCTTCCCCTTCTCCACACATGCCCCTCCCCAAGTCCACTGGTAGGGGAGGTCTTCCTTTCCTTCCTTTTGATCCTAGTCTATCAGCTCTCATCAGCAGTGGTTCCATTGTCTTCCTCTGTGGCCTAGTAAGGCTGCTTCCCCATCAGGGTGAGGTGATCAAAGAGCAGGCCAATCAGTTCATGTCAGAGGCAGTCCCTGTTCCCATTATTATGGAACCCACTGGATACTGAACTGCCATGGGCTACATCTGTGCAGAGGTTCTAGGTTTTCTCCATGCATGATACTTGGTTGGAGCATTAGTCTCAGGAAAGACCCCTGTGCTCAGATTTTTTGGTTCTGTTGCTCTCCTTGTGGAGCTCCTGTCCTCTCCCTATCTTACTATTTCCCACTTCTTTCATAAGATTCCATGTACTCTTCCCAACAGTTGGCCATAAGTCTCAACATCTACTTTGATATTCTGCAGGGCAGAGCCTTTCAGGGGCCCTGTGTGACAGGCTCCTAGCTTGTTTCCTGTTTTCTTCTTCTGATGTCCATCTGCTTTGCCTTTCTGGCTGGGGATTGAGCATTTTAGCCAGAGTCCTCCCTCTTGATTAGTATCTTTAGGTGTACAAATTTTAGTAGGTTTATCCTATTTTATATGTCTATATAAGTGAGTATATGCCATGTGTGTCTTTCTGATTCTGGGATAGCTCACTCAGGATGATCCTTTCCAGTTCCCACCATTTAGCTGC
>CM053757.1:30525475-30545809 GCA_028658305.1 Pachyuromys duprasi | reverse complement strand
TTCATGATATCCTTGTTTTTTATTGCTGAGTAATATTCCATTGTGTAGATGTACCAGGATTTCTGTATCCATTCCTCAGTTGAGGGGCATCTGGGTTGTTTCCAGCTTCTGTCTATTACAAATGAAGCTGCTATGAACATGGTTGAGCAAATGTCCTTATTGTGTACTTGAGCCTCTTTTGGATATATGCTAGGAGTGGTATAGCTGGGTCATGAGGAAGCGCTATTCCTAGTTGTCTGAGGAAGCCCAAGATTGATTTCCAAAGTGGTTGTACAAGTTTACATTCCCACCAGCAATGGAGGAAGGTTCCCCTTACTCCACAACCTCTCCAGAATGTGTTATCCCTTGAGTTTTTGACTTTGGCCATTCTGATGGGTGTAAGGTGAAATCTCAGGGTCATTTTGATTTGCATTTCCCTGATGGCTAAGGATGTTGAACATTTCTTTAAGTGTGTCTCTGCCATTCGATATTCCTCTATTGAGAGTTCTCTGTTTAGCTCTGCTCCCCATTTTTGAATTGGATTACTTGATTTGTTACTTTTCAACTTCTGTAGTTCTTAATATATACTGGATATAAGATGAGACACAGATACCATTGTAAAATGATTAGCAGCCTATATTTTTTTTAACATTAGCTGAGAGAAAATTTAACTGTATCTGTTAAAATGAAGAGTAAGGAAACACAGAAGGTAAGGTTGACTTTAGATGTACAACAATAAAGTGAGGACTTTTAAATGTTCTTTCTTTCTGCTCACCCATGTATCTTTCAGCTTTTGCTTAGCTTGTGCTGGGTATACTTGTCAGGCTATCTTTATTAAGTGGTCCTTACCAGTGCAAGGACAAAAGTGAATGAGAGATAAAGGAATTGTTAATCGTATAAAAAAAATCAAAAAACAAAACAAAACAAAAAACCAAGGCATCACATGCATCATCTACATCAGTAGCTCTGCTTTGACAATGTCCGCATCCCTAGACTAATTATTCCATGTATCTAAGAAATAGAACAGGAGAGTCTTACAATGCCCCCAAATGTTCAACCTGAGTCACACAATTGCTCTTAGCAATGGTCAGCGGTGAATTCAACATCACTAGTCGAAACAAACAAGCTGTTGTTTTGGAAGTTTGTTCACAAATGAAAAGCTCAAGGTGTTTAAAAGTTAATCTTCCAAGACACTTTGCCCATTGTACTGCAGGTTCCACTTGACGATGAACCAGCCTGACTCCATTTTAGATTACAAACCAGCTTCTTACAAGGACAAGATAAGTTCTTTCTGTTTACTTTAAAACTTAGGTTCGATCCTCCATCAACCCGTTCCTGGAATGTGACATGCTCCATGCCCTGACCTTACCCTGCCGTCCATCTTCATTCATAAGATGTTAGGCCAAGAAAATCCGAGATGTTCTACCAAGGTGTTATTCCACGTAATCTTAACCTGGTATCTGCTTCAGCACACCACTTATGTTGCCACACTTCTCTGCAAATCCCCAGTTTGCATTTTTTTCCTTATAAAAGAGGCCTAAGAAATTAACTCAATATTGTTCTCAAACCCACCTGTAGGAAGACAGCCCTGTGCACAGATAAAAATCTTGCTTAATTTGACAAAAAAAAGGGGGGGGGGTTATTGTCTTTACTCTCATTTAGTGGGATTAACATCCACAGCCAGGATGCAAAGTGAATATTATTGTGAATAATAATAATAACAGTAATAATGATGATGAAAATATAAATAAAAACTCCATTGCAATACTCTCCAGTAAAGCTTTGGGTAAATCAGTCTCTTCTATAATATTAAATTACATCCTTTGTAAATTTAATAGTCCATTTATACTTGTCTTTCCACTAAGAGAAAAGCCTTCTCTGAAGATACTTGACTGTGGCTGTCCCCACAGTATCCCGACTTCTAGAATGACATATTGGAGGAGCACATCAAGGTCGTCTCTGAGGACTCTGCCTTCACTTCCTCACGTGTGCTCCAATAAAAGAGAAAAGAACACAAACAAATCTAAAAGGATGCCATACCAAGTCCAGCATGTCTTGTCCTGGAGTCAGTATAGGACTCTATTAGAACCAAACAGAACAATCCATTCTATCACTAAAGAATTAGACTGGATCTGTGCTCTCTTCTCGGGTAATAACTGAATGGGACCTCGACTATTGCATAAAATGTAGCCCCCAGGCAGTAGTTCTCAATTTGTGGGTTGGGACTTCTTGGGGAGGTGTCAAAAAACCCTTTCACAGGGGTCACCTCAGACAATCAGAAAGCACAGATATTTACGTTACAATTCACAACAGTGGCAAAGTTACAGTTATGAAGTATCAACAAAAATAATTTTATGATTCTGGGTCACCACAATATGGAAAACTGGATTAAAGGGCTGCAGCGTTGGAAAGGTGGAGAACCACTGTCCTGGGGAGTGGGAAGAACAAACGCTGCCCACAATTACTCTCATCCAGTAAGGGTGTTCTGCTTCGAGTATTGATAAGGGACAGAGATGAGCCGAAGAGTATATTTCCTAATGTCCTCTCCAGCGGAAGGGAAGTCTAAAGTAAGAAAATATCAATACCTACTAAATAACTAATCAATTAATTTTTTTGGAATGAATTAATTTTCTGTATGCTTAACTGTAAATGGCACAGGAGAGATAGAGTGAGGTAAGAAGAGATTTTTCTAAGTTTACTTAAAGCAAATACCCTATTTTCTATTCCAGTAGGTTCATTCTAAAACGAGCTAGCATTTGGGGCTTATTGTTCAAGTGTGACGGCCACAGGAAGAAGTAACAATTGATGCATGCAAAAAGCAAGATGCCAGCAGGGCTGGAGCTTCCATCCCAGGCAGCCTTCAGCTGGTCTGAGAGCTGCTCTCCTTTGCTTGTTCCTTTGTAGAGAGTCTAGTGCTGGAAGAAGACAAACTAGTGGTAGAAACTAATCTACCCATTCAACTTAACTGATAAGCAATTACCCCACCCAGACCATGGGTATGCATTTATCTCATTTGAAATATATCTCTGCTTCAAGAGAAATGAGAAACTCCACTGAGACTCATAACCAAACCTTCGGCAGAGTGCAGGAAATCATATGAAAGAAGGGGGAGTTAATATGATCTGGAGAGGACTGGAACTCCTCAAGGGACAGGGGTCTTATATGAGACTGTTTCTCCAACCAAGGACCATGCATGGATATAACATAGAACCTCTGCTTGGATGTAGCCCATGGCAGCTCAGTGTCCAAGTGGGTACCCTAGTAATGGAGAACAGGAACTATTTCTGACATGAATTCAATGGCAGGCCCTTTGACCTCCCACCCTTCAAGGGAGGAGCAGCACTGCTAGGCCACAGAGGAGGACTTTTCAGCCAGTCCTGAAGATCCCTGATAAACCAGGGTCAGATGAAAGGGAAGGAGGTCCTCCCATATCAGCGGACTTGGAAAGGGGCAGGGAGTAGATGAGGGATGAAGGGTGGGATTGGGAGGGAATGAGGGAGGGGGATACAGTGGGATGCAGAGTTAATAAAATGTAACTAATAATAAAATAAAACAGTTGATTTAAAAAAAAGAAACTCCAAAAATGTCTGATGAGAGCAAATGCAATCACAGGATCTTTTCACCCTTCTCTGTCTAATGAGCTTGCAGCCTTCCCTTGTCAGGTGTTTAGTGTTTAGTGTTTAGTGTTTGATGATTCCCAGTGATTCACCTTCTGTACCAGGGCCTTTTATTAACACTTAGAAAGCTGCTAAGGTTAAGTTCTGAGTCTTTACAGACATCACATTATACAGAAAAAAAAAAAAAAACAAACCTTGAGTTTGGAAGTTGACTTTTTTTTTTCTGGTTTCTGATTGTTTGCTTAAATTTGGGCTTTATTTATTTAGAGACAGGATCTCATCTCAGACTGTTTCCAAACTCATGAAGGTGAGGATGATCATGAACTCTTTTGAGCCTCCTCCCTCTATCTCTTGGCATTGACATCACAGTAATAAGGTGTCCTGCCTGATTTACTGGGGATCCAATCCAGGGCTTCATGCATGCTAGGTAAGTACTACTCAGCCACCATCCCTGCCCTAGCATCTTTATTTAATTTGGTATTTTGGAACAGTGTCAGCTTTCTCCTTCTCTTCTCTCTCCTCTCCTTTCTCTTTTCTTTATCTTTCTTCACTCCTTCCTTTTCTTTCTATCTCCCTCCCTCCTCCTTTCTCCGTCCCTCCTTCTCTCCCTTCCTCAGTCATTTTCTCCCTCCCTCTTTCCTTCCTTCCTGCCTTCCTTCTCCTTCCTTTCTTCTTTCCTTCCTTCTTATCTATCTTTGTTGATACAGGATCTGATTACATAGCAGAGCTTGTCCTCAAAATCATAGTAATCCACCTGTTTCTACCTCCTAAGTACTGAATTACAAACATAAGCCAAAACACTAAACCAGAAAAAAATCTCCTTAAAAAAAAGTACTATGGGACTGCCTCTGACATGAACCGAATGGCCTGCTCTTTGATCACCTCACCCTGATGGAGGAGCAGCCTTACCAGGCCATAGAGGAAGACAATGCAGCCACTCCTGGTGAGAGCTGATAAACTAGGATCAGAAAGAAGGAGAGGAAGACCTCCCGTATCAGTGGACTTGGGGAGGGGCATGGGTGGAGAAGGGAGAGGGAAGGTGGGATTAGGAGGGGAGGAGGGTGGGGCTTATGGGAGGATACAAAGTGAATAAAGTGTAATTAATACAAAATAAATTTAAAAAGAAAAATAAGTACTATGGAACTCTTAAATTAATAGCAATAAGATGTCAGCTTTTTCAGTTAACATAAAAGATGGGAAAGAGTGAAGACCTGTGTGCTTTTTCTTAAGAACCCACTCATTTTCTCAGGACCTTATATTTACATGGAACAAACTACTGACTTCAAGAACCTAGATTTTCTTTCCAAATGAGGAAATGAACTCTATGAGCCAGATTTGTGTCTGAGATATCCATCACCCTTTGACAGTTATTAAATGTCACTATGTAAAATTTCCTCTTTTGCAAAACTGGAGGGAGAGAAGTAGATTTCTCTGTTTTGTTTGTAAAATCAGTGCTAATATTCTTTTCTCTACAACTTTCTTCTTTCAACAAGTCTTTCTGGAATGGAACATAAAAATGTAATGAATCTTCATACCTGCTCCAAACGACTTTACAGTAAGTTTTACCACAATTTTAACAACTTACCATAACTACCATGTACCTTTGTACTGAGTGTTCAGTTGTTCTGTTTTTTTTTTATTGCAGTAAATGCTGAGATGTCTTCCAATTGCCTCCTTCCTCACTGTATCATAACACAACCAGTATTTACATATATTACACCTTGTGATGTGGTGAAGTTGGTGTTTCTATAACCAATGCTGCTTATAACAAATACTGAATAAATATTTATTAACATGGAGTTATACGTTTTTTATTAGGAGTTATAAAAGTATAGTTTCAAAAAATTCAATACTTCTTCATGATATCTTAAGAAATTACTTCATTAAGAACTTATAATTAAACCTAGATTATGAGTTATAGTAATCATAGGAAGCTAATGAGCTAAAATTAACATAAATTTCATGCTGAAATAAAACTTAATTTGAACCTCAACAGTTATGTTTTTGAACTAGTTGTTATAGGATTTTTTACTTTACTGTTATTTGTTCTCTTCTGGTTTGTAGAGAGAAATTTGCATGTCACATTACCCAGGACTATTGTATAACTGATATTGCAGCTTTAACACTCCTAACTTGGATCATAATAGCTACCAATTAGTTTGGTTGGCCCTTACAAATGCAAGCAAATGGTGATCTATGCTAAAAGTTTTAGGTATGTTTTTCATTTAATTTTCCTTCCCCAAATCCATGACAGAAGTACTAAATTATTCTTACTGTGCAGAGGTTGGACTCAATCTTAACTTTTAAAAACTCTAATGAGTGCAGTATCAAGGAAGATACACCTGGCTTATGTCTAAGAAGGCCAGAGTCATGTTGTTGTCTCTTGCTCTCTCAAAATATGGAAGGTGGCCAGATCTATCAATGTTTCAGAGTTCTTTCAAAAACTAAGTTCAAATTCTGATTCGGGAATGAGTTATTGTTTAGAACAGCCAATCCTAGCATTACTAATGCTGTGACCCTTTATTCACTTCCTCATGGTGTGGTGACCCCCAACCCTGAAATTATTTTCATTGCTACTTTATAACTGTAATTTTTTTACTGCTATGAACCGTAATGTAAATATTTAAGTTTTCTGATAGTCTGTGTGAAAGGGTCATTCAACTTCTAAAGGAGTCATGACCCACAGGTTGAGAATCACTGTCTAGAGTATAAGTTGTAACATGCAAAAGTTTCACTTTCCAAAACTGTATCTTTTGTTTGGAAAATAATTTAGAAAAATTCTTGAGTTGGAAAACAATTAGTATGTAGTCTGCACAATTATTTCCAATGCTAAAAAAGACCCTGGCCATCTGTTATTGACATAAGAAATTTTATTTTGATAAATTTGAGGAAATACTGGGATCTCAAAAATATCTCAAAATTTTTAGGCAAGGTTCTGCACAAGTAGAAGACCATATTTGTGTAAGTAACTTCATTTTCTCAGCCTTTAATCCCATCAGCATGTGATACCAAATGTCTCATTGCCTAAAAGTTTAGTTGCTTTGGAGAATGGCCTTCATCATCACCTTGCTTGTTTACCAGACAAAATGTATTAAAGCGACACAAAGCAATAAATAAGTAACAAATAAATAGCAGCTTCTCACAGAACTGCATGTGGCTCTAGTACTGTGCGTAACCACTGGAATCTTCACATTCGTCAAAATTATAGTTACTCAAAAAATTGTTAAAACCTCATCTTCTGAATGAGAGAAATGAATCTTTGTCGCTGGTTATCACCATTTCCTCACTTTCTGGTATGTTCAGTGTCTGGTTAATATGTACCATAGTCTACAACATGTGTTCAGACTTCTGTTTCTGAATTACACACTTCTCGTGACAATCCTGGTTTAGGTCTTTTAGAGTCTTCCATCTTGCAGTCCTCATGTTACCTTAAATACTTATGACTCATCTTTCACTCTTTTCCAATTATATTATTAGCTGTTATTTTATAATAGACACACACATATTGAGGCTAAGAGTTAAAAGTGACTATTTATTTACATTAAATTCCACCCCTTAGTTTCTTACCTTTGAGAAGCGACTTTCCTTTTCCTCCCCCCCCCCCCCCCACACACACACTTCACTCTGTACTGCTCCCAGGGAAGGCAGTATCTTATGACTGGATTGTCACCACCACGATAAATAAAGCAGACTTCTTATTTCCGTCTCTTCTTTTCATAGACCATTCCAAGTTTCAATTGAAATCCTAAAAATAGACGTTCAAAAGTACACTGTAGAAAGCGCCTAAGACATTCTGCTTCCTGAATTAAGCTATTGTACCTACGTGTAAGGCCCTTCAGGGTATATTTAACCATGCTGCTCCCTGTATGTGGCATCAAACTTGTCTAGATTTTCTGTATCCATTCCTGAAACATTCTTAGAGTCAGGTCAGGCTTCACCATCTTTATTTTCTTTCTCAAATCCACCAAATGCCTCCCAATTAAATTTAACATGTTCAAAATCTCTACTGAGGAAAATAATGTGATACAACACACAACAGTGTTGCGTGTGTCTCTCTTAAAGAAATGAGGTTATAGATGCCATTTTGTAGCATTTTTTTGTATTGTTAAATTTTAACGGGCCATGCTAGTTTTATTAAGAATGGCATCACTTTTATAATCCAGTGAAGCAAAATGACTGTATTCTTAGTTGTCTGTCGAATATTCTCTTCCGTTTTGGTATCGGGATTTTTCAAAGCCTGAACAAGTTGCTGACAGAATAAATGACTACATCCCCATCTGCTCTGCGCTTGGTGTGACCATATGACGCAGTTATTGCCAATGCAATGTAAGAGGAAATAGTCCAGAGAGTCAGCTCATTTTGAATTAAATGCAACTCTAAAAAGATTTCCTTTCTTTCTGTCTTCTTCTTTCGTGGGATGAATTTCCTGGATAACTTGAATCCTGGGTGATTGGCTCATAGCTGTGGAACAAAAAAACTTGAAAATTGCGCAACTCAGATTGGAAGTGGAGACTTTACACGCAGCTAAGTCTTGATATGTCTGCTGTTCTGCCTGACAAAATCTCTGCAATGTCACCGGAGACCTGGAGTCACAGGCTGAGCCTTCTTGGCCGCTAAAATTGTGAGAAAACAAATCTTTGTTTTCAACCTTTAAGTTCTGTGGTAATTTCTAATTTGATAATAAACATTTATTGTAATACATAAAATTAATAGCTAACATTTGGCATTTGATAAAATGATAATAAAAAGTGCCTATGGTCTCCCCTCCTAGAAACTACTTTTTCATGTGATATGTATGTATGTGTTGTGTATGTATATGTCTGTATTCCACATGGTATGTAGATGTCTTCAAAACCTTTTGCTCATGTAAACAGCGGTAACTATAGTTCAGAAGATGCTTCTAAACTACATGGAGCTTGGAATAGAAATCTGGAGGAGGGAAATTCCACAAAAGATCACAGAAGTATTATTTGCAGATTAGCCAACATATGGCATGTTTAATTGCAATTCTGAAGCAGAAGCAAGGCTAAAACTGATACTTTATTTTTAAAGTTTCAGGCTATAGTGCCTTTTAAGCATCATGTGGAAATGTCAGGGCAGTGCTTTGGTCAACTCAGTCCAAATTACCTAAGGCATATTCCATAGTTTAAAATCTGAAGTGAAAATTCCAAAATAGTTTAAACTCTGGAAAGAAAAAGACATTTTAAGTTTGCTGACTTTTCTTCCAATGATAGAGTCACAATCTCATTTGCCACTTTTCCTTCTTTTCTAAGCAAGACCACAATACTTAAAATTAAACCACATTTTCAATGATTGGACTTAGAGGGTTATAAAAAGCAGAGGCATGAAGCTGTAGGGGCATTGCTGGAGATAGAGTTGCAGGGGTATTGGAGGGAAAGAGTAGATGGACATGATGAATTTACACAGCAAACCTATAAGACTGTCAAATAATAAACTAAAAACGTACATAAAATGTACAACCTTCCCTTAAATTCTAGGAGAGTGCCATACTGCATCAAGTTATCTTTGGGTTTGTAAAACACTGTGTGTTTGTGTGTAGCAGGGACTCTCCAGGCTATACATTAGACTATAAATTGGTTCATTCTAATTACAAGGAACAGGAATTTCAGAAAACTTTCCTGTAATAGGAGGTGGACAAAAACTGTCATAACCATATCCCGTGTCTTACCACTGGCAGTTACCATTTTATTTCAATACCTCATGGTTCCCTTTAAAATTTTTATAATAGTTCATTCTTGTTAAGTTTTTGATCATATCATAATGTATTCTGATCAAATCAATCACATTCTCTCTTCTCCAATTCTTTTTTTTGAAAGATGAATCCTTTTAATGACTATTATATTTCTTTATATGAACCCAATTTCAAAATACATCAAAATAAAATCTAGCCAGGCTGTGGTGGCACACATCTTTAACCACAGCACTTGGGAAGCAGAGGCTGTCTGAGTCTGAGGTTCCAGGACTGGTAGGGCTACACAGAGAAACAAGGTCTCAAGGAAAAAGAAGGAAGGAAAGAAAGGAAAATAAAAATACAATGCCACCTTTACCATACACATGTGTGCTTTTCTCTGTATGTATCTGTGCAAAATTAAGTTTTCCAGCTGACATCGCCACATGATTTCTTTATATGGACTAGGGAAGGGCATCAGGGGAGAAAACGGAGGGAAGGAAGAACTGGGAGGAGACAAGGAAGGGGACTAGAGCTGGCACACAAAGTGAATAAATTGTAATAAATAGATAAATTCAATTAAAATTTAATAAGACATAAAAAACTGAAAGTTGTTCTTAAAAGCTTTTAAATGATTTATGGTAGAAAAGTATATATCTTTTGAATTATGTTTAAAACTTATGGAATTTTTATATTAATTCAATTAAAGAAATTATATGGCAACCTTCTCTAATTCTTTTTTAAAATTTTTATTATTGCCATTTAATACGATTTATTTGATTTGTATCCCGGCTGTGTCCCCCTCTCCTGTCTTCTCCCAACCGCTCCCTCCCTCACCCTTCTCCCCCTATGCCCTTATATTATTATGCACCTCAACCCTTTTCCCTTTCAGTTTGATGTGATATGCTCTGGTTATTGAACACACTGAATCCACTTGGTGCTTCCTGTATGTACATAGATGCCGGGCTACCTACTGGATTATGAATAGTCTCTTATGAGCCTCATTCTCTAAAAAATTAACACCTCTCATCAGCCTTAAATTACCAATATCTCCTCAGCTAAAGGTGGGACCTCATGAGTTCTGCCCCAGTCCAAGCTTGGATTTTGGCTGGCTTAGTTTTATATATGCAGTCATAGCCACTGGGAGTTCACATGTGTAATGGCTCTACCATGCCCAACAAATTGTTTTGCTCCATGTCCACCAACTCTGGTTCTTACACTATTTCTTGCTCCCTTTCCACAATGGCCTTTGAATCTTATTTGAGGGTGGATATTGTAATGTAAATGTTCTATCAAAGTTGATCCCTCCATAGTTTCTAATCTCTGTACATTAATTTTAGGTGTCTGTATCAATCACCATCTACTTAAGAAGGAGCTTCTCTGATGTGGGTTAAGAGATAACCAATTACTAATTTAGCAGAATAACGTTACTAAATTCTTGAATATTCACATGGCTTTGGGAAAGAGGATCATGCATCCACATTGAGTAGTCGGGTAAACTGTTAAAGACACCATGGAAACCACTGTTGTGTTTCCTCAAAAATCTAGAAGTAGGTTTTTGAAATATGATCCAGCTATATCAATCATGAGCATATTGCCAAAGGTCTTCATATCCTATTCCTCATTCATGTTCAGAGGGGTGGAGACAGCCTATATAATTGTAAACTGCATAATGAATGTGCAGTATATTTATTCAATGGAATATTATTCAGTTGTAAAGAAAAATGAAGTTATGAAATTTTTAGGTGAGTGGATGAATCTAGAAATAATCATTTTCAGTGAGTTACTCAGATTCTAAAAGACAAATGCTACATACTTTTTCACACAGTGATGTTAGCTTTAAATTTTAGAAGTGTATTTCTAATTGGAATGCACATTGAAGTTGAGAAGTTAGTAAGAGGGCATTAGGAAGTGATTTTAAGAGAAGAAGATAAAATGCAGTGGTCTGATGGGTCAGAGGGAGGCACAGAAGGCAAAGGAAAGAGTATTAGAAGGAATAACTAACAATGAACAGCATTGTAAAACTTATATGGAAACCTACAATTAGGTTTCTTCCCTAAATTATGTTCATCCAATATTTTGTGTACATGCATACAAAATATTTTCTGTGTAGTTATTCTATAATGGGAGATATAATGTTTCTCCTAGGCACCAGAAAAATAAATAAAAAGCCCATGTCAAGGCATATATTTTTGTTTACTTCTATAATTCTTAAATTTCTACTTTCATCTATTGGGAGAACAAAAGTAAAGAATTAACATTACATTGTCCTTAAGGAAGTAAAGAATGAATCAAATACCTTATAATTCTATCCTTGATTTCATGGATCTAAAATAAGATCCAATTAAAAATACACTTTTATAATATGTGAAATAAAAACAAATTATTTTTAATATAGTCATGCTGATATTCAGGAACTGAGCAGCTTAGGGATAACTTACATCACAAGTGAATCCCAGCCAAAAGTACTTACCGCCACTCCCTGTAGTCAACACATGAGGGCATGTTCATAAAATCTATAATAATGTTTACAACATCTAAGGACTTTATGTACCCTTTATATACATGAAAATTATAAAGGAAAAATATCTATTGCCATGGACTGAATCTCACATTTCTTCAGAATTCATATCCTCAGTGTTACAGAGAATGTAGTTAATTTTAGAGATGGGTACATTGGAGGACAAATTAACTTTTAAAAAGGCCATAAAATAACTGAGCTCTCTTACCCTATGTCTTGGTTAACTTATTTTCAACTTGACACTGCTAAGCTCCATCTGTAAAGGCAGCCATAGCTGAGGAATTGCCTAGATCAAATTACCCTGTGTGCTTATCTATAGGGGATTGTCTTGATTTTCAAGGGCACTTTGAGCAGTACCAGCTCCTAAGTGTGTTGTTCTTTTCTGTATAAGATATGTAGCTGAATACAGTCATTTAACTGTCATAATTCTCAGTGGTTCCTGCTATAATCCTTGGGCATGGAAGTGAGTTTCTTGTTCAGAGAGAAATAGCAGGCAGTGTGAAAGAGCAGTCAGGCTTGCCTTCAAGGGCCTGTCTTAAGTTACTGCCTTTGCTTCCAATAATGATGGAATGTGATTTGGAATTCTAAACAAATAAACCCTTTCCTCCCCTAAGTTGTTTTGGTCAGTATGTTTTATCATTGTAACAAAAAGTAAATTAGGACACTATGAGGAAAACAATCAGACATTTCTGCATATCAGAAGAACTTCAACATATTCCTTTAGCCATCTGAACAGTGAGGGAATGGTACTATGTTGCCTTTGCTTTCCTGACTGTTGCATGTTGGTTTGACTGCTCATAGATTGTTCATTGTTCTGATGATAAAAATGACTGACTAAACTTCCAAATGATAATCCTCTGTTTGTTTACTCATTTACAAATAAGTTAAAGAGTTTCTCTTAGTTTGTCTTTTTTTAGTTAAAAATAACTGGAAAAATGCAAACCAGGACAATTTAAAATGACAAAACAGAAAGTCTGCCTAAGAATTGTACATGCACATCTCTAACAGTTTGTGTTATTTTTGTCATCTGATGTGGTCACATATGTTGTGGTGTTATTTTTTTAAATATATATTGCATAGGAAAATACTGATTTTCAATTGTAGACACAGGCTAAAGAGCAGCTTTAGTTAATCATTGATAGGCATATTTCAGAAATCAAATGAAAACAAGAGAGGTAGCCCAGTGGAATTTGCATTATTGTTCTACAAGGTTAATAAGTTTTGTTACTTTTGGTGAAAAATATACAGAATCCTGGTGCTACTTTTTGTCACCTACTCAACATATTTGGGAAGATCAACAGCCACCCACCTTAAGAGACTCCATACATTATATACTGCAATATGTGTCAGTTTCAATCAGTTTCATCACTGTGACTGATTTGAAGGATGTATGTTTCTTTTGGTCCTTTCTTCCAGAAAATTCTTAGGAACATTTTCAAGTAAGCATATTAGGTGAATTAAGCAGACCATGTCCAACTTTGACCTTTTGATTTTGAAGCCGCTTTAAGGACATGATGACATTTGTTGCAGCGACATGTGCACACACACCTGCTAAATTCCACCTTGGATCTGGGATTCTCTCAAGAGGCATCAAACATCATTTCAGCTGTCATCATGTCATTTCCAGAGGAAAGAGTCTAATTTTGGCAGTCATCTATTAATAGGGGTCTAAATTACCTTTGGGTGACTGCACTCTGTCACTGACTCCTCAGTGTTCAGTGTATTCAAAGCTGTCCTCAAGAGGGTCAACAATATGTACTGAAACACAGCTGTCTTTCATTTTGTCCTCAAATAAATGTACATTGTATGTATTATGGGTGAGTACAGATCTTTATATTTTTCTATAATTCCTTTTTTGAAATTCTTATATAAAAACTTATCAAACTAGTGTTTTCTGAGGAAAGTATCACTCCATTAAGTTTGCTGATATGAAGTGTGTGTATGTGTGTGTGTTCTCTGACAGTGTTTCCATTGTGTACTTACAAGAGAAAAGACAAATGTCAAGTTCACTGCACTTTTTTTTTTCTGATTGGTTTGGTAGGAGACAAACATAGTGAAGGCGAGAGTGGGCACAGGAACAAATGCTGAATGAGAGCAGTAATGGGATCTTTATTTGCACCTTGTTTGAGGTCATGCAAAGATGGAGAGCTGTCTCTCGGTCTCCAGAAGATAGCATCTAACTTAGCCAGGGTTCTCGCTTGAAATAGCTCGTTTGTTCTGTCCGCTCTCACATTTGATTTACATCAACTTTAGAAGTACTGTGATCAGAATGATTTATAAATACCTTAGAGCAATATAGAAATAATTTGAAAATGTTTAAAGTTAAAAATTTTCTGAGCTTTTCCACATTTTTATTAACATTACAACTAAGAAGGACTCAGTGGGGAGATGCTACTATTTATCGTAATTTTTAATGTTTTCTGAAAAAAATGGCTGTAAGGTTAAATAATAGTCATTTGAGGAGCAGAAGATTGGCTCAATATTTCAGAGGACTTGTAGGCTTTGACTGTTTTAAACTGACTTTATTTGGGTTCCTTATGTTTCTTTCTCCCTTCTCCACCCCAATCCCTTCCAAAACCATGACCAGGCAGGAGAAAAAGGAGGTTAGTGGGAAGAAGCGACATATTTCTCTTAAGCTACTTCCTGCTGGTTAGAGTCCTCAGATTCCAAAATGCCTCTACCACCCTTCCAACCCCCAATCCTAAGCAGGAGATAAAGATGGTTAGTAGGGACAGGGAATGTACACCTTGGGGCAATTCTACTCTTTATTGTCAGGATATTAGCAGTCCAGTCGAACAGCAAACAGCTACAGCAACAGCAAACGGGAACCAACAGCAAACAGCAAAACAGCAAATAAAAGCAGCAACTGCCCTTTGCTGCATCCAGGGCAGGGTTCAGTAGGAGTGTCATGATTCAGCAAAAGTCTTTTTTATATATAATGTAATTTATTTATTTTTATATCAATCACAGGTTAGGTACTTTGCATCCCAGGTGTAGCCCCCTCCCACGCTCCCCATCCCTCCCTCATCTCCTCCCCGCCCCCCTCCAAGTCCACCTACAGAGAAGGACCTCCTCCCCTTCCATCTGACCCCAGATCATCTTGTCTCCTCAGGGCTGGCTGCAATGTCCTCCCCTGGGATCTAGCCAGGTTGATACTTCCTGGTGTGTATGGGGGAGGGTCAAAGAGCCAGCAATCGAGTTCATGACTGAAACAGTCCCTGTTTCCCTTACTAGGGTCTTCAGTTGGACACTGAGCTACCATGGGCCACATCTGAGCAGGAGTTCTAGGCCATATCCATACATGGTCCTGGGTTTGAGAAACTGTCTTGTATAAGACTCCTGTGCCCTCTTCAGTTTGGTCTTTGTGGAGCTCTTGTTCTCCCCAAGTCTCACTAACTTCCCCTATTTTTATTATTACTTCCCGCCCTCTGTCAAAGGCTTGATTGTGAGTCTTAATATCTGCTTTGATGCATTGCTATATTGATTCTTTCAGAGGTCCTCTTTGGTATGTTCCTGTCCTGTTGCTTGTTTTATCCTCCATTCAATGTCTATCCCATTGGTTCATCTAAACGAGCATTGATCATACCAATCTGGGTCCTCCTTCTTGTATATCTTCCCTAGGTGTGTAAATTTCAGCATGACATTCCTATCCTATAGATCTACATAAGTGAGTAAAGGGCTGGAAAACTATTTTCCAAGCAAATGGACCCAGAAAACAAGCTGGGGTAGCAATCCTAGTATCTAATAAAATAGACTTTCAACCAAAGTTAATCAAGAAAGATGAGGAGTGGCACTTCCTTCTCATCAAAGGAAAATTCCAACAGGAGGACAGCACAATTTTGAACATTTATGCCCCAAATACAAGACCACCTACATATGTAAATCAAACAATATTAAAACTGAAATCACACATTGATCCCAACACCCTAACAGTGGGAGACTTCAACACTCCACTCTCACCAAGGGACAGATCATCTGGTCAGAAGCAAAACAGAGAAACAAGGGCACTCTCAGCAAAAGTCTTATGAAGAGTTCCTCAGAACTTCTCTCCCTAGGATGGAAGGGATATGAAGTGAAGTGTTCCTTCTCTCTGTTGGTTGGCTCATATTTATATCTTCTCAGAGTCCTCACCAGGATGTTTTTCAGCAGGCAAAAACCATTCCCCCTGTGTTCCCGTTGACAAGGAACACATGCCTTCTTATGAGAATCTTTATCAGCTAACAGAGATCACTTGTCTTTCACAAGGCTGCTATCAGCTATGGGAAAAGCATTCTGGAACCCCACACTTGGTAATACAATAAAAACATACCGTAACAGGACACAACTGAAATTTCCACTACAAGGACTTGTTTCTCTCAGAAGATCTGAGGATGCACCCCAGAACTCACTTATACATATAAACTGTAAGGTATCTCATAACAGTCTATAACTTTAGTTTGGATTATCTGACATCCTTCTCAGGAGGCAGGCACAAATATGATACACACATACATACATACATACATACATATTCAGGCAAAATATTCACATATATAAAAAATAAATCTAAATGCTATTTTTAGAAACAGTATTATTTCATAGGAAAGGCTATATAACATTTTTAATTAAAAGTTCAAATTTCTTAGAATAGTAACTGTATTTTTTGTGTATTCATTTTTAAACTCCAAAGAAACAAAAATAAGCTACTCATCCCAAGCCGCTAGTGAATTGGAGAAAAATAAAAGCATGCACAAAATATATGTGCAGGGAAACCTTGTATCTGAAAATCACACAGCAGCAGAACTCTGGATGTAATTTGGGTCATATCCTTATCTCCAAGCCACACTGAATTGTCAGTGTTAAAAATAGTTGAGTCATTTGTGTTTATCAGCAATGCATTTTTGAAATCACAAGCCTGTTGCAAAGCAATGTCCTTGATTTATTGCTCACCTTCAGTGACCTTATTCTGATATTAAATCAATTTTACTAACTTAGGATAAAATTATATTTCTTGGTGTAATTGTCCTGTGTAAACTCATGTAGCAGTGGATTTGAAATAATTCTAAATTACTAATGAACAAACTGTCTCTAAAAAGAAAATATTTAAGTCCTCCCTAGGTATTGTGGTAACTTCTTACCTTTTACTAATGTGCCCACTCTAAATACAAAATTTGGCATGTAAAATTAAATTGTAGAGAGCAACCTGGAAACTTCCAATTACAATTTGTAGCAGAAGACCAAGGACAGATGCACTCACTTTGGGCAGGTGAAGTCACATGAATTTCTAATAAAAATATTTAAACCACTTATTTGTTTTTTCTCATATTTATTTATTTTTTATATTAGTTACAGTTTATTAACTTTGTATCCCTGGTGTATCCCATTCCCTCATTCCATCCCCATCCAACCCTCCTTCCCTCATCTCCTCCCTGCCCCTTTCCAAGTCCACTGATGGGGGAGGACCTCCTCCCTTTTCATTCTACCCTGGTATATCAGGTATCTTCAGGACTGGCTGCAAAGTCCTCTTCTGTGGCCTAGTAGGGCTCCTCCTCCCTCGGGGAGAGGGTGAGTGGTAAAAGAGCCAGCCTTTGAGTTCATGTCAGAAATAGTCCCTCTTCCCTTTACTAGGGTATCCACTTGGATACTGAGCTGCCATGGGCCATATCTGAGCAGAGGTTCTAAGTTATATCCATACATGGTCCTTTTTTGGAGGAACAGTCTCATAAAACACCCCTGTGTGCAAATATATTTGGTCTTTGTGGAGCTCCTGTCTTCTCTAGATCATAATAACTTCCCCTTCTTTGATATGATTCCCTACACTCTGCCCAAGGTTTGGTTATGAGTCTCAGCATCTGTTTTGATACAAAGCTAAGTAGAGTCTTTCAGAGGCCCTCTGTGGTAGGCTCCTGTCCTGTTACTTGTTTTCTCCTACATTTGATGCCCATCCCATTTGTCTTTCTAAGTGAGGATTGGTCCTCTTACCCAGGGTCCTCTTTCTTGTATGTCTTCTTTAGGTGTATCTATTTCAGTATGTTTATCCTATCTTGTATGTCTATATAAGTGAATATATACCATGGCTGTCTTTCTGCTTTTGGGATACCTCACTCAGGATAATCGTTTCTAGGTACCACCATTTGCCTGCAAATTTCATGATTTCCTGGTTTTTAATTCTGAGTAGTATTCCATTGTGTAAAAGTACCACAATTTCTGTATCCATTCCTCAACTGAGGGACATCTGGGTTGTTTCCTGCTTCTGGTTATTATGAATAAAGCCGCTATGAATATGGTTGAACAAATGTCCTTGTTGTGTACTTGAGCATCTTTTGGATATATGCCTAAGAGTGGTATAGCTGGGTCTTGAGGAATCACTATTCCTAATTGTCTGAGAAAGTGCCAAACTGATTTCCAAAGTGGTTGTACAAATTTCCATTCCTACCAGCAATGGAGGAGGGTTCCCCTTTCTCCACAACCTCTCCAGCATGTGTTGTCACTTGAGTTTTTGATCTTAGCCATTCTGATGGGTGTCAGGTAAAATCTCAGTAAACCACTTATTTGAGTGAGATGGTTAATTTTGATTGTTGGTTTGAAGGTCTTGAGGATCATCATGGTAATGACTTCTGCACGTGCCTGTGAAGGAGAGTCTAAGTTTTTTTTTTTTTTTAATTGTGGTGAGAACATCTCTGGATAACACTATGCCCATGTGTTGGGACCTTGGACTGAATGAAACAGAGAGGGAGCTGAGCCCTAACACTCATATTTCTGCTTTCTGGCTGCAGATGCAGTGCGATGAGCTGCTTGCCACTCCTGCAACCATGTCTACCCAGATGTGACAGGCTCTATCCTTCAACTGTGAGCCCAAATGATCCTATCATTCCTTGTTTGTGCCAGGTATCTTATCATAGCTCCAGGAAAAGTAAACAATACGAGCAGCATTTTAAAAAAGAGTCAATATTTCACAGAGGTGATTTATTTTATTTTTTTCCCAAGGTATCATAAAAGCATAATCTCAGTTTTGCATGAATGAGAAGAGGCCAGGGATGGTTAGGTGGCTTCTTAAAGGTTTCACAGTTAGTCACTCTCAAGGCAGTGTTTTATGTTAGATGTTTCTGGATCTTATATTTAATGATCTTAATACTTTTGCCATTTTGTCTTTGAGCTATTATAACAGTAATGTGAAAATTGTTCATTATAATCTCAAGAAGTATGAGATCACGTTTCAATTTCATTATTTTGTTCATGAATTTATGTTTAATTCATTCAAGAACTTTGATACCTGCAGTTCCTTTGGGGACTGGAAATTTCAAACAGGCCCTAGAACACCTTTGACTTAATAAAAATAGATCCTAGTCAAAATATATTTTCACCTTTTTAAAATTTTTATATTGGTTTACTTACTTTACATCTAAGGGTGCCTCTTCCTTCACCTCCTCCCAGTCCACCCCACCTCCCCTCCGTTCCCCTTCCCTTCTTCCTTTTCCCCTAGAAAAGAGGAGCCCCCATCCTCCTGTGTAAACCTTCCCACACACAGCAAGTCACATCAGGACTGTGCATATCTTCATCCCCTGAGGCCAGGCAGGACAACTCTAATAAGCGAACAGCCTGCCTACACGAAGAATAGAGATAACAAGGAAACAACGATAGTGGGAAAGTCCAATCAATAAGTGCCCCAACCTGACACCCACCCCACAGTAGAGAGCCAGCTCCCGACACTAATAATGATACTCTGTTATGATTTCAGACAGAAGCCTAACTTGACTGTCATCTAGGAGGATCCAGCCACCAGCACATCAACACAGATGCTGGAACTTGCAGCCAAGCATGGGACAGAACTCTAGGGGGTCCTGTGAAAGTGTGAGGGGAAGGATGGAAGGCAAATTGATAGTAGCCTAAAATCTATACCACTCCTAGGCATATATCCAAAAGTTGCTCAAGTACATAACAAGGACATTTGCTCAACCATGTTTGTAGCAGCTTTATTTGTAATAGACAGAAGCAGGAAACAACCCAGATGTCCCTCGGTTGAGGAATGGATACAGAAATTGTGGTACTTTTACACAACGGAATACTACTCAGCAATTAAAAACCAGGAAATCATGAAATTTGCAGGCATATGGTAGGACCTAGAAACGATCATCCTGAGCAAGGTATCCCAAAAGCAGAAAGACACACATGGTATATACTCACTTATATAGACCTATAAGATAAGATAAACACACTGAAATCTACACACCTCAAGAAGATAAACAAGAAAGAGGACCCAGGGTAAGATGATCAATCCTCACTTAGAAGGACAAAGGGGATAGACATTGGATGTAGGAGAAAACAAGTAACAGGACAGGAGCCTACCACAAAGGGCCTCTGAAAGACTCTTTCTTGCAGTGTATCAAAGCAGATATTAAGACTGATAACCAGAGTGGTTGTACAAGTTTGCATTCCCACCAGCAATGGAGGAGGGTTCCTCTTTCTCCACAGCCTCTCCAACATGCGTTGTCACTAGAGTTTTTGATCTTAGCTATTCTGGAGGGTGTAAGGTGAAATCTCAGAGTCGT
>CM053757.1:30455654-30515779 GCA_028658305.1 Pachyuromys duprasi | reverse complement strand
CCCTCCAAGTCCACCAACAGGGGAGGACCTCCTCCCCTTCCATCCAACCCCAGCTTATCCTGTCTCCTCAGGGCTGGCTGCAATGTCCTCCCCTGGGATCTAGCCAGTCTGTCACTCCCTGGCTTGTATGGGGGAGGGTCAAAGAGTCAGCCATCAAGATCATGACTGAAACAGTCCCTGTTTCCCTCACTAGGGTCTTTTTAAATACATTTTAATATAGATATCTTAACAGTAAATATAAAGAATAGTAATGAGTTATGATCCTTCTACATTGAGTATGCATTGTGGATGACTTTCACACTGTCATTTTGTGTCTTTTGCATTTGAGGTTATATTCAGTGACCAATCACTGAAATCACCTCGATTGTTGTATGGAATATATAACTAAGGATGTACATAAATCAAAATAAATTAGATTCCTTACACTCACAAGAATTGTGTCTGAATATTTTTATGAGGTATGTTCATAGATGAAATGTTTTCTAAAAAATAGAAGATGAACATATGTTTTCTAATCACTGATTAGAAAATATAAAGTTTATGCACTTAATTGTCAATTAGAAATTCTGCACTTTTGCAAATATCCTAAATAGAAAATATTTTTTAAAACAACATTAAAATACTCTTGTGGTGCAGTAAGGTGATAGGATTTCTTTAAAAAATAATTTAATATAATTTCTATTTTTGACTCATATAAAGTTACTCTGTCAAGATTCATAGTCATGTTTAACTCTGTGTTTCCTTATGTTAGACATTTGCTGGTGTGTTCATGACCAGTGAAAAGACATTGAAACTGGATAAGTAAGTACTTCCATCCATGGGGAAATTACCAATCTCTTCAAGATAGGTAATTATGATATTGCTTGATGGCATACTATGAACTGTGCAACACAAGTGAAGACAAAACTAGCAATGCCCATAATAGAGGTGTGAAAAAAAAGAAGGCATGAATGCACAATTAAAGGCATTGCTTCCTCCTTGTAGTGTCTGTACAATGCCCAGAGTCTACATCATGAGTTCCTCCACATTATGTGTCTAGCTAAGGATGGAGAATGAACAAACACAGATCACTAACTTTTAGGAAGTTGATTTTACCTACTTCAAATTCTGCAACATTTTTTATGATTAAAAACAAAACAAAACAAAACAAAACTCTACGGATTTGAAAGTGAAACAAAGTCATTGGTTTCTTTACTTTAGAATAGTTTAAAGGGTACAAAATTATTTGTTGAATTTTAATTCTTTATTAACTAGGGATCATAGGTACGAAGTTTCACAAACCATTTGGATATGATATTGTTTTATTACAAAGGCTATATCATTGGAACAGTGTTTTGTGGAATTCACACAGAGAAAAGCTCCATTTCATTCTTGTCTATTGTGTGTTCTAAGAAGGCACAGTGATTAGGCAACATACTCACTTATATAGTCCTATAGGATAGGAAGGTCATGCTGAAATCTATACACCTAGGGAAGATATACAAGAAGGAGGACCCCGGGTTGGTATGATCAATGCTCGTTTAGATGAACAAATGGGATGGACATTGAATGGAGGATAAAACAAGCAAAAGGACAGGAGCATACCAAAGAGGGCCTCTGAAAGAATCAATGTAGCAATGTATCAAAGCAAATATTAAGAATCACAACCAAGCCTTCGGCAGAGGGCGGGAAATAATAATAAAAATAGGGGAAGTTAATAAGACTTGTGGAGAACCAGAGCTCCACAAAGACCAAACTGAGCAGGGCACAGGGGTCTTCTATGGGACAGTTTCTCCAACCAAGGACCATGTATGGATATGTCCTAGCACCCCCTCTCAGAAGTGGCCCATAATAGCTTGGTATCCAACTGAAGACCCTGGTAAGGGGAACAGGGACTGTTTCAGACATGAACTCGATGGCTGGCTCTTTGACTCTCCCCCATACATGCCAGGGAGCAACAGCCTGGCTAGATCCCAAGGGAGGACATTGTAGCAAGCCCTGAGGAGACAAGATGAACTGGGGTCAGATGGAAGGGGAGGAGATCCTCCCCTGTAGGTGGACTTGGAGTGGGTGGGGAGGAGATGAGGGAGGGATGGGGAGAGTGGGAGGGAAAGAGGGATGCAAAGTACCTAACCTCTGATTGATATAAAAAAAAAAACATTTGTGATACTATACTTGTAACTGCTGTGTTGTGGCTGCTATGGTTTGATTGCATATCGCAGGATTTTGTGTGTTGTAAACTTAATCAAAGATGAAACCATTGAGAGATGTGACCTATCAGAAGGTACTTTCTTCATGACTTCCCCGCTCTTATCAAGGGGCTGTAGTAGTAATCAAAGATCAAGTTTAGTTGTGCCTTGTACTCTTGCCATTCTGTCTTATGTCCTACAATGTCACAGCAAGGAAACCATAGCTGCCTCCCAGGCCCATCATGGTAGTTTCCTAGGAAACACAAATGAGAGAAAAGGGATGTTGTTTATTATGTAGTTCCCATTTTCTGGGATGTTATCATGGCAATACAAAACAGACTATGCCAAGAGCAATGTGAAGTCATGGTTGAAGCATATTTTCATTGACACAAATTATAAAAATGCCTTTGAAAGTATGCTTTTCTTCATTGAGCTTTTGAGATATATTAAATGTATCCATGAGCCCTAAAAATTAGTCTTCTGTTTTTTTGGGTGGGGGAGTCAATGGTTGGATTACATTTTCTTTGTATTCAGTACAAAGACTGTTTCCTCTAAATATAGAAATATGCCTCCTTCAAGATTCTATACAAATACCATGAACCCACATCCTATTTTGCTAATTTACATTCTTGATCTCCATAAAAGGACAAGATCAAGATGTGAGAAAAGTCAGGTGAATGTCCTGAATGGAATAGAATTAAAAATAATTTCACACTCCATTTGAAACTAAGTCAAAGTGTGAAAATGGTAGAAAATAGCTGATAGTGTTATTATTGCCTTATGGTTTTTTTTTTTTTTTTTTAGAATTTTCCAAGTTAATTCTCACAGGCAACTCCTTCATGATTTTCACAAGGCTGTGAATATAGATGTGGATGTAGACAATTGCTGTTTCATTTTTATATAATGATGGGGAATGTTCAACATACATAAAGTTTAAGTGGCCAAAATAAAGTAACAGGGAACACGTCATAACACTGGAGAGTTGAAATTGATGGATGTTATGAGCAGATTGCTGATATTACTGGAGTTTTCTATGAGCATTTTTCTCTACTCATAACTTTCTTCTGGTGACATCAGGAAATCTATATTGTTCACACCTTGGTCTTCTCTGAAGTAAAATTTTGAAGTAGCCATTCATGTTTAGGAAAAAAAAAAAGGTAGCTAGCAGAGGTTGTCTTAGACTAGGTTGTTTTTGATCCCTTGCTTAGATATGAGTATAGAGCTGTGGCAGCTCCTAATCATCAGATTAGACAGTGAGTCCTGTTTCTTATCCCTCCAGCATTACATATTGCATTACTTTCATTTAGTCATATATCTAATTAAAGAATTTAGATTATTATCAATAAAAAACCATGCAACGTGTATGAACATATACACAAGTGCATCACTCATATTCCTAATTATACTTTATTCAAATTGATTATATTCCACAGATTACTAGTGTTGGTATCTGATTAAAAGAAGTGAAAATTTTTGGGCTGGAGTGGTTAAGAATACTAGCTGCCCTTCCAAAGGACCCGAGTTCAATTCCCAGCACCCACATTGCAGCTTCCAACTGTCTGTAACTCCACTTCCAGAAGATCTGACACCCTCACACAGACATGCATGCAGGTAGAACACCAATGCATATAAAAATAAATAAATCTTAAAAGTGAACAATTTAAATACAGCTAACCTAGTAATAATTGTCCACAAGTGCTTCAATGATTTTAGATTACTGTGGGAAGTACGTAAGGCTATTTAGTTTTAGGCTAAAATTAACTGAAAGTGTCCGTTTCAGGTGTTTGGAACAAAGAAACAATACAAACTACTTTATGTCATCACATAGCTGGGAGTTTACAGGGTAAAGAGGGCCTTTTTACCCATTTTCCCCCTCAGGGCTTCAGAAGAATACCACTATAATTACCTCAAATGTCCATTTTTAGATAAAAATCTATCCAAGAATAAAAATGGAGTCTGGACCAAATTTTCAAGATAGGGTAAATTTTATTTAGAATTTGAAATGCAGATTCCAGCTTGTTCATCGGCCTGCATTGTGACAGGGATACTTGCTTAGGATGTTTGTAGGAATAGGTAATAAATGTCAACAGGCTCCAACCCTGGGCGAGCTTCTCCACCAGAATATTCTATGTTAAACTAATGTATTGAGAACAATCCAGAGGAGCACAGAATCTGCAATTCTTGGGAATAATTGGGAAATTGATCATGTCTAGGAAACCAACTCTTTCTTTCAGAGATATTTTTGTGCCAATCTGAAGAGCATAATGGCATCATATTATTGTTTTAATATGCAATTCCTTGATTACTATTGTGGTTAAGTCTTTATTTTGTACATTTATTGGCCATTTGCAATTCATTGTCTGTTAGAAATCTGTTTGTAGTCTCTTCTCAATATATGTGCCAATTAAGAGAAGCTCTTTGTAGAATAATTTAGAGACGTTTGTACCAAATGCATCAAACGTTGTACTTTCGAGTTAAGAGTATGATTTCCTTCCTAGCCTACCTTTATATTACAGATTTCTATACTTAACCACTGTCTTTAAGGATTTTAAATTTTGAAAGATTTTTTTTTTAAAAATGTGGTGTGTGTTTGTGTGTGTGCACAGCATAAATATCCAGGTGTTTATAAAGGAGAAGAAAGGGTGTTGTGTTTGACAAATCTGGAGTTACAACCCAGTGTCAGTGCTGGGAACCAAGAAAGATCAAAGCATTACAATACTGTGTAAGAAGGTATATAACATGTAAAGCTTATGCTGTTTTTTTTTTGAACAAGCACATTATAAAGATTAATACCAGCAGAGTGTTAAAGCAGATGCTTAGACTTGTAGCCAAACTTTGGGCAGAGTGCAGGGAATCTTATAAAAAAAATGGGGAGACAAAAAGACCTGGAGGGCACAGGAGCTCCATAAGGACAGCAACAGAACCAAAAAATCTGGGCACAGGAATCTTTTTTTCTGAGACTGATACTCCAACTAAAGACCATGCATGGCAATAACCTAGAACCCCTGCACAGATATAGCACTTGGCAGCTCAGTCTCCAACTGGGTTCTCTAGTAAGGAGAACAGGGGCTGTCTCTGCCATGAACTCAGTGGCTGGCTCTTTGATCACCTCCCCCTGAGAAGGGAGCAGCCTGAGCAGGCCACAGAGGAAGAAGATGCAGTCCTGATGAGACCTGATAGGCTAGGGTCAGATGGAAGGGGAGGAGGACCTTCCCTATCAGTGGACTGGGGGAGGGGCATGGGAGGAGAAGAGGATGGGAGGGGATGAACTGGGAGGAGATGACCAAGGGGGCTACAACTGAGATACAAAGTGAATAAAAATTGCAATAAATAATTTTTAAAAGTATAATTAAATATGTAAAATGACATAAAATTAAAACTTGGGTAAATGCATAATTACATCAAATTTTTTTAAATGTGGACTAAAGAGTTAGTATACAACACCCCATTAACTATGGTAGCAAATAGCTAACTGAAATATTTCACAAGTAGATGCCATTCCAAAATACATTTGTGTGATTTCTGGGAATGTATATAGAGCACCAAATATAATTAGCATTTAAAAATCTTGTTTGTGATTATGCTAATCTTAAAAGCTCTGCTGTTTTGTACATAGAAGCTGTCCTTTGATCAAATGAGAAATCAAGGACTTTTTAACTGGAAGTGTTTCACGGTGTAGCTCAAACCATACCTTGGAATGAAGGGTAGAGGAGAGTTGTTGGAAGGGGACATGGCTTAGATGACAAAGATTCTGAAGTAGTCCTTCTGATAGTATTGGGCTGTGTTTCAGGACACAACCCTTGCATCACAATGACGATCTTCACAGTGGAAGACAAGGAGTATTCCAGTTGTCAGGTGAACATTCAATCCCCTTCTTTGTTACAAGTTACAAACGAAAGAACCTTTGCAAAAATATGTCATCAAGGCTGCAGTCAATATAGAGACACAATTAATCTTAGTGCTGAGAAGGACCAATGGGACTCCTTTATTGACTCCCTACTAAGACCCAAGGAAAATCTCTGAAAAAAAAATAGGTGAAAGTATGGAAGAGGTGAAGGATGGAAATGAATGCTGTGAAATTCTGTCTTCTGGAAATAATATAGCTGTAACGGTCATAAACTCATGGCATGTGTGGTTGCCTGCAGGACACCTACACAAGATCAAGGCTGCCAAAATTCTTCAATAGATGGCCATTTATTCCTTAACTGGGAGTTATTGACAGTTGATAGATACCGGAGAAGGGAATATCTTTTTTTTTTCTTTTTTTAAAATTTATTTAATTTTATATCAATCACAGGTTAGGTACTTTGCATCCCAGGCATAGCCCCCTCCCTCATTCCCTCCCACCCTCCCTCTCCCTCCCTCATCTCCCTCTTCCCTAGGTGTGTAGATTCCCGCTTGACCTTCCTATCCTATAGGTCTATATAAGTGAGTATATACCATATGTTTCTTTCTGCTTTTGGGATACCTCACTCAGGATGATCGTTTCCAGGTCCCACCATTTGCCTGCGAATTTCATGATTTCCTCCTTTTTAATTGCTGAGTAGTGGGAATATCAGTTTTTACTGAACATTCGGCTACTGGTAGGTTTCCCATGCACCAACATGGCCACACATCCTTACACATGTGCATACTGCTAGTGCTCCTTTCCCTCATTCGTTAGCCCATGCCTGATATTCAGCCTTGGAGTCATGAACAATACATACAAGCAACGTTGTATGGACTGATAGTAGTGTATTTATATATATTTGTGTGTGTATAAAAATTAATAGAATTGAGTCTAGCAACTTGAAAGTACATCAGGAAATATATAGGAGGAGTTGGAGAGAGTAAAGGTTAAGGAGAAATGAAGTGATTATATTTTAAATTAAAAAATAAAAAAATAGAAGAAGTATAGCTAGGAGAGAGAGAGGGGTTGGGAAGATATTTGAGGAGCTGCTTGGAAAAACAGGACATGTTCAGGATTAGATTTCATTGTTTACATGTATGGACATTTAAAATAAAGTAATATATGAATAAGTGACATTGAAAATACATGTTATATTGTTTAATGTATTGTGCATTATACACAATAAAGCATAACTTTTATTAGAAGAAAGAAAAAGAGAATAAAAGAAAGCCCCCAACTTCCAATACTATCACACCTAGGGTTCAGGCTTCAATATGTTTCTTTCAAGGGGACACAAGAATTTAGGCTTTTATATTCCATCCCTAGCCTGCTAAGAGTCATGTATTTCTCACTTATAAAATATATGCGTTGCATCCCAATAATCTCAGAAGTCTTACCTCATCCAGCATCAGTTCTAAAATCTAACATTGACTTTCTAGCTAGAGATGACCTAAGTCAGACTCCGTATGACACAGTTATGATTCATACTGACACAAAGGTCTTCTCTAGCTGGAAACTGTGAAAGCAAGTAAATTATGAGCTTCTGAAATCCTAAGGGCATGCACTATGATTTATCTCTAATACTGACACTGAACAGGGGAATCAGTATCCCTGAATTTTCTATTACCCCAAGGAATTTAAGAATCTTGTATGGACTGTTGCCTCGAGCTATTAAAAGACCTTTCCTTTTTCTGAACTCCAAGAAAAGTACAGTCTTGCTTCAGTCCCTCAATAAGCAACACAGATTAATACACACTAGAATGGTAGCTCAGTATCCAAGTGGGTACCCTAGTAAGGAGAACAGGAACTATTTCTGACATGAAGTCAATGGCTGGCTCTTTGACCGTCCCCTCTTTCCCCTCCCGAGGGAGGAGCAGCCATGCTAGGCCACAGAAGAGGGCATTGCAGCCAGTCCTGAAGAGACCTGATAAGCTAGAGTCAGATGGAAGGGACCTGAAGCTTCGCTAGTGAAAGAGGCCTCTGAAATTCTCTCTGATTTAATTCTACTTTCTGGAATGCCGCCATTTTACAAATGAATAGGGTGGTTGCTACTATCTGGTCACTAGATCCAATAAGTGTGCCCCCTTCAAATGTAGTGGACAACATTAGTATGGAAGAGAGAGATGAGCTAAATTATGTCAGGAGACTTGCAGCTTGATGTTTCCTGAAGGGCTGTAAATCATACCTGCATCAAAAGAGATTTTTCTATAGGATTTCTAAAAATCTCAAATCTAAGGATATAAGAAATGAGTTTAAAATTCAGGCTACATAGAGAAATACTCATGTTGTGTATGTGGCACAGGATCTGGGAATTCAAAACCTTGAGTTCATCTTCTCTCAACACTTTAATGGGGACAGTAGCAACACTGAGCCTACTTCCTTGCAGTTGCCAAATTTTGCTGGACAGTCTACCACATGACAGATTGGAAGCATAACTGTCTGCCCTTATTAATATTTAATCATGATTTTTCACATTATTTTTGTCCAGTGTTCTCAGTTATGTGGCAATCATTGCTTCTACACATTATGTAATTTTTTTTTAGCTAAGGTCAGGAGAAGGACATTGAAGTATTTTTTTCAATCAGCAATGCATTTACCTCTGGCAACATATATTCACTTGAATTGAGTGAGGGAAAGAAGAAGATCTATTCATTCAGAAATAGTCAAGTCCTTAAAAAACAAACAAACAAACAAAAAACTTTGGGCAGAGTGCAGGGAATCTTAATGAAGAAGTGTGAGACAGAAAGACCTGGAGGGGACAGGAGCGCCATAAGAAGTCCACAGAGGCAAATAATCTGGGCCTAGGGAGTCCTGCAGAGGAATCAGCCAAAGACCATGCATAGAGAGGTCCTAAAACCCCTGCTCAGATATAGCCTATTGACAGTTCAGTCTCCATGGGGTTCCCTAGTAAGGGAAGCAAGGACAGTCACTGGAATCAACTCAGTTGCCTGCTCTTTGATCACCTCCTCCTGGCAAGGTGGCCTTACTAAGCCACAAAGTAAGAGGATCCAGACAGTCTTGATGGGACCTAATAGGCTAAGGTCAGATGGTAAGGGAGGAGGTCCTGCCCTATCAGTGGACAAGGAGAGGGACATAAGGGGTTAAGAGGGAGGAAGGGTGGGACCTGGAGTTGAGGGAGGGGACTATAGCTGGGATACAGAGTGAATATTGTAAGAAATCATCATCATTATCATCATCATCACCATAATGAAAAAAATCATTTCAAAAGAAAGACTTCCAAAAAAAATTAAAGACAAAAGAAAAAAATGTCAACTATCTCTACTTGAGGATTTTACAGGTAAGACAGGAATATGACAACACACATTGAAATATTAAGTATGTATTACAAAAATTTGGGTTTCTTATATTTAGGTTTCTTATACCTACCTTTATATGGACACCATATGTATATGCATAAAAACATGTAAATATACATACATACATACACATTTCTTTTTTCTAATATACTTTTTAAAATATTTGTGATTATGAGTCTAGGCTTTAAATCTGGACCCAGGGGGCCCTGCAGAGATGGATAATCCAACCAAGGACCTTTCATGGAGAGGACCTAGACCCTGGGCTCAGATGTAGGTCGTGGAGAGTTCAGTCTCCAAGTAGATTCACTAGTAAATGGAGCAGGGACTGTCTCTGACATGAACTCAGTGGCAGGCTCTTTGATCACCTCCCCCTGAGGAGGGAGCAGTCTTGCCAGGTAACAGAAAAAGACAATGCAGCCAGTCCTGATGAGACCTGATAGGCTAAGGTAAGATAGAAGAGGACCTCCCCTCTCAGCAGACTAGGGGAGAGGCATAGGGGAAGAAGAGGGAGGGAAGGCAGGAGTGGGAGAAGATGAGAGAGGAGGCTACAACCCAGATACACAGTGAATAAACTGTAAGAAATAATAAATAAAATTTGAAAAATTAACAAACTTTAAATTTTTTTTTATAAATTTCTTAAAGTTTTCAGAGAGTGCCTGTAGTTAGTACAATGAAAACTCATTTGCTCCAGGATTTTCTAAATGTTAATTTTAAATGTTTATTTTTCTCCTTTGTACAGCTGGATATGAGAAAGAAAAAGACAGAGGAGGAAGGGAGGGAAAGAGAGGGGAGGGAATTTAATTTTATCTGCTAAGATTTGAAGGAGTCACAGAAGATGAAAGTTTTTGAATATGAGGGGAATTAGAACTCATTCCATACTCAGCACAGGATTATGGAAGACTGAGAATAGCTATTAGCTATTAACATGTTTGCTGTATGATTGCCAGCAAGTGACTTAGCACATCTAGCTTTAAAATTATTTCTTACTATGTTAAGAGACAGAATAGGATCATCTTTTACCGGAATGGTTAAATGGTATATCCGTAAGGGGATCGAAACAGATGCTGAGACTCTCAGCAAAACATTGAGCAAAGCGTAGGAATTCTTTTTTGTTGTTGTTGTTTTGTTTTGTTTTTTTTTCATTTTTATTTCATATTAATCACAGGTTATGTACTTTTTATCCCAGCCGTAGCCCCCTCCCGCATTCCTTCCTTATCCCCCCCTTCCCTCCCTCATCTCCTCTCTGCACCTTTCTTATGGAAAAGTGTAAGGATAAAAGGACCTGGAGGTGACAGAAGCTCCACAAGAAGACCAGCAGAGTCAACTAAATGGTCCAGAGGAACTTGCAGAGAGGCTGAAGTACCCAAATAAGGACCATGCATGTACTGGATCTAGGCCTCTTACAGAGGGCAGCTAGAGCTTCATGTGTGTTCCCTAGTAAGGGGAGATGGGGTGATGTCTCTTACATGGATTCTGCTTCCTGATTTTTGAGCAATTCCTACTAGCGGGGGTTCCTTGCTAGACCACAGGGCAACAGGATGTGCTCAGTCCTGATAGGACTTAATGAGCTGCGGAGGGGGGTGAACCCCTTTTCTGAGGAATAGGGAAGTGGAGATGGGGGAGAGGGGAAGTGGGTATGGTAGGACCTGGGGAGAGGGAAGGGATGGGCTACGATTGGAATGTAAAGTGAATAAATAAGTTAATTAATTAAAAAAGAACTCTGGTATATACTTAATTTGTATTACTAAATAATGGAGAAATAGTTCTGAAATTGGCATGTAAGGTAAATTGTAGGAGTGCTTGAACTGTCCTTGACAATGCCAACGTTTGTGTCAGATTCTTATATACATTTGGATTCTGTGAGATTAAAATTAAAATAGCCCCAATGTTAAAGACACTTAGTCTTAAATGGAAAATGCCGGCAATTTGTAAAGACAGTAGATGTGCCGCGCGGGGGGGCGGGGGGGCCCGGTAATTTTACTACCTATTGGTTGTATTATACTATTCTGAATTTCCACCAAAATAAGAGCCAGCACTAAAAATCCATCATGGGTCATAATACTTTGTTTATGTCATATATATATATATATATATATATATATATATATATATATTTGTGTGTATATTTAAAGCTCTGAACGTAATCTATATCTTCTGCAACTAGGAAAATCAAATTAGAAGTTTTAAAGGTTATATGTTTACAATAAGATTTAATTGTGTAGTGTAAATATGTTTGCATATTAAACCAAATACACAAGATTAATGTAAATATCTCATTAAATGATACAACAGGGAGTCCTAACTGTTGTCAAAGGGCTAGTTATCTGCTCCACATGGTCATTAGTACTTGATTGAGATGATTTATTTTTCTTATAATAGCCTACAAGCTATTTAACAGTATAGCTTATATTTTATACAAGGTGAAAATAAGGCTTAAGAAGGTTGGCTTACGAAGATTAGGTGCTCTACATTAAAATATTCTTTCCCTACTCCTCCCTCTCTTTCAAAGTGAAGGCTTGGCTTAGATAACTTCTAAAGTGAATTTTAGATTTGAAAGTATATTTAATATTTTTTCAATAAATTGTCAGTCTTGTATTGATTCATTGAATGAGGGCAAAGTCTTAAATTTTTTTTTAATCACCTAATTTTCATAGGTACCATATGGGCAAGCTCTATAATTTCAGAAGGTGTTGGTTGCTTGCCGTGGCAGTCAATATTAAAATCATATAATTAGTCATAACAATTTGTTAACTAGGTCAACAAATATTTCACCTTAAGTCATTATGCATAATATATATATATATATATATATATGAATTTGATAATTAAGCAGAATGATAATAAACCTGGATAGGGTATGAGAGGAAAAGCATATAGTTTATACATATCTGTGTTTTTCAGCATCTAGTAGGGGTTGTGACACCGGTCACTTGTTGAATCAATAGATGAAGGAGTTGGAAAATGGAGTTAAAATATTATTTTCTTCAACTGTCTGGGGAATTAGTTTTAAAATTAATTTTGAGTTTACTTGAGAGGAATAGTCAACTTTATCACTTCCTGAATGAAGACGGATAGTTTGGTAAATCTAAGTACTAATATCAAAGCAACATGTTCCCCAGTTATTGTCTTGGTTTCTTTAATGCAACTTTGAACTTGGATATGGCACACCAGGTGACTTGGATTTCATGTGTTCTTGTGATGACTGATCTTCATTGTCAGTCTGATTGCATGTGGAATCTCCTAGGAGACAGACGTTCAGATGTGCCTTTGAGGGATTTTGCAGTGAGATCTCAGTAAGAATTGAAGATCCACCCTGAATATAGATGGTGTAGTTTGGGCTGGAGCCTCAGACTAAGTAAAAGGGAAAGAAAAGGAAGGCAAAAAGCTAGACTCCAGCTTTCATCCTAACTGCGGATTTAATGTGACTGTTGGTCTTATTCCCATCGCCCTGCCTTCCCTACTGTGAAGGACTGCATTCCTCTCACGTATAAATTAAAATAAATGCTTCCTGGGGCCAGAGAAAGTATGCAGCAGTTGAGAGCACATTCTGAGCTGGCAGAGGACCTTCCCCACACCTACATGAGTGCCTAACAGTCATCATAAGTCTTCCCAGGGGAAAAGACTCCTGGTCTCCAATAGCACATGCACTCACATGGAGCACATAAACTCATGTAGGCTCACACGCACATACATAAAATGGAAAGAAAAAAATTAAACAAAACCAAAACAACAAAAAACTAACACATCCCCTCTTAAATCTCTTAAGATTTAAGAGATTTATTTCATTATCGGTTATTTCATTATGGATAGGAAAAAAGTAAACAATATACCAATCTTACACAGAAAACATAAATTATATAATCTCTTGTATTATCTTTTCAACCTAACCTATGCAAAGATTCACTTTGATGCTTTGTTTACAGTTGTATAAATTTATGATTTTGAGTTTTAATGGTTAATAAATTATTTTAACATTATAAAATTGAACTCCTGCCTCTCAATGTCTTAGTTACTGTTCTATTGCTATGAAGAAACACTATGATCAAGGCAGCTCTTATAAAAGAAAGCATTTAGTAGGGCCTTTGCTAGATTTATAGATGGTTAGTCCTTCATCATCCTGTGCCAGGAAGCAGGAGCAGTAGCTGCTAGTTTTACATCGTGATCCACAGACAGTATGGACAGCTTTCAGGCAGACACACACATACACACACACACACACACACACACACACGACGACAGAGAGAGAGAGAGAGAGAGAGAGAGAGAGAGACGACAGAGAGACGACAGAGAGACGACAGAGAGACAGAGAGAGCAAGAACAAAAGACAGAGACAGAAACAGACAGAGAAAGCTAGAGAGAGACTGGACCTGGTAGGGCTTTTGAAACCTCAGAATACCCCACATGGCACACTTCTTCCCACAAAGTTACACCTATTTCAACAATGCCATGCATCCTAAACTGTGTAATCAACAGTTTCTTTCCTTGGTTGCTCAGCCTTCAAATATATGAGCACATGGGAGCCACTCTCCCTCAAACCATCAGACTCATGATGGTTAGTATTCCCAGGTACTTTTCATGTAGCATTTAGCTATTTAATGTATGATTGTTGCATTATGTTCTCCTTGCATTCAGTATTTTATTTTTAGACATGCATTCTTTAAACCTTGTATTCAGTATTTTTTTTTGGTTGTTTTGACTGTATTCAATTATTTTTAGAATTATATTTAAGTTTACTTACACTTAGACATAGTACCCTTCTTATACATTTTATGTGTTCAAAGATGAGAATTTTAATCTCTGTCTTGTCAAAGTCTACACACATGATGTTATCTCTTCAAGGGATATGCAGAAAGTGTGTCTCACTATAATGTTATTTCTCTCAACTTCTTGGCTTCCTTGTGATGCTGCTCCTTGCACACACACACATAGGTGTATATATATATATATATATATATATATATATATATATATAATCTTATATGTATATAAGTCTTTGCACTTATATATGTATATATAATTCTGTTATAAACTAGAAAATACACTCTAATATTTTATTTGAATTACAGGGTAAAATATTTTTAATTATAAAAACAGTAAAAATGGGGTTTAAGAAAATTATGATAAAATACATTTTAATTTTTTGTTATTTTAAGGGTTTCTACTGTTCCAGTTTTATGGTCTGTGTTTCTCTCTGGTACTTCTTTCAACATGAAGCCTTTAGCATTAGTTTTAGTTTAGCTGACAAGGTCTTCCAGCCTTCTCTTATCTAAAAATGTTTTCAGTTTTCTTTAATTTATAAAGGTTTACAGGATTGAATGTGTGTATCTTATTTCACTCATTTAAAGATGTCATTGCTGTCTCTTGTCAACAATTTCTAAAACTCCTTTATTTTTGAGAATTTCACACACACACATAATCATACCTACTTCTTCCTTTCCACATGTCAACTTTCCTCATGTGCCCCAAAGTCTGCCCACATTTATGTCTTTTTATTTTATGGTGACACAAAAAGTCAAGTTCTAACCAGTGTGTTTGACATCCCTTTCTGAAGTAGTGTGAACATTACACAGTTGCTGGAGGTGGAGTTTCGTTCCTTTTTCTTTTTAATGTTAACTGTTTTCTTTTTTATTTTAATTTTTATTAATTACACTTTATTCACTTTGTATCCCCCATAAACCCCTTCCTCTTCCCCTCCCAATCCCATCTTCCCTCCACCTTCTCCACGCATGCATCTCCCAAGTCCACTGATAGGGGAGGTCTTCCTCTCCTTCCTTCTGATCCTAATCTATCAGCTCTCATCAGGAGTGGTTGGTTGCGTTGTCTTCCTCTGTGGCCTGGCAAGGCTGCTCCCCCATCAGGGTGAGGTGATCAAAGAGTAGGCCAATCAGTTCATGTCAGAGGCATTCCATGTTCCTTTCTGAGTTTGTAGTTACTGGTAGATTTCCAGCAATTCATCATCATATTGTTGACTTGTCATGTCAGAGGATAGCATTCTATATTTTATTTCATGTGTATGACAATGAAGATTTTTGGTGCAGTTTTCATTGTGTTTACGTTGCTTCTGTATTTTGTGAATTCATATATTAATATTTCCAGCTAATTTGGGGAACTTACAGCATTACTGGCTTCAATGTGTGTCTGCTTATTTCCTCTTCTCCATCAACATCACTTTGAAGGATCTTTACTATTTCACTAACCATTTCTGGGACACTTATACTTTTATTTGTAGGATTTTTCTTGTGTTTATATGAAGCACATTTTTCACTGATCCCATTTCATCCTCCTTATGTTTTCTCATTAACTTCTGTTATTGTGTCATCTGTCTGCTAATATATTTTTCTTTCCAGGCACTGGAAATTTTAGTTCCAGAATTTCTGTCTTTTCTTTTCTTTTCTTTCTTTTTTAAATGATTTCCAAGTTCTGAGGTTCAATGACAATCACTCTTTTGGCCATAGACACATTAAGTCTTTGAACTACTTTTTGTGGCTGACTAAATGTTACTACCCACTAATTGCAATATTACTACATCTAAAATTTATCTGCCTCTACAAATTGTGATTACATTTGCTATGTCCTAATGTTCTGTACTATGTACAGTTTATGATTTTACCATACATCAGAAGTCTTACATAATGTATAAACAAGATTCTGCTGTGTTATGTTTTGCTAAAGAATTATTATTAGCTTTTTATGCAGTAAGTTTGAAATTACCTACCAGCCACAACAACGCAGTATTTTCATGTGGGTCGGTCTCTGTTTTGTCATTACTTTTATGAGAAATCAGTACTTCATGAGAACAAGATAGATCATGGTCCTGGGAGGTAGAGTGAACTGTGAAGTGCTGATGCGAATGTTCACTTCATGAGAGTCAGTTGCCATACTACCTAAAAGAGAATGGCAGCTGATACTGACACAGCTTTCCCAACCATTCAGTTTCACATTCTCTCCACTCTTTAACTTCCCCCACCCTCTTCATACACAGAAACCAACATTTAAGAGTTTACTTTGGCTCTCTCTGACATGAACTCAGTGGCTGTGCTTTGACACCACCCCTCAGGGGGAAGCAACCTTGCCAGGTCACAGAAGAAGATGCAGCCAGTTCTGATGAGACCTGATAAGCTAGGGTTAGATGGAAGGGGAGGAGGACCTCCCCTATCAGTGGACTTGGAGAGGGGAATAGGAGAGATGAGGGAGGGAGGGTGGGATTGGGAAAGGAATGAGAGAGGGAGCTACAGCCGGAATACAAAGTGAATAAACTGTAATTAATATAAAAATTAAAAAAGAGTTTACCTTGATCTGTGAAATATTCTTTCTCTTGTCACTTTCTAATTTTCTCCTCAATTTATGCTTTCCCTGGAGTCCTCTGAGACCTGCCAATCAGATTCTGCTTCGTGTAGCCATCTTGAACTTCTGGGGTTGAGTAGTTTTCTTCAGTGTAGGGCTATGAACAAGCAAAGCCCAGGGAAATTGAGAAAAGGGGATAAGCATTTAAGTTTGCCAGATAAAAGCCACAATCTTAGGCTTAATTCAATCCTGCTTGCATTATCGTTTAATTTCTTTATACTTTCACATTGTATCATACATTTTTCTAATATTGATGTTGTTCATTTAATATTTCCAAAAGGATTGCAAGTTTTTCCAAAGAAGGGTCATCTACTGACTTATTGCCAGAACAAAAATATGTGTGTTGTATTTTAATTTCTCATGAGCAACTATACAAACCAACTTTTAATATATTTGATATTTATTTACTTGATATTTATTTGTGCATATGTGTCTGTGTGTGTGTCTGTGTGTATGTATACTTGTGGTCAGAAGACAACTTTTGGGAGAACATAATGTTTACAAGTCAGTTGTCTTCCATCTTATTGAACCAGTCTTTCTTGATATTCCTGCCACTACACAGCTTGCTCCAGGATAAAAGTCCCCACAAACTTCCAGGAAATTCTTTTGTCTCTGTGCCTTATTTCATGTTAGAAATGCCTGGATTACAGAAGAGTACCCCTGTATCTGGCCTTTCCAGGGATTGAATTCAGGGCTTTTTCCACTAATTTTTTCCCTATATTTATATCCTACTGACTCACAGTGTTTAATCTCATAATTTGCTTCTGTAGATATTGGCCACAACATAAGACTCCTTTTTTCCATTTGTTTGTTTGTTTATTTATTTATTTATATTATATTTATTTATATTATATTTATTTATATTATACATTTTATTTTTTTATTAATTACACTTTATTCACTTTGTATCCCCCCAAAATCCCTCCCTCCTCCCCTCCTAATCCTATCTTTCCTCCCCCTTCTCCACAGATGCCCCTCCCCAAGTCCACTGATAGGGAAGGTCTTCCTTTCAAAATATGAGCACAGGGGTCTTTCCTGAGACTGATACTCCAAACAAGTACCATGCATGGAGAAAACCTAGAACCCCTGCACAGATGTAGCCCATGGCAATTCAGTATCCAAGTGGGTTCCAAAATAATGGAAACAGGGACTGCCTCTGACATGAACTGATAGGCCTGCTCTTTGATCACCTCACCCTGATGGGGGAGCAGCCTTACCAGGCCACAGAGGAAGACAAGGCAACCACTTCTCATGAGAGCTGATAGACTATCAGTCTATAAGACTTTTTTTTTTCATAAGACTCTTAAGACTGCTTTAAATGAAGATTAAAATGGAAATCTGATACAAACAACACTAACAACTTCACTAACAATAAATATAAATGTTCTCCTATAATGACAATTCTTTTGTAACTGAGATGATGTGAGTGGTAGTTTCCTTCATTCCAATTTCTAGAACATTTTTCAAGCTTTAATATAATTTAATCTACATGTACAATTATATGCACACATATAATTTACAACAAAATGAACCTCATTTTATTAGGTAATGGATATAAAATAGGTAAGATAATTACAAAATAAATTATTAGATAATGCATTTTATAAATATCAGAGAATAAAATATGCAAATATCTGAAAACATAAAAATAGCTAATTTAATAACTAGTCATCAGGTAAGAAGACTCATTGAGGCACATTGAGGCCAACTAATCATAAATAGTACAGTTGAAACTGTACCCAGACACTAAATGTTGCAATTTTTCCCTAGGAATTCCTTAATATATATGAAGGTAGTGTAATTGAAGTAGGTTATAATTTGTGGAGATTGTTAATGATTTTTATGATTGTACTGAAGGATTAGTGTATGAAAATTTGTAAACGATAACAATCATTCCTGTGGATTTCATTATGTGTGTGACTAATTGAATTTATCTGACATAGTACTTTGGATTTCTTGAAATGTCCCACAGAGAAAGAAAGTGCTTCCCATACATGTACTTATGTCATCTAGAAAAAAAAATTAACAATTTATTGGTCTGCCTATTTGTTTGGTTTGGATGTTTAGGATATTCCACAAAACTGTCATACTACAATTTCTTCTAGCAACTCTAACTGAAATTAATAAACATCTTGCATATGGGATGCTGACTCTACAGGAAGTGGAAAGCACTCTTTTCACTTTCTTCTCCAGGATTTAAGAGAAGGGACTTCTTATGTGTTTGATTAGCCAGGTGTGAAAAAGAGAGTTCCTCTTTCCCTATGGCTGTTTGGTCAGAAAAGAAGCATGTTAATGCAGGAATTTCAAAGATTGCTTCAAGAACATCTAAAAATAAAATTAAGGAAAGCAAGGCCAGAGCTCACAGAAGAAACTGAAGTGCCTCTGCATTGTTAAATCTCCCACTGTTTTTGCCCACTGGTACATATAGGCATAAGCAAACCGGGGCCTTATTTTATCATCCTTAGTCAAGCACCTACTTCTATGGAGTTATGTTGGTCAACATTCCAACAGATGGACTTTCCCCATGCTTTATGCCATCAATGTTTTCTGCTTTCCTTCAATTTAAATGTACCAAACCCTTTTCCCAGAAGAATGGTTCACTGGGCACAGATACTTCTTTCACAGGGCCTGTTGCCCCTCCCCCAAACAATGCAATTATGATTCAAGATTACATGATTTTAAGATAAGGACTCTTCTCAAATACGGCAAAACAGACCCTTTCTCTAGTGATTCTATTTCTTGGAACACTTACTCATCTCTTTTTGTCCCATGAATGGAAAACTTAGCATGTTGCTACAGGAAAGGGTTAAAAGTGCTGGCAAGAAATCACGCATGTGTTAATTCTTGCTGCAGCCTCACATCTCTTCCACTTTGACCTCACAGTTAATCTGCATGAGTTAATCAGGCAGAGCCTCCAGTGAGTGATTTTTTCTTTCTTTCTATTTCTTTTAAACAAACACACAACAGAACCACAGGAAGAGAGCACAGCCCCATCTAAAAAGAAAGAAATGCAAAGAGAGCAAATAAATAAACAAACCTAAAAGGACAGAACCCCTGGGAGTTCCTGTGAGTGCATAGGGCATGAACGTGAGCGCCTTTCTGTTTCTCTCATCTGCCTCCGTGTGCATCTCTGGGTGTACCATCCCCCTGCCTCAATTATATTATCCTCTCAGACTTGGAAGCTGCTGCCTGAGATGACGCTTTGATGCTATCTGCAAGCGTTTGTACTGATCTTTATTTCTGCCCCCTGAATATTAATTTTCGAAGCTGGTAGCAATACATCTCCTGAGTGACAGGACCTACTAGAGGCAGGTGGGGGGAGCTAGCATCAAATCATCAGCATAATAATAATACAAAGGGGAGGGATTCTTCTGCAACCCAGAGGCGAGAGGCGAGTGGAAAAAAAAAAAGCGATGAGTTCGCCAAATACATGGAGCATTGGAAGCACAGTCTACTCTCCAGTATTTTCACAGAAAATGACGCTGTGGATTCTGCTCCTGCTATCGCTCTACCCGGGGTAAGATGGGCCGTTTTCAGCATCGTCGTTTGGCTCTAGAGAGATTTGGGGGAGAAATGTGGCTGTGGAAGGAGGGAGACCACCTAGATTTGAGGACTCTTTTGGGATTTAGGCTTTATAATTTAAGCAAGAGTGAATATATGGGATAGGAGAGAGATGGATGAGAGAGGAAGGACATATTTGTTTATTTGTTAATGAACTAGGTTTTATTTATTCGTGTTTTGTTTCAGAGCGCTAAAGCTCACCTCATAGACTCCGAGTTCCGGGAATAGCATTTGAATTTGCTGCAATCTGATATGAAGTGGGCTGTGCTCGCACACGCCAGCATCTGAGGCCATATTGAAGGCATTTGGGTGGGGGTCTAGAAGAAAAAATTATAAATGGGGTCCTGGCGAGCACGAGCGTGGTCTGTGTGAGGAAGGATTGGGGGCGGGGGCAGTGCTGTTTCTATTATACACTACAGTCTTTGGTCCTGTACCTGAGCATTCAGTCAACCAGGTTTTCTATCCAGCCCCATTGACCAGGCAGCTGATTCCCAGATGGGCAAACACGATTCAGCACCAAGGACAGCAGTCCCGCTAAGGGCCCTGAGGAAAGAGGCTGGTCAAACCTCATACAGTATCTCTAAATCTACAAAGAACATTCCTGCAGTCAGGCCAGTGGGCCAAGGACCAGCACAGAAGCCTAGGGACAGCTCACTGGTTATTGCTACTCCTACCTTCAGATGGGAGGAGGGATCCTGCATATAAGATAGTGAATCTAGTTTAGGAAATATATCTCGAATAGAGTTGGCCTGTCTGCAGTCTTGAAAAGATGTTCAACTAAATGAATGCAATGCCAAAATTGTGGAGTATGCACGAGTGCTTTACAGTCTTTCTGCATAAAGAAAAGGGGGGAGGAGAACCTGTAAAATTGCTGAGTATGAGTGTTATCTGAGATGTGTTTCCTCTAGATTTTTAGAACTTCCAATGACAGTAGAATCCCTCCAAGCACAGTGCACCATGCTTCTGTCCATGGATGTAGCTCTCACCACATTTCACTTTCCAACCAGAACTAATGGCAAGATAGCAGTCAGCACTTTCTTGAACATGCCATTCTGTATTCTCATTTTGAAATAAGGCATTGTAAAAACTACTCCTATGGTTATGGCATCCCCAATCTCCAATAAAGGCATAAATCTATGGAAAAATATCAAGGCACTACTCCAAAGAGTTTTTTGGAAGTTGATGAAGTAGTTGCAATAAAAATAAGCTAAAGGAGTTGTGGTTTTAGTACTTTTCAGTTTGTTTATAGATATCTGTACATTTCTCTGACCTTCTTTCCCTAGTTTTTGAGATGGAATGTGTTGATTTTGGACACAGTAAAAGTTTCACTCTGTAGATTTAGACAATCAGTATACTTAGCTAATACCCCTTCCTTACTTTCATTGTCTTTTTTCTTTACAATAAACACTGAGTATAGACAGTTTCATTAAAAACCACAAGCTGAAGAAGTTTTCCCAGAAGAGGAGAGGAACACTTACTGGGAACAGTATCAAATGTCACATCTCATAGTAGAACCATTAAAATATTTTCCTATTCAAAATCATAACACATTTCCCTATTACACATTTTGTGAAAGTTTGTAAACATTTTCGTGGGAATCAAAACACTAGGAAATAAGGCCTATCTTCCTGTGTTTCTCTGAACCATGAAACCTGTGGAATAAAATCTAGACCAGACATTGGGGAATGTATCTTTTCTTCTTATTCCCATTTATTTTACTAAACAATTTGTAACCAACTGAGTATATTCTTACATATGTCACCTTCTCTTGTTCTATTTTACTCCAAAATTGTTATTTTATTATTGTTTTTTAATACAATAGTATTTAAGATAGGTTTTTGGTAACATGTCCACTTTTTAAATCCAGTATCCTCTAAAAAACTAAAACTTATTATGTATGTTACATATTACAATTATAAGAGTAGCCTTGGTGACCTTTTAACACACAGATTTTTTTTGTATCCTCAGAGTATCCTCAAAGTATCATGGCAGTTTTGGTGTGGTGTGTGTGATAAGAGTTTTATCTTCTGGAGTCCCATAAACGGTCCATTTGATGCTGAGTATGGATGGGGGAAAAAAGAAGCTTCAGTTTCTAAATCTGGTCCAAATGTAGGAAGGAGGCAGTTACAATAAATTTATTGAATAAAAAAATGGGATCCTTAGATTCTATGTAGTAAACAATAGTAGAAGAAAGGTATTGAACATTGTAGAAGAAAAGAAACATTTAATGGACATTGTTTAGTTATGAAACTCCAAATAAACTTTCCTTACTATTAAATAACTAAACTCACTAGATTGTGTCAACATAAAAGCAAAGTAAATATGAAAAAAAGCATTAGAATGAGCATATTAAAAGCTTATACCTTCCCTTAGAGTGGGAATTTCACAAACTTGAAATTTGCTCAAGTTTCATGCATCTTGTTTACAACTTGTGAGAATCACTTGGGGACTTACTAAAATGGAAATTCCTAAACCACACACTGAATGATTCTGAGTCATGAGGTCTGAGTGAAGTCTAAGAATGTTAATTTTAACAAGTTCTCAGAGCTCTCTTTAAAGAAATAGGCTTGTAGTCTGCCTATTGAAAAAAGTGTATTTATTATCCTAGTTCTTATTCATAAATACTTCCTTTTATATGATTTTATTCATCTGACACAGTGATTCAGTTCCATATCCATAAACATTGTAATTGTATATAAGTCAAGAATGTCTATAAACCACAAAGGGAAACAATAAGCGATGTTACTATATTTCTATCATGTTTAAAAAGTTCGTGAAAATTTAACATATATACCTACATAAATGTCTATGTAATTATATTCACAAATTCTATATACACTAACTACATATATTAGCGAGTATGTTTTAAAACATGTCTTAAAAGAGGACGAGGTCTTCCCCTATCAGGGGACTAGGGAAAGGGCATAGAGGGAGAAGAAAGAAGGTAGGTGGGACTGGGAGGGGGTTGTAGATGGGATACAAAATGAATAATTTGTAATAAATAAACATATAAATAAAATTAAAAGGAAAAAATAAATTTCAGAGGTCAAAATTATAAAAAAAGTAAATTGTTTTAATATAACTTCATTCTGTCACAGTTTATAAAGTAGAAAAAGTAAAATACAACAGAAATAACTGGGTATAGTAGGAAATATATATATGAAGAAAGACATTTTATTTTCATTAGCACAAACTATACTATATTTAGAGTGTTAGATAATTATTTTCAGAGAATTAGGTTAGTAAGAAACAAGTTACATTGCATTTTGATAATCAACCTCAATTTTACATTAAAATGATTGTTTTAATACTTACTGTATTTAACTTTGAAATTATAACATAATTAAATATTTCTTCCTTTCCATCACTTCTTCCAAACTAGTCTATATACTCTCTTCATTCTCTCTCTCAAATTTACCGCCACTTTTTAAACTAATTATTTTCACAGTCATATATGCATATAAATATTTATTGAATATTATTTTAATGTTTATATTTATTTTCTTTCCTTAGCTGTTGCTGAACAAAATGTTTCAGACAAAGTATTAAAACTTGTGAAAGATTTTTATGTAATAATTATGTTTTATTCAGTTTTTAACTGTATAAACTATAATCATTAACCATTCGAGAAATACTCTGTTTTTTCAGTATAATACAACTTGTTACTCTCCATTGGGAAGCTTGTTACTCTACATCTTCACAAATGCCTCATCTTGTTTTATCTAGAAATCTACTTTTGTTTTTCATAAGCACATGCAATTGCTTTGGCTGCTGACATAGGATTCCAAATAGTTTGCCTTAAGCATCTACCTGAAAGAATTTTTTTAAAAGGATATATGTATGACTCAGAATTTCCTAGAATTCTTTCCTCACCTTATTGTAGACTAAACACCTATATAACAGGCTGGGATTTCAAGACTATTTTTTATTGTGTTGTGTTGTGTTGCTTTTTAATGTTTTATTATGTGTAGCTCAGACTGGGACTCCTGGTTGGGTTATAGGCTGTGTTCCACACCAGCTTAACAATTTTCACTTAAATAATTAACAATATAAATGCCTTTATGATATCTTAGATTCATTTTGTATTCAACATAATGCAATTAATTCACAGAAAATTTAATTTAATGGTAAATTCAAATTGGAAGTATGTCAAGACTGATTGTAGGGACATAATTCCTGTTGTTTGTATTATGCTAACAGGCATGTAGTTCCTTGTTGGTTATGGCACCTTAGGTTGTTGAGCATAGACGTCTAAAAATTTAATCACAATGTACACAATGTAAATATCTCATAAGTCATCTTGTCAAGCTACCATACTTACAAGATCAGAAGGCATGTAAGCGTAAACCAGTAGCACCACAGGTAATAATGACTGATTTAAAGTAAAACCAGTTATAAGTTACACATACTTGTACACTTACTATCCATATGTCACATGTTTACTTATGTACACATATCTTGTTCTATGAGTTCACACATAGTCTCATATTATTTCTTCTGATTTTTTTTGTTATCCTTCAGCATACCACTTAATATGTCTATAGTTATGTAATCTAATTTGGCAAGTCTGGGTGGCAATGACTATTTCAATAAGATCTAATGAAGGGTAGATATAACTGGCACACATATATGTAGGTCATGATATCTACATTTATGACAGAATTAAATTTGAAAGTATGTCTGTTTTATTGCTGATTGTGATGATGCCTTATATTCTTCTAATTGCCCATGGCATACCACATGCTGGGCATTGGTTCTAGAATGCGGCAATGCCAAGCACTCACTGTAATTGAACCATACCCTGAGTCAAGTGACTTTTTTTCTCTTGACATCAATCTGAAAAAAAAAATCATAGAATAACCATCCAATTTGAAATTCTGATTGTTTTGGTACCCATGCTGCTTGAACTTCCATATTATTTAATTAAAACTTAATTAGTCTTCTGTGAGCAATTTGGTTAAATTGTTTTTGAAAAGTCACAAGTATGTACCTTTTCAATAAAGTCTAATTGTACTATATCAGGCATAACATATTTTAGAAGGATACCTTAAGTCAAAATGACTCTTAGATAAATTAAAATAGTTAATATAGCAGTTGGGCAAGGCAGGTCACGCCTTTAAACCTAGCTCTTGGGAGGCAGAGGCAGGCAGATCACTGTGAATTTGAGACCAGCCAGGTCTGCAAAGGGAGTTCATGACAACCAGGGGTATTATACAAAGAAACCCTGTCTCAAAGAAACAAACAAAAATAAACAAAAAGTAAACCAAAAAATTATTCTAAAATTTTCAGAGGATTACTTGGGGTCTTAGCATTTACTTCTTACACTGTCATTAAATGATATTATATTGTAATTTCTTAGACACATATTGCTGTTCCATGGCTTTATGCATTTAAGAACATACTAAGTACATACTAAATGTAGATTCCAAATTAGAACTGTATTTGAAAAATATGTTTCTTTTATGGTCATGTATGTGTATGTAAAAAATAGTTAATTTACAATTCCTTGACTATGCAAGAGCTACTATGGAATGTCACCAGCATTTAAAAAGTCTTTGTCCTCAAATGAGCAAACTCACAGGAAAATTTGCTGAAAGTTGTTCTTTAATTTTTTTCCAAAAATTCTTAGAAAAGTGAAAAATGAAAAGATGAAATTGAATTAATACTACTGTATATTAAAGAAGAAAGAACATTATTTAATCAATGTCTAGAAATTTAAACTTCCAATATGTAGATATTAAAGGATGCTTTTTTTTAATCTCCTCCACCTTGCTAGAACTTATTTAATTAGCTTTGTTATAGAATGTCCTAATATCAAAACACTAACCATTTTACTCGAAAATAAAAAGAAGTTGCAGTTTCTAGGATTTCATCAGAGCTTTTACAATTTACTAGAATATTTATATCAGTGCTCTGGTACCTTCAATAAACTTGTTGGGTAGATGAGGAAGATAATACTTTTTCATCAAAGAATTGCCATAACTGAGAAACCAGGAGATTAAAGGGTCAGCCTAGGAACCTTAAATGTCAGCTTCAGTGAAGACCAAGATTCCTGTTGTTACATTACTATTATACACACTAGAGTGTACAATACATCTACCTAAAAACAACTCTTAGTGTAAGAAAACATATGGATTGAAATGCAAGAGGCGTCCTCATGTTGCATTCCTGGGGGAGATATTCCTTTTTAATTTGTTGCATATACTGGAGACTGAATGGTCTTTGAAAAAAATTTAAAAAGCCAATTTTAAGTCACATATTAGTGGTTTAGAGGAAAAATAAAATTTAACTCCAAATTATATTAATCCTTGTCGTATTATGTTATGAGTGCATAAATATAGTGGTAATTCTATATTATTATGAGATCATTGTATAGCTGTACATAGATAAAGTACCATGTAAATGCTAAATAAGAAACAGTGACATTACACTCTGCACCCATTCATAAAGAAAACCATAAGAACAGAAAATAACATAGTGGTGGGCAAAGCAAGGGCTGTTTGTAAAAGCAAAGATCTTTGGTAGTAATTGAAACCCTAACATGAATACAAGTTCAGTTACACAACATGTCTGTGTAGCAGTGCAAATAGGGAGTAAATTCTGTAATTTAAAGAAGCAAATTTAGGGAAACTCTCTCAAATAAACTAAATATACCATGTCAATATTAATATATATTTGTGGTAGGGAAAACTGAGAGATAGATGGTCTTTTTGTATTGTTTGGTAGTTATGTCTTTTTTATTAATTGATTTTGAACACATGCATAAAATACGTAGTCAGTGAATCCTCTACATACAAAATTTGCTATAAATTAGTTGGCTATAGTGATGCATGCCTTTAATCTCAGCACTCAGGAGCCAAAGGCAGGAGAAAGTCCTTCAGTTCAAGGCCAGTCTAATCTATATAGTGAATTTTAGGATAGCCCAGGTACATTGAAAGACCTCATCTCAAAAACAAAAGCAAGAAAACTCCACAAGGACCAAATATATCAGGGCACAGAGGTCTTTTATGAGATTTTCTCCAACCAAGGACTGTGTATGGATATAACCTAGAACCCCTGCTCGGATGTAGCCCATGGTAGCTCAGTATCTAAGTGGATGCCCTAGTAAGGAGATTAGGGACTATTTCTGACATGAGCTCAATGGTGGGCTCTTTGACCTCCCCCTAACCCCCCAAGGTAGGAGAAGCCCTGCTAGGCCAGAGAGGAGGACAATGAAGCCAGTCCTGAAGATACCTGATAAGCTAGGGCCATATGGAAGGGGAGGAGGACCTCCCCTATCTGTGGACTTGGAAAGGGGCAGGGAAGAGATGAGGGAGGAAGGGTAGGATTGGGAGGGAATGAGAAAGGGGGCTATGGCTGGGACACCAAGTAAATAACCTGTGATTTATATAAAAAATGAAATTATAAAAAAATTAAGTGTACACAAAGCTAAAAAAGAAAGGTATGAATCAAAACAGATTTTCTTTATTTATTAAAAGGACAATATTTTGAGTTAGATTTGCTGTAGTGTCCGAGTATGGAATTCTAAATTTATTTATTTATTTTACAGTTTATTCACTCTGTATCCCAGCTATTGCCCCCTCCCTTATCCCCTCCTGATTCCACCTTTCCTTCCTCTTCTTCTCTTATCCCCTTCCCCCAGTCCAGTAATAGGGGAAATCCTCCTCCCCTTCCAACTGACCATAGCCTATTAGGTCTCTTCAGGACTGGCTGTATTATCTTCCTCTGTGGCCTGGTAAGGCTGCTCCCTGCTCAGGGGGAGTTCATGTCAGGAACAGTCCCTGTTCCCATTACTAGGGAACCCACTTGGATACTGAGCTGCCATGGGCTAAATCTGTGCAGGGGTTCTAGGTTATCTCCATGCATGGTCCTTGTTTGGCACAGGGGTCTTTTCTGAGACTGATGCTCCAACATAGAAAATAACTATTTAAAACACAAAGAAAAACAGAACAACAGCAAACACAAAGGACAGTGAGTAAAACTACACTCTGGTTTATGACACTGACCTGGCTTAGACTAAATTTGCAAAACTTTAATGTGTGTGTATGCGTGTTGTGTAGATTATATCATATAAAATACATAAAATAATATATAATAATACAATGTATAATATATATCAATATAGAAAAGGTCTTAAATGCATGATTAAAACAATGTTAAATGTATGGAAGTATATAAATGTGTATATATGTGCTTTCACAACTGGCACACAAAGGATTTTACCAACTGAACTATCTTCCGAGTCCCACTTATAGTGACTTCATGACTTAAAATAACCATGGCCTATAACACATATTATCTCCTATTATACATCTTAAGTACGTATGTCAACTGTAATCTATCATTAATTCCAGAATTATTAAAACAAGTCCATTTGGATACAGAAAAAACAAAGTCACAACGATGGAGGCACTCATACTTTAAGTGCAAAAGAAATTTTGTGTTATATAAGAGCGCCATAAAGAGATTTAGTACCTTGACAGATTTTATTACGTTTTTGCATTTCCAATATATACTATTTTGGTAAAAGTAAATGCTAATAGTCATATTAATAAATTAACTGCTTTATTAATCCATTTTCTTTCAAATAACCCTCTCCAAGAATTCCCAAATTTTAAAGAAATATTTGCTATACTACAAGGGTGGAACCATTTATCAGTGGACGCACATATCCATGGAAAAGCTAATTTAAGATACTGCCTTTTTATTTGACCAACCATAAAGAAAAAATTAAAAATTATTTTTCTTTACCTCCTATCTGTCTCTGGAAAAATAATTTTAATGAATCTGTTTGTTCCTTACTATATGCTCAATAACAATTTATTTAATTAAATTATGGGAAATACATCTTATTTTCTCTGTAAGATTTATTTATTTTGAAAAAGACAAAGGAAAGAATGCCTTGGTTGTTTCAACTATCTCTGCATTTTAAACTTTTGAATCCATTGACTATGGCAACAAGCCAAGAGAAAACAAACTATAATAAAACAGTGGGCTATATATTCTAAGGTATGATATGGTCTTCACTAGGACAAACTACTTAATTGAATTTGACAAGATCCATTTATAGTTAGGCATTTACTTACATAATGAGTCTCAGTCACATTGTTTATTTTCCCTTTGCCACAGTCACTCATGTAAAAAGGAAGGTTATCCTTCAATTTATGTTTTCTTTGGCTGGTGATTGATGAATAAACTTGTGCCCATTACTTCTGTTCCTGTGCAGGGTCATTGTCTATTTCCTGTGTCTCTCTTCTTTCATAAATCACTTTCTATACCAAGGTAATACTGTCTTATATTAATTCTAAATTTATTAGTGTGCAAAGGTTACATTTAAAAATCTATAATTACTTTATTTCTAATTTTCTAGCCCCTTCTTTTAAATAGAGTTAGATAAGTAAACTGGGGAAAAGAGTGTTCTAGAATGGCTGCAGTATTTTAAATATATTATTTATGTGAGCATGAGCTATTCCTAATAATTGGAACAAACATGTAAAAGAATGTAGGTTGCCCTATGGGTCTCTTCCATGAATATAATAACCCCAAATAAAACTAGAGAGACATTTATTTTCCAGTAGTTTTTATCAAACTATTGATATTCATTTATTAAGCAAAATCATTGAATTCATTATTAAGAACAAACTTGGTTTGCTTGTCTTGACAGTCTAGTCTATTTTTGTTAGAATGTTTGCATTTTATGTTTGGAGGATACTGGTAAGGATAAAACTACAAGCTTTTATTTTGCTACTTATAGATCTGATTATTGGAGAAAATCATCTGTCACTTAGGTTACTGCAATCAGCACCAAAAAATACCTTTCCTGTACCATGTTTTCTACCTAACAATTCATCCATGACAGAGAAGAAAGAATTTCCCAAGCCCGTATATTCAATAACAACTTATTCTAATAAATTGCTTAGGATTTAATATATAAATAGGTGAGTTTTTATTGATAGCATTTCTTCTGGTTTAGGTGATTGTAGATTTCTTTCTACTTTTGAAATCAGTATTAATGAAATTAAATGTTTAGTTATTTCTTTTATGATTATTTGATTGTTCAACATAATGATTTGAGATACAGTGATGACGTACTTAACAACATATTTTCATTGATGAGCTTTTGTTTTTGTTTTCTGTTTGTTTGGTTTTGTTTTTTTTCTTTCTTTCTTTCTTCTTCTTTTTTTTTTTTTTAGGCAGGGTTTCTCTCTATATACTTGGCTGTCCTGGACTCTCTTCATAAACCAGGCAGGCCTAGCATTCAGCAGTCCTTCTGTCTCTGCCTCCCTGAATCCTGGTATTAAAAAAGTTCATCATTGTGTCCAGTTTTATTGTTGAGTTTCTTAATATATATAGCCATATTGATGGTGTGTCTGGATTGAAGCTAATGGGATAATGTTGCCATCTACATTATTCTTAAAGTATTTTTTGAGAACATGCTTTAATTTCTCCAATAAAAGTTTTTAGATGCAAAAAAAAGTGATGTAACAGTATAATAAATTAGTAGAAGGGTTTTCTACTGTACAACAGTTAAAATTACTGCACATTTCACAGCTTTAGACTGTAACTCTCTGCGTTAATCAAGTGTCTAATTTATCAATTATCTAAAAGTTAGCAGTATAAAATAGGTACATCTTTCTCAGATCTCCTGAGAAACACAGACATGAGGAGCTGTAGCTTAGAGTCTTAACTTGTGCGATGGGAGTTCTAAGAAATTCAAATAAACTGCAATCTTCTTTCAAACACTTAAAATTATACACCATCTCGTATGACTTCTGCTGCCACTCTGACATTGTGGCAGTGGTCAAAGGAAAGTCCTATCATGGTCTGTTTGGACTGCTATATAAAAGTAGTGTAGACTAAAGCTAAAATAACATGAATGGAAATCGGTTTCTTACAAGCCCGTAGAAGTGAAAATCTGAGATTAGCATGGTATGCTTCCAATGAGAGTGTTCCTATGTATGACAGAACTTGTATGACACACTGATTGGAATTAGATGCCTTCATACAACATGTTCATTTTCTATTTTCTCTGTATTTGCTATATCAAAGTTTATACTTCTCATTTTCATTGAGTCATGCTATCTTCCACATGAAGTTTTCATGAAAGAGTTACCTCATAATTTTAGAGGTTTTTTTTTTTTTTTTTACACAGTTCTTTGATATTTCATGGTTTAAAATGGAGGTCTTCAGTGGAATAATTACAAAACTAATTATTGTTTTGGAAAACAAGAATTAATAAAGAGTCAATGTTGAGGGGAGAGGCATGGCTTCTTAGTCATATTGCAAGGGAACACATACACATACACAACATACACACATAAACACATACACACACCATTTATAGAATTTAAAAAAATAGCAAATAAAATTAACAGTGCCATACAACCACGTATATGCAAGCATTCAAATGTTCCTGAAAACATCCATCATAGTTTTTGAGGGTTTTCCAGGAGCTTCTGTAACAAGTAGGTCATTTGTAGTTTTGCAAATCCAAGAAAATTTTTCCTAAAACTCCTTGTCATCCCCATGTACAGCGCAATTTCTCTGATGAACAAGCATCAAAGCCATCCTCCTTGCAGATGCACAAGAAGTGAGAGAACACATCATTCAATTAATTTTCTTTGGCTTCTGTTTTTAAGTAATTTTTCAAAGTCTTACCAGATATTTAAGTCTCAAGGACATACACAGGAAAGTTTCAAGTCTATTTCGAGTGCAGAAGGTTGGAAATAAAGGGTCCATACTTAGGAAAACCAAAATGTGACGTCTATTAACTTTCAAGAGGATACATCTGACCTGTTCCTAGTACTATGGCAGGTGCTAAAGATCGAGCTGAATAAGAAAATATTGGTTGATGGTCCTTATGTTGTAGAATAAAAACATGCCTTTAAGATATATTGCCTTACTGATATGATGATATTAAAAGCCTACCTTTATAACTTTACTTGCAGCCAATTGTACACCTATATGCTGACCCGTTTCACTTTTTTCTCCTAACTTCAGGAGAAATATAGTTAGTTGTATAACTAAGATATATTTTCTCCTCAGTCATCTTTTATACTACACCCAAAGACTCCATTCATGCTCCCCTGGCTGACATGTCAAAATATGTGTCTCTCAGCTCCGAAGTGTTCTGTTGATTGTAAAATGAGAACAAATTATAGTAGATGAATCCATTCCAGCATTCCATGTCCTGGCTCATCTGCCTTTAATAAATATTACTGCACTCTTGGTATTTACTTGCTCCTATCTTATCTTTGGCATAACACACAAAATAATAGGTGAATATTCATTTCCTCACAGATCTGGCAGAGAGAAGGCAGACGGGAAGCAGATAAACAATAAAACAACAGTAAAATGAAATAAACAATGGAACATTAACATTCCAATAGTTTTTAAAAACATTACAATATATATGAAAGTTTGTGACATTATTAAAAATAAAATGGAGAATTTACTTTTCATAGGATGATCAGGGGAAACCACTGTGGCCAATGCATAGGAAGTTAGAGTGATTTATTTTTAAAGTAAGAGAAGTTGAAACTATTAGGGCATAGAGAAAACATCAGACTTACAATTAGAATGTTTTTTAAAAATAGCAAATATAAGGACCTTACAGAGATAGGATTCTGATGTAATTTGAACTTTGAACTAAATCCAGATCTTTGGCAAGTGTAACCAAAGGTAGAAAAGCCAGAAGAAAGAATATGGGGGTGGGAAGCTGTTTGCCTGTGCCCAGACTTAACAGCTATTGTATGAATTTAAACCTTACCTCAGGTAAAGACTTCAGATTGGAGAGAATACTTCAGAACATCAATCTTATTCCTAAAAAAGACACCTGCATATCTTCTGAAGAATGATGAATTCTGTAGTTCAGGCATCAGTTTTCAGTCACTTGACAATAACTTACTATTGACTTCTTACTGTCTCAGAAATCGCATCTTGTCTTATATTCAAACAAGAATCATTTAATTCTCATAGCAATGCAGTTATCTCATACGCAATTATTTATAATGGTTGTAAATCTCTCTCTCTCTCTCTCTCTATATATATATATATATATATATATATACATATATATATTTATATCTCCTTCTCTCTATACATATACATATACATAAACATAAACATATACATATACATATATATATATATATATATTTAACTGGCCTGTTTATACAAATTTTTACAAATCATGGTACTAAAACTACAGCATTGAAATTGGCTAAGAATGCCTCTTAGTTACAAAAATTAATTTTTGTTAGCTTAAAATTTTAAAGTTAAAAAATCTTAGGGAATTGTCTTGGAGAGGATTAGCAAATATGCCTTATTTTTTTTCACCTGTAAAGTTTATCGGTGGGGACTGAGGTTAGCAGAAGTAAGATACATCTATGCTACAGACTGACTTCTTAAAACTGTGATTTGTGCCAGGTGCATTTTTTTTTTTTTTTTTTGCAAATCCAGATTCAAATTTTTCTTAGAGTATTTTTCTCGGTAGTCACCAATGGCCCACTGCCTCTTGATTGTTGTGTTAAAAAGGTTTGGAGTGTTTTGACTCAGCGGGTCACTGACTTCCATAAACTTCAATGTTATGGATGTCATCAAATAGAACCTGAAGCTTCCAGCAAGATCCCTCTGCTTAGTTGCCACCTGCTTACCTGTTGTTCACACCGAAGTATTCTCAAATGCCCCAGTTTATGGCTATCTTTTGCTTTTTAACTGCACAATAATATTAATTTGGAATGGCTCAATGTCTCTAACCTTATGCCATGGTAAACTATCTCAATTTATTAATATATGAATTACAAAAAAACAACCTTCCTTAATATAAATTTTTATTGTTCAATGAAATCAACATGATGGTTAAAAATAGGTTTAAACTTAAACAAATAAAACCGTTTCCACATAAGAACAGGGTATTGGGAAAATTGTGTTCTTGGGACATTGTTGCTCATATTTATGTGCTACAAGTTCTCTCTTCTTGCTAAGAGCAGGGGTACGTTTTTTTATTAATTAATTTATTTTTATATCAATCACAGGTTAGGTACTTTGCATCCCAGGCGTAGCCCCCTCCTTCATTCCCTCCCACCCTCCACATCCCTCCCTCATCTCCTCCCTGTCCCCTCCAAGTCCACCTACAGAGAAGGACCTCCTCCCCTTCCATCCAACCCCAGCTCATCTTGTCTCCTCAGGGCTGGCTGCAATGTCCTCCCCTGGGATCTAGCCAGGCTGTTACTCCCTGGCATGTATGGGGGAGGGTCAAAGAGTCGGCCATCAAGTTCATGACTGAAACAGTCGCAGGGGTACGTGTTAACATTGCTGAAATTAACCTGCATACAGAAATACAGGAAATGCAATTTGCTATCTAAACTCCAACAAGTACTTAAATTGTCTAGCAAATTCACAAAGCCACTGTACTATTCATTTTTTTAACACTGGAAACTAAGGGGAAATTTAAGACCAATCTGATTCTTTGAAATTCATCTAAATTTGTGAAATATAAAACACAGAAGAGGAATCCATCAGAAGAGGGAGGAAAGAGGGAACAGGAGAGGAGCTTACCACCGAGGGCCTCTGAAAGGCTCTACCCAGAAGAGTATTAAAGCAAATGCTGAGACCTATAGCCAAACTTTGGGTAGAGTGCAGGGAATTTTTATTTTATTTTTTAAACTTAGGATATTTCTATTTTTATTAATTACAGTTTATTCACTTTGTATCCCCCTTGTACCTTGCTCCCCTTTCCCCTCCCAATGCCACCCCCCCTCTTCCCCACCCATGTCCCTCTCCCAGTAATCTTATGAAAGAAGGGGGGAGATAAAAAGACCATGAGGGGACAGAAGCTCCACAAGGAGAGCAATAGAACTAAAAATTCTGGGCACAGGGGTCTTTTCTGAGACTCGTAATCCAATCAAGGACCATGAATGGGGATAACCTAGAACCCCTGCACAGATATAGCCCATGGCAGCTCAGTGACCAAGTGGGTACCCTAGTAAGGGAAACAGGGACTGTCTCTGACATAAACTCAGCAGCTGGCTCTTTGCTCTCCTCCCCCTGAAGGGGAGAATAGCCTTACCAGGACACAGAGGAAGACAATGCAGCCAGTCCTGATGAGACCTGGTAGACTAGGATCAGATGGAAGGGGAGGAGGACCTCCCCTATCAGTGGACATGTGGAGGGACATGGGTGGAGAAGAGCGAGGGAGTGTGGGATTGGGAGGAGATGAAGGAGGAGGCCAGAGCAGGGATACAAATTGGAAAAACTGTAATTAATAAAAAAAGAAAAATCCAAAACTCTGAGCTTTAGTCATTAGGTAAGTGCACAGTTCAAGAGGTTTTAGATGGTGACATCAAAACAACTTTGTTTGACTGCCTTTGAATTTGGTACATTTAACTATGTACCTGGATATATGTGCAGATATTGTATGGAAATAAAAACCAAACAAACAACAAAAACAACAACAAAAACAAACACATGCTGGCCTTCTTTTTCTTTCTTTTTAAATGTTTTATTATTATTATTATTATTATTAAATTCTTTATTAATTACACTTTATTCACCTTATATACCCCTGTAGTTCCCTCTGTCTTCCAGCCCCAATCCCTCTCCTTCTCCCCCCTCTGCACCCCTGTCCCTCCCCAAGACCACCTAGGGGAGGTCCTCCTTTCCTTCCCTCTGATCCCAGTCCATCAGGTCTCATCAGGAGTGGCTGCATTGTCTTGCTTAAAGTGACGTTCAGACTTCATTAGACCTGAGACAGTTTTGGCGTTAGCGCACAAACTGTTTGGAAGGGCACACAGGTTCTTCTGGCCCTTTATGGCTCTGTTATAAACACATGGACTCTGTGTGTGTGTGATTTTATTTCCATTTTCATTTTATTTCTGATAGAAAAATAAAATTTTTATCAGTTTCTTAAAATAGTGTGTGTTGTGGAAGAAAATGCTCATCTTTCCCACAAAACAGAGAGAATTAAAATTGAAGAGAGAGACATTTCAGTAGATTTAACCTTAATGTCATGTTAGATACACTGGGAGACAGATTAGTCATGCTCAAGCTCAGAGAATATTGTAGAGGTGTCTTTCATGTAAAGTGTTGCCTTTCTCTGCTTGTTCAAGTGTTTGTCTCCACAAATAAAAAAGAGGTGTTTGATACCAGCATTGCATTTAACACTTTTCTGTCTACTTTCAGCTGTGTTTTCTGTGTGAGTCTCAAACACAAGCTGATTAAATGGAGGATGAGAAAAATCTAAACCTATAAAGCATCCTTTTTGAAATTCAGGCACTTTCGTGGATTTCACAACTAAGTGTCACCTAGAAATGTACATATTGAATATGTATTTCTTACTTTAGATATATCTCATTTTAATTATAGTGTGTGTGTGTTTTCATGTGACTACACATGACATAGATGCCAGATGTGTAAAGTTCCCTGGAGCTGGAATTACAGGCAGTTGTAGCTGGCTGATGCGGGTGTTAGACTCTGACTCAGGTCAACTGGAAGAGCACTATATCTTCATAATAATGGAACCATTTCTCCACCGCATTATTTACTGATTATTTTTCTTAAAGCCAAGTACTAGTAGTTCAATGTAATTTTATATTCTCAGTAAATTCATTTAAAATGTTAAAACCAGAAAAATATTGATACATTTTAATTACATGCTTTTTCTCTATTAGACAAGTTGATTTTGTTATTACTTTCTTTACCAAGTAGATTACCCAACTGAATACAATGGGTAAATGCCAATTACAGACAACTGAGAGTTTTACCAGATATGATTATATATGCTGGAAGAAAATTAATAGCAGTGTGTCTCCCTAACTGTGTGCTTTAATATCTTTTCATACTATGTATAAATGACATTTCAAGGTGTTTGTTTCCCCAGAATGACTTCAAAGATTTAGATCAAATGGGGACTGTCTTAATAGGACTCAAATATTAAAAACGATGATTTTTTTTTGATTGGCAGTATATTTTTAGTTGCATGTTTTGACTTTGTCTTTGATGAGTTAAGCCACTATCTAATATTATTTTCCTACATCATTTGTATTCTTATAAAGACCTCCAAATAATTTTAGTATGCAGGATAAAAAATGATTTGTCTAGACCCCGTCTGAACATCTGCTGTGGAGGCAGCAGCATTATTCAGTCTTAAGTACCATAGTTAGCACATATAAAGAAATATAAATTACTTTCTCTTTGAACTAATTCTCAGCAGCGCATATTATCACACTCCTCTCTGACATTAACTTTTATGACACACACACACATATATATATAAATATATATTATATATAATATATATATTTATAATATATAATACATAAATATATATTATAAATATATATATATATATTCTTAATGTTGATCTTTCATTTCCACTGTCAGGACAGAGCAAGTCAAGCCAAGTCTGAGGATGGGCTATCGCTAGAGTGCTAGCTTTGTTTACAGAACCTTGGATTTATTCTCTAGCACAATAGCTAAATAAAATATAAAATAAAATAGAAATAGAAATGGTATGTTTTATCAGTGTTTTAAACAAGGACGTTGAAATTTTCTTATAAATAAATGGATAAGTAAAACCATGCTTATTCAGTAATTGTCCACTTATGTTTCATTCAAATTATAATTAATATCAACATTTTTATTTCCCTCTTAGAAGATAACCATCACAGTTGAAATGATTTTAGAATTTGTTGCTTGTTGTGCTCTTGAGCTTGTGCTCTTGAGACCTAAAACCTATTTCTAGTGTATGTCATGGACATCATTTGCATTTTCACACACAGGCATGGTTGGCATTTAATAAAAGGAACAGTGCCTGACAGGAGATAGAGTGTAACATACAGTTCATCTGCATACTAGATTTGATTGTTTTATAAGAACATTAGGAGAAATTTAACTTATGATTTTTTAATAACTTTACAAATACCAAATGCTCCCATTGATCCATTCACTATTTAAAAACAATGTTAAAGGGACATCGTAGCAAATGCCAGGTTCTTGGATGATTTTATAAAATGCTATGGATATCAGAAATAGTTCATGTGGTCTACTTTCTTGTGCCGGACTTTTGAGGTTAACTCTGGTTATTTCGAACTGTATTTGTTTTGTTAAACAAAATGTAAATAAGTACACAAGTCATAATAGAAATGGGGTATTGTACAGAGGAACAAAAAACATGACTTTGCCAACCAACTCTAGAAAGAAAGGAATGTCCCAAATCCAGGAAGTACAGTTGTCTATTTTACCAATCTGTCTTCTCTCCCTTGCCTCCAACTAACTTCCCTCCTTGTTTTAACACTATAGTTATTTTGTCCTGTCATTAAACTTTATTTTGCATCTTTCACGCACATTTTTTTGTGTGCAGCGTGTTTTGCTTGGGTTTCTATTTTTTTAAATGTATTAACTTTTTAAAATGTATTAACTTCAATGACATTCTGCACATTACATGAAGATGCCATATTTTATGTACCAATTCTACTGTCAGTTTGGATTATATTCATTTATGTCTATTGATCAACATAGTAACAAGTCTATGGATGTTATTATGCGTGTCTTTTAGAAGATATGTGCATATGCATATTTCTGGAATAAAACTGCAGGTGGAATGGCTATACTATAGAATTTACAGACGCATATGACAGGCAGAAAATTGCAAAATATATTCCATTTAAAAGTGTATGAAGCCTAATAACTCCATGTCATCCCACTTTTCTTTTGGGAAGAGTTGAAGCAAAATAACAAGAAACCATGACAAGAGAGTTGTCCCAAAGCAAATGGACCACGGTACTCGTCATAAGATTTAGGCTGATTGCTATTGGCCTGCAGAAACTTTTTTCTTTGCTAGTATTGAGGTTGCCTTCCTGCCTTACTCAATCACCTTCTCATACATTCCAATCTTCCTTGGCTATGTGCACAGAACACACTTTGTGTGAAAGTAATTCTAATTCTAGTTTTAGTGGAGGATATATAATTAAACTAAAATCCTAGGCACAGTTCACCCTTTTGCTAGAGATATTGGCTTCCTTTACATCATTCTCCATGATATACATGCTTAGACTTTCTGAGAGCTTTGGGAAAGTAAGCATCTTCTACTTTTAAGCAAACTTTTGTAAATGTTTCTTTCTGGTGAATTTAAATGTAGGTACAGAAAAAGGAGGAGATATCCTCAACTTGTGACATCATTGAGGCAAGTTTTTGTTTTGAAACTAAGTAGGACAGAAGGAAGAGACAAACAAGGAGTTCGGTATGGGTTGTTGTTTTCTTTTTATATTTTTGAGACAATGTTTTACTATGAAATCCACATAGCCTAGAATTCTTACACAGCCCTAGCTGGCTTCATATTCATAGAAGTCTTCTTGCATGGTTCCCTGAGTGCTGAGAATATAGGCATGAACAGCCATGCTCAGCATAAACCTGTTTATTTCAATACACAATTTAAAACTGCATCAATGCACATTGAAGACCATCCTACCTCTGCCATTATAATAATTTATTTTTCCAAATTAATATGGAGGTTCTGACACTTTGAGCTAATGAAACTTAGCTTTCATTGGATGTTTCATTTAATGCGCTGGACTGTGTGTGTGATAATTGATTCTGACAAATAGACACCCTTATTAACAGATACAACAATAATTCCAAAAGCTGAACTATATATGAGCTAAGAAAGTCATTCCAAGCTGAGCAATCTGCTCTCATAAAGATCTATAAGTCTGCATGTTTAATACCAATTTATTGATCCCCTTCTTAGCAATGACTATGTAGTTAAGTTACAGATCCTCCCAAGAGATAGACACAGGTACAGACTACCGAAGGCTCTACAAATGGAACTATTGATGAAAGCCAAGGTATTTTTCAAGAGCTCTAATTATTCTAAAAAGCAGGATGGAGTCCAAAATCCCAGTGCTGTGTACTGATTCCCCTGCACTCTCATATGATCTAAATGCCTCTACTCTACCTGCTTGTGAACATTCTGCTAAATTGTGTCTTTTCAGATACATCCTCTGGAAGGAACTGGCTTATACAACTGCCTTGTTCCTATGAATGTGTTGCTTTCCAAAGGCAACGCGAATTGAAATGAAGTAGTTGATCACATCTGTTAACTTAAACTACAAGGCTTGCTGTTATTCCCCAGCATGAACAAATCAAGCAATTGTTGTCCACACAATGTTAAGTTTATGAAATTTGAACTTCATTAACTTTGTGCTTATAGTGCCATATTGCTCACTCTGCTCAGTTATAAATTAATTTATCCTCCAAGAAAAAATGCGCAGGAACTATTGTTCGTTGTACTTGATCTTTTTGTTGTCTATTCGATGACTGCACGTAGAGCAGCAATTCTCATTGTGTGGACTGCAACTCCTTTCTGGAAGTTGAATGACCCTTTCATAGGGGTTGCCTAAGACCATCTGAAAACACAGATATTTACACTGCAATTCACAACAGTAGCAAAACTACAGTTCTAAAGCAGCAACAAAAATAATTTCATGGTTGGGAGTCAGCACAACATGAAGAACTTTATTAAGGAGTCAAAATATTAGGAAGGTTGAGAACCACTGACAGAGGATTCTTTGATCCCAATTTTTTTGCAGCATAAAAATTCCATATTGTTTGAATCTGTGAATGTATAGCCTGCAGGTTCAGAGGGCCCAGCGCAACAATCACTCCCCATATGTAGAAGGAGAGAAGGACCTCCCCTATTAGTGGACTAGAGAAGGGGCATGGCGGAGAATAAAGAGGGAGGATGAGATTTGTAAGATATGACAGAGGGGGTCACAGCCAGATAAAAGTTGAACAAATTGTAATAAATGATAATACAAAATTAAATTATCAAATATCTTTGTTCTAAAGCCATATTTCTCAGCTGACTATTCACTCAGAAATTAATACATATTAAATAAAGTAGATGAGAAATGTTTGCACATTGTGATTTTTGTCAAACCAAAGTGACTACTGGTAATTATGAATGTGAATATTGATTTCTGAAAGATGGCTGTTATACAGACACTCATGTTTTCAGCACAAAATAAGACACACATTGAAATGTTTGAAGTTTTTTTCCTGAAACACAACAAATGTTTAATAGTATCTATTTTGCTATTGTTATATCCATGATGAAAACCAAGTATGCACCCACCAACGCATGGCATTTATTCCTAGGCTAGTGAGATGGCTGAGTGGATCAGTTAAATCTCTATCTCAGTTCCGATCTACGGAGGCTACGTAAAGCCAGATGTGGTAGAGCATGGCAGAAGCAGTTCTCCATCCCTAAGGTTAGAGTTAAGAGAGTAAAACCTGCAATTTGCAAGAATTTCCAATAGAAATAATTCAAAGCTGTCACTTTTCTGATACATGTGACCCTTGGAATATACAATGACATACTAAATACCATGTGTGTGGATTATTGTGCGCATAAAATAAACTTGCAACCAGTGCTAACAGGACATTAATGCAACTGATTTTTAAATTATGTTAGTAGTTTAAAAGTACCTGAAGCATAAAAATAAATGACATTCCTTCATTACTTTCTTTGAATACCTTACCTGTGTTAGAGAAAGAAAATATAGGATGCACTTATGAGATAGTGAGTATCAATAGATTTACAGACAACTCAATTAAGGAACAAATGCATTTTAATTCTTGTCCAGCTGTCTGTTCTTTTATGCATGGTGGGAATAAAGAAACTCACCCCACTTAATCTGGAGCTTTAGTAAATCTATTAGAATACAACACAGATGAAAATATAAAATTCCATGAAAGAACTACTTTTCACAGCAAACACACCGAATACATCCCAAAGTCAAATGTTTAGTCTTTTATATATTGTACCTTTTTTCTATTTCTAAATAGCTCATTATCAGTTTTAAGATGACTTAATGTTTATAGCCATGGTTTAGTCCAGACATGCGAATATACAAAGGCAGAAATAAAAATGAGTGCTGAGATTTATGGCATGGAGACACAGATACAAATGACTAAGGCAAATTGGAAACACGAGTTTATTAAAGAAATGCCAATGATTATGGAACTTGATTAAAGGGCCTCACTTATGACTATATACGTATCTTAGAGTTCAGCATTTTTAGAATATCCTTGGAGGCTCTTTATACTACGAGTTCTCACAGCCCTTGGCTAGATAGTCATATGGCAACCTCTTTATGTTTTTCAAAAATGAGAAGACCAAAAATTTGTGGACCTTGTTCCACAGATACCTTCATTCAGGCAGATTTTTTAAATTAAGATCAATTAATTTAAGAATAATTTTGATTATATTTATTTTCCTCTATAAGGAAGTATTTATAAATTAAAAAGCACCACACACAAAAGCACTCATCACACTAAAGAGTACCCAGGGAACACTAACTGATTCCTCAACTTAGATTTTTAAGTTTATGTTTGTTTTTAAGCCACACAGCAGTTATATGGATTTTCTTAAATCATTATCACTCTCTTTGGGCCCAGGCCTGCTCGCAGTTCCATGGGATGCCTCATTTATTGGTCAGACATTATCATACCCCATCTGTAAATCAGATGTCTTACCTCCAAAGACCAGAAAAAAAATAACCTACCATGAACGAGGGATTTTTTCCTTCTTTTTCAGACAAATTTGGAAATGATCCCAGATCATGCATCATCCCCTTTAATTTAGATCTCAGCTGAGAGAGCTCTGGAGAAGCTAAACCTCATTTATTTATAATATAGGGGCTCATTATTTTTCTTCTTGGAAAACATCTGTTTTTAGTTCTTCTGAAGTAATGTTAGGTGAATGCCTGGAACCAGCATCTATGGATTCAGGCTTTAGTTAGATGTTTGTAGTTATTATGATAAACCCGGCAGTGCTCACCTCATCATAATAATTATGATGGACCTAAGCAATAAGTAAGCCTCTTATTCCTATACATGTAATATGAACATGGATACTTTCTCATGCTTAAATATGCAAACATGATTTACCATGTTTGAATAAACTATCCCAGGTTATGAAGTGAAAATGGATATAGAAGACAATCCAGAATTTTCTGTCTCCTAAATAATTTCTCTAAATTTCTTTGTTACATTTTAATTTTCAATGTCTACTTGGGCACCTTGAAGTGTGGATATGAAACTACCACTGATACATTTATTTTAAATAACCAGTTAGGCTTTTGTTTCTGCAAGTGACAAGAAAATTATGATACTGAGAAAATTATTTGTTAAGTTTAGTAAAGCATCTCTCCTCTATAAGCATATTTCATTTTTACATTAAGTGATTTTTTTTATTCTACTTGCTAGATAGTAAAAGCACAGTGCACGGAATATTAATTTCTTAGTGATAAAAGTTTTTAAGAAACAAACAAATTAAATCACCTAATCATCATCTTGTTATATTACAGAACATGTAATCCATCCATATGTCTGGCAGAAAATAAAGAATGGAGAGAGAGGGAGAAAGAAAGGGAGAGAGAAACAGAGACACAGAGAGATATTGAGACAGAAACATTTTAAAGGCACTTGGACTTTTGCATGAATGGTTATCATATTAAAATACTACCATGATTACATTTGATGGGCCAACCATATTCTTTTCTTCATAAACTAAGTAACTTGAAAATTTGTCTGCTAGAAAGCCTTCCCCCATCACACAAGTAAGATCTGGGTCAAAGGATTAGAGCTCCATTAGGCAATGCTTAACAGTGCTTTGATGAAATGAGGAATCGAGCCCCCAGGGGCAATTTTCCAGCAGAGAGCTGGTCTAGGATGTAGTGTGACCTTTTGCTGGAAAGCGGGGTGAAACAGTGCTGGCCTTTCCCATCCAGGGAAGATACTCTGGAACAAAGGCTTGTCTGAAGCTCTGATCGTCATTAAAACACAAAAAGTAAAATGGTGTTTTTGGTACTTGCTTTGTTCATGTATTTTATTTTTTATAAATTTTTGTTTGAGAATCATAGATGTTTTTATTATATTTATATCATTTCCATGCTTCCAAAAAATTCATTGCTTGAGATTTTTATACATGTATACGTTAATATGAGATCCTATCCGCCCATCATTCCCCTTTTTATTCACACTGGAACCCCCCAATACATACCAATATATACATTCTCTTCCCAACTTCATGTTATGTTTTGTGTATAGTAATTGCCTACAAAGTTTAATTTGTTTTTCTCTTGTACCATTGGATATGAGGCCATCCACTGGAACACAGACAACTTAGCAGCTGCCATATAAGCAAACGAAAATGATTCTTCCTTCCTCAGTAGTTATCAATTGACAATAGCACTTCAGAGACAGAGCTTCATTAGACCCTCCCCCATCTTTGCTAGCACTTTGGATGGCTTGATTATCTCTAGGTAACCGCAGCTTCTCATCCTCCAGCTTTCACACTCTTTTGATTTTTTTCTTTTTTCATCATCATCATCATCATCATCATTATTATTAATTATAATTTATTCACTTTGCATCCCTGCTGTGGCTTCTACACTCATTTCCTCTTGGATCTACCCTCCCTCCCTCATTTCCCTCTATATCCCTGCCCTAATCTACTAATAGGGGAGGTCCTCCTCCCCTACTATCTGAGCCTAGCCTATCAGGTCTCATGAGGACTATCTGGATCCTCTTTTTCTGTGTCTTAGTAAGGCCACCTCACCAGGCAACTGAGTTCATGCCAGTAACTGTCCCTGCTCCATTTACTAGGGAACCCACATGGAGACTGAGCTGCCTATGGGCTACATCTGAGCAGGGAGTCTAGGTCATCTCAATGCATGGTCCTTGGTTGATTTATCAGTCTCTGTGGATCATCTTCCAGCATTCCTTTTTTTTTTTTTTGTCTTTTCTTCTGGGATGTTTCCTTAGCAGGCTCTGGGGTAATGGGTAGGGAGGTTGTTAGCAAATATATTGTGCTCAAAGCCAAATATTTATCACTTTCTCCATTTGATGACCAATTGTGAGTCTCTGCACTAACTACTGCCACTGGGAAAAGAAGCATCTCTGATCAAAGTTAAGAGCAGCCTAGGTCTGTGGATGCAAACCTAATCTTCAGGAAACAGTTACACAACTTATGGAAATAGCAATATTAGTTTCCACTCTAGGGCCTTGACTTCCAGCAATGGACTTTTGACAAGGAATATGGTACCAGGAATCAACTCCCTCCTGGAGGAGAAGACTGCAGATCAATCAGAAAACCTATAGTAATCCCAAAAGAGTAACTGGTAAACAGAGGTGGATTACTGTAGCCGTAGGCATATCTTGCCTGGCAGATTGGTATGGGCAAAATGCATGGCATCTTTAGTCATAAAAGCCTTATCATGTGGTTATGGTGGTCAGTTGTAAACATTTTTTTTTTACTTACTCTGATGAGGGGGTGAAATGAGAGCCAGTCCCAAGCTTTTTTTTTAGCTCTTTCTGAACTTTCACTGACTGGCTCAACTCAGCTGTTCTGGCACCAAATCCTCTGACTGATTCAGCCTGGCTTCTCCTGGCTTCTGATTGAATTGCTCTTCATGGCATTAAACTAATTCTGGCAATATGTTTAAATCTCCTGTCTCCTTTTCATTCTCTGGTCTTTTTGTCTCCCTCTTTGTCTAACTTGTTCTCTTTGCAATCTCTTGGTAAAAATGTCACAGTAAAACAAACAAACAAACAAAAAACAAAACAAAAAAGAACCTCTTTTCTCTCTGCACTGCTCTATTTTTTCCTTTTTATTTTTTAAAATTTAGTTATTCATTTTACATGTCAATGTTAACCCCCTCCTTCCTCTCCTCCTGGTCCTTCCCCTCTGTCCATCCCTCATCCTCCTGCCCCTGAGAAAAATGGAGACCCCCACCACCCCAGCACATCCAGACTCAGCAGAATTGTGCAATTCCTTTTTCACAATGGTTTGGCAAGGCAGCTATGCCAGTATGAAGTGATCTAAAACCATACATCAGAGACCTTGTCAGATTGTGGTCTGTCCCTGTGATGCTCTTAATTAGGCCTTCCTTCCTGTCCTGTTCTCCTGAGAGTTGGGCACAACCTATCTCTGACTCATTCTGTCAAATCTTTATTTGATTCATTACTTTGCTCCTCAAGTTGTCACTTTCAAAAATGTTGCTTCCGATAAGTAGATACTAGCCCTATAAGATAGGATAAACACACTGAAATCTGTACACCTAAACAAAATAAACAAGAAAGAGGACCCAGGGTAAGATGATCAGTCCTCACTTAGAAAGACAAATGAGATGGACATTGGAAGTAGGAGAAAACAAGTACCAGGATAGGAGCCTACTACAGAGGGCCTCTGAAAGACTATACTTAGCCTTGTATCAAAGCAGATGCTGAGACTCATAACCAAACCTTCGGCATAATGCAGTGAATCATATGAAAGAAGGGGGAGTTAGTATGACTTGGAGAGGACAGGAGCTCCCCAAGGACCAAATATATCAGAGCACAGGGGACTTTTATGAGACTGTTTCCCCAACTAAGGACAATGTATGGACATAACCTAGAATTTCTGCTCAGATATAGCCATGGTAGCTCAGTATCCAAGTGGGTACCCTAGTAAGGGGAACAGGGACTGTTTCTGACATGAACTCAATGGCTGCCTCTTTAACCCCTCCCCCATCCCAGAGTGAGGAGCATCCTTGCTAGGCCACAGAGGAGGACATTGCAGCCAGTCCTGAAGAGACCTGATAAGCTAGGGTCATATGGAAGGGGTGGAGGACCGCCCCTATCAGTGGACTTTAAAAGAGACAGGGAGGAGATGAGTAAGGAAGGGGACTACAGTTGGGATACAAAGTAAATAACCTGTGATTAATATAAAAAATAAAAATTATTTAAAAAACCAAAAATGTTGCTTCCTTCTATAAACTAGTCTTACCTTCATATTTAACTGACAATATGTAGATATCAAAAACTATTGGATAATGGTGACTGATCTTTTAATATCGGTAGAAGAGAAAGAAGGTGATGTTGGTGTTAACTCTGAAAACATAACCTTCTTCTTTTCTACCAACATTAAAAAAACACAGTCACAATTATCCTACACTTTTGGACATCTACATGTTGTTGATTGTCTATTTTCTGTCTATGTGTATATGCACATTTACAATGATACATACATATGTACCTATAGACATACACATGTATTTAAATTACATATAAATGTATTTCTCCATGTTGTGTCTATACATATTTCAGTAATTGGTATGATTAAAGGAAAGTGAAATTTGACATAAGGAGAAAACACATGTCTGAGCAGGTACCGCTTTCTGCCACTCAGCCTCCTGACTCTAGCTTTATCCCCAGCAACCACACAACAGAAGGAGAGCAAAGACTATCATGAGTTGTTTTGTGATGCTCCCACAATCACTGACCACTGTAGGTGTGCCATGACACACGTCCCTACCCCTAATTTATAAACCTCCCCAAATAAATTTAATAAAAACTATTAAACCAGTTCAGAATGGTTATCTACTATGTAACAATATCCATTCAATACCAAATTAAGAAAATAAAACTAACGCTACGGATTGGTTGTGAGTCTTCCTAGGTTAACTTTTCACAGTCCTCACATTTTATCTCAAAGTACAGATTTCTGGAGCGTTGATGAAAGTACCTGGAAAAAATTACATTTTCCTACAACTGGAAAAAAATACAATAATTTTGGATGTGGGAGAGAAGGGGCTAGAACGTTTTCCAAATCTATTCCCCACTTCCATTCCCAGCAGGTTTCAGCATACAATACTGATGGCTTATAATGCTGTGATTATTTAACCAATCAAAACAATTTTATTCAGATGACTACAGTACATCCAGCATCCCTGTGAGGTTCCAGCTTAGTAACTGTTGCTGTGACAAAGGGGGAACTAGAGTCTGCTACTGCATTTTTCTTCATAGTGCCAGTCTCTTAACAGCTAAAGATAAATGAATGGCTCTAGCCTTCAGTACAAGGACATGGAGAAAATACACATCATGTAGCCTGAGGGCAGAAAAAGGCAGTAACTCTCCTGAACTCTCCTCAGTAGCTCAACTGGGGGAGGAGGGGCTGGTCTGAGGACTGTGGGAGTGAATCTAATTATCACTGTCTTACTTTCATTAATAGGTTGGAATAAGTTAACTTCTCAAAGGAGTAAGAAGGAGACATCCGGGCATATTTATTAGGCAGCATTACGATCAAATTTAAATATCATGTTCACATTTGTAAAATATTCTTTATGAAATTGGGCAGGTGGGTGAGAAGAACACCAAATATGGAAATGTGAAAATAAACAACTCATGGCTCAAGTTTAGATGGGAGGGCAGAGCACTCTGGAAAACTGGAGGAAACTTTTAACATATGTTAATCTCCATCTGCACAGTTTACTTGGTTAGATTAAATGTCAGGTAAGCCGTTTGCTGTGTTTCTACATTCCTGTGATCCTGCCTCATTCCTGCTTTACTCTGGCTTGTTTATGGTAGAAATCAACCCACGAGTGATCTATGTGTTTTGTGACCAGTATTTTTGCTTTCTTAGTTTCACTAGCCAAAAATCAGATGATGATTATGAAGATTATGCTTCCAATAAAACATGGGTGTTGACTCCAAAAGTTCCTGAGGGCGATGTCACTGTCATCTTAAACAACCTGCTGGAAGGTTATGACAACAAACTTCGCCCTGATATAGGAGGTATGGGCAAGCTTTGGGTTCTGTGCTGTAGAAGGGGTTTGCACGATATCTAGCTAATAAATTACAATAATATATCAGTATATTTCAAGAACTAGGAAGATGTAAATTGTAATCTCATAATAATTTTCAATATAAAGAAAAGGCATGCCTGGTAGTGGTGGCACACGCCTTTAATGCCAGCTCTAAGGAGGCAGAGGCATGTGGATCTCTGAGTTTGAGTCCACTCTGGTCTAGAGAGTGAGTTCTAGGATAGGTAGTTTTACACAGAGAAACATTGTCTTGAAAAAAACAAAACAAAGCCACTAACAAGTACCAAAACAACAACAAAACAAAACAAAACAAAACAAAAACCAACCCCCACCTAGAGAGAGAGATAGAAATAAAGAAAAAGCATATAAGTAGAATTCGAGCCTGGGATTGCAATGGTGAAGCTTAAAAGCTTGTAGATATTTTAATCGATATTTTGAAGACTTTGTTTTAAAAGTAGCAACTTCTTATGTAATAGCACCAGAGAGAAGAGAAAAAATAAAAAGAAAAATAGCAGAGAGGCTATTGGATACATACAAGTATATAGCAACCAGATGAAAATTTTAGTAGTGTTAGCAAAAACCACTATTTGGCACCACACTGACAGATGGGCCAAACTAGGTTAAGCTAACCAGGGTCTGATAGTCTTTTATTATGCTCCAGAATCAAGACCAAAGCTAGGAGAAACCTTTTCATAGTAACAGAAAAAAACAAGGGAGAGGGTCAAATATCATAAGGCTTAATGTTTGGGCTTAGAATTGGCACACTCACTTTCATGTAGATATTATGAGTCTAAGTAAGATTCACCAACCCCAAGGTCAAGAGACAGGGAAGTAACCTCACTCACAGGAAGGGAAGGATGTGGATGTCAGTGTTGATGAAGAATTCCATCTGCTACAGAGACTTTGGTCATGGTGCTTTCAAGGAAAATGAGGAAAAAAATGTGCTTGAACTGAAGCCTGGAACCATCTCACATGTCTTCTGCTCATTAAATGTTAAATTAAGATAGGCCACAGTCATTTGGTCTTGAATGTTACACAACCTATTTTAGTTTTTCAAAATATTAGTCCTGTCTGACAAATGGGTGTGTAATAAGCTTTCTTAGAGTTTTCTTCTATCCACACAGTTACAGCATTGAGAATGTCATTGGGGAATACTTTGATTTGGGGTTGGCTAGAGATGTGTGAGGGCAAAGTTGGTGATAAAAATAACAGCAAGCGATGTTACATTATTGTTGTTTCTGTCAACTTTTAAAACCTCAGTTCCCCTGTCAGTCATTAATCACTTTTCTATATACATCAGTCAAATAGGGTCAGGAGGCACAAGCAGATTCTAGAGCTTGGATGAAAACAAGTGATGAAATTCAGGCTATCGGAGAGATCGTTGTAAAAAAGCAAACAGAAGGAAGCATTCCTTGGCATCTACTACACTGTTTTTTTTTTTCAAAACAACATGCTTTAAAGAGGCATATCTTTAAAAAACAAAATTATTATGAAATGTCAATATTTGCTAGTACCGAGTTAGTTGTGAATAAATTAGTTCTAATGTAGCTAAGAGAACCTAGGTTAAGAAACAGACTAAATAAATACAATTTTGTTTCTGGCAAAAACAAACACATATTCTAACAATTTTCCTTGCAGTGAAACCAACATTAATTCACACAGATATGTATGTGAACAGCATTGGTCCAGTGAATGCTATCAACATGGTGAGTTCTGTAATTTAATTGTCTATGTTTAGCTTGGAAATAATAAGTGCTACATTTTCTAAAGGGAATCAAGACTTTGGAAGGAAAAGACAATATTACAGATCTATTTTTTGCCATGTAATGAAGTTGTTTAAGATTGGAAGATTTTGTTCATAAAAATCAAACAGTCATATGTGAAATTAATGTTTGTAATTGTGATATAATATTGATTCAGCTATCATGGTATACCTGTCAAGTGCTGCCTACAATAAAAAATGAAATTCCTCTAAATTTTCTAAGATTGATGATATATAAATAATAGTTTGCTTCAAATTCAAGTGTTTCTCAGAGCAAATATTGCATATTTACAATATTTTCAGCCAAATAGGGTATGAAAAACTAGACTGAACATCTAATATGATACTATATGGGAATAAACTTGTAGTATATTTTAATATAAACAATATAGTAAAATATAGTAAAAACAAATATAAAAATAACAACAGAAAAATATTATTTCAATGCACAGCATAATATAGTGTAATAATATAATAAATTATGGTGATTTTATGAATTAAAATTGGTATTTACCATGCAAAATAAATTCATTTTAAGCTATATTGGTATAGAGTCACAGATAGAATGACATAAAATTACAGTTGTTCTTACTACTTACATAACCATGAAAATAATTCTCAGATGTTACAACTGTAGCATTCTGACACAAAGTATAAATATTTAAAGACAGTGTGTAAGTAATAATTTAGCTTTGTCCTTGCTGGCAGTGTATTGAAATGCAGAACTTAGCTTTGTATCAAAATGATGGTCTCTGGAAACTGTCCTTTAGTTCTGTGAAATGATGGTTTTTAAGACCTTTGCGTTTTTGTTTTCAATTTGTTTGGTTCTGAAATATGCCCAAATTTATTGCACATTTTATTTTTAAATCCAGCATTAAATAGTTGAAGAAGAGTTCATAAAACTGGCGGTTCTCCCATTACTTAGAAACGTCCAGCAGAGAGCTAAGCTTTGCACGAAGTGGTAGGGCAGAGGCCCTGTGGTCTCCAGGGTGAGACCCAGGAGAAGGTGGCAGGTGAGAAGAGTGCAGAACAGTGTGAAAGCGTCCAGATGTGGAACGTAGTCCTGAAGAGTCCCTGGTGCCTCATGCTTTTAAGCATAAAATGGAGAGTGAAGTGCTAGCTAACAAAGGAGGCCCTTATGAAACATCCCTATTCTAAGAACTCTACATTGTTGTTTTTTTTTTCCTCCTCCTCCTATTTCAAATAATCTGATTGAAATAAATATATAAGCGATTCAAGACACAAGGATGGTTATTTGGAACCATAGAGAGGGAGGGGGTTTACCATATAATTCAAGATACTGTATGTTGTTACAAGAGTTGATTGTTTGCATTATTGACCTAAAGTGGTTTACTAAATGAGTTCACAAGTGAGAAGGATTTAGTTAAGAACTGACCCAGAGGAAGTGTTGTTGGAGTGCTTAAGAATCCCCACAAAATAAGACAAATGAAAAACAAAACAAAACAACAAAGCCACACATAATAGCAGCAGGACAGTTTTTATTTTGTTTTTTAATCAGTAACAATCATACGGATGATGAAGTCAAAAGGCAAAGAATCTAAGTATCCTAGATCTTGAAGGCATAGGCAAGTATTAGGATTACTTTTGGTTATTTTATTTTAATATAGTTTTACATTTTTAACATGAGGATAACAAAGACTAAATAGTTAAGAAGTATTTTTTTTTCTTCAAGACCGCCTACAAATGTAGCAGCCACAGCAGATCTGCTGTGTTCTGCCTCCGTTCTATAGGTCTGAATTTCATGAAGTACATGCTGTTCTTTGCCTTATATTTGATAGGCGAATCATGGCATTCACCTATTATTATGACATTTAAGAAACATGTTCAAAGGGAGATATTAATTCAGCATATGAATCACTACTAATGTTTTAATAAAATCACTTTATTCTAATTAACTCATAATTAAAAGAATTGGATAGCTAATTAAGTAAGCACATCACTTATTTTTATCTCATTTAGAGAAATGGAATAAACAATCATCAATTCTAGTAAGGTCTTTTTCAGTTCTGCTATTTGTGAGGGGTAAAGCATTTTATGTATGTTGTAATTTTATAAGGGTGACCATTTGACATCATTAGAATCCTTCTTTTATCATAAGGCTGAACATTCAAATCTGCATTTAAGTACTTCTTGAATGCATGGGACTTTGGTTTACTCTACAATAGGAAAGCTGGGCATTTAGTCTACTAAGAAACAGTCAGCAATATTTGGTGTGGGTTAGGGTGGAAAGGAAGATTTTCTACCAGTATCTGAGACACAGAGGCAGAGATAACGCTAAACATCCTACAGTGAATATGCACCCACCTTCACCTATCCTCGCCCATGAGCTGTCTTCCTACTTTATACATGTGTGAAGGAAACTGTTTACTACCAAGAACTGGCTATTTGGTTAGAAATAATCACAATATGAAACGGATGTGAAAGACAGATGAAATAGCAGTCTCATCACCAAAGCTACTGTTTGTTTCTGACTTCCAAGCCAAAACAGTCCTGTCTCACATTGGCAATGAGCACAAGTTTGAGAAACACAAACACTCTTAATCTTCTCTTCTTTTTAAAACAGGAATATACAATTGACATTTTTTTTGCCCAAACCTGGTATGACAGACGTTTGAAATTTAACAGTACCATTAAAGTTCTACGGTTGAATAGCAATATGGTGGGGAAAATCTGGATTCCAGACACTTTCTTCAGGAACTCCAAAAAGGCTGATGCCCACTGGATCACCACCCCCAACAGGATGCTGAGAATTTGGAATGATGGTCGAGTTCTCTACACCTTAAGGTATTACTTGGGGGGAAGAGATACTTGTTAGAAATAAAATGACAAAAGCAACCCCATGCTTTTAGGAAGGAAGGAGGGATGGAAAGAAAGGGAAGCATGTCGTGTTTTGCTTTCTATCTTGCTATAGTTTAAACTAAGGTAACTGTAAAATTTCTATGTACAGAACTTACTGGACAATGTATGAGAATGGACGTGGCTCTAGAATACACATCAAAGTTTTTTTTCTTCTGCAATAAGCATGATATTACCCCTGTTACATTTTCATTTAAATGTATTTAGTGAACACAGATGTAATATCTCAGGAAAGATGAAGTTACTGTATTCTCACAAAAGCTACTACTTGACATTGTCAGGCTCCTTCTTGTATTATAGGGCAACTAGACCCTGTTTAAGTACCTCTTGAATGCCTGGGAGTTTGGATTCCTCCACAATAGTGAACCAGGCACACTCCTTGTGCCTTATACACTTCTCCCTTCTTCCCATTAACTTACCTCTGACTCTTTAATATCTATGAACTCTAACGGTTCTTTAACTAATAGGTTTTCTCACTCCACAGGTTTGTTAGAGGTGAAATTAATGACAGGCACAATGCTAACCTTGGGGCATGATATATGTAAATTTTATTTGTATATTATCAAAAATATAAATAATATACAGCCATATTAGGATGTGGTAGGTACTAATAAAATATATTTATTTCTCCTAACGTTTAAAATTAAACATATAAACCATAATAATTTCAAATGATTTGAAATCTTTACCAGAGTTAGATCAATTAATGAGAAAAATAGCTCCAATTGCAAAAGAAAGCCATTGTATCTATTTTAGATTCATTGGGAATTTATTAAATTACTGATAAGGTAATAACTAGAATTAGAAATGTGGAAATCAAAGTCTGTATGATAAATGAGAGCACACTGTGGCTTGAGATATGCAATCATTCACTCTACTTCAAGTCTTGTTATCATTTTATAATGTTGTAGTCATTTTTGAGTTCCATTAATCTGAGAAGCCACCACAGTGCTTAATTATAGAAGCCTCCTTGAAGTGTCAATAATGATCTGCCTAAGGCATAAAACAATGTATGTATATAGAGAAAAAGAATGATGATTTTTAACTTAGTGCCTATCTGGACTATAAATGTCTCAATGCGTATGTGCTTGTGCTTGCAGAGCTATTTATTATTTCTGAATCTATATTTATATCTGCAATCTATCTATATTATCTTTAATTATAATTACATGCCTTTAACTTTGAAAGATAATTCTAATAAAATCAAATTTAATTAAAATCTCATTTGTGAATAAAGCCAAGCTATTTTTTTAAAGAATAATCATAAAGAGGCAATGATTAAAGCCTCCTGTTGTGAAGAGTGAAAAGTCTAATGATAAATCATAACTATGCCCTGGTCATATGACCTTGAATAAGTTCAAGTAATTTGGAGCTATAACAGCACTTTCTTATATGGAAGTAGTTCACTTCATCCAGGTCTCAGAGACAAGTAAAGATTTATAGAAAGATAATTAACTGCTCTGTTATACCAAACCCCCTAAAACATCCCAAAGAAAAATTATGCTAATTGGAAAACCTTTTAAATTACGTTTTATAAAATAACAATTTTATCACTTAAGCAGTAGTATTGTAGGTTGTAAGAAATGCAGCTAGAGAACATGAACATTTTGAAAACTACCAATCATCACCATGACAGTGAGATGCTTTTCCACAACTCTCCAAAGGTAGTCAGAACATCTGGACTCCTTTAAATTTAAACTCCCTCTTGAAGTCTCAGACTAGGGCTTGTAACTGCACATCTTGAGGTTTCAGCTTGTACAGACTCACTGATGAAGGCTTCCCCAATCTCTCTCTGGTTGGCCTTTAGGTAGTCCTCTTCTGTTGTAAAAGTGCACATAATTCCATTGTGCAGCAGAGGTATTTCAAAACCCACCTATGGCAATTTAAAAAACAGTAAATTCTTACCAACAGAAGGCTTTGTGTTAATTAGCTGATAAGATCAGAGAACTGTCAGCATTCATCTCGATGCAAACATTAAATAGGTTTAAGTTCTTAAAACAGTTTGTTCTCTTAAATAAGTTAAATATATTCACTGAGAAATCTCCAGTGCGCACAGTCAATTTGCAAAAATAAATAAGATAAAATACAAAACAAGTTGGAGTTGAAGTGGATTAAGTGGTTCTTCTTGCTATGTGAAAATTTTTGCTCAGAAATAAATTTTACCTGGAACTTGAATTTTTTTACCATTGAGTATCACTTTGTATTATCAGTCAGAATGTCAGATTGTTCTAGAAAGGACGCCAGTGTACATTTTAGAAACGATGTTAGCATTTTTCTCTGTATTTTTATTGTCATTCTAATTAGGCTGACAATTGATGCTGAGTGTCAGTTGCAATTACACAACTTCCCAATGGATGAACACTCCTGCCCCCTGGAGTTTTCCAGTTGTAAGTAACATTCTCTCTGTATTGTGCCCTGTCACCTGTGTTCATTCTAATTGCCTTGTCAATGAATGTAATGCATCATAGAAACTGCGTAGTGGCATTGGGCTATGCTATTGATTTTGAAAGCTTTTTCTTTTATTGCAATTCCAAACAGCCCCAATGAACACATTCTTTGGAAAAAAATGATGAAATGGGAAACTTTTAGAAAATAGACAATGGATGCCCAGACTCACTGTTGAAGTGGACTCTAAGACCAGGCCTGGACTCAATAGAAAGGGCACAATGGTTGATTCTATACCTCCAATCGCCTTCAGTGGAACCAAAAGAATATTGTAACATATTCTTAGTCAAAGTGTACCCCACATGAACACTGTTCTGTTGGTATAATAAGTGTAGAAATGCACGGCATGACAACACTATCAGAAGATGGGTAATTGTTATTATTTTCATCAGATAATATAACACGCCAAGAGTATCTTGGACAACTCTACCACCAAAATAAATATTAAAACTTCCACAGATATTTGAAACCCAACAGGCCTCAGTTTTCTAAGTGTTTTCCTGTTTGTTCCACATCTATGTTAGCTTGTCTATCTCTGCCTTATTTTTAGTATGACAGTTAGACATATTAGGATGGATGCGTGAAATATTAATCATGGATCTTAACCTAAAGTTTCATCAACGTAATTTCTCTTCTGTGAAGTCATGGAGACTCTTAAGATCAATAGAGTCATAACCATAGTTAATTTTAAAAGACCAGGGACAAGAGGATTGATCATCTGTTCATCACTTTAATTCCAGAGGTATAAATACTCATAATACATAATCAAAAATTTTCCAGTTTCTACCTTATTTAATATTGATCTATTTGGTTAGAATATGTTCAGTTATAAAATTGATATTTCCTTAACTTTTAGAGAGACAACTTTTAGTTGTTATTAACCAACTATAGTTGCTATACTTTTGAGTCAGCTAAAACTCAGAAGCAAGAAATATTTATGCCACCTGGTTGCAACTGACAATTTTCCTCTGAACCCACATACAGTGTAATGCCATTTACTACCCGACAAAATCAGTCACAACTATACTCTACACAGAGCGTTCCCTTACGGCACATGCTTCTTTCATTTTCAGGGTGTCCTGTTACACATCCCCAGGAATTGTGTAGATGTCATCTTTCTGTTCTCTTTTACAATAGTGTACAAAGAATCACCAAAAATAAAAGTATAAAGCAAAGAACTTTTATTCAAACAGAATGTCATATTTTATAATAAATGATTCTTTTCACTTAACATTGTTAACATAGAAACATTTGAAGTAATATTTGTTTCTTCACTTATTCATTCATGTATCCATTCACGTTAGAGTGACACCAGTATGTTGTCCCATGGTAGGCAAACATTCTGCTACTGAGCTGTATTCCCGCCTTGTTTTCTAATCATATTCATATTTTTCTGGGCAAAGGACAGTTGGCAGTTAATTCATAAGGCTATTTTCCAACTAGGAAATATATAGTGAGTATCAGTTCTATGGTATAGGAATTACAATAATCTCTATTAATAATTATTTTACAAAATAGTAAACACAAAGTCCTATTACAGCTAGGGAAATCATGCTCATAGTCATTATTTTACCCTGATTACTAGTGTAACGCTACTTTCATGAAGATCATCTACTCACCTAAGCTTTTTTGTGGGTTCCCTTTGGCATTTGTTTATACTGGTTTTAATTTTAATTGCCATATATCTTAAAAGAGAGTCCAGAGCGAGGTGAGGTGGCACATGCCAGTAATCACAGCACTCTGGGAGACAGAGGCAGGTGAATCTCTGTGAGTTTGAAGCCAGCCAGGCCTACAATGTGAGTCCAGGACAGCCAAGGCTAAACAGAGAAACCCTGTCTCAAAAAAACAAAACAAAACAAACAAAAACCTAAGTCCAAACTGCAGCCTGATATAATCCTATATTTTTCTCCTCATTAATGTCTGCCACACACAACCCCTGTAGTCTTAGTAATCAGGCATATATAAGAGATAATGAATGCAAGATCAGCATGAGCTACATATTTAGCAATTCCTTATTCCCAAAAGCCAGACCTAAACATCAAAAACCAAGAGACTAAATAACTTGATATCTGGTAACATAAATAGTCATGATATAGGATAATTACTGGAGAGACTTCTTTATTGCATCTTTCTCATTGTTTTCTATTCCTAAATGAATCTCAAAATCTTGAACTATTGGCAACTATTCACAATGAAGTACTATCTTACATATCTAATTTTCATTTATTTTTCTGGACACTTTTGAATCATATCTCAGATGACAAAAAGTATGGTTACAACATTTAGAACATTGCTTGTTGTTTACATCCCATGCAATTAAAAGTGATTTTTCAAAGTCAGTTTTGACTATGTTATTTTCAGTCTTTACCAGCAAGATTGTGATATAAATTCTGTTAATTTTCTGCAAGGCAAATTCCATAGGGCAAGTCCATGGTTCCCATATGATTTTCAGTTCTGTTCTCCCATAGTATTTACAACTTGTTCAAAGAAGATGGTTGCTACCTATAGCCAGCAATTCACTTTCATGTTTAATGTGAGCTTTCATTTCATGGTAGATGGTTATCCACGTGAAGAAATTGTTTATCAGTGGAAGCGCAGTTCTGTGGAAGTGGGTGACACAAGATCTTGGAGGCTATATCAGTTTTCATTTGTTGGACTGAGGAATACCACTGAAGTAGTGAAGACAACTTCTGGTAAGCTGCTCTTGAAGAGCGTTTTAATTCACACACAAAGTTTGTAGTTGTTTGATGCACATCTGTAAATGACAGTCGGAAAGATCTCGAAGCAGATACATTTCCTAGACAAATTGATACCTGGAATTTTAGTAGCGCAGCTAAATATACATGTACTGCACTAATTTAAGGAAAATTGAATTTAAAATGGTTTATTAATCTATGTACTAACTTCTGGAATGAATTGCAATTATTTGTGAAAAGAACGTATTTTTTAGGTGTAAATTAATTTCTTCCTTTTAGAGAGTATGATTATTAATATATTGAAATTGCAGTATTTTCAATAATTACAACATTACAAATGCTTTTATTAAGTATTAGAGAACTTCATGAAATGTATTTTTAACATATCCACCCTTCTTGATTCCCACCCTTACCGTAATTTCATTCCTTCCCACTCAACTTTGTAATTACTCTTTTTTTTTTGTTCTTCCTTCCCCATCCAGTTTGTGTAACCCAGATAGTATTGGTTGGTATTGATGTATAAAGGTTATCCTGTCAAAGGTGCCATCATAAAACAAAGAAAAAGAAGCAAACAAAACAAAAAAATTTGAATCCTCCTCCATAGCCTAAGAATGCTAATTGCTCTACATTTAAAGGATTTTTTTTTAAATTCACTTCCACTATCTATGCCACTATCACAATGGCTGTGAGTTCATGTGTGCAAGTGGATTTTGTGTCTCCAAATCACTTTTCAATTTAATAATTTTATACTGGCTCCAAAACTGAAATGAGATAACAAGCTTTACATATTGTATAGACTTATCTTAAGTCACAACTCCTTCAGTCGTGAGCTATAGATACTGTGACATTATCTGAAATTTTCACAGGACCACTTTCCCAAATATTTCATATTTATTAAAAGTATTACTCACTGAGAGTATGTGTATTATATACAATATGTATGAATATATATGAACAGATGTATACGTATATGTATATATGCACATAAGTATATATATATGCAAAATTAATGTGCCATTTATTAAGTACATGAAGCCACTTAATATTAAATTATTGAGATAGATGAAATTCAATATCTTTATGTAAAATCTCATGACTTTTAATGGCAGGGTGGTCTGAATGAGAGTGGTTACCATAGACTCATGTTTGAATATTTAGTCCCCAGTTGGATGAACTGTTTAAGAAATCAGAAGGTGCAGACTTGTTGGAAGAAATATGTTCTGGATAGTTAGTTATGTCAACTTGACACAAGCTAAAGCTATCTGAGAGGAAGGAGTCTTTTTTTTATTTTTTTATTTTTATATCAATCACAGGTTAGGTACTTTGCATCCCAGGCATAGCCTCCTCCCTCATTCCCTCCCACCCTCCCACTCCCTCCCTCATCTCCCTCCTCCCTGCCCCTTTCAAGTCCACCAACAGG
>CM053757.1:30430815-30455154 GCA_028658305.1 Pachyuromys duprasi | reverse complement strand
TGTTTCTTTCTGCTTTTGGGATACCTCACTCAGGATGATCGTTTCCAGGACCCACCATTTGCCTGCGAATTTCATGATTTCCTCCTTTTTAATTGCTGAGTAGTATTCCATTGTGTAAAAGTACCACAATTTCTGTATCCAGAGGAAGGAGTCTTAACTGAGAAAATGTTTCAATAGTTTGGGCTTATAAGCAAGACTGTAGGGCATTTTCGTAATAATGATATATTTGGGAGGCTCCAGCCCAATAAAGCTGGTACCACCAATGAGCTGGTGGTCCAGTTTGCTGTACAAAAGCAAGCTGAGCAAGCCGAGAGTTAAAAGCCAGTAAGTAGCATTCCTCCTCGGGATTGTCCACCCCTGCTTCCAGGTTGCAGCCTCGTTTAACATCTTGCCTTCAATGGAAGGGAATGCAAGGCAAGTAAATCCTTTCTTCTCAACAGTTTTTTTTTTTTTTTAATTTTTGTGTGGTGTTTCATCAAAACAATAGTAACCTTAACTAATGCAAGGTGTGTCATGTGGTCAGATTTTCAGATTTCAAAAACCTACAGCATTCCCAGTTAGCTCTGCCTCATGACAGCGTATCAATATTTAAGCTCTCAGTTACTGTTCCAGCATAATGTCTACCTGCTGGCTTCCCCGATTCCAAACATAATTCTCATGGACTCTCCCTCTGAAACTGTAAGCTCACAGTAAACTCTTCTAATAAGATACTTTTGCCATAGTTTCTTAGCACAGGAATATAAAAGTAATTAATAGAGATGGTATGATTTATTGGTGGAAATTTTTCCATGGGAGCAAATTTGATGTGTTTTTAGATGAACATTTCATATGTGAAGGTAGCTTGAGCTCTGAAAAGCTGAATGCATACCCTGTGCATTTCATTAACTCAATGTTATTGTACCAAGTTAAATATGCCCCCATTTCAGACAAAAACGTCATGCTCTTTCCTTACTTTCTATCGATATTAAAGGCAAACCACTGAATTATATGCCAAGTGTCGATCAGATTTCCAATGACACCTTCTTTTGTAAAATAAATTTGGTACTGAGTAATTTAGAAGGTACCTTATCTGTTGCTCAGAGATGGATAGATTCAGGAACTGAACAAAACTGAAATTCAGAAATCAGCATTCCACAGCCTTCTCCAAACTCAAGAAGCGTCTGATCCTTACACTGCTTTCATCACCTACCCGCTTCCTCTAAAGACTCTTTTGTTTTAGTTAAGTAAGCACAAAGGTCAAAGCCGTGCTTAGAAAGATGGCCTTCTGTTCCTCCATTCACAGGAATCCTGATCATCATGTACTAGAACGTTGCTTTTCATTTGGTTCAGGCAGAAAAAAAAAATCGCAAGACTACCTTTGAACTAAAGCCTTCCCTCTATAAAAGTAATATAAAAATAATCTCCAGTTGTTATCTCTTCCAGAAAGATAAACTGGGATTAAGTTCTGCTGTATATTCACATTTCTATATTTGTATCAGCACCCTAAAACAGCATCCACAAACTCATGACTACCACACATTTTGTTTAGTCATTTTGTTCCAGAGGGAGTTTAGCACAATCTGCGGTACAGGAAGGCTGATTCTGCATCATAAACTCCTAGAATAACCCCCAACTCTCAATGTCACATAGATATTGCATTTGTTAAGATACAGGTACAGGAGAGAATTATCTAATCACTTTACACACGGAAAGAATTGCCAGGGTTCCAAAAGAATATTAATGTCTCTGAGGAAATCACAGTGAAGCGACAGGGAAGGGAAATGCTAGGTTTGACACAATAAATTCATGTAATGGTGGGTGGCTACATTTAGCATTTACAAATTTCCTACACCTTGTTCTTCCTTTTTGTTTTTTCTATGTCTTTTTATTTCAACAGTTTCATTGAAAATAACCCCTGAATTGGAAACTAGCATCAGTACCAAAAAAGCAGCTTGGTTCTTGAAACAATTTGATTTCTTAAAATTCCAGAAAAGCCAGTATAAAATAATTGATGAAAGGCACCATGAAGCTGAGAGATAGACAATGTGGAATTGAATGCAATGCACTATGCATGTGATGATTTAATAGCATGATCAAAAGCTACTGTAAATCTAGTGGGTTATCTATAATTTTGGTAAGAGGAAACGGTTAATTTAATTTTTGGGAGAAAGGTGACTTATATCAAACCCCAATATGTCCCTTGTTGATATCAAACTAACATAAAAAAATGCCCAGTGTATTCCAACATCTGATGACACCATGTTTTTGGAGGTGAGTTCTGTGTACTACTTTAATGATGGTTGTTCATTTTTAGAATGTTGGAAAACTGTGTGGGAGGGCAGAGCAGAGTGGTTCCTGGCTCATCATGGCTGAATTTGAAACCGTATGCTCAGTGTTATTTTTCTTTAAATTAGCTTACTATATTTTTAGCTAAATGAATGTCTTTTTTTAATTAGCAAAAGTAGCAGTCAGAATCAGTTACTATGGGTAGAAGTTCTTATAAAGCATAATTAATAAATAAATATTATATGTATGTATTTATGAATGAAGGTATGCATATTTGTGATCTCCAAAATCAGTATGTTGAACGAGAGGAAGAAAAAGCTGAATGTACTACAATTAGCACCAAATCTTATATCCCTCTTTTTTATTAGAAAAGGTAGAGAACTTTGTAAAGGAAAGAATTCCTGACGAGTTAAGCCGTTGCTTCTTCATACTTCTTACATTTACTTTCTTGAATCATCTTATTTACTATCAGTATCTGTGTGCCATCCCTTGAGGACAATATTTTTCCAGGTGGTAGATTAGTGTAGCACTTAGTAAGTACCTTCGATTTTGTCACTACATCATCATGAATCCTGATCTAAGAATCCTCCTTTCAAACTCCATCTCTTCTTAACGGTTCATTATCTGGTGGCAGCAACACTGTGGCCCCCATGAGGCAGGCATGAACACATGTCACTGCCTCCCACACCTAATGATTCATGAAGGCACTCGTGCCTCTGAAATCTCTTGTGTAACTGTCCTCCTTTCTGTTGCCATTGCCACTGTCCTAGTTCACAGATTTGTCTGTTCTTATCTGGACTATGTCGGCAGCTTATTAAGGCATGTCTCCGCTGTCAGCCTCTCTCCTCTAAGGTGTACCTTGTAAATTAATCAAAAAGCAACAGAATGTCTTGAACACTGCAACATGGTCCAGAAGTCACTCTGTGAAAATGGCTGTATCATTTCCCCAAATCATGGTACTAGCTGCAATTACCAATAATGCTGATATCTTGGTCAGGGACTGGAGGGTTTCATTTTTCTGTGAGGATCTAATGCATGTACAGAGTATAAACTTCATGAGTCTGCTCCCAGACACACAGTTTTTCTTACTTATTACACTGATTTGCTCCCTGCTGGTGCTGTGAGCCCTTGATATACAAAGCCCAGCATACATCAAGAATGAAACAAATTCATTCAAACTAACACTGTTCTCTCTAATACTTGAAATCCCAGCATTACGCCACTTTCAGCATTGTTTTCTGTAGTTTCTCAGCTTGTCACCAAATTTACCTGTTAATATATGCCTGAAATGATCTTACCAATTTTTAAAATTTATTTTTATTAGTTACAGTTTATTCACTTTGTATCCCAGCTGTAGCCCCCTCCCTCATCCCCTCCCCATTCCACTCTCCCTCCCTCTTCTCCTCCCATGCCCCTCCCCAAGTCCACTGATAGGGGAGGTCCTCCTCCCCTTCCCTCTGACCCTAGCCTATCATGTCTCATCAGGACTGGCTGCATTGTCTTCCTCTATGGCCTGGCAAGGCTGCAACCCACCCAGGGGCAGGTAATCAGAGAGCCAGCCACTGAGTTCATGCCAGAGACAGCCCCTGTACTCCTTATTAGGAACTCACTTGGAGACAGTCTATGGGCTACATCTGAACAGAAGTTTAAGGTCTTCTCCATGCATGGTCCTTGATTGGGATATCAGTCTCTACAGGGGCCTATGGGGCAAATGGGATGGTTATCTACATTTTTTGAAAGTACATTTCATTTATTAATTTCTCTCTCTCTCTCTCTCTCTCTCTCTGTGTGTGTGTGTGTGTGTGTGTGTGTGTGTGCATGTACTACAGTGTGCATATTGTGGTCAATTTAGCCCATGGGAGTTGGTTCTCTCCTTTTCAACGTGGAAGTCCTGTGGATCAAATACTCACAACACTTACCATCTTCTCATGGGTCCCACCCAAAATATCTTTCTGTGACTATATATCTTAAACAAATGCCTAATTCTCCTTATTGTTTTTTTACTGGTGTTTACCCCAAATGGAACCTTCTTTGACACCTTTAGATCCTGGTCACTCAAGTTTCCAAAACTGCTTCTCCTCTTCTTATTCATATGATTTTCTCAGTACATCTGAAATCAGCATCATCCCTGTCATAGGACTGCCCAGCGCAATCCTATGGATTTCCTGTTTAACACCTATTGGATGTTCTATTTACCATAAAACCATGGGGCACTGGGGAAATGATTCAGTAGGTAAGAATGCTTGGTGGAAAATCACAGGAACATGAATTTGATTCCCGGAACCCACATAGAAAAGAAAGCCAAGTACAAATATTTAATGTGTTCTGAATTGTCTGAAGCCCTTGGTAAAGAAAAAGAAATTCCACATCAGCTACTATGACCACCACAACCATTATTAGAATCCCATCAACTTCTTTCCTTGAATTCTATTTCCCTATGAGAACATAAATAGTGCCTAATTTTTTTTTAGTGCCTAATTTTATATAGAGACTTTTATCCTTAATCCCTGATCCTTCAGGTCACCAAATTTGGCAATTGCTTTGATAAAACTGCATCTGTTTCACCAATTAAAATAAGTAATTCAGAATTCATTGATGTATCTTCTCAGTGTTCTAGTTTAAACCAGTAAATGATTCTTTCTCCTTATATTATTAGTTCTCATATGATTTGGCCATCAAATTCTCTATTTTTTTGTATGTGTGTCAATCAGGCAGAACTTGTTTCTCCCATATTCTCATTTTGAGATGAAAAACAAAATGAACAAATGGTTTCCATAGAAGAAGTTAAATTTTTAGGACCTAAGTGCCTTCATAGTGAACCAAAAAGAAAATTACTATATCTCTACCATCCACTGAGCTTTCCACATGGCTGTTCACAGGGCATTTCTGTTCACAATGCATTTGAAACACTTGTTTTCATGAAGCACCCACACAAATTTTGTTAAAAAATTTCAGCTTAGTCATTATTTAATTCTTTTTTATCTTTCACTTACTTTTTGAGCTCAAACTCAGAGTTACCTGAAGTGAGAAGGCCAAAATATGAGTAGTATCATCCTGTAACCTAGGGTCCTGGACCAAATTAAACACACACACACACACACACACACACACACACACACACACACACACACACACACAACAAAGGAACCAAGTAGAGCACCAATGTCCCTCACTCTCTACTTTCTGACAGCGAATGAATGCGATCAGTTATTTAAAACTCCAGAACTAACCAGAACTTCCCACCATGATGGATAAAACTTTCTAATTCTGAGCCCAAATAAACTCTTCTCCAGTCAAATTGCTTTCGTTGGTTATTTTGCCACAGTAACCAGTGTGTGTGTGTGGGGGGGGGGGGGGGATACTGATAAGTAGGTACATTTGTTTCTTAAGTTTTATTGCACTAAATATATAATACCCAAATTTTAAAAGCCTATATGTCTTTATTTTCATCATTCATAATACCCAGTCCCAAATTTAGAAATAATAGTCCTTGGTTAAAGTTTCTGCTCATTGCTTGCTGTCTGTGATCATCTGCTGTTTACTCTTACACTTCAAACCTTGCCCATCAGCCTCCACCATATATTACTGTTCTCTATGAGCTGGCACATATGTTGACCTACTCTACCATCTCTACTTACTTCAACATCATTAGTAGATATCAATTCAAGTGCAACATTTACGCATACATTTATTTATATATCCAGTGGAATAAGTATCTGAATTCAAATCAAAGTTTTCAACTTAAGGTTAATTTAAATTGTTAAAGAAACTGAAGAGACCAAATGATTGGTTTTTTATTTTCTTTTTTTCACAATTTATTCATTATATATTATGACAGAAGATCCCTCCCTCAACTCCTCCCAGTCCCACTCTCCCATCTTCTCCCCGCAACCCCTTCCTCTAGTCCACTGAAAGGGTGAGATCTCCTCTTTTACCATCTGCCCATAGCTTGTCAAGTCTCATCAGGACTGCCTGGATCCTCTTTCTCTGTGTCCTTGTAAAGACACATCACCAGGGGCAGGTGATCAAAGGGCAGTCAGCTGAGTTCATGACAGAAGCAGCCCTGTTCCCCTTACTCAGGTAGCCAAGAGGACACTGAGCTGCCAAGTGGCTACATCTGAGCAGAGGGTCTAGGTCCTTTCCATGCATGGGCCTTTGTTGGTGCATCAATCTCTGCAAGCCCCCATGGGCTCAGATATTTTTAGCTTTGTTGCTCTCACTGTGGGGCTACTGTCCCCTCCATGTCCTTTTATCCCCATTCCCTCTTCTTCCATAGGATTCTCTGTGCTCTGCCTGAGTTTGGATGTGAGTCTCAGCTTCTGCTTAGATCCCCCTTTGGGTGGCATCTTTCAGAGGACCCTCCAATAAAAACAAGGAAACCTTGAAAATTTCAGGCAAATGGATGGAACTAGAAAAGATCATCCTGACTGCGGTAACCCAGAAACAGAAAGACAGCCATGGCATACATTCACTTATATGTGTATTAGCCATATAATATAGGATAGTCATTCTAAAATCTACGGACCTTAAGGGCACTAAGAATGACCCTAGGGAGGATGCTTAAATCTCATTCAAATGGCAAATAGTATAGACACCAGAAGTGGTGGAAGAGAGGGGACAAGATGGGAGCCAAAGGATTGTTATTGAAGTGAACCATATTGAGGGGAGAGGCAGGAAATAAAATTCAAAAATAGAAGTTAATAGGATTTTCCTTAATTAATTAAGTTAAAAGTGGAGAGAAAACTGAATGGAAATCAGCTACAGTATCATCAGTCTTGTAGTCTTTGTAAATTTTGAGATCATGTGAGTCACGAATCTATTTTAATTAATACTAAATTTTCCAAAGTACTTGAAGTAGTAACATGCTATCTTAAAATAAAGCAGGGAACTGACTGTGCAATGACAGAATTTTATTTTATTTTTAAGATTCAGTTAAAAAAGTTAAATTTCACTTCACTTCAGGAAAATATTAAATAATGTAACTAGCCATTGGATTGGGGCAGCCTGGAGAAGCTGTTAGAGCTCTGGAATGAAAATTCCTCATCTATGAAAGGAGTGCGCTTGAATAGATGTTTCTCTAAAGCCCTTGTCCTGAGCACGCCTCTGCTCCTGCTGTAACCAAGGATACCCCACAGATGTGTAAATGTAGCAGTTACTTTCTTCATAGGTGGATGTTTTCTTAGGCTGTGACTTCCTCTCTGAATTTTCAGCATGATTTTGAAAACAAATCAAAGAAAAACAAACTTATTGTTGTTATGCAGGCGTTGAGTTTAGGGAAAGTAGCAATCTTCTCTGACTACTTTTTTTTCAGTGATAAGATATTAACAGATATATATTTTAAAGTTGGTAACCAAACATAACTCATTTTGTATCAGCTGTAATACTGGACTATTCATGTTACATTTAAACATTTTATGTTTGAACTTTAAATTTCAATTCTGTTCTGATATTACTTGTAACCTTTCTGGAAAAGGGCTCTCAGGGGTGAAGAAAAATTGCTTAGAGAAGTCTCATGAAATCCAAAGATGATTGTTTTCAAAGATGATTGTGTGATTTCTGCTTGTGTTCTCTTAGCAAACAGCCGTTGTGTGTTCCTAGGAAGACAAAGCTTGACCAGAAACTATCCATTGGCTTGTGTGCTACGAAGGGACAGGTCTTATGATGGCTTAGCATCTGCGAATTATGCACAACACACTTTTATTTCCACAAGCCTCTGAGGATGGTATTCAGTCTTTTTCATTTGATAAATGTAGACATGGAAATTACAGGAACTCCACAAGGACCAAATATATCTGGACACAGGGGTCTTTTCTGTTGGAGACTGATTCTCCAACCAGGGACCGTGCATGGATATAACCTAGAACCCCTGCTCGGACCTAGCCCATGGCAGTTCAGTATCCAAGTGGGTACCCTAGTAAGAGGAAGAGGGACTGTCTCTGACTGAACTCAATGGCTGGCTCTTTGACCTCCCCACCCTCCATGGGAGGAGCAGCCTAGCTAGGATACAGAAGGCATTGCAACCAGTCCTGATGAGACCTGAAAAGCTAGGGTCAGATGGAAGGGGAGGAGGACCTCCCCTATCAGTGGACTTAGAGAGGGGCAGGGAGGAGATGAGGGAGGGAGGGTGGGATTGGGAGGAAATGAGAGAGAGGGCTACAGGTGAGATACAAAGTAAATAAGTTGTAATTAATATAAAATAAAAAATTATTAAAAATGCAAAATAAAAAAGTATCAATGGAATTCTTTAGCAGACCTGTAACTTTTCATCCATTCTGCTCATTAGCATATTATATAAATAGATAGATTGGTTTAAAAGGAAAATAATTGCTGAATTTAACAATGACTAAAATCACAGGGACAATCATTTGTGATGTAAAGGGCTTCCTATGGCAAACACTTGCGGTCATTAGTAACATGTTAAATGTTTAGAAACAGTAATACTGTTATACATTTAATTTAATGATATTCTAATGGTTCTAGAAATATATTCACAGCTAATGTGATACCATTATTTACTAGCTAAAGAAATCTCTGCAGAATAAACTTTATGTGCCATAAGAAATCCTGGAACCCAGTAAATTTATATAATTTTTTCTTTAAAAATGAGGAGGACCTCTGTCATCAGTGGACTTAGACAGTGGCAGGGAGGAGATGAGGGAGTAAGGATGAGATTGGGAGGGAATGAGGGAGGTGGCTATAGCCAGGATTCAAAGTAAATAAAATGTAATTACTATAAAAATAATAAATAAATAAATAATAAGAAGAAATTAAAAAAATGTAAGTTGAATAAATGCAACACAACTTTTTTATGATTACTATTTAAAATAAATATAAGAATGAATTTCTTGTTTTGATGGCAGGTAGAAACCAATGAGGTTAGGTCATAAAAATTTATTCACATTGTTTTCTAAGTCAGTTGAAATCTTCAGACTACATCAGTGTAAGTATATAAAACTAAGAGATGTCTCCCATTACATCTGCTGCTTTGAACTAAATACAAAACCTCAAACAAATTTTGAAAGTTCAAAATGTGAGTGAGAAAAAGGAGACAGAGCATAGAGTCACTACTTTACCTACAAAGCAGTATCTTTCTTTTTATTCTATTTTCTTGAAGGGATGGGTTCTTTGTCTTACATCTGCCTGTATAGAATATGCATTATTCTATATAGGTCCATTATTGCAGACCTAAGTTTTTAAGTATGTAACACACCAAAGAAAGCAAATACCTGGAGAAACAATATTTCTCTCTTTTTTTTTTCTTTAAAAGAATATTACTATGAAGGTTACATCATTTTGCCTTTAGTAAGAGCTCAGAAACAATTTTCTTTGTCATGTGTGTGTGTGTATGTGTGCTGCACACACATGCAGGCACATGGGTGTGAATGCAAGTATATGCCCATATACAGGCATATGTGTACATCTGTATTGGAGGGCGAAGAACAACCTGTGTGCCATTCATCAGTAACTATCATCCTTGCAATTGTTGAGGCAGAGCCTTTGACTGACCTTGAGCTTGCTCTAAGTGCTAGAATGGCCCCCGAGTCCTAGGGATTCTTCTGTCTCTAGCTCTGCAATTCCGGGAGTACAAAGGCATGACATCACACCTTGAATTTCATGTGAATTTAGGGGACTGAAATCAAGTTCTCAGGATTGCATCTCGCTAGACCCTGACTCAACCTCAAAAATAATTTTCTGACAGACTGAGAAAACAAAGTTTACTAATATTACTGACAATTTATATATGTTACCTCATAATAATGTCCAGATAGCTATTTTAAAAATAAATCAGGACTAGTAAGATGGCTCATTGTGTAAAGGTACTTGCCACTGAACCAAAGTCTTGAGTTAGATTCCAGGGACACACATCATGGAAGGAGAGAGTAAATTCCTACAAGGTCTTCTCTGACCTGTATGAGTATACCATAGCCTATGTAAACAGGTGCAAGTGTGCACACACCCACATACGAGAGATAGACACAGAAAGAGAGAGATGCTAGGATGTAATAAAAATACTCAAAAGATCACGAATCTCTTGAAATAAAAGTTCTGACAAATATGCCAATCATGAGTATATGTGAAATTCTTGTTTACTTTATCATACAACTTTGGGTATGTTCCCACTGCTGTGGCAAAATACTTCAAAGATAAACTTAAAAGGAGAAATCTTGCATTTTCACTCACTTTCAGAATACATGGTCACTTGGTTCTGTTTCCCTGAGTATGTGTTAAGGGAGAATGCCTTAGTGGGAATACAGGGTGGAATAAAGTAGCCTCTTCTCGTTAAGGCATCTGGGGAGGAGAGAAATGGCCAGGTCCCAAATGACCCTTCAAGGGCACACCCACAATACCTGTTTTCCTTACAGTACATGTGATCTCTTTAAGGTCCCTTTACCCACCAGTAGTACCACAGACTGAGCTTTGGGGAGATTGTGTGACAGTGTTTTCAATAGGCATATACTTGCAACATAGACGTGCATTCATCTTCCAGTTCACCCTCCTTTTACTCTAAAATTATCTCCTGATAGAAGTATACTTTCTTTTAAAATGACACAAAGATAGATACAGTAGAAAGTGTCATATCCTTAATGTTGTTTTTAACTCATACTCCAGATACAAACTTTTGTCCATCAGTACTTTACCACAGGATTTAGAAAGTGACAATTGTAGCTGTGAATGATGGAGTGTAAGAAAAAGTGGCATTGCCAATAAGATACAAACGTTTCAAATTACACATCTGAGTTTGTTGCTTTGAAACACAATTTCTAATCTGCTTACTCTCATGTAATTTGCGGAGACAAATATTTTTATAATTTTATTTTCTTTAGTTATGTCTTTTGCTCACTGCTGAATAATGAGGAGCTCTGAAATGTGACAGATGGTGTTTAACTCACAAGCCATGTAAGAGCATGTTAAAGAGATAACAAAACCAGGGGAAACAACTGTCAGAAAACAATTGCAGTTCTTTGGTTGGTGATTCTGGCTAGCATATTAGTGACTAAGAGTGAAATTAAGTTATTATAAAGCATAACATTTTAAGGATCAGTAGCATTTGTAATTTTACTGAGAAAGAAATTAATACTAAGAGGTTAAGTCAGAGAAGTTGGGAAGTGACAACCAAACAGAGAGCTCCTAACTAGAGCAGAGTGGATCTGAATGGGGTACAGCTGTGTTTATTTCAGTGAACATTAGACAACAAGAAAGACTGTAGGGAAGTAAAACATTCTTACGTCAAAATTATCTGAGGCCATTTCCACAGGCACCATGTTGGATAGAGAGGATTCATCAACTACCTCAACATGAAGAGTATAAAAATCCAATTTAGGCAAATCCTCAGCACACCTTATCTTTGTCTCTCAAGGTTATTGACTTTGTTTATGATATAATGTTCCCAAATTTTGGAAAACAATAGCAACCTAAACTATTATTGAGAACAATGAAAAATTAAGCATAATAAATTCCCAAGTGACAGCGCACACATTTTGAAACAGTTGGTTAAAGACAAAGAGAGTTACTTCACAGAAGAACACTCTAGGAAATGAATGTGAAAACCACACAACCAAGATGTGCCTATGGCCAAAGGAAATACCAGAGCATATTCTTTCTAGGTACCATGTCATTTTCTCCTTCATACTTGGAATTATATATAATAGACATCCAATTGCAACAATTCCAACTGACCTATCGGCTTTCATAGGAGATGTAGGTGATATAAAATTAAGGCTGTGAAGTTCTGTGCAGAGCCATCTGTGCCCACAGGCATTATGTTGCTTCCCTAGCTCCCATGTAAGTAGCTCAAAGCTTTGTTGCTGTTTTCCTGCATATTACTGATCAGCAGTCTTGCATAGCCAATTAACATAGTCTTCTTGTAGTGTTTGAAAGAGTTATAGCATCTGCAGCAAAATCCTATTATTTATTTTCTACAATGCAATGCAACAGCTGGTATAGGGCAAAACAATATAATTCCTGTTTAAGGGTTGTCATTTTGTTCATACCACCATATGGTTAAGTGACCTTGAATGAGTCATCTTCTATTTAAGATGGAGAAATTGTTGAACTTGTGTTAGCATAAAGATGTGTCTATTTCTTTATCCATCTTGCAATGTGTTTTCTTTTTATTATTCTGTCATATCTTTCTCTATTTTTATAAATCATTGTAAGTCTCTAGTTCTTATTCTGTCTGTCTGTCTCTGTCTCTCTAATGCTAATTACATCATAGTATAATAGACTCACTCTGTACTGATAAGCCTAAATCAGATAGTCCATAATAGCAAATAACATTCAAGTTTTACAGTTTAAAAATAAAATATTTCATGTTGATTTTCTTTATCATACTATGGGATGGCATTTTTATTGCCAAAGGGGAAGGTTATGGAATAAAGTAAGTGTAAAAGGTTCTCCTTGGAAAGATATGTAATTCTGAATGATAGTCTTTCGACTAAAGAAGAACATTATGGCAAGACCAATGTACACCAGATGAGACATATGTGCTGAGTACATAAAGTGCCACCATGTAGGCTATTCTGGCATGAACTTTGGAGAAATGGGCATCAGATATTTTGAGTTACAGGAATATAAACAAACATTGCATTAGTAGTTATACTTAGAGCTATAAATGGCTCTTTCACATGCCATTCAAGTAGGTCCAGGGAGTCAGAGAATTTACTCATTCCTTCTCCTGAAGCTCTCCTTAGGAGAATTTGTCCATGAAGTAGATGTTGTAGCTTTCAGATGGAACAGTTTAGGATGCATGATATTAGCATGAACATCATCATATGGTGGTGAGAACGGCCATATGTTATAAACAGGGGTAGGCTATCTGTGCTAAAATGTCGAGATATTAATTTATTAATTACAGCAAAAAAGTAACTCCATAAGTATCAAACTGTGTTAAATTCAATTTTACAGATATTAGTCAGTGGCAACATGTGAGAAATAGAGAGACTAATTGAATGTAATCTAATTTATAATGGCCAAAAACAATGAAAAGACCAGGTTATCTTGATGGCTTGTCTTTGCTTAATTTACGCATGAAAAAATCCTTAACAGTCTTAGTAAAACTTGTGTAAAATGTAGTTAAGTAGTCTAAAGCAAAAATAAAAACACTTTGTTATAGTGAATCATCTTGGATATGGTTGAATTTTCCTCCACAAACTATTATTTTATTTTTAATTAAAGTGTTTTTAGATTATTTTTTATGTATATGTGTATCATCCCTGCATGGATGGAACAAATGCAGGTGTACCACGTGTGAATGCCTGGTGCCTGAAAAGGACAGAAGAAAGCATTGGATTCCTTCAGGTGGAGTTACTGATGATTGAGTATAAGCTAATGTGTGGATGCTGGGGACAAAATGCTAGTCTTCTGCAAGGGCAGCTTGAACTACTGAGCTGTGGCTCTGCTTTTATTACTTTTAATTATTCTCCCTTTATTTCTCTCTCACACTCTTTCTCTCTCTCCTTTTCCCTCTCTCTCTTACTGTGGATGTGTGTGTGTATGTGTGTGTGTATGTGTGTGCACTAATATCCTTGGGAGCCAGAAGCATGAGATACCGTGTAGCTGAAGATAAAGGCAATCACCATGTGAATTCTGGGAACCGAGTCCATGTCCTGTGCAACAGCACCATATGTCTTAACTGCTGAGCCATTTTTCTTCCCCCCATTCTTAATATGAACTTTGTATTCAATAAATTAGGGAGAGTAGTGCCACTGATAAGTTATCACAGGGACTTATCACCTGGTAACAGAAGCAAGGATGGTCCTAAACAAGAATAGGCGCTTGGGCTGCAGCTGTTTCTGTCCATTGGCTTATGTAAATGGGAATAAAATGGAACTTCTGTTTCATTGGCTGGCACCAAAGACTTGAATAGAGAGGGACATTGAAGTATTAAAATCCTACCGATGTTAATTTATGCTAAAGTGAGCAGTGTAGACTGTGGCATGCTGATGTGGTATGCTAGAGACTCAACCAAAAACGTGCAAAGTTACAGTGACTTTGGGAGATAGATCCCAAGTTCGTCTTCAGAATCACACAGCTAGGAACTATCAGAGCAAGCTTCTGAATGGAGAGCTTGTACTGGCCCATTCTGATTGGTAAAGGGATAATTTGGTGATTTTGTTAAAGCAGACTGTTACAGGGGTTGCTGTGCTCTCTGTCTCCCTGTCTCTCTGTCTCTCTTTGTCTCTGTCTCCATCTCTTTCTGTGTGCAAGAATAAAACAGAGAATACTTTTCCAGTGTGTACCATGTCAATTACATATGATACATACTATTAAATATGATGATGAAGATAAGGCAATATTTGGAGTACTATAACTGACTCCAGCCTGGCATGCCCTTGTCTGTAGCGTATCATAAATACAGACAGTTAAAAGGCTTGTCATGTTTAGAAATATTTTATCAATGACTCAGAGAAACACTACAGGTATAATCACAGGGATACAAAATTAATAATATATTACTTTCAGTAAGAAGTTTAAAGAAAAATAACTGGGTCGACATTAAAAAAACCTGGATCTTAAATTCCGGCTAGGTTTATTAAAATTAATGTGTATCATGGCAAGTCACAAAAACATTTTGGATCTCACTTTGCTTATTAAATGGATAAAAAATATATTTATCTTGTCTGGTTTGCTAAGTGATATAACTGTAGTAACTAAAATGCATAGAATATTTCACATATCTTGAAAACAGATAACCATATGGTCAGAACTTTTTTTTTTTTTTTTACCATTTTATCCCTTAAAATGTTTTTGCATAGAAATTCCTGAAAACTCTATGGCATATTTAATGGCTCTAGGAAAAGGAAAGTGATTCATAATTTATTGCAAGTAAATATGAAATAGTGATTGGTGCAATGGTCTAATCCAGCTTGCTTTGTAGCTTTCCATTAAGACAGCAGAAAGAAAGGCTGTGTTTGGGGAAGCTGCTTTAACAGCTGTCTGGTTAAGTGACCTTGAGAGTTGTGGTTGACAAATTGTTAAAGGGATTGGAAGTGTTGAGATCTTGTTTGTTTGCTTGACTTTTAAAATCTTATTTTAGAAAGGGTCTCATTGTGAATTCCAGCCTGCCCTCAAACTCTTTATGTAGACCAGATTGGCCTTACACTCATATTTACCCTCTTGCCTTTGCTTCCTGAGTACTTGGATTAAAGGAATTCACTATCACATCCAGGTTAGGTTGTTTTTTTTTATTAATTCTTACTAGAATTGGTCAGAGTGTCTAATACACAAATTTAATATATGATTTTATTTTCTTTGTCATATGATAAATAACACTGTATATCCTGGTGGTTTAATACAAACAAAAATATGCAAACGAGTAGGAACCTTGACTTTCTATAGTGGTTTTGGCTTGCTTCCTTTGACTTGCTCTGCTACCTTTTCTACATATCCCCTTTCCATGTGTGCAGGGATAGCATATCACACTGCCCTGATTCCCTCTATGTCAACTAGAGATCAAGAGAACACCATGAAACATGCCCACAGGCCAAGCTGATAGAGACAATTCTTCAAATGAGGTTCTCTTCCTAGGTGACTGGACATTTGTCAGCTGGACAAAAACTAACTAAAGCACAGGAATTCCTAGATCAAATTCTGGTTGACAGACTTGTATGAGATACACCTTTACATGATGAGTTATCATACAGGCCACAGTTTGCTACACTTTTAGAAATGAAGTGTGGATAAGTAGCATATAGGAAAGGTTGTATATAAAAAATCAATTTCCAGATTCCAGTCCAATGCATGTCCTTCTATCTTTCCAGCCCAGTTCTAGAATTTAGAAGTTCTGTTTTTTAGGTCACTGTTTTATGAGAGAGCAAGGCAAGATATAAGATGAAAAATAAAAATTAAGAGTCCAAAACAATGACAAATACAGCCTAGAAATATCATTAGTTGGGAGCTCTGGCTGTTGATTGCTTTCTGAAGGAAGTTACAATTGGTTTAGGCTTCTTGGTAAAGTTTGCAATTATTAATTATTCATTGAAATGTCTTGTAGTATTGACAGAAAAAAAAGTAGTGTAATAGGCATACTTGCTGTCAGACCCAGGCTACTACTAACTCTGACCAACTGAAGCAAGTCTCTTTATCCCTTTGTGTATATTGGATTTTCACTTGCAGATGTAGTTACACTGATAGCCTTCCTTTCTGAAAAAGCTGGAGAGAAACTCCACTCAGTGATATATTGATGATGTAGGAATTCTTATAGATCTTTTGTTCTCCTTATGGAGTTCAATCCCCTCCAGGTCTTTCTATCCCCTCTTTAAAATACCTGGACCCAGGGCATCCAGCAGAGACCAGAGACCTATACTCCAACTAAGGACTATGTTTGGAGAGGACCTAGACTCCCTGTTCTAAGGAAGCCCATTGGCTGCTCAGTTTTCAAGTGCATTCCCTAGTAAGGAGTACAGGGGTTGTCTCTGACATGAACTCAGTGACTGGCTCTTTGATCACCTCCCCCTAGGGGGTGCAGCCCTGTCAGGCCACAGAGGAAGACAATGCAGCCAGTCCTGATGAGACCTGATAAGCCAGGGTCAGTTAGAAGGGGAGCTGGTCTTCCCTATCAGGGGACTAGGGAAAGGACAGAGGGGGAGAAGAGGGAGGGTGGGTGGTACCAGGAAGAGATAAGAAAGGGGGTGCAGCACGGATACAAAGTGAATAAATTGTAATAAATAAAGAATTTTTATGGCATATTTAGAGTGCTTCCCAGATGAAAAGCTATACCATTGTCAGTGCTTTTCATCATGAGCTGTAAGTTCTGTTGGTTAGATGTTCTGAAGCCATATTTTGTGGTTAAGATTCCAAAAGTACATACACTTTGATCCAATGAGAAATGTGGCATAAAAATAAAAACAGCAACAATAAAAACACTGAATCATTGTTGTAAGTCCAGAGTAAAGAGGTGGAGAATGACTGAAATGGCTACTTCACACTCCTAGAGTCCTGCTATCAGGACTTTAGACTAATGATAATCAAAAGCAGCTAGTTTGTTAATAAGGTCACTCAAAAGGCACAGTTCTTGCTTTGCCTCACGCACCGGGATTTGCTATTAAAAAAAAAGACTAAACATGGATAGAAAAGGGAAAGACTTTACATTAAGAGAATATCATGGGAAGATAGGGTTTGGATGGCCTTTGAATTACTGTATTTTTACCTAAAACCAATAAAGGACCTGCCACTGTACCTAGTGTTGAAGCCTCCAGTGGTATGAGAAAGAGTTATCTTTGGCTCTAGAAATATCCCCATTCTTTTACCTCTTTGGGGAATCAAAATTAAACTTACAATAGGGAATGAAGGGTGGAAGGAAATAAGAAATTAGCCTCACCAGGGAGATTTAGGAATAGGCTTAAAGCATTATACTTTTTATGTCAAAACAGTCATATCATGCTGTAGACTCTAAGGGCAGTATAAGGGAAATCACAAAACTTTACATAGTTCTAGTCTATATTCTGTCTTTAACTGAGAGATACAATGCTTACATCTTCTTGAAAAACAAAAATCTGAGTTATATACTTCTCCCAGGACAGTTGTTATTTATTTGCAAATTTCACAGTTAGCTATTTTTGTAATAATTCGCAATATACTTCACTTTTGAATGAATAGCAAATAGAGCAAGCTGCCACGGTAATTTCTCTGAGTAGTTTCTCTTGATGCCCACAAAAACCTGTAAGTAGATATTAGTGCTACCAACCTTTCACTGATAAGAATATTGTGACTCAAGAAAATTCAGTAACTAGTCCAGCATCTTCATGAACACTAGAAAAAAAATACCGAATTTGAAAACAGATAGAACCCTCCACCAGGGCCAAGTTTACAGAAGTTTTGCTCTGCAGGAATTCTTGTGAGCATGTTGGACTCCGATGAAATTGTGTCCTGAGGAATAAAGCATGAAGAGAAAGGGAGGGGCATAAAAAATTCTCCAAGAAACAATTTGCTGTAGAGACATTGTATGTTCACACAGACATTTCTGGGAGGTATCTGCCAGGCTTCCACTAAATTTCTACAGGCCTCCCAGCAGGCAATCTCACACCCATAATTCTCCCCAGGTGTTAAATGAAAATAAAGAAAAGGAAAAAGAAAAGAAAGGTCAGCTAACGGATATTTCCATGCACCAGCTTTCTTATCTCCTAAAGTCTGGTTGACAATGGAATTTCTCTGACATGAGAAATAGTCAGCAATTTTATATATGTGAAAATTTTGTGAGTCTGAGTGGGTAAGTGCATCCATATCATCTCAGAGATACAGGCTGTTTCTCTACACTTTTAAATGCCTCAGGATATTCCTGGCCCTGAAGCAAATAAACACATTTCTGAAGTAGTATTATATCTTTGGAAAAAAGTTTAAAAATACAAAAGAAATTTCCCCTGTTGCTATTTAAACAATAACTTCATGGTATCAATTATAATTCTCTGAAACTACTCCATGCATTGAATTGTCAGACAACCATTCTGTAGATGGCATTTATGATGATAAGAGATGGAAAGTGATTGGCCCAAGTAACATAGCTGAAAGACTAGAATTTTAGATTCTTCAAAGCCTGCCTGCATACATGTACAAGTTGCTGCAAGGTGCCCCTGACGGTGGTCCAAAGCTCAGTTCAGCTCAGCACATTGGTTATCTATCTAGGGCCTCCTAGGTTCATAATATCACTAACAAGCTCATAAAGATAAATTTCCCTAGAGCAGACCATTGTTCATTGGAATAAAGATGAGCTGATCTAATTGAATTTTAATAGTTTTTATTTGTGTCTATGTGATGTATCTACAAAACAATGACCATACTTATCTTCATATTTTTATGCTATTAGAGAATATCAGTTAAAATATGCTTCCAGCGTATGTATTTTCCCTTTACTTTTCTGAATGGAAAAAAAAAACAGGATTCTAAAAATACTGTAAATTCTTAAAATACCTCAGTATATATTTGAAATATAATTTGAAGGTATCAGAACAGTCATTACCTTGTTTGAGAGCTATTGTAGTTAATTATTACTACTGGGCTCATTTTAGGAAGTTGCCTGCCTCCACCCACATTTCTTCCTGGCAGTTGGGAGTCTCACATCTTTGCTTACAATGACTAGTGTCTCCAGATTCAGCTGCTGCAGAAATTAACATTCCTGAAGAGTCCAGTTGCCATCCCAGAATGCCAGTAGCCTCTGTTCCCTTGAAGGTCTTTGCTTACACAGTAAACAATGATTAAGTCAGGGTTTTCTCAATTTTACCAGTTTAATGCTAAGTTAGATGCTGTGTGGTTTCTCTTTGCCATTTCCTTGTCTTTGGCAATTTCTGACCTATGGGAGTCCCAGACAAACAGAAAAATTTGATTTGTTTACAGCTGTAGCTATTGTACTCATTTGATGTTTTACCCAACATTCCCATTATCCTTTGTCCTTCTGGATTCATTATCACTCTATCTATCTTTCTATTTATTTATCTGTCAATCAATCAATCAATCAATCAATCAATCAATCAATCAGTCTGTCTGTCTGTCTGTCTGTCTGTCTGTCTGTCTATCTATCTATCCATCCATCCATCTATCTCTAAGCTGGGGAAAATAGAACTAGTAAAGATATAATTGGGTGAAAGGTTATCTTTGGTTCTGATTTTTCTTGCAATGAGTAATGCAGCCAAGAGACACTGTCAGTTTAAGTAGAAGTTTCTATACCAGAGAAAAATTAAAATGGCCTATCCAAAGAGAAGACACACAGAGAGAGAACAAAGAAAAATTGAAAGGCCCTATCAAAATAGAAAAGAGAGAGAGAGAGAGAGAGAGAGAGAGAGAGAGAGAGAGAGAGAGAGAGAGAGAGAAGCAGCCCAATGGAATCTATGTTCTGATTTACTTTTATTTTTAAAATAAATGTATGATTACATTATTTCTCCCTTCACTTTTCTTCCTCCAAACCCTTTATACACCTCCTTGCTCTTTTTGTAAATCCATGGCCTTTTTTTTCATTGATGGTTATTACATGCATATATATGGGTTTATATACATATGCATACTACACACACACACACACACACACACACACACACACATATATATATATATATATATATATATATATATATATACAACTTTCTTAGTCTGTATAATGTTACTTGTATGTATGTTTTCACAGGAGGAATGTATGGGAGGGTATGGAGTGAGGAGAAACCTGTAATAATGATGTAAATGTGTTATAATCTCAAAAAGATCAAAGAAATTATTTCAAAAACTATCCAAATTGAAGATAGTCTCGATTAGAATTTAAAGTCATCTTACAGACACTAACATATATGTGTGTGTGTGTGTATGTGTGCATGTGAGTGTGTGTGTGTACATGTACAGGGACTACCTCTGCTGCTTGAGCCTACAATGTATCTATATGTATGTGAACTTCTTCACGATGCTTCATGGCAGTAGGTGCTAGGCTTTCTAGCATAAGCCGATCACTGAATTGAGGCAAGGGAGCTGAGAAAGTCAGAAGAGCTATGTAGGGAAAGAGCACAGAACAGAAGTTTGAACAGCAGGAAACGTACAGAAAAAGAACTGCACAGATGTCCAGAAGGTTCTAAGTGTGCATTTATTAGAACAATATTCTATTCTGCAAAAAATTTAAGTCTCTAGAAATCAATTCAGAATTGACACAGATATTATTATTTTTCAAAAATGGTCATTGAAACAGTTGCACCTATATGGCTTATATCCAAAACTTTAAAGAACAAATTGAACTTCTCCATATTGACATTAAAGTAGATGACATGAACAAAACATTGGGTATAATTAATTGAGAATTAGACATGGTAGAAGTAAAAGATTAGGGTTTGAAGCATTAATAACACAAAATTTCAAAATATTGCTTGTTTTAAGCAAAAATAAGAAATATTTCAGAAGAAAGGACATAGGAGAAGTGAAGAGAGCAGCACCAAATTATTGAACACATGTAGACAGCCCAACACAACTGATGGGACACAGCTCATTTTGGAAACCTCCTGAAAGATAGAAGACATAAGCAGGAGTAGAAAAAAAATAGGAGAAAATAACCAAGCAATTTATAAATTAAGAGAAACATTAACTCAAAGATAAAATCTCATCAGGTCATAATCAGAGTAAAGGGAACAAAGACTACATCAAATTACATAATTGGTTAAAATTAGTGATAAAATTGTCTTTTAAAAATTAGTGAAGGGCTGAAGAGATAGCACAGTTAAAAGGCATTGCTGCTCTTAGAGAGGAGCCAGTTGGTTTTCCTAGAGCTAACATGATGGTTCAGAAATACCTGAAACCTCCGTTACAGGGGCTTTAACACTCTTTCCTGGTTTCTGTGGTCACCTGTACATATGTGCTGCATGGACATACAATAGACAATCAGACATACACAAAAAAGAATGGAAAACGAAAGAGATAAAAAAATGCATCTTTAAACAAGTATTATCTGTGGATATAAGATAAAACATTTACATTACAATTAGGGGTTATGATGGTTTTGTAAACTTTCTTCCAAGATCCATGCCTTCAGTAGCTCTGGGTGCTTGGCTAGGTTTCCAGTACCAAATATGGTATGAGTGTCATGATTATACCCCTTGAGTTATTGTATCATGCTGGCCGTTGCTGTGGTTCAAAGTTTATAGCTGAGCAGTGTGTGCGTGTATGTGTGAACACATACAAACATGCATGTATAGCAACAATTAATCAAAAAAGATGGTATGAATTTGAAAGAGAATAAATAGTGCTATACAGAGGGAATTAGAAAGAGGAACGGGAAGGGAGTTATATAATTATATATAATCTCAAAAGTAAAATAAATATTTTTAAAAGTCAAAGACACATCAATATGAATTTCTAATAATGTTTAAAAATATTCAACCTAGTTAGTAGATGTAAATATAAAAAACAATGCCACAAATTTGTAAAAAAGAATTAAGGAATAATTTTGAATTTTTCTCTTTATACATCCATAAAAATAACAAATTATATTTTATATCAAGAAAAGGAAAAGGCAATCTATAAACTGGAAGAAAACATCCCCAAAATTTTTTAGAGAGATAGCTTTTTGTAGAGCACACACAACTTTCAAAATCCGCTAACAGTAAAATTCAATTAATGGACAAGGTAAAATATCCAAGTATGTTTTCTCAAAAATACATGTAGCTGGGGATTAGGAATACAGTCAGAGACAAAGTATTTATCCTGGCATGCCTAAGGCCCTGGGTTTAATCTTTCATATCTCACAGAAAAATGTAATGACTGACAAACAAGTACGTGAAAAGATACTCAATGTCATTAGCAATTAGAGAACTGCTAAAATATCTAAAACTACCTCGTGCTTCCTTAATGCATCCATCAGAAGGACTATAATCAAAACAGCCACAGTCAAAATGCAAAGATATCAAACTAAATAAATTGCATGTTTTAAATCTACATAGCCTGTTATATATCAATTATGTCTCAATATAGATGTCTGAAATTTAAATGTGTCACTTAATTTTTGTCTCCCAAGAGATGGCACACCAGCATGCCTGCACTTAGGTGTCCAGTGAATGCTATCTCAACTCAGATGCTGAATTTTGAATTTTAATGGAGTGAGCATTTTGGGTCTTCTGCTTCATTTAACGTACTGTGCTGTAAGGTTATGCTCATAACTTAGAACACAAACTTGCAGAGGGAACATGTTGGTTTTCTCTCTGATACAAAATTCTTTACAATTCTCCCTGCATTTGATTTCCCAGATTTGCAGAGAGAGCCAAGACAAGAGCTCCCAGTTTCTTTCAACTCATGCTAAGAAAGAAAAAAGATTTGGCCTGGAATGCCATACAGTGTCCATTGTTGTCTTGGTGTTTGCTATATTTTATTATTAAAAATTATCAGTAAAGTGTGTGTGTGAGCTGAGGGGAAAAATCTTTTCTCCTGCAACAATCTGCATATTGAAGGTGAAAAGATAACTAAAATTAGAAGCATTGTGTTGTTGCCCTGAACAAGTTATTTTTTTTTCAATTTAGTGTGCTTATTATGAAGTATGATGAATATGAAAACCTCAGATAATTGTCTATATAAAATGCAGATAAAGGTTCTAACAAACTTCTTGGCCCATCGTAGATTTCAATTAATACTGAGTCAGTTTGTAATCGTGTCTAGAAATATTGTACCATTTTATGCTTCAGGCTAACTGATGACTTTCTAGGTACTTTGTACTAGAAGAGGCCTGGGGTTTTCACTGTGTTTTGCTATTTGGCTGCAGTAGCTAATATAGCTGCTGTTTCTCCACTGAGATCAAAGGATCAGTGTCTGTAGTCATGAAAAATGTGGGCAAAGAGAAAATTTCTTCTGTAGTGCTGTTGATGACGAAAGAATGATCTTCAAAATAAACCTATGAACACAGAAAAAAGAATGTGTTGCTGTAGAATTATGGAAAATGTTAAACACTAAACGAGAGCAGTGTCATGTGACATGTGGGCACTGAATGCCTGCTTGAACCTTGAAAGTTGATAAACAGTTTATGAAACCATTTATATTCTAGAATCATCATTAGTTGCAGACAGACAAAAATGGGTCTGCTCTGAAAAAGGATACAGGTATAATGACGCAGAGTGTCTCTTCTGCTAGCATCACTGCCCTAGAACTATACTCTCCTCCTTGAATTGCTCAGATCACATTTTTTCAAATTACTGAATTGCACATTTCCCTCAGATCCAGTAACTAGCCATACAGAGTACATATTTTCTCTATCTTCTGCGTGTGTGGCTACTCTGGACAGAGCCATCAGGACAGTTCAGCTTCCCCCCTCATTTGCATTAGTGTTTTGCCCTAAAGTAGGTCTGTGTGAGGGTCTCAGAACCACTGGATCTGGAGTCACAGAGAGTTGTGAGCTGCCACGTGGGTGCTGCAAATGGAACCCAGGTTTTCTCAAAGAGCAACCAGTGCTCTTTTTTTTTTTTAAAACTGCATTCTATTTTTTTTATATCAATCACAGGTTAGGTATTTTGCATCCCAGGCGTAGCCCCCTCTCTCATTCCCTCCCACTCTCCCACTCCCTCCCTCATCTCCCTCCTCCGCGCCCCCTCCAAGTCCACCAACAGGGGAGGACCTCCTCCCCTTCCATCC
>CM053757.1:30415149-30430315 GCA_028658305.1 Pachyuromys duprasi | reverse complement strand
AATCCTACCAATCCATGAGCATGGGAGGTCTTTCCACCTTCTAATATCTTCTTCAATTTCTTTCTTCAGAGATTTTAAATTTTTTTCATATAGGTCTTTCACTTGCTTGGTTAGAGTCACCCCAAGGTACTTTATGTTATTAGCAACCAGTGCTCTTAACCCCTGACAAATCAGCTTCTTATACTTTTCCTAATATAATGCCATGGTGGGGGAGACCAGATCTCAGTTTTTCTTACCATATTATCAACTCTTAGTGAGAAGTTATCTCATCTGAGCATTAATATTACCCTTCATTGAGTTAAATTTCATTATATAATCATCCTTGGCCCAAGAATTGCAGACATGATAACGGTTATGCTCCTATATCTTCACACTAGGGTTAGAAGTGCTATGAATGCCCAAATTTCACTCCCATTTATTGACAAAGAGCAAAATTCAGTTAAGTCCTAAAGGAAAATTAGATCAATTTAGCTGAAGAAGTAATTGAGAGGTTGCGATTTTTATGGTTCTCGTTTTTATTTAAAATTGAAGAACATTAAAATAAAATCCAAAATAAGAAAAATATAAAATAAATGAAAATCTAAGCAACTTTAAAAACATTGCTATTAAAATTTCCGTTTCTCATTTAATGTTAAGCCCAGGGCTGACAGTAATAAATTCTCTGATCTTAAGAAGGGTTTCATGTATTTATTTAACCGGAGTATCTGCCCAATTAGAGGAACAGTAGTATTGTTACAAAGCATGATTAGTCAGTCAGCATCTGTTTTGTTAAATGGAACAACTTAAATAAAATCTAATACCACAAATACCACAAATAATAAGTCTGGAAATCCTCAGATGATAGGGACTATGGTCATTGAGCTGGGAATGAGGGTGGTTTCCCACCAGAGTCCAGAAAGTTAGGAGACTCTGTGTATTTATTTATTCTACTATGGATTGTACAATGAATAAGGATCAGCTAGATATCTTAAGGATCGATGAGATGAAATTGTAAAGTTTTGTTAATGGTGCTATGGAATTTTTTTTAATTTAGTTGTAAATGGTATAAGATTTCTGAGCATGATATGTCATGATATAAAGAATACCATGACTAAAGTTAGATTATCTATGACCGTGTATTGGTTTTATGTCCTTTAACAAAATTCTTTAATTCCATGAGCTTCAGTTGCTTTTCCTTTCTTAGGAAAGTGATTGGACAGAGAAAGATTAAAATTCAATTGTTAATGTTATCAGAGAGAGCACAAGAGGAAATTAGCACAGCTAATCCTAAGGTTTTGTAGGATAATAGGATTGAAGGCATTGTTAGTATTGTCATGTTCTGCCATCATTGACATGATCTACAAACATAAACAGTTGTGATATCTATGCATGTGTGAGAGTGAATAACATTAGATTATGTTCGTATAGGCTCTGAATATGTTTCTGTCTTCCTTTATTCCATAGCACCAGAAAAGACATAAAAAATAACTTGTCCAGGTAGTTTAACTCATTGCCTCTCTAAGAATCCTCCACGATGTGGAATTGCCTAGGAAAAGCAATTACTACACATCTGTTCTGATGTTGTACCTTCCCCAACAGGTCAGCTGGAGGGTTGGGAATGCCACAGTGGGAACTGAATGTAGCTGCAGAGATGACTTCCCAATAGTTAAGTGAAAGTTGTCTTCCTGGCAGGAACCAAATTGCAAATTCAATTCCACTTATTTTTTTCGTGAACGGACATGGTGAGAGTTAAGGCATCATTCAGATAAACAGGCTTTCTAAAGGCCCTGTGTGAAACCACATATAAAGTAGAAGGGAAATCTGTGCTTCATGGGACAAAGGTCTTGGAGAGATAAAAAAAAATGCAATAATTGGGGAATTGGGAAAATGATGTATAAATTTGGCTTCTGTGATGATTTACTCAGCTGTGAATTAACTAGAAAAGGGGAAGCCCACTTTTCTTCAAGTCCTGTCTCCATTAGTTTACTGGAGATCATAGAACCTGGCACTGCACCAAGACAAGCATTCCCTCTGATTAGCTGTCCCAAGCCTCTTCTTTGATGAGAGAGTGTATTGATTTTGTCTCAGATTCTCATCTGTGGCATTAAACCCGCATTTGGCAAGTGCAGTTCTTTCAATGGTAGTGACTGGAGACATAAGTCGGTCTCTCCCTTGAGGAGAGCGGACTAAGTGTGGTGATACTGTTGACTGGCACCTCCTGTCTTGTCTGGGTTTGTTTATGTAATAACATACCACAGCTCTTCAGGGAACAGTGCTAGAAGCTGCCCTGGCTTCCCTTCTCCTCACATCAGGGAGGAAAACATGAGCGATGGCAAAACGCTCCTTGCCCCAAGCTCAGTTCTCAGCAAGTACATAATCAGCATCTCCAAATATCAAACTGCAATGGCTCTTCTGTCTTCACTCACTTTAAGTTAGACACTGTCTGCTCAAACACCTGAACACTTGCATTTCATGTTCTCTGGAAACAAGGCCGAGACGTGAAGGATTTTAGCTTTTCCATTTATACTTTGAAAGACTTAACTTTGTGTTAAAAATCCCAATGTCTGTGGTCATACATTCTTTGTTACTTGAATTGTGTGGGCAAGTACATTGCCCCCATAAAAATATGTGCAGTGCTTTAACAGAGACTCACAACTGGAATCTTTTAAATTCAGAAGCAGCAAGTGAAATTCTTTGGTATGGTGCAGGAACAAATGCTTTGGTGACACCAATGTAGAGAGTTTAAAATCTACTTTGTTGTTGTTGTTTTTATTTCCAGTTTTGAGTCAGTGTCCTGCTATGCAAGGTTGGCCTTTTGTTTTTGAGTTCAAAATACTCCTTTTTAGCTTCTTGAATGATGAGACTGGCCAATGCACCTATAAGTCTGTCTTAACTTCCCTGTTTTATTTCAATTGTTGCTAAATTATATTTTCTATATTCTTTTTAGTGAAAGTAGTCTAAATTGAATGCTTTCTCTTTTTTAATTTGTATATAATTTTAATTCACTTTACAATGATATTAGTTTAAATAAATGATTTCAGAATTAGAGGTGCTTTATTTAACATAGCCATAGTGACATAGGAAATTTTATGTCAACAGACTCTCCTTCTTCACACACACACACTCATATGTGTATGGACAGAACTTGGGCCTTGAATTTGATAATTAGATACTCTTCTAACTTAACCTCTCTAAAGGAGAAATTATTTTCCTTTTATCAAACATGAATCCTTTAAACTTGGTGAGAGTCTTAGTATGACAGATTAAAAATACGTATTGACCATAGAAGCTGCTACATGGCAAACATGAGAATAAACGGATTTTTGTTTTTGGTCAGGATCTAAGTATTGGAAAACATTGCTTATCAGGAAAATATTAAACAGTAAAATAATACACAGTAAAATTGAAAACAGTTATTTCCCTTTCTCTAGTGTCACATACTAAACCTACAGATTTTCAAAATTTCCTCTTTATTAACCTCTTACAACTGAATTCTGTATGTTGTTTAAGAATGTTGGTAAAAGATTTCCATCAGCATAATATTGATCCTATAGCAGACACAAATGCTGGAAAAGAGGAAAGAGGGAGATTTTCTCTTGTCTGAGTGAAAGACTGCAGAAAGGAAAACAGAAACATAAATTTGTCCATTATTTAAGAACAACATTTTAAGTGGGCTGACTATTCATTAACATGGCCATCAAGTCTTCCTAAAGGGATCTCTCCCAATCAGCAAACTGTTGTCTCCATGCTGAGACAGATAGTTAGCCTCAAAGATAATGTGGTTTTTTTTCAAATTTAGAAGCTAGTCTTTTCCTTTTTTCCCTGCAAATAGTGGAAGTAGTTTTTCCACATCAAGAATTCATTGACTGTGAAGATAATTCAGAAACTTAGGCAGAGGAAAGTTTAGATAAAGTCTATTAAAATTTTAATGCATGAACATTGGTTCAATTTTATAATTCAAAACTTGTTTACTTAACTGACAGTATCAGGGAAAGAAAATCACTTTGAATATAATGAAACACCTAGTTGTAGATGTAATGTCTGTGGAATTTTCAGTGACTCTTAGCAGAGCTCTGTCTCCTTTATGGCTCTACTTTTGAACCCATAAAGTTAAGGGGATATTCATTTTTACATTTCCACTGAGCTCCAACATTCTGTAGGAAGAAATCTAAATTCTACCATCATCAAAGAAAGTATAGAAGATTTTTTATACAATGAGGCCAGATAAACTTGCACTTAGATGAGCAGAGCATTATACCCTTGTTCCTGATGGAAAAGTGAAACAGAATGCCACCTGTATAAAACAAACAAGTACCAACTCCAAGGAAATGGATGGGTAGCCTCTGGTCATCCTCTACATGAAACTAGGCAGGGCCTGGATGCCAACACATCATGATTCAAAGTACTAAGAGCTGGTTCTGCCAAAAACTACTATCCAAATCTCCTCTGGAAGAAAATCCTTGCTGGTAGCCCATTTCAATATCTGCTCTTTCAAAAATGACAGACACATAACACCCATGAGAGAAACACTTTGACACTACAATTTAATCTTTGATGTGTGAATTGAAAACACAAACAACTTTTGAGTTCTGAAAATCAAATGTAATCTGAAAATGCCCTAGGCTACATATTTTTCTCAGTGTCTGCATCATTTTACTTAACTTTAAGAAAATTTAGAATTCCTTAACGTCAAATGCAGCAAAGACATTTTGGTGCGCTGACAGACATGATGGTGTCTAACGCGAATGAAGAAGTGAAAGATGCCATCTCGCCAGAAAAATTGTGCATAAATCAGAAAGCCCCCCCCCACCTCTGACTTCCTTAAGCCAGGGTGAGGCTCTAGCCTCCTAATTGTACGTACAGAATATAATCGTGTCTGGAACTGAAGCATGCATGCAGCAAAAGAGAGGAGGTCCTAACCAGGTCTTGAACAGGTTTTAGCTTGGATCATAAATGAACGTGACTATGATTTTGACTTTGTGACAGATTCTCTGTCATAATAAGGAAAAATGCAAAGATATTTATCCTAAGTGCAAATCCAAACAAGTTCTAGTCCATAACTCAGATGATTTAGAGAGCAGAAAACTTTACAGATGTATGTGAACACTAGGAAAGGCAGACCTTTAATAGTAACATTCAGTTTCATCCATTATCACTGTTCTACCTAAACACAATTTTAATACTCTATAGAAATCCAGCTCTGTGTGGTCAGGATGGCTATTATCCCTATTTTACATGTGAAAATTCTCCAATATCAAACTAAAATAAAATTAAAGAGCTAGTTTTTTTTCCTTCTCTGCTAAGTGGTTTATTTCTACATATAAGTATAAATATTACTAGAACTTTCATTGATAATTTGACATTTTCAAAATGTAAAGATTTAAATATGAAAATGATATAAAACTACTAAGAGTATAATCAGTATTTATGTATTACTTTCACCAAATCTATCATCTGACTGAATTTGTAATATATTGTAGAGAATAGATAAAGAAAACCAGAGGGGAGAAAATATTTACCCAGGGTCAAATAGTAAGTTGGAATTAGATTTGAGTACTTCTGATAGTTTTGTATTTTCTTCACAAAACTACCTAATTTACACAGCACTGTATGTGAAATCATTTTTCTTATTTATTTTAATATAATTAAAGAATTTCTCCCTTCAATATCCTCCCTCAAACCCCTCCCATATACGACTTTTTGCTCTCTTCAATATTCATGGCCTCATTTTTAATAATTGTTATTACACATGCATGCACACACATACATGTGTGTTACATTCCTAAATATATACTGCTCAACCTACATAATGTTAGCTGTATGCATGTTTTCAGGGGAAAAACATTTGGTATTAGATAGCAGATTTCTTTGTTCTTCCCTGTGGAAGACTGTTTCTTTCACAGCTAGCTTGAAAAATGTTCAACAAACCAAAAAATCCTATTAAAAAATATAGTGCAGAGATAAACAGAGAATTCTCCACTGAGGAATATCGAATGGCAGAGAAACACTTAAAGAAATGCTCAACATCCTTAGTCATCAGGGAAATGTAAACCAAAACAACTCTGAGAGTTTATCTTATACCCATCAGAATGGCTAAGATCAAAAACTCAAGAGACAGCACATTCTGGAGAGGATGTGGAGAAAGAGGAACCCTCCTTCATTGTTGGTGGGAGTGCAAACTTGTACAACCACTTTGGAGATCAATCTGGAGCTTTTTCAGACAATTAGGAATAGTGCTTCATCAAGATCCAGCTATGCTACTCCTAAGCATATATCCAAAATGTACTCAACTATACAACAAGGATATTTGCTCAACCATGTTTGTAGCAGCTTTATTTTGTAATAGCCAGAATCTGGAAACAACCTAGATGTCCCACAATGGAGAAATGGATACAGAAATTGTGGTACATCTACACAATGGAATACTACTCTACTATTAAAAATAAGGAGAAGATGAGGGAGGATGGGTGGAATTGGGAGGGGTCAAGGGAAAGGTGCACAGCTGGGATACAAAATGAATAAACTATAAATAATAAAAACTTAAAAAAACAAGGAAATCATGATATTTGCAAGCAAATGGATGGAACTAGAGGAGATCATCCCGAGTGAGGTAACCCCAAAACAGAAAGACAGACATGGTGTACACTCACTTATAAGTGGATATTAGCTGTATAGTGTAGGTTAGCCATTTACAGACCTAAAGAACCTAAACACTAAGGATGACCCTAGGGAGGATGCTTAAATCTCATTCAGAGTGGCAAACAGGGTAGACACCAGAAGTGGTAGAAGAGAGGAAAAAGGATATGAGCCTACTATAGAGAGTCCTCTGAAAGGCTCCACCCAATAGGAGATCTAAGCAGATGCTGAGACTCAAAGCCAAACTTTGGGCAAAGTGCAGGGAGTCTTATGAAAGAAGAAACAGGTGGGGAGAGGGAGAGATGGAGTTGATAGGAGCCCCACAAGGAGACCAACAAAGCTAAAGGGTCTGAGCCCAGGGGCACCTGCAGAGATTGAAGCATCAACCAAGGACAACGTTTGGAGAGGACCTAGAACCCCTGATCAAATGTAACCAATGAGCAGCACAGTCTCCATGTGGATCTCTGAGTGAAGGGATCAGGGGCTGCCTCTATCATGAACTCAGTTGATTGCTCTTTGATCATATGTCCAGGCAGTCCTGATGAGGCTTAACTATGGGCAGATGGCAATAGTGAAGAATCCCCCGTTCAGTAGCCTAGGAGAAGGGGATGAGGGATAAAGGGAGGTAGGGTGAAACTGGGGAAGTTGAGGGAGGGGGCTTCAATGGGGATATATAATGAATTAAATGAGAAGAAAAACTTAAAATTAAAATTAAAAAATTAAAAAGTCCCATCTACACCTGGGATACAAATCAAATAAAATGTAATTAATGTAAAAAATAAAAATTTAATTAAAGAAAAGTCCCATTCACAAGCCAAAAACTTCTTGAGCGAAAGAATTTCACTGGGTTGTGGAGAATTTGAAATTGAATGTTGAGGACTAAAGGCCAAGTAAGGCCAAGCTTTTAGGTGTATAGTTTTTCAGAACATCCTGAAGAATAATTTGACATATTGGGGTCCAGTTTACTATTTGACCTTTTGTGGGCACTGCCTGTGATTGCCTGGATTTGAACACTCATTTTTTTTTCTAAATGCTTTGAAAGCCTTTTTAGAAAACCCGGTATTTTGCTAACGTCAGGTTCTTCAACCTCAACAAAACCTTTTCCTTAAAAAAAAAAAAGTGAAAGATAAAACAAAATACATCAGTGCTTGGGTTACACCACTCAGTCCAACTTCAAATGCAAACTCATAGGAAACTCACTGAAAGATAGAGAAAAAAAAACATTTCTATTAACATGCTTATTTCTTCAGAAAACATTTTCTCGCTCACGGGTATAATCGTTAAGAACATTTCTCTCTTGTGACTGAGTTCAAGCATCATTTTATTGGTAATTCCATTGCTTTGGAGAATTAGCTAAATTAAAGACTGGCTGCTTAATATTTCTCCTCTAAGCCTCATCTTTGGTCTTCACTAACTGAGAAAACAGTCAGATTTGTGGGATGAAGGTGCTTGCTTAGAGTAGCTGTCTGATACCCAAATCAGAAATAGATTCAACTATTAGAGAAATCCCTTCATTTTAGTCTGTGGCTATAAACAGATGGTTTCTCTAATGAAGGACAAACACCAGATCAACTGGATAGATGTAGTATGAAAATATCTAAATAGCTCTTGACTGCTCAGGTAACAAATAAAAAAAAAAGACATTGAGACACAGCCAAATTGTTTAAAATGATCTCCTGACATCACAAAATAGTCCCTGACTAATTTGGGGCACAATCCCAATTCTTAATGTTGACTTTCTTGTTCTTACAAAGTGATGGGCAGGGCTGGAGAGAGGTTAAGAACACTCGCAGTTCTTCCAAAGGTCCTGAGTTCAGTTCCCAGCAACCACAAGGTGCCTCATAACCATCTATAGCAAGATCTTGTGTGTAGGCAGAATGTTGTATAAATAATAAATTAATCTTAAAAACAAAACAAAGTGATGGTCACTAAAGAGCTTCTCTGAAGAAAGAGCTTTTATCCTAAGAGAGGGTGGATCAAGCGGCTGCCTGTTGCTGCAGATATTCTCCAGGGCAGGCCTGTGGAGAGCATTGCTTCACCCTCATTTTCTCCCTTTAGAGGAATCAGTTATTCCTATGACAGTATGCCTCCATATAATATGCTCACCCTTTTGTTGTGTTCCTGGGTTAACAACTTCGGAAATTAAAGATGATGTCTTGTTCAACGGTGCGCCAAGCCCTTTCTCGGTAAGAACCTGTATAACTGAAGTTGACAAGGAGGGAATGATTGCATGCTTTCCAAGAACTTCACCAATACCTCCTCAGATGCCCTTCTCTTTATTAACATGTAGTTTTCTTTAAGAAGTCAACTTTAGCATTTTAAACTATTTAAAAGAATTCCTTTGTGCTGTTAGAGTTAAAAGCAGACTAAGAATTGACAACTTCAAATTTATCTTGAATAGAGCTTCTGTTAAAGGTAAATTAAAAGGTTCATTTGTATCACACACTATGCAAAACAATGAGTACCTGTATATTAAAGATTATTTTTAATCTGTGATTAGTCTGCCATTTGAAATCTGAACTGAACAAATGAATATAATTTTACTGGCTTGATTTCCTCAGTTATATTTAGTAGGAATGTATTTAATGGCGTTCATGTTTGCATTCATATTTCTATAAACAAAAACAACAGGATAATTTGGTATTCTATTATTCCTGAGAATAAAATGCAGTACTAAACATCTTGCCGGTCATCAAGAAGCTTACCTATTAATGTCATAAAAGCTATTTATCCAAAAAGTTATCATCAGGAAGCTGCGCTGTATTTGGACATTGGTTTGAAAAATTACAGAATAATTCACTTTCATCAGGAAATACTATCTTCACAATATTCTTAACAGCGGTCTACGTCTCATTATTTTGCTGTGGGGATTTAGGTGATTTAGTCAAGTCTAGGTACCTTGTTATCCTTATCTCTTGCTGCCATTGTTGCTTGTACTTGAATTCTGGGACTAGATTTGTTATTGGGAACTACTCTGTACTTATGTAAAACATATTTTAATACCTAGTCAGATATTTGCAGGAGTTAGACTTAATTAGCTGGGAAATCATCTTCCCTTCTGACAGATAACACTGACAAACATATTCATTTGAAGTTACAGTTTCAGACATAACAGCCAAAGTTATTTTATTTAAATAGATCCCTGGTTGGATTTTTCAGCTGCAGTTCTGAAATTGGATGACAGACTCAGTATAATGAATTGTGCTACAAAGGTCTACATTGGGATAGGCATCTGTGGTGGGGTATTAGAAAGTGAGAAAGAAGCTATTGCATTAATGAGAGAAGTTTTGAGTAAAGAAATGCAAAAAACTGATATTACCAAGCCTCTTATGTCATGGCCTTGCAGAAATCCACTGCACTCTGAAGTTTGTGAACACCAAGTTTCTTTCATCTAAAACTTTCTTTCCTTCTTTCTCTCTCTCTCTCTTTCTTTCTTTCAAGGCAAAACTCTGCAGTCAGTGACTCAGACTGCCTTCTTAAGGTAGAATGTGCCTTGTGGAGTCTCAACAGTAAATTAAGGCAACTTTTGTGGGTAGTCGGGAGCTCCAGTTTCACAAATCAGCTCTATAAATGAATGGCATTCAACTGTTAATCAGATTTTCACTCTTTCCCTTCTGTGCATCTCTGTAACTAACCATTGGTGGGAAATAAAGAGCCGGAGTTTTTTTGGTTTTGTTTTTTGTTTTTTGTTTACTTATGCAGCAAGCATTAGGGTTTTTTTAAAAAAGACTCTTGGGCAAGTTCTGTCTTGGATGATGTGTCTTCTTCATGCATGGTTTAAACAGGTTTAAACTTCCAGAGTTGGGAGACATCTCCTTGGGTCCTTTCAAATGTCAGTTTTCTACTGCATGCCCAACAGCATTTCTGCTGTGCCTCTGAATTATGGTTCAGAATGGAGTTTAATAACATTATAACGGTTACCCTATTTTGTGATAACTAGCATTAACAAACCTTTCACTGTTTGCTTGAACGTATGTCAACCAACATATATGTATGAGCTCTTTTCATGGTCTCAGTAACCCAATTATTATTATTTTATAGATAAGGATTTGAGCATCAGTGAATTGAAGAAGTTGTTCAAAGTCACATATCAGTTAATGGCAGGACTAAATATTTCAACCCAGTTAACCTGATGGAGCCCTTGTAGCACTCATCACTGATGCCACCACGAGCTTTTTGATTTCCTTGGACTCAAGGGTCAATCTCCTGGATGTATAATGGTTTACTGATAACAGTTCAGTATTGTCCGTTTCCTTGGCCAAAAAGACTGTCAAACCTGGATACTAGGGCTGCCCTTCCTTATTGTGCCAGGAACAGCCTTGTCTCCAGGTGAGAACAAGGCTGTGGCAAATTTTGTTCCTGACCCTCCTGGCTCTCTCTGGGAGCTAAACCAAATACACACTTGCTTTTCCCTCGCAACTCTCTCTTGTTTCCCTCATTCCTCTACTCTGAGAGTCAAACAGCAACAAAGCAGGAGTCATGGACTCAGCTCTTCCCTGGAAGCTGGAATTTAAGCTGCTTCCACTCTTGTTCCACACTCATCCTCAGTAGAGAATCAGATGGCCTCTTCAAAACGCAAACTTAACCATGAAAACTTATATCGATTATACTTATAATTTTCCATCTTCTTTTTGTAATTGCCTTGTGCTCTTTTTGCTTTAATATTAGAAGCTAAATAGCAGGCAAATAAAAACAGTGCATCAGTGTGTGAGCACACAGAGACACATACACACAAACAAAATAAACAAACAGACAAACAAACAAACCATCTAAAAAATACCGATCAGACTTAACATGGAAGACTGGTAGTTTCAGTAACCAAATCTGGATGTTATCTTTACCATGAAAAAGATACAGCTAACAATCTGAGTTACCACTGCAAAGGTTGCATAGAGTAACTAGTCAAGTTGATGTCCCTGTTCTTTTTTCTTCTTGACAAGCAGATATCATAACCACATCACCTCACTGTGACCATTTATCTATATCATAGGTGATTTTAAATCTAGCAACCTATAAAAAGTGTATTTATAGTACATTGCTTTACAAATTAAAATTTAGTATTTTAAAAGGTCCATGTGGTTGTAAAGTTTTCCTAAACTAAACATTTATTCATTAACAAATGATTGTTGACTTCCTTCTACATAATACACATTGATTTTGCAGAAGTATAAACTACAGGTCAAAATAGGAAAAACGAAATATACCTCTGAGTTCATAAACAAATTTAATTGTGATCAATATGGTAACATAAAATTTATATTAATCAGCATTTATTTAACTCACTTTTTATAATTATTATGATCACCATTCTACTGAACATTGGCCTTGATGCTGTGTGTGTGTGTGTGTGTGTGTGTGTGTGTGTGTGTGTGTGTATGCATGATGGTGGTGGTATGTGCATGGTCAGGAGCTTGAAACAACTCAGTGAGAGGAGATTATTTAGTTATGTAGGTAGGAGATGATGCAAAGGAGATTAAAAGTATAGAAATAACAGAAAATTCAAATGGAAATATTTAGCTTATTTTACCTGCGGTTAGAACATAAAAGAAATTATCAAGGAGAAACACTTAGATTAAAATCAAGTTATAAATTTGAGAAAATACAGATCCAAGAACAATTTCTCTCCTCAATGACTATTGGGGATTCTGTATATATTAAAGATATTAGGCTTGATATCTTATTTATTTGGGAATATTCACAGGTGGCATTTTGCCTTTCACCACAAAATATGGAATTCATTATATTAAGGATGTTTAAGTTTTAGGCAGTTCATTTGTTTATATATTTTATGGTCTCTACATTTCATGATGATTCTGCAGTCTTTTCTAGATTACGTTACAATTTTAGTCCATCTATTTTGTCTCTGTGTTATGAAGATAGTCTATTTTCTCTGTGTTGCATTTAGATTTATTTACGAATTTATATATGTGGTGTATATGGAGTTCATGTGTTAGGATGTAGGACAGATTTAATTTCAGAAAATAATTTTATCTAATGAAAGTTAGTCAATCTGCTCTCCTGCCATGGAGTGTCTTGTGGAGCCCAGGGTTGAAGCAGGTGACAAAGGCAGGCCTTTATCTTATCACTTCTCTCGCTGGCTTGGAGAAAGATAATGACTTTATTTCCATTTAACCCATTAAGGTAAGACCAACAGTGACATCCTGCAAGTCCTTAGCTATATTCAGTATAGCTAATTGAGTGTTCTTTTCAGAGAATTGATGAAAAAAATGTTTGTTGATAGGGAAAGCACATTTGAAAGGATGGTAGAGCAAAACATGATCTGCCTTCACCACTAACCTAGTAGAATACAGTTGGTTCTACATGAAAATTTATTTGAAGCTTTTTGTTTTGCTTTTATTTGTTTTCATCATTATTACAAAATATTTAGGACATTTCCTTAAAACATATGCCAGCCATTCAAGTGTTTACATGAAGCAAACCCTCAGCTGGCAACTTCAAGGTAACTTCTAATTACCTCAGAGCTTCTGTAGAGGCAAATTATCACCACGAAACCATTAAGATTTTTAAACAGTTTAATGCAGAAAAAAAGGGGCATACACCTACTAACTACAAAATTATATTACTTTCATATGAATGTTTATTACCTTAAGTAAACAGTAACAAGAGCACCACTTTTTTTCACTGACGAGGTTTTACCTCTTCAAATAATCATAAGAAACTTCCTAAAATATAAGAAAAAGTCTTAACACTTGCATTTATTAAATTAAAATATATGTTTCATGCCCTTAATTAGGGTCTATATCTCCATCCGAGTATAAACACGGATGGGACTTATTTATCAAATGTTATGACTTTAAGTATCAGATGTTGGGACTTAACAATGGAACAGGTACATTTGAAGTGTCTAAAGTTACCATCTTTGACTTGTTTAGCACTTAAACCTTTGGGGCTTGGGGAAATCACTGATGTAGCACTTTAAGAGGATTAAATTTTCCTGGCTACTCAGCATTAGAGTTTTTAAATATAAAATGTGATGTGGCCTTGGTGATAAGACTGACATCAGGCTGTTTCTGTGAAGCTGCTTTGCTTTTAAATGGCTTGGTCTGGAGTTGGAATCCATAATCCACTGGTAGAAAAGCTTTAGGGTTTGCAGGTGAGGAATGAAGGTGCTCAAAAGCATCACTTTATAATAGAGTCTGCTAGATAAGCAAATTATAAGAGGTTAGAACATGGCCTGAAGGGAAATGGAGAATCAAATAAAGATAAGAATCTTGTTAATGCTTAACAAAATTAAATTTCACTTTTGAAGAGTCAGAATATTATTGTAAAAGTGTAGGCTCTCATTTGCTCATATGATACAAAAAAAGTTACTGAAAATGTAGTGTGTGAAATTCTCTACTTTTGAAGGACAAATGTATATTAGTTGATAGATGAACCATCTTGCAATTTCAGAGACCACAATGGTTTGTTTTATAGGCATAGTACAAGCTGGTGACAAGGTGTTTTGCAAGCAACATATTTATAAAGGCTTTCCAAATTCATTGCATTTAGGTTGTTTTATATATATATATATATATATATATATATATATATATATATATATATATATATATATGTTGAGAGTAGGTATCCACTCAGCACACTCTCTTGCACCATCTCAGAATCTACATGTCTCGGTGAACTGTTCTATTAAAATGGCCACCCAGAAGCTGTATTTTGGATTTTACAATTTCATTTGGGGAGGGGAGCTTTATTTTGGGTTTTACGATTTCATTGACAATTACATTTGTATACACTGATTTTCCACACCAAAAATAAAAATAAAAAATAAAAGAAGAAAGTAATGCAACAGTTGAAACTAGAATAAAAAAACATAGCTGTATATACTTTTCCATGCTTCGTGTGACCTTTTGCCTGAATTCCATTCTTTCTCAACTTCTAATGTTGCCCTTTCTTAGTTTAAATGTTATACTACGTAATACTCACTTTCAAAACCAAAATGTTTCATAATACACCTCTTGAACTGTAAAGTGTTAATGTATCCATCAAACATTAGGGACTGCGCATTACTCTCAAGTAGCATGCTAAGTCCTGACTGTGTGATGGTGGAGGCCACAGGTACAGTTCATGGATTCATGGATGTAAAAAGCACACTATGGCAACTGTAACATGAACAGCAATCAAATGAAAGCACAGTCACCAATGAAAGCAATTACTATGGAACTTCATTAACTCATGAGGGCCATGTCATTGTGGGCAAGGGACTATAGATTTTGAGTAAAATGTTATTTTATAAATGCCAATTACCAAGATACTCCCAAGTGGTGTATAGATATAGATATAGATATGTGTGTGTAATAAGGGGAAATTATTATAGAATGTGCGATGCATGACCAGCAAGCAAGGCTGAGTGCATAGACGATATCCTCCCTCACACACTATAAAAGACCTCATGTGCTACTACTACATATGGAAAGGCAAGATCCAGAAACACCTGGAGGAAGAAATACTTTTATGCCTCAAAAATACTTCTTTCTCTCTGCTAGTACCATTTCTGCTAGAAGGGTTAGGCTCCGTTCAGGCTGCATTA
>CM053757.1:30391573-30415049 GCA_028658305.1 Pachyuromys duprasi | reverse complement strand
TTTATTTTTATCTCAATCACAGGTTAGGTACTTTGAATCCCAGGCGTAGCCCCCTCCCTCAGTCCCTCCTACCCTCCCACTCCCTCCCTCATCTCCCTCCTCCCCGCCCCCTCCAAGTCCACCAACAGGGGAGGACCTCCTTCCCTTCCATCCAACCCCAGCTTATCCTGTCTCCTCAGGGCTGGCTGCAATGTCCTCCACTGGGATCTAGCCAGTCTGTCACTCCCTGGTTTGTATGGGGGAGGGTCAAAGAGTCAGCCATCAAGATCATGACTGAAACAGTCCCTGTTTCAGGCTGCATTATATTTTGTACTTTTCCTATTATTTATTTTGCCCAAGTGCTTAGAAAACAGCTTTCAACTTAGCCCTCATGTAAAGTCTGAGATTAAGCATGTGTGCTACAGTTGAATATGTGCATACTCTCTACACTTCCCAGTGTTTGATGAGCTTTCCTGTAACTCTATCTTTCTGTTCCAGGCGACTATGTGGTCATGTCTGTGTACTTCGATCTGAGCAGAAGAATGGGGTATTTTACCATCCAGACCTACATCCCCTGCACACTCATTGTGGTCCTGTCCTGGGTGTCCTTCTGGATCAATAAGGATGCCGTTCCTGCCAGAACATCTTTAGGTAAGATGCACTTTTAGGTGTTGTGGACTCCCAAGATAAGTACCTGAGAAAAGCAATCTTTATTTCCCCCTCTAAGAGGGGTGCTTTGAATTAAAAGGCTAAATGAATATCCATGTTTTATTATCTTAAAGAAAATAATTACTGCCATGTATTTATTTATGCATTGTATTTAAAGTTTACTGATTCTATAGTTCTACCTTCTTTAATTAGCACGGGTTTTCTTTAGTAATAACAAATTTAACTGAAACTAAAAAGCAAACAAAAACTTAATTTCAAGATAACTTTGGATTTTTTCTCTGCTTTTTACCCTCTCCAAACCTATTCATGAGAGCTAACTATATTCATCCTTTGTCAATTATCTCCTTAGTGATGATGCAGAAGAAGTTTGAAATCTAGCAAGGTGGAAGTATTAGTGTCTCAGGAAAAGGAAAACACAGTGAATCAAGCACTCGCTTTCTAGAATCAACTGCTACCCTTTTCCTAACAAAGCAACCTTGGTTAATTCCAACATGAATCATTAGTGCGATGATGTTTAGCTAAATTGACTCTTTCCAGAAGAGCCATCTAAATGATTAATAAGTGAAAAACACTTATTGACAAATCTAGGGAATAGAATTACTTTATAATTACTTTGCAATTTAGTCAATATATTAAACATGGTGATTCCTGTATTAGATTTTCATGTTTTGCTTATTTATGGGAGAAGATTTCTGCAGACCAAAGCAAAGCTACTGACTCACAAGAACATTATTGTCTCCATCCACAGACTGAGTGATGATTCTATAGAAAAACCTCAGTCCCCTTCATTAGCTATGTACAGCCTAGTAACACACATCTTGCTGACTCTCTGGTAGGGTGGTGGTACAGCAGGGGCCGTAAGGTCCAGTACTCTTAATTTCCAGCAATATATATATAGAATAGGAATGTATGATAAAGGTTATTCTAATTCATGGCTTCATCACAGGTAAAACAGATATCATTCTTGATTCCCAGCTTGAAGTTCTTTATTGGTCTATTAACATATTTTATGCAAAGAACATTGAGCAGAGAAAAGCCTCAAAAATGGTAGTAACTCTCATCATTTCTGACAAAATTATCTGTACCAGGTTATTAAACTGAGGGCAGAAGTGATTACTGGGGAAAAATACAACATTTGCATATCTGTCCTCTTCCAAACCCAATTTAGCTTCCCATCTGTTTCAAAATGAAGTTATTTTGATTTTTCTCATATATGCAGTACTTTGTGTTACAAATCTTATTCAACAATTCAAATATCCTGTCTAATGCTACATACTGAAACAAACTCAAAGTTTCTTAAATCTAGCACTACAAGAGTGTTACTTGCCAGTATGTTACCATCTCTCAGAAGAAATAGCATGTGTTGTTCATCTCTGGCAGCACAAATACTTCCAACATGCTACTGCCTCAACAATTAGTTAATTTTTATGTTTATGATTAGATATAGCAAATATACTGGTATATTCTAAAATATCATCTTCTCAAAGTATTTTAAAGAAAACATTTCAGTCTTTTCTTTTGAAGTCTGAATTCTTTTGACAAATATATCATTTATGACCATGTAAGCAATTCATTTCAGTCACTCAGTAACAGATGTTCTGTAGCAACAAGCCATTTGAATAGGAGAGATCAAGGTGGGTTGAGGGAAGACCCCTAATAAGACAGGAAACAGGTTGTTCTTTGATACTTTCTAAATCAGGAATGTTCAATGTTCCTCATGCAGTTTGAATGTTTTGCAAACATCATTTAGAAGTTGTAATAATATAAATGATCATATTTTAGACCTGAGATAAGCAAGCAGATGTCCCCAAAATTAAGTAATATCCACAATGTCACGCAGTCAGTTTGTAACAGACCTGCAACTTGGAAAATTGGTCATGGGTTTGTCCTGGGTGTAAGGATCTTCTGATTCTACTGTCATCGAAGAAAAGAAGCCAGTCTAAGAATTCATCTATTTAAATCTTGTGTCAGTTCTCTAGATCAGTGATTCTTCAATGTAACTCTATATTTCTATCACTAAGAATGCTTGAGAAGTACAGGTAACTTATTCCTGCCCCATGAGTTGTTTATTTAATTTACCTCAAGCCTAGCCTAGGTCTTAGGCATTTGTGTTTTAATCCCAAGAGAGTCAAGTCTGCAGTCACTTTTTAAAATGTAACTGTTTATATGTGAAGTTCCACGATAAACTACCTTGAACACCTGCAGATTTTTCACTTCTTGTCACAGAGGAAATAGAGCTGACTTGTAAGATGGCAGAGCCCCTGAATACACTCGGAAATATTGGCTGCTTCCTGAGGACATATTTCTGGATCTTGTAACACATGAATGTGGTTTGGTGCACAGCTGGTAGCTGGTGACACTTAATCATGCTGCAGTGAGAGCGGGTGCACAGCATGATGAGAACACGTTGGCATTCTTCACTTTAGTATTCTGAGGTGAAATGGCATCCTTAAGAATCTTACTTCATGCCAAGACTTGAGTAATTAGCAAAAGCTGTGCTCCTTATGTCTTTTGCCAAGATAAGATAAGTTTAATGTTTCCAGTTAATAAAACTTGGCTTCAAAATCACACCGTTACCTTGTTGGTGGTTGATGAGTCAGGTTAGACCATCCCTTTTGTTGTTCATAATGCCATAGTTTTTCTCTTTTCATATTTCCAAGGTGCTTCCTGGAAATATGATGAAACAATTTCTCAAGCTACAGGCTGAATAGCCATAATGAACTTCGTTATTTATGTCATAAATAATAGATTTCCCTTTTGTGAGATCAGTACTTAAATTAGGCGTCAGAATTTGTTCTCATTTAAGTGTCGTATGCAAGGTCTTCTAAAATGAACCCATTTATGCAATACACCAAGAATAGTTACTTTAGATTTAATAGTTATTCCACATGAAGTTGAAAATTTTTCTTTCAATATCTGTAAAGAATGGTATTGGTATTTTGATGGGAATTGCACTGAATCTGTAGATTGCTTTTGGCAGAATGGCTATTTTCACTATGTTAATCCCACCAATCCATGAGCATGGGAGATCTTTCCATCTATTGATATCTTCTTCAATTTCTTTCCTCAGAGACTTGAAGGTTTTTTCAAACAGGTTTTTCACCTGCTTGATTAAAGTCACCCCAAGGCACTTTATGTTATTAGTGGCTATTGTGAAGGGTGTTGTTTCCCTGATTTCTTTTTCCGCCCTTTTGTCTTGGGTAAGCAGGAGGGCTTCTGATTTTTTTGAGTTAATTTTGTATCCAGCCTCTTTGCTGAAAGTGTTTAAGAGCTGAAGGAGTTCTCTGGTTGAATTTTGGGGGTCACTCAGGTATACTGTCATAAAATCTGAGAATAGTGACACTTTGACCGCTTCCTTTCTGATTTGTATCCCCTTGATCTCCTTTAGTTGTCTTATTGCTCTAGCTAGGACTTCAAGTACTATGTTGACTAGATAGGGAGAGAGTGGGCAGCCTTGCCCTGTCCTTGATTTCATTGGGATTGATTTACGTTTCTCTCCATTGAGTTTGATGTTGGCTATAGGCTTTCTGTATATTGCTTTTACTATATTTAGGTATGTGCCTTGTATTCCTGATTTCTCCAAGATTTTAAACATGAGGAGAACATGGCAGCCGGTCCTGAAGATACCTGACAAGCTAGGGTCAGTTGCAAAGGGAGGAGGACCTCACCTAGCAGTGGACTTGGAAAGGAGTAGGGAGGAGATGAGGAAGGGAGGGTGTGGTTGGGAGGTAATGAGGGAGGGGGCTACAGCTGGCATACAAAGTAAATAACCTGTGATTAACATAAAACATAAAAATAAATAAATACAAAAAAGATTTAATAGTTACTTCACATTTTCAAAACTCAAGTATAGATTCTGGTCTGATTGTGAAAATAAAAGCCTGGTTTCCAATTCAGCTTTTAAGTTCTGTACTAAAATATAAGATGCAATTAGGAACAATCAGGAAGTTCAATTTGAAATAATGTGTACCAAATGCAATTAGTGTCCTTTAGCATAGGATGTAAAATAAACAACATAAATATCTTGAGACATTATTAGATGTCAGTTGTCTGTGTTAATCATTCTTCCAATGGTATGGCAAGTATATAAAATAAATCCACCTGAATGCAAGAAAAATTACTTTAGTTTAAATTTTCAAAGTTTTCAGAACATGGTCATTTGGCCTTGTTGTTCTGAGCCATGAGACATCAGGATTGAAGATTATAAAGGAGGAAGTCTGCTTATATCATGCATACATAAGTAGTGGAGAGAAAGGGTGGGTCTGGTGTTTCGATATCTCTATAAGCGTTTATCTCCAATGTCCTATCATCCTCCCCTGTCACTAAATGTTCCACCATGTCCCCAAAGGGTTAAGCTGAAGACACTTCTCATATGAACCCTCAATCAACAGTCTATTTCCTCAATGCAACACACTATATGTATTAACACATTATATGATTATCAAAAAGTCTTAAAAATTAGCCAATATTTTCCCATCTCAACAGTAAACCAATGCTGTAAAAAGCAATAGGAATCCTAGGAAAATCCCCCTTCTAATAACTGGCAGTGGAAACTCACATGACCATGTCACTTCCAAAATCAGGATGATTCAATAGCTCCTACCTCCCTGGGGTTTCATTCTACATATTTTCCTGTATTTAGAATAAGTGTGAAAAATAAAAATGTAGTCCAGTGCAAAGCAGTTGATGTCAGGCTGCCCACATTTTTATTTCATCTTTACCCTGTAGGAGCCTAGACAGAATATCATTTTTCTTGTACTCAGGATGGTTTGGGTAACTTCTGATATAGTTTTATTTTTATGGTACAAACTGTCATAGAATTAGGTGGTGCTACGTGTACATTAACCATTTCTCCTGTTTAGTAATTTCACATGATTTCTCTTTGTTGACTACATGTATACTGCATGATTGATACCACTTCTATTTCACAAACTACCTCTTGATCTCCTCCCCTCTTCACAGACAGCAGACATTCTCAACTTTCATAAATAAACATGATTGCCTTTGCTCAGAATTAGCCTTTAATTTATTAATATTAAAAAAACTGATTTTATTTTGCTTTTGAAGCTTCAGTTTCAGTGTGAATGCCTCTAAAATCCTCGTATGAGAACTCTAAGGAGGTTTGCTCCATCACTTCAGAAATTGAAATCAGCATTTTCTTTCCTCACATGATTCATACTGCTCCATCTCATGAAAATCTAAAGCACCCAGAACCACATCTATATTTCCCAGTATGTACTCAGTGCCAAACAAAATAATAGGTACAAAAAAGACAGGTAGTATTTTGGATAGAGTGAATTAATTCCGACTTTCCAGTTATTTTTCCCTTCCAGAGGCTGTTGAATAGAAGTGATAATGACAGTATGGTGACTCAGATACTTACCTCACCAATACCATCACATGATGTATTCTATTGTGCTTCTCTATAGGAATCACCACCGTCCTGACCATGACTACCCTCAGCACCATAGCCCGAAAATCTCTGCCCAAGGTCTCTTATGTCACAGCAATGGATCTCTTTGTATCTGTTTGCTTCATCTTTGTGTTTTCTGCTTTGGTGGAGTATGGCACCCTGCATTATTTTGTCAGCAACCGGAAACCAAGCAAGGATAAAGACAAAAAGAAGAAAAACCCTGTATGTATCATTTCCCATTGGGACAACTGAAATGTTTGTGATGAAAGGTCATTGGGTTTGGTTTGGTTTTGGTGTGGTTAGCTCACCTTGCCCACTGAAGCTATTCACTTTGAACTCCACAATGAAAAAGAGAATAAGTGAGTTTTTTGACCAGGACATAAAGGCATAGTTATGATAATTAGTTAGGTCACAGTTCCAAGATACTCTAAGTCAGACTTTTTTTTATGGATGCCATAAATTATTTTATTCATAAAATTATTCATTATGTAATTATTATTTTTATTATTAGTTACATTTTTATTAACTCTGTATCCCAGGTGAATCCCACTCCCTCATTCCCTCTCAACCCCACCCTTCCTCCCTCGTCTACTCCCTCCCCCTTTCAGACTTTTTATGCAAGTGCAATTACCCATTGTCTTCAATATAGGTGGGAATTAAAGTAATATTCAGGCATACATACATGTTTGAGTTATTATTTTGTATGTCATGAACTTTTATCTTTCTGATCAACTTACTATAGTATTTTTTCTGTTTTAATTTATTTATTTATTCCCTTTACATCCTGTTTGCAGCCCCCTTTTCCCCCCCCCGTTTCCCTCCTCACAAAATCATGCCCTCCACTCCCTCTTCTACTTCTTCTCAGAGAAGGAGATGTCCACCATGGGTACCAACCTGTCCTGGTACATTAAGTCACTGCAGAACTAGGTGCATCCTCTCCCACTGAGGCCAGACAAGGCAGCCCTCTCGGGAAAATGGGTTCCTGTAGGAGGCAGCAAAGTCAGAGAGGGTCTCATCTCCAGTTGTTGGGGAATCTACATAAAGACCAAGCTGTGTATCTACTATGTATATGCAGGGGGCCTAGGACGAGTCCAGGCATGTTCTTTAGTTGACGGTTCCTTACTATAATATTTACATGACTTTTTTTTTAAACTAAAGTACACACCAAAGGCATTACAAACTTTAGGTTCTTATATTAGTTTATCAAGTCCTAACAATTTTTAAATAATTTACTGTATGCATGTGTATGCACAACACATGTGTGCACACTGTAAAGTTATGTGTGTGCATCTGTCTGTCTGTCTGCTTGTACAAGCATATGCATTTTTATTACTAGAATACTTCTACTCATTGTATAACTTCATATATCTTTTTAGTTTCAAAACAAATGGGTTAGCATTGTGTGGGCCTTCCTATCTCTGCTCTCTTATATAAAATAAGATGAATATATTTAAAACAAATGTCAAATGAGCTTGCTATGAAAAACAAAATTTAATGATGAAGACCAACAAACCAACATGATATAAAAAAATAGAAAAATGTCACATGAGGGCTCTTAACCTTGGTGGGTGGTAATGGAAGTTGATGCTGATTTTGTTCAGTTGGCAACCTGTATTTTCTGGTTACTGCTCAATTTAGAATCAGGTAAGATGCCTACTGGTTGTACCAATCCAAAAAGGAAAGGATGGGGCATAAATATAAATATAAATAAGTGAAGTCACTGTCTTTTATTGTGAGTGTTGAGGATAGCAAGTAGGTATCACTAACCCACCTGGGCCTAGTGTTTGGGTCACAGGAGTCCCTATGAAAGTAAAAGTTCATTTCTTTTTGAGAGGGTGAAAAATGTAATGGCCTTACCTTCCTGAATTGACCCCAGCCTTGGTTATCTGCTCTGAGAAGTATAAACAGATTACAGTGGCTACCTATCTGACCACGAACTGTGGGCTGACCTTATAAAACTCTAGTTGGACCTGAGTCATATTCTGATGCATCTCAGAAATACAGAAGAAATTTTACAAATGACACATTTCCTTGCAAGTAAGACTTGGTAGAAGGTAAATAAAATAGCATCATTATTCTTATTGGTTAATGAAAACAGAAAATGCTTGATTTTATTGTCACAAGTATTTATTGTACTGTATGTGGTCCTTCCTCTCCTTGTCTGTTCTTCTATATCTCCCTTTCCACTTTTTCCTATTCTTGATTTTTCATGCTTTGAATTTTGTTTCTCTGCTTCATCTGTCTCCTTTACTCCCTAATTCACTCCCCCTCAGCTGTGAGGAGGATGGGATACAGTCCTCTATTTGAAGTCTGAAGTCATCTAGCAAAAGCCTCCCTGTCTTTCCTTATCAGTAGTGTCACTTCAGTGTGGACCTTGCTACAGAGACAGAAATAGTTTGATTCCTTAACCCAGAATAATAGCAAGAGCAGAATAAAAAATGAAGACAGACAGGAAAAGCGACCAGGAAAACAAAAACAAACAAACAAACCCCCACAATTCCTGAAGAATTTTAAGCATTTTCTTCTTTTAATCCAATTTGTTTGTTTATCAAAACTACTCTAGATGCTGAAGGTCTAAGAATCTGAAAATTTGCTTTCTTGTTTGATGTGCCCTTTGGTCCTCATTGTCAGGACTCACGTATTGGGTCCTCTTTAATGGCAATTACACAATTCTACAGGCAAGTATTCACTAGGAAGCATCCCAGCAACTGAACAACAGTGACCTTCACAGACCTGTAATTGTGGGTTAATTTGTAAAAGATTGGGTTACCAATCATAAAATCTCATCCCTAACTTTAGATGTGCAAATTATGACAAGCTCAGAGCCCACCTTCTGTGTTTATGCTTTCAGTTCATTTTACTTACTGTGTTTTCAAAATGTATTTTAATTTGTCTTATTTTGTTTCTCTTTCTCTCTCTTTTCTTTTCTTTTCCCTTCTTTTTATTTAAAAAAAATGCAATTCTCTTTTCTGTCTACAAATCCAAAGCTTCTTCGGATGTTTTCCTTCAAGGTATAATGTTTTTGGAATGGAAATTTCACTGCATGCAACTGCTGAATTAACTATTGATGCTTTCCATGGTGCTGTATTTTTATGAATAAACATTTAAATATTCTAGTAGATGGTGGCCCACTCAAGGTGGGGAACATTCTGTAGACCTCTAGAGGTAATTCAGCCACTAGACACTATTTGCATAGGTTTTGATTCTACACTCAGTTCAACGTCACAAGGCCAGTCGTTTTCACAGGTAACAAGGCTTCTATCAACCTAGAGCCCAAACAAGCCATGTCTCCTCAGACAAAATGAAACTTATTTCATTGGCTATAGTTTACACATATGCTTTAAACCTGTACATCTGCACATATATGTACTCTTTTAAAGCTAAAATTTAACTCTGTAAACATTAATTGAAATGAGATTTAAAATGTTTTATAACCTTAATCTCTGTATAATTAAGAACTTTATAATAATGAAATGGTCTTTGTACGACTTTAAGTTAAATTCCCTTTTCTTTTCTGTCAGGGATATCACAGGCCTGTTGGCTCTGTGAAATACTGAAATGAGATTTCTGTTCTTGCTAATAACTGACTGAGAAGCTGTAGTTTATATTTATACACTACAAAAGCTAAAAAGAAGCCTTGAGTTTTGCTTTAATTTTATTATTTGTTTCAAGCATTGAATATCACATTCCTTTGTCTTAAATGCAGTTCATCTTGCTAAGAAAAACTTGACAAGTAATGAATTTCTTTTTGAATTCTCAATTTCATTCAATGTATGTAAACACTGAAGACAGTTTCAGTTTCAAGTTGGCGAATGTTAGACAAATCATATTCTCTTAACACATAAATTAAATCTTTGTTGCATAAAATCAATGAACTCCCTTATTTCTCCATGCATATTATCATTTGCTACTAAAATATATTTGTTCAGTATGATGGGTTTCTATTTGCCTATAAGTTAGCATGACATGCAATTTGATTTGAAAAATCAATGCATTTTTATTTCTCTATTTTACTCACTTGCAGTACCATTAACTAGCTTCATGTAACCAGCTTCACATCTAATAATTAATAGAATGAGATTCCATGTAGCTTGACTGAAATATTTATATTTTGAGTTCTTTTGGTGTTCAATATTCTTGCTGTAGCTATTAGCTTGATGACATCATTCCCAGCTGCACTGCTTAAGCTCAAACTCTGACACCTGCAACCGTGCTATCTTTCTGAGTTCAATTTTACCATCATAGACCACAATGTCATAAGCAATTTCCTAAGTGCTCATTTTCAGATTCATCATCTCATTGATGACATTATGAGGAAACTGTGATATAGCTTCAGCGTAACTAACTTTGATCTCTTTCCTTACCTACCCTGTCTCAGGCCCCTACCATTGATATCCGTCCCAGATCAGCAACCATCCAAATGAACAATGCCACACACCTTCAAGAGAGGGATGAAGAATATGGTTATGAGTGTCTGGATGGCAAGGACTGTGCCAGTTTCTTCTGCTGTTTTGAAGATTGCCGAACAGGAGCCTGGAGACATGGGAGGATACATATTCGAATTGCCAAAATGGACTCCTATGCTCGGATCTTCTTCCCCACCGCCTTCTGCTTGTTCAATCTGGTTTACTGGGTTTCCTACCTTTATCTGTAAGAAGGTTTGAGTTTTACTGATAGGAATCTTATTCACTGAATCTCATGGAGAGAAAAATGTCCTTTCTAAGTCCAATGAAATAATCCCCTGTGTGGTCACTGAATTTGTTTCTCTGTCTCAACGTAGTAATGTGTATAATGTCATACTATCCGTGCCCAACTCTCCTTTAATTTGAGTTTCAGTGTGCACTGTCTTTCAAACCTGCAAGGCAAAGTATAGTTAGAGCAAGAACTGCTACACCAAGCAAGATACCTTTGAGCAACAGCAATGAAACAGTGAAAGCCGTGAGTGTTTAAATTGGTGATATCAGTCTTTGATTCAAATATAGTTCATTATAAAAGGTATAAAGCTTTGTGCTATGTCCATTTGAGTCAAGTTGTAGTAAATTGGAACAAATTAGAATACCTCCCTTATTTGTGAAGAATCACAAAAGGAAAAGCTAGATTAGAACTCTATTACACCTTTATTCCAAGGTAGGAAGAACATTTCCTGCATATCATATGTACAATGATGTAAATATTTCAGTAATGTAGAATGCTTCAAGTTTAATGCATGCATCACTTTAGAGCCAAAATAAATGAACTGATGTTACCATCATATAGTACTGTCTTTTATTTTTTTCCTTTGGGCTATAAAATAATATACTAATATAACTACAAGGATTTGGGCTTTAAATTGGAGGGGTGTTCACTGCCTTCCCCTTCACGCATGAAAATTCTGGTTTTAAAATTATGTTTGTCTTGTATGACATTAAAACAGTTTGAATAAAATTTAGGCTGATTGACATTTGACAAGTCTAAATATGCCCAACTTCATCACTTGCATATAAAGTAAATGTATGTGCTTGCTGATGTTTTACCTTTCTGTGAAGATGTGAGTTCTTAACAGAACTTGCTCTCTATCTCAATATCGGCTTCTAGTGATTGAGAATGCCTTGTGGGCAGAGTCCTTGTCATTTCTTTTTTAGGTTCTTAATGTCGCATATTGTGCCTGGCGTATAGTCAGTGCTCAATAAATGTGGCTAGAAGTAACACACCTTCTTGTAGATTGGTGAATATCCTTTTCTGACCGAGCACAAATGGTTCATCTTTTCACATTGCTGTTGGCAAGTGATGCTTTATCTATAGAAATAACCAGAGAATCTGAAGAACTGTAGTTCATATGTTCATCTTTTAAAAATCTGTTTTAGGTGAAGTATATTTATTTTAAGACAATATCTATTTCCTACACCTATGTATGCAGTTGATGACTTGAGCGTAGTTGTTTGATTACCCGGTTTTTAAAGAATTAATTTAATCTGTTAAAAATTATGCTTGTGAACCTATGAAAGTATGAGCAACATTCATACCTGATTGGTGTACAGTATGCTTGGAAACGGTGTATTGAAGGTTAAGTTAAAAACTGAAACAACATTGAGTGACTTGCACGGAGGTCATTGAACCTCCGAAGGAGGGCTCATTTTGCTCCACGGTAATTAAACGGAGTGATTGCCTGCTTTCAGACACGATGCATTGTAGCTTAATGTGATCATCCTGAGTCCTTATTTTTCTAAAATATTGCCCTATGATTAGCTCTTCTTTAAGGAAAATATTGATTTAAATCAAAGATAAATCATAGTTAGAATAACTTTATAGACAATAAAAAGACAAAGGGAGACTATTTGTTAATAGAAAACCACACGAAGTCATTATAATTCATCTGGATGAATCTTGAAAACATTCAGCTACTGGTTTAAAAACCTTGAATATATACCAGTGCTTTGTCATTTAACCTCAAACAGTTGTAAATAGATGATTATTTTTCACTTTTTGAATTGTCATAATAGTCAATGTTGACTCTTTGGGAGAGTTGTTGGCAAATTTCAATTGTGAGAAACATGGTATTATTGTCAACTTGGAATGTGTTCTGCAGTGGGGTCACTGAAAAAAAATAAAGCTAGCATTGCAACATGTGTAACATTGGCAATATGCTTATATATATATATTACATCATCCAATTCTTAATCATCAGCTGCTCCCTGTCTATGTATTTGCAAACCTTTTCACAAGAGAATTGCTGAACACACGAACTTTTACAATAAAAATGCTGCATTCTAATCCACGGTGGCACCTCGCTTGTCTGGTTGGACTGTTTTCTGTTAAGTGTTACCTTCTCTTTCTAGTTTCATTTCCATACCTACCCTTGCACTGAGCTTTACTGCTGAACTCTTTTCAGCAATCAGCCAATGATTCTCTTCGCTACGAGTAAAGTGGAATAAATTAGATAAGCATTTGCAGATAGAGTGAAGAAGGATGACAGAAGTGTTAATGAAGTTGATAAGACTCCAGTCTTCTCCACTACAGGATCCTTCATGTAAAAATCTGTTGACATTTTTCTCAAAGTTGGAATAAAAGTCTCCTTGGCTCACTGCTTGATATGGCAGCATTTAGAAGCCTCCATTTTTATGAGTTATAAATTAGATATTATAATGTCATCCCAGCTAATGATACCTAACAGGTGGTCAAACATTTTCTCTCACTTCTGGTGTACTCATGAACTTCAGTTTTCTCCCACTCCAATCTAATCAACCCTATAAGAGAGATATACAGTCTGTCTTAAGATGAAGCTGTGTGATGCTGTTCTTTTTAGGAGGACTTGCTACACAATTCTTCTATTAAACTATAGATGGGAGGCCAGGAAGACAGCTGAGTAGAGAAAGAACCTGCCTTGAGCACCAGGATTTGGAGCCCTAAAATCTATGTAAAACTGGATACAATAGCTTGCAGATATCTTATCCCAGTGCTCTTACTGTGAGATAGAAGGTTGAGATAGAATACCTAAAAAAGTTATGGGCCAGTCAGTCTGGCATATTCACTGATTGTGAAAGAGATTCTGTCTCAAATAAGTTGGGAAGTGAGGACTGACATGAAAGAAGTCTCTGGCTTCCACATGTGTAGCAGGGCACAGGTATTCCCCTTCCTCCAACACACACAAGGAACACACAAACTCACATATATATTCACACAACGCGCACACACACACACAGAGGGAGAAAGAAAGGGAGAGAGAGAATAGAAGGATTAAATGAGATGGAGAGACATATGAAATATGGGTGGAAAATCAAGGTCTGTTGAAAAAAAAATCATATAAACCAGAATAGTTACTTTTAAGGCTCCTAAAACTTAGCCCCAAAAGAATCACATTTCCAAACTTTAAAATGTAGAGACCTGATGATCCCTGCTCCAGTGGTGACAGTGTCCTATTTTCTCAGAGGTCTTTGAAATTCTCCTGAGAATACAGTAACGAAAGCAGATATGACAAATCTGTGCTAACTTCCCCGGCATGACATTCCTTTGCCCTGCTGTGTCCCCCACTCCCCCTCAGCACCTGATTTAAACATCTGTTTCTCACCTTCCATCAGGTCAGAACTGTTTTCACTGAGGTCTTGTCTGCTGTTTACCAAATGCCTTATCTTCAGCTAAGGGCATTTTCTTTTATAAAACCTGCATTTTTTTTGACTCAATGTTATTCTGACCCAGTATCATTAAATTTTGTGATGAAGGTCAAATTAAATTAACCAAATGGTGCTGTCTGTGGGGATTACGCAGAGGAAAAAAAAGTGCCACCTCTATGCTCTGTCACAATGGATTTTTGTCAAAGGTGTAGGGTAATGACCTACAGCGTGGGCACTGCAGTGAACTGCCGAAGGTCACATGGTTTGGTCTTTCCACCTTGTCTCACAGTGTTCCCCTAATTTGGAAGTAAAATTCTGGTAGATATTATCTTTCTATAAATCCATTAGGATATTTCAAGCTTGAAGATTCATTTTTCAAACCTTTTCTGGACTCTATTAATTACAAAAATACTATTTTTATAATATTTATAATTTTTTTCTCCACCATATGTGATACTCAACATTCAATATTTCTTATACTGCTTACAGAATTCTCTTTCAAAGAGGAAGGGACCGGAAATCATCTAGAAGAATTCCATATCTAGAGCTGGTTTTGCCTCTATGACATGGGACAAGAGATACTGTCTATGGGTTCTCATAGCTATTTTATGCAGAATATTTGTTTGTGCCATTTCTGCTATGCAATGGTGCTCTGCATTAGAGCCAGTAGTCACTGACCCTTATGATTCTTTCCATGACTACAATTACATAATCAATTTCTTTCTTTTTTTTTTTTTTTTTTTGGAAATACTTTAGGTTATAAAATGGAGATGCAGTTCAGGAGCCTACCACAGAGGGCCTCTGAAAGACTCTTCCCAGCAGTGTATCAAAGCAGATGCTGAGACTCATAACCAAACTTTGGGCAGAGTGCAGGGAATCTTATGAAAGAAAGAGAAAATAGGAAGACCTCGAGGAGACAGGAGATTCCAAGGAGAGCAACAGAACCAAAAAATATGGGCACAGGGGTCTTTTCTGAGGCTGATACTCTAACCAAGGACCATGCATGGAGATAACCTAGAACTCCTGCACAGATGTAACCCATGGCAGCTCAGTGTCCAAATGGGTTCCATAGTAATGGGAACAGAGACTGCCTCCAACATGAACTGATTGGCCGCTCTTTGATCACCTCCCCCTGAGGGGAGAGCAGCCTTGTCAGGCCACAGAGGAAGACAAAGCAGCCAATCTTGATGAGACCTGATAGGCTAGGATCAGATGGAAGGGGAGGAGGACCTGCCATACCAGTAGAGTTGGAGAGGGGCATGTGAGGAGATAAGGGAGGCAAAGTGAGATTGGGATGGAATGAGGAAGGGAGCTACAGCTGGGGTAAGAAGTGAATTAACTGTAATTAATATGAAAATAATTTTTTTAAAAAATGGGGATTCAGAGGCTCTTGTGTCATATTTCATGACTATAAAGCCTGGCTCTGATATTATGTGTTATACCGGTTAGTTTATTTGTAATATAGTCTTCCTTCATAGCCCAGGATGGTCTTGAACACTTGGCCCTCCAGTTTCAGTGTATCATGTGCTAGAATCACAGGTATGTAACCTCACACCTAGCTCAGTGTTGTTCATTTCTCATGTTCTTCTGTTTCCTCATCTCCAAATATAGAGAATATTGGAATACATCATATACTGCCATTATGCAGAGTAATTGAGATAATGCTATAAAATGACTCAATGTTAATTATTTGCCATAGCATGGAAATGGAATTTCAGAAGCATTGAGTGTTAGGACCATGTTTATGTTGTTTAATGGCTAGCATCTATAAGAATACTATTTGATCATTAAAATGAGAAAGAGAAAAACATCACTGGCCCATTAATAGCAGAAGACTTTGTGTAAATACTCCTTTCACTGGGAAACTAGTTTCTCATAGCTAAAGGAGCAGATATGACTCTTTCTATTTCCAACAATCACTTATTCTACATCCCCACTGCCCTTTATTAGGAGCAATATTGTTGGTTTAAATTGAACATTTAAATTACCAAACTATATTATCTCCATGTAGCCACATTGGCCCATTTGTTCTTTTGTATTATAGGTCCTATCAAAAGGCTTCTCAAGAGACTTTCCCATCTCTGAATATTCTTCTGGATCTAGAATACTTTTTAGGGTTTTACTAGCATATAATATTTTCTTTCGTTTCATCCACTATTGGGTATGATTTAGAATGATCTCATTCTAAATGTTTACTTTATCATAGTACTGAACATTCATCCATTACTCTTAGTAAACAAATTTTAAAGAAACAACGCTGTAACAAGAATATGGCATGCACAATTCATTCTTCATTAGCATCATAAATGAGGGTATTTATCTTTTTGTCTATCTCTCTGAAATATAAATTTGCCTCATATTTTCTCTGAACATAGTGTGTATTATGGTTCTGAGATGAAGACTTTATCAATGAAATTTTGATTAAGAACCTATTAAGTGAATTCAACAGAATGCTTTTAGTAAACACATAAGCATGAGCTTTATGCTAGGCACTGTGAGGTGAGAAAGAACAATTACAGGCGTACCTTGCCTTGAAATATCAAGAATATGACAGATGGAATAAATAGAAACACAAATGAATCTAATAGGCTTTACATAAAAGAAGCCATTGTTTTATCTCTGAGTACTACCAGGAAAGCATTTGTTGTGCAAACCCCTGCCATATGTAAGACTTCATCATTGATTTAAGATCTTCCTTTTTGATTGCTAACAAAAAGTTAAAATTTGCAAAACATGAGGAAGTATCACCAATTCACTAGCTACAACTAACCACTTCAAAAACCACTTCTTTTTCTTCTCTCCACATGTGTTTAAATACACAGAATAAGTAGATAAATAGATAAATTGATAACATCATAGATACAGCTATAGAGAACTATAGGTATAGGGGTATACGTCATGCACACCTATATTGTTGTCCATTTTTCATGTTGTATGAGTTTTATAAGAAACATTTGTTGGCTTTCTGTTCTTATTGTTCAGCTCAACCATGGGAAATTTGGCATATTTATTTCTTGTTTTAATTAAATAATGCTATAGGAGACACATTTGTTCGGTATTATGTGTGCCTTCCATAGATTCTATTCCATATAATGCATCTATAAATATGGGTTTTATTGAATAAAAGGTATGATCATTTACTAATTACAGAACCGACAGAAAATAGATAATATGCTCCAAAAGATAACAAACTTAATGAAGGACTTACTAATATAAGGTCCACCAACAAAGAGATGGCAAACTATTATGGGTCCAGTTGCGGGAAGCCTTTATTACCTACACTGACTGCTTAATGCTTCTATTCCAAATTACCTAAAATTAGTGATTTAGCCCAATTCAGGTTGGCATGTCTGAAGGTTGTCAGTCTCTTTGGCTAATGAGGAGGTGAGTGCATAGGGCTGCATTTGTTCTGGACGCTCCCTTACCATTCTCCAGGACGTAGATTCATTTGCTATTCCGTGCCTAGTGCTCCTCTTTTGAAGTCAGAGAAAAACCATGACACACAAATGTGACCTTTGTTTTCTCCCCAGTCAGGACATCATGGCTCCCACTTAGAAGAAGCATTGTAATTATGTCAGCTCACACTGACAATTCAGAGAAATCTCTCCTCCAAATTCTCATGGTGACTTAAAAAATCAATTTTTAGTGCAGATAATATCATATATACAATTTTCAGAAATTAGAACACTGACATTTGACAATAGCATCCTAGTGCTGAAAGAGTAAACAAAAGAAACATACACAGGCTAATGAGATGGCTCATTGGGTAAAGTCTACTTCTCCCAAATTTGTCAAGCTGAGTTCAAACCCCTGCACTCATTTGATGGAAGGAGAAAACACAATTCTGAACTTCTTCTATGACATCTACATGGTCTTCCTGATATACACGTGCACACACATACAGAAACACACACTAGTACATATGCTCAAATTAATAATGATGAATAAAAGTTAAACTTTTATTAAATAGGAGAGGAAGGAGTCCTAAGTGGGATTTAAGCGCAGAAGCTGTGCACCAGGACTATTAGCTCTACACAAAGGAAACCATTTCTTCTTTTCTTTTTTAATATTATTTTATTTTATTAATAACAGTTTATTCACTTTGTATCCCAACTGTAGCCCCCTCTGCCATCGCCTCCCAATCTCATCCTCCCTCCCTCTTCTTCTCCTATGCCCCTCCCCACAGTCCAATGATAGGGGAGGTCTTCCTCCCCTTCCATTTGACCATAGTCCATCAGGTCTCATCAGGACTGGCTTCTGTATCTTCCTCTGTGGCCTGGCATGGCTATTCCCCGTTCAGGGTACTCCACCTCAGGTGGAGGTGATCCAAGAGCCAGCCCATGAGTTCATGTCAAAGATGGTCCCCAGTCCTATTATTGGGGAATCCTCTTGGATACTGAGCTGCCTTGGGCTTCTTCTGTGCATGGGGTTCTAAGTTATCTCCATGCATGGTCCTTGTTTGGAGTATCTGTCTCAGAAAAGACCGTTGTGCCCAGATATTTTGATTCTGTTGCTCGTTTTGTGGAGCTCTTGTTCCCTCCAGGTCTTTCTATCTCCCCCTTCTTTCATAAGATTCCCTGAACTCTGCCCAAAGTTTGGCTATGCATCTCAATCTGTGTTTTGATACCCTGCTGGGTGATGTCTTTCAGGGTCTATCTGTGATAGGCTCCTGTCCTGTTCTCTTTTTTGTCCCTCTTCTGATGTCTGTCTCATTTGCTTTTCTAAATGAAGATTGAGCATCTTACCCACAGTCCTCCTTCCTGCTTAGCTTCCTTAGGTATACAAATTTTAGCATGGTTACCCTGTATTTTATGTCTAATATCCAGTTATAAGTGAGTATATGCCATGTGTATCTTTCTACTTCTGAGATACCTTACTCAGGATGATCTTTTCTAGATCCCACCATTTGTTAGCAAATTTCATGATTTCTCTGTTTTTAATTGCTGAGTAGTATTCCATTGTGTAAACGTACAACAATTTGTATATCCTTTCCTCTACTGAGGGGCATCTGGGTTATTTCCAGCTTCTGGCTATTACAAATAAAGCTGCTAAAATGGGGTACAGAGCTAAACAGAGAATTCTCAATAGAGGAACATCAAATGACACAGAAATAGTTAAAGAAACGTTCAACATCCTCAGTCCTCAGGGAAATGCAAATCAAAATGACCCTGAGATTTCACTTTATACTCATCAGGATCAAACACTCAACTGACAACACATGCTGGAGAGGATGTGGATAAAGATGAACCCTCCTCCATTGCTGGTGGGAATGTAAACTTGTACAACCACTTTGGAAATCAGTCTGGCACTTTCTCAGACAAATAGGAATAGCGCTTCCTCAAGACCCAGCTGTACCACTCCTAGGCATATATCCAAAAGAAGCTCACAAGTATACAACAAGGATAAAAGCAGCCATTTCAAAGTAGTGCTCAGTTAAGAGGAATCAAGGAGTCAGCTCCCAGAGGAGTGACACTTGGCCTCCTCAGTGCTACATGGTGAGGGTTGATGGAAGGAGGAGTCAGAGAAGTAAAATGGAAATTACCCCGAAAACCTCTCCAAACCTTACCATCTGTGATATAAAAGAGGTTGTTTTCATTTGCAGTCTCTAGCTATTATAATTTTTTGAAGAAAATAAAAAATATGGTCTTTTCAATTGTACTGCTATTGTGTAAAAAACATGGCCTTTAAAATGTATTGCATGGCTACAGTATCTTCAAAATTCTACAAGAAAATACAGAAGGAGGTTCAGAAGAATCTCAGAGTAATAACAAATTTAAAAGTTTGATATGCAAAAGCAGGCAAGGTTGAGGCCACCCATGTAGCACAATAAATGTCTCAACTTGAAAAAAAAATGTGCTAAAGTACATCTCATGAGCATGGTAAATTCTGGGTCAAAGTTTTGTGGGTGGGTGGGTATTCCCCACGCTTTACTAGAAGACTAGTCTAGTTAGAGGGTCTCCTCTTCAGTCTCTATGGTCTCTGCTACTAAGAGTCACTGCTTGAATCCCCCTCATATCCTCCAAGGGGTCTACCCTGACATAGGTCTCCAGCTTGTCACAGAGCTGTCCCCAGCCTCAGTTTCTCATTTCCCCACAGATCTTCTGTCCTCTTGCCCTTGCTCTTCCCAGGTCTGATCGCCACCCTGTTAACCCTCTGTGTCCCGTCTCCAGCTTGTTTCCTCTCTTCAGTCATTACCTCTCTCTATTCTAGCTCCCCTTCTGAGTCAGATGTATGCATCCACTCTTGGGTCTTTCTTATTACTTATCTTCTTTGAGTATTTGCCTCGTAGTATACTTATCTTGTACTACATGGTTCAAATCCACTTATAAGTGAATACTTACCATGTGCATCTTTCTGGGTCTGGGTTACCTATCTGAGGATGATCCATTTGCCTAGTGCCATCCATTTGCCTGCAAATTTCATGATTTCTTTGTTTTTACCAGCTGAATAATATTCCATTGTGTAAATTTGCCATGGTTTCTTTATCCATTCCTCCATCCAGGGATGTCTAAGTTGTTTCCAGATTCTGGTTATTATAAATAAAGCTGCTATGAACCTAGTTGAGCAAGTTTCCTTGTTGCATGGCAGAGCGTCTTTTGGGTATATACTCAGGAGGATAGAACTGGGTCTTGAGGTAAAGTTATTCTTAATTTTCTAAAAAAGTGCCAGATTGATTTCCAAAGTGATTGTAAACTTGTAGTTTTCACTCCCACCATCAATGGAGGAGTGTTCCCCTTTCTCCACACCCTCTCCAGCATGTGCTAGCTCTTGAGATTTTTTATTACAATTTATTCACTTTGTATCCCAGTTGTAGCCCCATCCCTTGTCCCCTCCAAATCCTGCCCTCCTTCCCTCTTTTCCTCCCCTTCTCCAGTCTACTGATATGAGAGTAGGTCATCCCCTCCATCTGTCTGTGGCCTGTGAAAGTTGCCCCAGCCAGGGGGAGGGGATCAAAGAGCCAGCCACTGAGTGCATGTCAGAGACAGTCTCTGTCCTGCTTACTAGGGAAACCCACTTGGACACTGAGCTGCTATGGGCTACATCTGTGTAGGGGTTCTAGGTTATCTCCATGCATGGTCCTAGGTTGGAGTATTAGTCTCTGAAAAGACCCCTGTGCTCAGATTTTTTGTTTCTGTTGCTCTCCTTGTGGAGTTCCTGCCCCCTACATGTCTTTCTATCTCTCCTTTCTTTCATAAGATTCCCTTCACTCTGCCCAAAGTTTGGCAAGGAGTCTCAGCATCTTCTTTGATATCCTGCTGGGTACAGTCTTTCAGAGTCCCTTTGTGGTAGGCTCCTGTCCTGTTTCCTGTTTTTTCCTTCTTCCAATGTCCATCCCATTTGCCTTTCTTGAATGAGGATTGAGCATCTTACCTAGGGTCCTCATTCCTGCTTAGCTTCTTTAGCTGTACAGATTTTAGTATGTTTATCCTATATTATATGTCTAATATCCACTTACAAGTGAGTAAATTCATCCTGAGTGATGTATCCCAGAATCAGAAAGATACACATGGTATATACTCACTTAAAAGTGGATATTAGACATATGATATAGAATAAACATACTCTTGAGATTTTGAACTTAGCTATTCTGACTGGTGTGAGATAGAATCTCAGAGTCGTCCTGATTTGCATTCCCCTTGTGCCTAAGGAAGTGCAGGGATAAAGACAGAGGAGAGAGCATAGATTGAGGGAATGCCCAACTGATACCTGGTCCAATTCAAAGACACACCTATCAGAGAGTACCAAACCCTGACACTATCAATGATACTCTGCTAAGCTTGCAGACAGGAGCCTGTCAAATTTGTCTTCTGAGAGGCTTTACCCAGCAGTGCCTTAAAACATATGCTGAGACTCACAGCCAAATATTGGTTGATTCATAGCAGTCTTGGGGAATATTGGAAGGAAACAGAAAAGGACCCAGAGGTAACAGGAACTCCACAAGAAAAACAACAGTGGCACTAACCAAGGCCTAGAGGGGCTTGCTGAGATTGAAACATCAACCAAAGACCATGTATGAACTGTACCGAGGTTCCCTACATAGATGTAGCAGATGGACAGTTTCGGGGTCAAGTGGATACCCTAGTAAGGGAAGTGGGGACTGCATCAGACACAGACTCATCTCTCTAGCTTTTACATTACTTTCCCCTGGCAGGACTGCCTGACAGGCCACAGGGGAAGACGACAAGATCAGTCCTGATGCAAGTTGATGAGCTGGGATGGATGCGAAGGGGAGCTTCTCTTTTCTGAGGAAAACGGGAGTGGGGAGAGAAAGAAAAGGTGGGACTAAGTAGGGAGGAAGGAAGGGGCTAAAAAGATGTAAAGTGAATAAAATAGATAAATGAGGAAAAAAAAAAAAGAGTACTCGCTGCTTTCCCAGAATCTCCTTGGGTTGGATTCCCAGCAAAATAACGGCAGCTCAAAATCATCTGTAATCTCAGTTCCAGGATAGCCGAGACCCTCTTCTTGCCTTGCTAGGCACCAAGTTCATGAAACACAGACACACATGCAGGCAAAACGCCATTCATATAGGATAAAGATGAGAAATATTTAAGAAAAAAACATCATATGAGAATATTAAAGGCCCATATGATTTTTTTGAGAAAGCTTCCTAATGGTTTTATAAAGGTCAATAAATGTCTTCATGCAACTGTTTTCCAGAAATTAATGTGGGTTAATGGCCACCTCACTCTGCCTAGTCCCACAGCATGACTGCCAAGTCAGCCAGGGGTTCGCAGGCCAAGACAGCTTTGAGCTGTCTTAGCCAAGTCTGGACCTTTTGTGCCAACACTTTTCATCCGTTATCGCAACGCTTAAAAAAGACAGAGCTCTGAGTCATTGGAAGCCCAAAAGCACAGTTCTATATGGGTTCAAGGCTAAAAATAACAAAGGCAAAGTCCTATTTTTACAAATGCAATGACTATAACGACAATTACATTTTAATTGGCACTAGTTAACCTAAAGTGACAACAGCTGAATTGTTTCAAGTGAACAGCTTGTTCTGTGTCTTCCTTTAATATTTTCAGAGTGAGGCTGACTAAATAAATGTAAACAATGTGGAATACATACATCTATAAGGAACAACCCTGTTTTACAAAGTTACAAGCTTCTTTTTTTTTTTTTTTTTTTTTTTATAAGACAATAAATCTTTATTGTTTTCAAACATGGAGTGTGTGGACATTTGTTACAGTGAGAAAAGAGGGAATTCTGCTGTACACACATTTATACTTCTTCTTTCCTGTTTGCCTTTCCCTATTAAAATGTCATTGCTTAAAGTAGGATTTCTATTTTCAGGGCATTAGGGAATGGAACACTGCCAGGTGCTTTTAAT
>CM053757.1:30372641-30391073 GCA_028658305.1 Pachyuromys duprasi | reverse complement strand
ATTTCCCCACCGTAGGAATTCTGCTCACCTGGCAGTCGCAAACGCTGGTGTTTTAGGTCCCAGATCTCAGTCTCCGGGTCGCTGTGCCTACACTACTGTCCTGCTCTTCAGACACAGTGTCCTCCTGGGGCAGCCATCTTGGATCTCAGTTACAAGCTTCTTATAAGTATGCCTGCAGAGTCTACCTGCCAATCTTTACTTCTTAGTATGTGATATCCTAACATAAATCTCCAAGGCCCATGCTCACAAGCCTTCCTCAGAAAAATGAAAAAAAAATTATGTTAATTTAAATAATCAAAATTGGGAATAATGGTACCCAAGCACCTACCCTAGCCTTGCAGTCTGGGGCAGCCCCCCAAAAGATACCCAAGTGCTCATACAGGGCACAGAGACCTGGAGAGTTCAAAAGAAAAACAAGCAAGGACCTGCCATGGGCTCCACTATGATAGACCAATGTGTGATGGAGAGATGAGAAAGATGGAACGCATGAAAGAGAAATGAAAGAGAATGCAGGGGGTAGTCTTGAGCTCATAGGCACAGAAAAAAAATTCTGTAAAAGACACTGATATCACAAGCACTAAGAACAGCCATTAATATGTGGGGATTTATGAAACTGAAAATCTTCTGTATGACAAAACACAGCGTCATTTGGACAAAGTAGGCTATAGAGTGGGAAAAGAGCTTTACCAATTATAATCCAATAGAGGGCTAATATCTGTCTATCTATCTATCCATCCATCCATCCATCCATCCATCCATATTTCTTTCTATCTTTCCTTCTCTCTATCTAGCATCTATCTATCTATCATATATAACTAAAAATATGGGTAGTAACAAAACAACCCAATTTAAAAATGTAGTACAGAATTAAAGAATTGTCAAAAGATGAAATACAAATGGCTGGTAAATGATTAAACAGATGTTCAATATCCTTAGTAATTAGGGAAGCAAAAATCAAACCTATCTTGAGATTTCATTACACCAGTCAGAACGACCAAGATGAAAACAAAAACAAACATACAAAAACAAAAAATCAAATGACAACTCCTCCTGGCAAAGATGTGGAGTATGGGGAACACTTACTCATGTGAGAGTGAAAATATATACAGAAATTATGGAAATAGTGTGACATCTGGGAAGTGATCTACTTCACTCTATTGAAATGAAGATATTTAATTAATTATTTTGTCAATGCTAGCTATTTATATAAGTACTGAAACAAATTTTCAAAATGATAAAAAATTCCAAGCATTATAAAAGCTGTGGAAGAAGACCAATACTAATATTTTCTTTATGTATTACCAATACTAATTTTTCTTTAGGGCTTCTTCTGCTGTGATGGAATGCCATGATGAAAAGTTAGGGATAACTGGTTTATTTGGCTTACAGTTCCACTACACAATTCAATATTATAGGAGGTCAGCGCAGAAACTTAGCAGGGTAAGAATCTGGAGGCAGAAAATCATGCGGAGGCATGAAGAAGTGTGGCTTATTGGCTTGCTCACATGGCTTACTCAGCCTGCTTTTGTATAGAAGCCATAGCCACCAACACAAGGATTGCAACATGCAATCCCTTTCCCCATCAATCACTAATGTGGGAAATGCTTTACAGCCAGAGCTTACAGAGATCTGGCTTTAATACCCAAACTGGGGAGACAGAGGGAGACAGATCTTTATGCATTGGGAGCTAGAATGATCTGCATATCGAGTTCTAAGCCAGGAAAGGTCACATAGTGAGGCTTTGTCTCAAAATATGTGCTGTATTATTACAGTAACATATTCTAAATTTCAGAATCCATAACAGTCCTATGAGTAATGATGTTTCTGGATATGACATTGTTAATGTAAAACAAATTGACAAGCTCTAACAAGAAATGTTTTAAAACTTTTATTTTCATTTGTATTTATGTACATAGATATCATATGTTTTTCAGAGTCCATGGAGGCATATTCACAAATGCATTTTCTATACCTACTTTAAAAACACAAATTTATTGAATATGTATATATATTTTATCATATATAAGGCATACTATAAAAGATCTTACACTAAGTAAAGCAATTTTATTCTAGTTTTTTTAATAACCATCATTGTGATTCAAGACAAAAGAAAATATTTCTACTCTGAATTTTCTCATGAGAGCTTTGGGTCATACTAATTCTGGCTTTACCTCTCATATCCTGTGTTCTGTAAGTTATGGTATAGACTTTCACACAAACCTCCCAGGTACTGATACTGCCATGGACAAAAAAATTACATTCAATTATTAGAACATCAGCATTATCATGATATATTAATTATGATTCCTATCAGTTGATGTTATGAAATGCATTCACTGGAAGTTACCTGCTTCTAATGATAAGTAAGAATAAAATAAACGTGGCTACTGATCTGCCATGGGATACATCTGAGCAGGAGTTCTAGGTTATATCCATGAATGGTCCTTGGTTGGAGTATCAGTCTCAGAAAAGACCCCTGTGTCCAGATATTTTGGTTCTGTTGCTCTCCTTGTGGAGCTCCTGTACTCTCCAGATCTTACTAACTACCTCTTCAGTGATGAGGGACTCTCTCTGATGTGAACTCAGTGGCTGGCTTTTTGGCCACCCACCCTAAAGGAGGAGCAGCCTTGCCAGGACACAGAGGAGGACACTGCAGCCAGTCCTGATGAGAGCTGATAAGCTAGGGTCAGATGGAAGGGGAGGTGGACCTCCCCTATCACTAGACTTGGAGAGGGGAATGGGAGGCAATGAGGGAGGGAGGGTGGAATTGGCAGGGAATGAGGGAGGGGGCTACAGCTGGGATGCAAAGTGAATAAAATGTAATTAATGTAAAAAATAAAAATGTAATTCAAGAATAAAATAAATATCAATTTGTTAACTAGAAAAGTATGTTTTTATTAACTGATTAACCTAATATCATGAAACCTGTACTTATTATATAACCCTCTTAGATAGTGTCTAATTTCTCTTGGAGAATCATATCTCCTGAATAAATGAAGGACCTTTTAAAATTTTTATTTAATTTTTAATTTAATATTTAATATATATTGATACGAATATATATATATATACACACATACACATATATGCATGTGAAACAACTAATGAAAAAAGAATGAAAGAAGGAAGGGTAGATGGGTGGGTTTTAAAGGAGAAAAGGGAAGGGAAAATTCTGTAATTGTATTATATTAACAATAGTAAAAGATATTAAAAAGAAATGTGAAGGTAACTTCCAGCTTTTCTAGGTATATGAATGGTAGAAGAAAGATTGTTAGCAGTACTTATGCTGACTGAAACATTACAGATTATTTCTACTTGAACACAGTCTCCCAAATGGGTGTGATCCACTCCTTTAATGCCAGGACTCAGAAGGAAGAAGCATGCTCATCTCTGAGTTCCTGCCAAGTCTGATCTACATAGTAAATTCCAGACCAGCCAGGCTACATCGTGGGACTTTTTCTCAAAAAAAAGGGGGGGGGGAGGCTAAATTTTTAAAAATCTTAATTGTATATACTGTAAGTAAAGTTGTTGTTATTATTCTTATTGGCATGACATCTTATCCTACAAGCCCACATGCAAGAGCTTTACTGGCACTGATATTTAGAGGTCTGTGTTACTATGATTAGCATAAATTAATTTTGTCTTTAAGAAAGAAGTATGGAGCCGTCTCCCTCATCGCCTCCCAATCCTACCCTTCTTTGAGGGTCCTGGGAGGAGAACAGGGAAGAACCGTAGGATTGGGAGGAGATGAGGGAGAGGGCTACAGCTGGGATACAAAGTGAATAAATTGTAGTAAATAAATAAAATTACCAAAAAAAAAAAAAAAAGAATATGGACTGCAGGGAAACACACAGGGCGGTCTTATCAGGGCATTTTCTCAACTGAGAGCATGTAAATCTGACATAAAATTAGCCAGGACAGCACCTGACTGTAAATTGATAATAAATAATAAAACAACTTTAGGAACACAAATATTAGATTTACTGTTAGTCTACCAAAGTAGAAATTTTCAGCAATGGAATAGCTTAATTTGTGAAATTCTGTCTGATTACGGCAAATTTTCTGTCCATAAACATCCTACCTGCCTGTAAAAAAAAAAAAAGATGGAGCTAGGTTAGAAATTCCTAAATGATCAATATAACAATATATTTTGGAGAAATGGAAGTTCTACCACAAAAGTCAAAACTAGAAATGCAGACCTCAGATACATTCACCAAAGCAAAAACACTAAGTTAAATTTTGTGGTTTTGGGTCTGAAAATTGTCTTAAAAATTCCAAGTTGAAAGTTTTCACTTTCTGTTGATGTTTGAACACAATCCCTTTCTTATGTCCCGGGAGGCCTTCTCATTTCATATGACATTTCAAGAAACTATTTGAAGACTCACCTTCTCCCACACCCAAGCTTCTATTTTTAATTCCCTGTCGGTTTAAAAAATAAAGAAAGAGTTCCGGGGAATACAGAGGAGAGTAGCGATGGAGACCGGGATTGTCTTTTCATATATGCCCTTGGTGGAGGCCAGGAGGCAACAATCTGGCCTCACCCCCCCCACACCTTTATTTTGAATGTTCTTAAGTGACAGAGTCTCCAAACCCTGTCATTGTGTCCCTCTTGCAATTATTCACAGCCACTATGCTGTAATAATGAAGAAGAAAGTCTACAAAAGTCCTCTTCATTAGTGTGGGCTAGCCAAAAACAAAAAAGAGACAAATCACCAAGAAGCCCAGGAGATATGCCCATATTTGAGAAGGACACTCTGAAATAAGATATATATAGCGAGAGGGAGAAAGGAAGAGAGAGACAGGAAAAAAAGAGTGTATATGTATGTAAGTGTCTGTGTGTGTTATAAATATATATTGAAATTTCACAGTATCTATGAATCTTTACTGTAGTCCTCCTTTACTAAATTATTCATTTGAGTATCTTTAAAACAAATAAGTGAATCAATGAAATAAATATCTAAAGCATATAAAACATCAGGTGCCAGAAGGGATACTTGATGGTGAGAAAAAATAGTGAGGAAATCATAAAATTTTGGTTTTGCTTATTTTCTTTTAAATTTCATTTCTTTAGTAAATGGTTTTAAAGACCTATGATCACAGTAAAGAAATAGCACAGTTAACAAGCCTGTTTCTACTGCATCAAGAGTCCATATCTATTTGCTATTAGATACCCAAAGCTAAAAGTGTCCAGGACCTAATAGCTTTTCACCTCTTCAGCTAACCTGCTTTCAGCCAGTAACCAAAGGGAACTGGTGCTAGCTGCAGGAACTTGTTTAAACCGTTTTTTTTTTTTTTTTGTAAACGTCAACCCTTCCTAAGCTAGGGTGACTTGGGGAAAGATTTTACAGGTACTCCTAGCATGCTCCAGTATACCAAGCTTCACATAACTGTGCTGGCAATACATCCAAACACTTCTTTAATGGTAACTGTCTCTTATCTGTCTCAGTACTCTTGCTATTGCTTCCTGTAGTCATGTACAGAATCATTTGCACTGAATCTATTCCTTGGATTTCCATCCTGAGAAAATTAAGCTACAAGAAAATCTAGTTATCTACCTTTTTAGGGGTAAAACTGTGGTGATAAAATCAAAGAAGAAAGATTCCAGCGAATTCTATGATCATGGAAAAGCCTACCTCTCTTGAACAAAAGAAAGGGAACTTCATGGGGGAGAGAAGACAGGGAAGGAAGTTACCTCTGAACTAAATTGTGAACGATGAAATTAAGTATAGGAAGAGAGAAAAATTGTTAGGCAGAATAAAATTACCTTCTTTAAATAATATCTTTAAAACACTGAAATAAAATGCAGCATGGTTGAAGATCTCAGGTATCCTGTCTTTGGAGCTTAGAATAAAGAGAAATCTTTTGGAAAGAAGTAGCCAAGAATGGAAGTGATGTTTCTTCATCACTGACCTTGGATGCCCTGCTAAGGAGTAAGACTTTAACCTGAAGGCAGTGGAATAATATTGACAGGTTTTAATAAGCCAGAAAGTGACATGATCACATTTGACTTCTGAAAATCAGGGAGATTGAATTGTGAAAAATGGATTGAAGAGGCCATGACCCAAAACAGGGACACCAGTTAAGAAAGAGCTACAGGCAATGAGAGTAGAACTACTGTCGTGGACCTTAGCAGTGGCGAGAAAGTACTGTATTCTGTCAGTCCTGTTTTCTGTTATCTCTTGGAAGTCTGCTTTTTATCTGAAGAGGAAATGGAGGGCGCCTCTGGGTAGTGAATCTGGGGGAGAGGACCCTTGAGGGGAGCTGGGAGGAGAGGAGGGTAGGGAAAATGTGGTTGGGATGTATTGTATGAAAAAAGAATCTGTTTTCAACAACAACAACAGCAACAATAACAAAAGAGCAGATGATACAAGCATTGTGATTTATTTCGGAAAGTTGGTAAAAGAAAATTCCCAAGGTTTTAACCAAGTATATTGTTCCGGAACTGGGAGATTATCCAATAGCAAATCAGAAGGGGGATTTCAGTTTGAGATTTGTTTTATCTCAGCTTTTGTCATGAAGCTTTTGTTTGTTTATTAGTTGAAGCTGGGTGGTAGATGGTTGATTACAAGAAACTGGGTCTTTAGCCATTTTGCTTTTAATATGATACATTAAGTAATTTATTAAAAATCATAAAACCTCAGTTTATTTATCTTTCGCAAATATTATGTTTACAATAAATGTGTAAAAAGAAATAGAACTGATGAAAACCTTAATCAAATATACCAAATGGCAGAGGAATCTCAAACTGATAAAATTAGAGACGAAAGCAGACAATGAGGAAATTCATAACCATCAGTATACTCTTTAAAATTTAATGCTCATCTAAGTTGGAAACTCAGGAAAAGAAAATGGATTTCTGGATACATATGAACTACCAAAGTTGAGTCAAGATGAAGTTATTTAAGCAGACACAAAACAAACAATAAGATAGAGGCAGTAATAAAAAAAATCTTCCAACTGTAAAACCCAGTGGCAGATAGACTCAGCAAAATCCTACCAAATCTTCACAGAAGAAATGAAACCTGAATCCTGGAAAGACTTGGGTAGAAGTATATACCTCCCTATATAAGAAATACCTCTATATTTGAGGGATTACTTTATTATAATGAAGGTTATCTATAACAAATACCGATCACTGTGTCAGATGGGGAAAAAGAAAAATAAATGTAAAGCATTCCCACAAAGGAGAGCAACAAGACAAGAACATCCACTCTTACCACTCCTATTTAATACAGTACTTGTAGTTTTAGCTAGAACAATAAGACAAGAAAATACAAGGAATAAAAACATAAAAGAGAGAAGCTAAAAATATCCCTACTTACTGATCACATGGTTCTATACATGAAATACCCTAAAAGACTCCACCAGGAAACACCTAGAAGTGATAGAGACTCTCAGCTATGTGGCAGGTTACAAAATTAATATACTCAATTCAGTGGCCTTTCAATATCTCAAGAAAAAAAACAGACCTAGACATAAGTCACACAAACAATCTTACTTACAATGGTCTCAAAACTCAAACAAAAGCAGTTAAATAAACCTATTCCAGGAAGCAACAGATTTATACAATGAAATGCCTAGTGCTACAAATCAAACCCATAACCTAGGGGTGCAGGGCTCCAGCGGTGAGGCTACCGCTATTGGCTATTGTTTTGCTAAATGGACATACTATTATACAGCTGTGAAAATTTGTATATTTACATAAAATAGCAAGGCTAAAGGCCTCATCAGAGAAGTTTCTGTGTGCAGTGGATTGTAGGTAACATTGGGACTCAGGAGTGGTCAAAGTGCAGAAAAAAAAGGTGATGGTGTCATACTCAGTAACAAATCAGATATCTGTATCACCCCTCTTCTCACAGATGTTTAGGACCCATTGATAAGAAGAGACAGCGAGACTTGGGAGTGCCAAGGATCTAAGAGGACTCAACTGAGGCAGTCTCTTTTAGACATAAGATGGCTGCTACAGTCTAGAACTCAAAGCAGCTCTGGATCAAGCTTGTCAATATTTTAACATGGAAAGAGCCAGCATTCTCAAGTCCCCTGACTCCTTTCTCATGAGCTGTTGACATTGGTGGCTTTTAGGGGAGAAAGAGTGAGATTTCCATTAAGGATATGGCCACCCCTGGATCAGCCACACTTCAGTGGATGGCCTAATAAGTAAGAACAGACGGTATCACAACTTAGGCTAGGTGGGTTCTTTTAAAAAATTAAAAGAGGACACAAAGTAGGGAGGGGATGAGAAGGTGGTGGGTGGATCTAGAAAGAGATAGTTGGGGAAGTGAGGATGAATATGACCAAAATACATGTACAAAATACACTGTATGAAATTCTCAAATAATTGAAAATTATTTTTTACAAAAAGAATTGAGATATTAAAAGACCCAAGTTACGTTGTTCAGTAAGTGATCTAACAGGGTGCTGATGAAACTGTTACTCATTATAATATTCAGGGTTAAGAATGAGACTGTGTGTAAGGTGCTTAATTATAAATGAGAACCAAGAATCTGCGGAAAATTCACCAAGGAGTAGACATCAGTTCAAGCAGCAAAGTTCTTGCTTCTAAAATAAATGTGAACTAATTTAAAAGTACCATTTCACCCCCAGACTTTGCTACTGATTTCCCCCATAGGAACTTCTTTTTTTTTAATAATTTATTTTTTTATATTAATCACAGGTCATGCACTTTGTATCCCAGCCGAATCTCCCTCCCTCACTCCCTTTCACTCTCCCCATCCCACCCTCATCTCATCCCTGCCCCTTTTCAAGTCCACTGATAGGGGAGGACCTCCTCCCCTTCCATCTGACCCTAGCTTATCAGGTCTCTTCAGGGTTGGCTGCAATGTCTTCTTCTGGGGTCTAGCAAGACTGCTCCTCCCGGGGGGGGGGGAGGGGGGAGTTGAAGAGTCAGCCATTGAGTTCATGACAGAAATAGTCACTGTTCCCCTTACTAGGGTACCCAGTTGGATACTGAGCTACCATGGGCTATATCCGAGCAGGGGTTCTAGGTTATATCCATACATGGTCCTTGGTTGGAGAAACAGTCTCATAAAAAGACCCCTGTGCCCTGATCTATTTTGGTATTTGTGAAGCTCTTGTCCTTGCCAAGTCTTACTAACTCCCCCTGCTTTCATATGATTCCCTGTACTCTGCCAAAGGTTTGGTTGTGAGTCTTAATATCTGCTTTGATACATTGCTATGTAGAGTCTTTCAGAGGTCCTCTGTGGTAGGCTTCTGTCCTGTTGCTTGTTTTCTCCTACATTCAATGTCGGTCCCATTTGTCTATCTAAGTGCGGATTGATCATCTTACTCGGGTCCTATTTCTTGTTTATCTTCTTTAGGTCTATAGATTTCAGTATGTTTATCCTATCTTATAGGTCTATATAAGGGAGTATATACCATGTGTTTCTTTCTGCTTTTGTGATCTCTCACTCAGGATGATCATTTCCAGGTCCCACCATTTCCTGCAAATTTCATGATTTCCTCCTTTTTAATTGCTGAGTAGTATTCCATTGTGTAAAAGTACCATAAATTCTGTATCCATTCCTTGACTGAGGGACATCTTGGTTGTTTCCAGGTTCTGGTTATTACAAATAAAGCTTCTGTGAACATGGTTGAGCAAATGTCCTTGTTGTGTACTGGAGCATCTTTTGTATATATGCCTAAGAGTGGTATAGTTGGGTCTTGAGGAATCACTATTCCTAATTGTCTAAGAAAGCACCAAATTGATTTCCAGAGTGGTTGTACAAGTTTACATTCTCCAGCAATGGAGGACGGTTTCCCTTTCTCCACAACCTCTCCAGCATGTGTTGTCACTTGAGTTTTTGATCTTAGCCATTCTGGTGGGTGTAAGGTGAAATCTCAGGGTCGTTTTGATTTGCATCTCCCTGATGGCTAAGGATGTTGAACATTTCTTTAAGTGTTTTTCTGCCATTCTCCAGTCCTCTACAGAGAGTTCTCTGTTTAGCTCCACACCCCATTTTTTAATTGGATTACTTGATTTGTTGCTTTTTAACTTCCTGAGTTCTTTATATATACTGGATATGAGCCCCCTGACAGATGTAGGGTTGGTGAAGATACTTTCCCAGTCTTTAGGCTGTCTTTTTGTTTTGATGACAGTTTCTTTTGCTTTACAGAAGCTTTTCAGCTTCATGAGGTCCCATTGATTGATTGTTGATCTTAGAGCCTGTGGTGTTGGTGTTCTATTCAGGAAATTGTCTCCTGTGTCAATGAGTTCAAGGCTCTTCCCCACTTTTTCTTCTAACCGGTTTAGTGTGTCAGCTTTTATGTTGAGTTCTTTGATCCACTTGGAGTTTAATTTTGTGCAGGGTGGTATATATGGATCTATTTTCATTTTTCTGTATATAGACATCCAGTTGGATCAGCACCATTTGTTGAAGATGCTGTCTTTTTTCCATTCAATGGTTTTGGCCTCTTTGTCAAGCTCATTGGAACTTCTAATCAGTTCCCCCAAAAGTCATTGTTCTGAACTTTTATGCATAGCTATCATTTGTTCTAGAATGTCCTCTGAAATGGAAACATGAATTCTTTATTTCAAATTTTCTTTATAAAGGACCATACATCTTATAATCAGACATATTGTTATGTATATTTCCATTTATATATCTGAACAAAATGTTCATTTTAAAATAAAATGCTATTTGTTTACCAGGCTGCCATGATGCATATCTAAACTTTTAAATTCTATTTTACTATTCTAATTACCAAGAAATCTTCTGTTGATAATTGATTTTTGAGCCATTGGGAGCATATGATTTCATGTATCCTGAACAGATAGCTAGTGATGGAATTTTAGATCATGTAATATAGATGTGTTTAATTTTAGAGTAAATGACTAGAACTTAGCCTATTACATCATAGAATTTCATAGCCCCAACAGTTGCTACACATCAACAACACATTTTCTGTTCTCACTTCTGTTAACTTTAGTCACTTGGATGGATGATCTTGATTTCAATTACTTATCTTTTAAAAATGCTAAAATGGACTTGAAACTCCTGTGAGGATATGGTATAAAAATCTACTTTTGTTTTTGTGTATATTCTTAGAGTCTTTGTGAACCACCTGCTTAAGAGGACTATTCTTTTTATTGAAAGTGTTTCTCCAAAAGCTAACTGCTGGGAGATGACTGAATTTGCTCTATTACTAATAATACAATACCAGATGGCCCAAACCATCAAACTGTTGATTAAATGTAATGCCACTGAGTAAAGCCATTTCAGAGAAGAGTTCAGGAGTGAAATCACATTTCAACTGCTTTCAGTACAGTTAATGCTATTGTAATTTTAACCACCCGTATACATCTTCAACTCTTATTAAGAAACTTTATTATTATGTATCAACAGATGACAAGTAAACATGAAGATGTTTCTGCTTACTAGACTGATTTTTCATTTTAAAAGCTATATTTAATGAGTTATGTTAGCTGGAATTATAATTCATTCCATAACATATTCAGCAGCCTAAGCATTCTTAAGCTGTACCTTATAAAACTAGAGTACACACATTGTCCAATTATGAATGTATTATTTAGAACATATCCACTTCTTCAAGGACTTCCTGCCTGTGCCATTATTAAATGCTTTCCAATGCAATATTAACTAAAAAAGAAATGTTTACATATATATCTATGTACACACATATATTCCTAAATATATAAATACAACCTGCTCAGTCTGTATGTTACTTGTATGTCAATAATTTTATGATTGACCACGTAATAAAAATAAAAGATTAAGAACTGCACATTTGAGAGAGAACAAGGGAAATCAAACATGGAAGGGTTGACAGGAGTAAATGGAAGTAAGAAAATGGTGTAAATATATGCTGATTTAAAAAAAATTAAAAATCAAACGTTGTATAAATTGGAAACTGCATGCCTTTAATTTAAGATACAGATATAGGCAGATCTCTGTGATCTCATTTTAGCCTTTTCTATATACAGAATTCTAGGCCAGTTAAAGTTAAAAATTGATACCCTTTACAACAGTGTATAAATCCTATGTACATAATAATTTTCTGAATGGTGTTAAGAAATAAGTATAAGAATATATCACTTTTTTCCTAAAATGTACTTTAATTTAGCATCTCAATGAAAAGAAAGAGTTCAGTGAATACATAGTTTTCATCTAATATAAAAATTAATAATTGGAGTTTTAAAAAGTACTTCTATGTGTTTTCAAAAGCTCCTTCAAAGATGAACATGCAGGCACAATGTAAAATATTTCTGATTTTTTTGGATTCACATTTTTCTGCCAGTTGTAATGTTAGTACCAAATCTTTGAGACACGTATATATCATAATTAGTAAGAAATGTTGACAGGATTATTAAAACACAATTTCCTTGAATCACAAATGATAGTAGTATTTGTTATAGAAAGAGATTATATTAGCGTAAGATAAGAAGATGCAATTTGGACATCATCAGTCATATAATATTTAATTTGCATTGTTGTGTAGTGTCTAGTGTTTACATGCTGAAAAATTGAGTGAATTCTTTTTATTTCTTAGTCAGTATAGCATTAAAAGAGAAAATAAGTCCTTCAAGATTCAGTCTCTGTGATTCTGTGTCTCGATGTGAACTTCACATTGGCATTTTTCCTTTCCAGCAATAAATTACAGTTATTCTAAAACTGTGGCATTTTTAATATATGCATTTGAGTTTTCTTGATATTAGGCTAAAAGAAGGTGAAAATCTGTGCAAATTGGCAAAGGAAAGACAAGTATACAGATCAGTGATCTCTTTGAGTATGTGTAGTGGACACGTGCCTAAGATATTCTAAAACTGTCAAGTCAGACATAAGCATGATTAGAATAAAACTTCTTTGTGTCAAAGCTTCTCTTAAATAAAAGTGACAAGTTCTGATAGCCGTTCTGTTGGCTATGGATGAGTGACTGAACAGGCAATACTGAAATGATCTCTGGAATAGCTTTTTGTCAAGTTAACACTGGCAAGCCAAAGCTTTTCCTCTGTATGTCATCTGTAGATAACACTATTGAAATGGAATGCACTACCACCCCGTGTACTTAGGAGACTCACATAGGTGGATTTTACTGTTTTCCTTGGTGTGCTTCTGGTAAGATGATGTGGTACATTGTAATAATACATCTGAGCACACAACACAATTTTTTTTTGGTCCTCAGAATCTGGGTGCTCTCTACAAGTGTGTTCCTCTGAAAACCCCTACATCTTCTCAAAGGCCACATAGTCTTTCTCATGAAAGATGAAGTGACACAGGGGTTACAGTGGTTTTTGATCTCTTGAAAACCAAGAATAATAAACTATTTTCTTTTTGAACTATGTTAGTCCATAGGGATAAAGACTGTTGCTTTCTACTTGTATCACAGCCATTTTGTGAACTGAGTCAGTTGTCAGGCATTGGTGAAAATTGCAAAAATTACCACATCTGTGAAAGTGCTGAATATGTTGATATATGAAGATGATGAAATGACTTCTGTTTTCTAACTTTATTGTGTCTTTAACATAGGCTGTAATTTGCCTTTGCCTATGACCAGATCTTTTCAATTATCTCTATTTCTATGAACTGCATATCCCCCAAACAATCATTTAATGCAGGAACCTAAAAATCTCACAAGCTTCTGATCACCAGAAGTCTTAGCTTATGGGACCAGTTCTTGTTCATGGCTACTCTCTAAAGCTCATACATACAGTCTTATTCTCATTGCATCCTGGAAGCTTGAGTTCCTTCCCACTCTTAGGAGCTTGCTTGCATCCTGGAGATTTATTTTGCCCAGAGTTAGGTAGAGATAGGAGATGTATGGGAGGAGGAAGACTAGGAGAGAGATGAGGAGAGGAGGGGGAGGGAGGGAGATAGAGCAGTCACAGTTCATTGGTGAAACATCTGAGAGTCATATCCCATTAATTCCATTTTTTCCTATTTATTAGAAGTAGAACAGTCTCTACACTGTCTCTTCAAGCTCCAATAAGGACTCTCAAAGAACTATCAAATGAAACTTTTGACTCATCACAATTGGTTATAACTATCATCTAGCTGTAAAACTCATTCACCTGCTCCTATCAAAACATTCAAGGTGCTCAATTCTAGCTCAGCTGATAGCACTGAAATATATCCATAGATGCCTCTGTGAAAGACTTGCTGAATACAGACACTGTTTATGGGCCCATGGAGATCAGTTTCCATTTTATGCATGGTTTCAGTCACATTCAAGAAATTTCAAAATAAGATGAGGCTATTGTCAAGCCCTCTTTGTTCATCATTGACATTTGCAATTAGTGTCTTGACTGCCCCTGAAAAAAACAACAAGGAACAGAAAACTATATTTTTTAAATATACTAAATACTTGTAAAGGTTTTAGTTCTTGCTCTCATATCCAGAGGAAAAGCTAAATGTTAGATAAGAAAAAATAATCCATGTTTTTGTTTGTTTTGTCATTTTTTTCATTTTCTTTGAACATGCTATTTCCTCACTCTTTCCTCTGCTAGTATGTGAAAATAATCACAATAAAACTATTATCTAACAAGGTTGCTTTATCAAAATGACATGTGAATTAATCAAGAACAAATTGTACTTCCTGGATGCTAAAGCAGTCTAGGTTAGAATGATGCTATTGCTATCCTGTCTTGTGACTGCACTGCACATCACCATTTATAAATAACCTTGCACTTATGATTTCATTTGATCTTCATAAAGAAACTTTAGGGGAGAAAATTTTATATTAATATCTCCATTGCAGATATGAGTGGAGACACAGAGAGGTTTTGTATTGCTACCGAAGCCATATAATTATACATGTGAAATATGTTTTAAAATAGATAAGATGAGAGAAAGAAAGAGGAGAATGGAAGGCCAGAGAGAGTTAGAATGGGGGACTAGGATTCAAGGCACATGCCATCACATCACACAGCAGGTACCTCCCCACACCAGACACTTGAGGACACACAGCTGACTCTCAGTGTTAATAACAAGAAGACGAAATCAGGAAGCCAGTTCAAGTTTGCTGAGTCACAGCACTGCGGAAAAATTTGAACCTTAAAACCCTCATTTCATCCTGTGTTTGCTGTGAAGCTGGGGACTCTATACCAGAGACAATTACACTGCAAAAACAACTCAAAACTAGAGATTCGGGTACAGAATATGGTGACCAGCGCTTTTTGCAAGTTAGTGCAGGAATTCTCACAGTGACTAGCAAGTTAGGAAAGCATCAAATGACCTCAAGTGTCCTTAAAACATAAAATGGAAACCTTCTCCCTTTCTTGTCTTTGGGAAAGAATGACTTACCTTGGAAGTGAGGCCTGTAGCCCCTCAAAGGGCAACCTTTACCTGTGAACGGTCAATGCAGGGTTCTTTGGCTCCAACCTGAGATCATGCCAAAGGGTCACACCACGTGTAGGAGATTTTCTCACTGGCTGTGTTGCAGGTTACCACCTGGCCCTGCTCAAACAATCTTTGAAAGAGGCTGGGTGTGTTAATCTTTATTTCAGTGCTGAGGCTTCTACTCCACGCCCCTAACAGGCATTAAGACTACCTGAGGCAAGTGGCTGCTACAAGTACTGCTGTCTTCCATTTTCCATGCCAGAGGTTCTCTTACTTGTTAACTGCACACTTCCACTTAATCTTTAGCAACACTGGAAATTGCTGCTGTAAATCCTACATCCAATCACTAGCATTCATACTTTGTATAATAACCTTGGTCTTGGTAAATAGTGACAAATGTTTCTTCTTGAAGTATAATCCAACTTTCTGTGAAGTCAGTCACTGGAATGGTACGAAAGGCAAAGAATGCATCAGTGCTTTCGAGTGCATTTGCTTGATACTCGAACTTCGAGGGGAAGGTACGATTATCCTCTCTGTTTGTGTTTGGATGTTTACATAATCTGAATGAATGTAACCATGGTGGTGAAAAAAAGTCTGATATTGAGCAGATCCAAGTAGAGCTAACCTGTGTATTCAGCCCATTTGCTGTGGGCGAGAGCTACTGAGATGGACTGGAAGCAATTTGAGTTTCCTTGTATACTTACACTTAGGGGTCACAGAGTGTCTTTTCTAAGAAGGATACTATTTCACTGCTTCTTAACCAGGTTCACACTCTGGGAGGGTGGGGTCATTCATTTTGCCTGGAAGGATTTAGGCTCAATCTTAGAAAAGTTGTATTACTACACATTCATTGGCAGATTTGCAGCTTCATTTTGGATGCATATTTACATATTCTTTTCAACTTTCTTGCTGGCTTCACATAGCTTGGAACTATGAATAAAGGTCTGACCCTGTGACTACCTCCTCCCTTTACATATTTTTCTGACAGACTGTTAGAAAAAGAAGTGAAGGATTAATTTTCTCTGGGTTAAGGTAAACCACATCTCAAACTTTACTCTTGTGTGAATGAGTGATAAATGTACTCACTTATTCTAAGGCCATTAGGTATGGTCCTGAATACCTGTCAGTAATTCAATTAAAACATAGCTGAAACAGATTCCTGGAGAGTAATGAAGGATATTAGGAAAAGGAAGGGAAATTATGTCAGTGAGAACAAAGAAGCCCCATATATAGATAAGGTTCTCTTGGGCTTAGAACTGATATTTTGTACTATATAATGATTTAAGAGGTTTTCCTAGTCTCTGAAACGGAAGTTAGTAGCATCCCTCTCCCAATGCTCTCCAATGTATCAGTCAAGTATCTCTTTATTGGTTAAAGTTTTCTGTTGTAGCAAAATCACTGCCAAGTTAAAAGTGATGATTTAAGATATCAAGGGACCTTTCCCGTTAATTGTTTATTCCTACATCCAATGTCCATCCCCTTTGTCTTTCTAACTGAGAAATCTTACCCCGGGTCCTCTTTCTTGTTTATCTCCTTTAGGTCTAAAGATTTCAGTATGTTTATCCTATCTCATAGGTCTATATAAGTGAGTATACACCATGTGTGCTTTTCTGTTTTGGGATACCTCACTCAGGATGATCATTTCTAGGTCCCACCATTTGCCTGCAAATTTCATGATTTCCTCGTTTTTAATTGCTGAGTAGTATTCCATTGTATAAAACTACCACAATTTCTGTATCCATTCCTCAACTGAGTGACATCTGGGTTGTTTCCAGGTTCTGGCTATTACGAATAAAGTTACCACAGAGGGCCTCTGAAAGACTAGACCTAGCAGTGTATCAAAACAGATATTAAGACTCATAACCAAACCTTAGGCAGAGTTCAGGGGATCATATGAAAGAAGGGGGGGGGGTTAGTAAGACCTGGAGAGGACAGGAACTCCACAAGGACCAAATATATCTGTGCACAGGGGTCTTTTATGAGACTGTTTCTCCATGTATGGATATAACCTAGAACCTCTGCTCAGACGTAGCCCATGGTAGCTCAGTATCCAACTGGGTAGCCTATTAAGGGGAACAGGGACTATTTCTGACATGAACTCAATAGCAGGCTCTTTGACCTCTTCCCTCTCCCAGGAAGGAGCAACCCTGCCAGGCCACAGAGGAGGACCTGCAGCCAGTCCTGAAGATACCTGATAAACTAGGGTCAGATGAAAGGGGAGGAGGTCCTCCCCACCCCCATCAGTGGGCTTGGAAAGGGGCAGGGAGGAGATGAGGGAGGGAGGGTGGATTGGGAGGGAATGAGGGAGCAGGATACAGCTGGGATATAAAGTTAATTAACTAATATTTAAAAAAATAAAATACTAAAAAAGATATTAAGGGACAAACGGCAGAGAAACGCCACTGAAGAACTGAACAATAATATCTACATTGAGCAAGTCTACTGATGCAATGACCTAATGGTGCAGCTATCTTCTCTCAAGATATTCATGTCTGAATTTTGTGTTCCCTGGATTGTGCTCATGAAGTCATTTATCAAGCAAAGAAGTCAGGTAGTGTACAGGTAAATACAGGCAATGAATTTTTTTAAATGTAATTTATTTATTTTTATATCAATCACAGGTTAGGGACTTTGCATCCCAGGCATAGCCTCCTCCCTCATTCCCTCCCACTCTCCCCATCCCTCCCTCATCTCCTCCCCGCCCCCTCCAAGTCCATCCAAGGGGTGGATCTCGTCCCCTTCCATTCGACCCCAGTTCATCTTGTCTCCTCAGGGCTGGCTGCAATGTCCTCCCCTAGGATCTAGCCAGGCTGTTACTCCCTGGTGTGTATGCGGAAGGGTCAAAGAGCCAGCCATCGAGTTCATGACTGAAACAGTCCCTGTTTCCCTTACGAGGGTCTTCAGTTGGACACTGAGCTACCATGGGCCACATCTGAGTGGGGGTTCTAGGACATATGCGTACATGGTCCTTGGTTGGAGAAACGGTCTCATAAAAGACCCCTGTGCCCTGCTCAGTTTGGTCTTTGTGGAGCTCTTGTTCTCCCCAAGTCTTACTAACTTCCCCTATTTTTATTATTATTCCCCGCCCTCTGCCTAAGGCTTGGTTGTGAGTCTTAAT
>CM053757.1:30341748-30372141 GCA_028658305.1 Pachyuromys duprasi | reverse complement strand
TATGTTGAAGAGATATGGAGACAATGGGCAGCCTTGCCTAGTCCCTGATTTCAGTGGGATTGATTTAAGTTTCTCTCCATTGAGTTTGATGTTAGCTATAGGCTTGCTGTATATTGCCTTTACTATGTTTAGGTATGTCAGGCATTGAATTTGATATGAGATTATTTGACATAAAATTTTCTGACCTTGTGGTGGTATAAAAGGAATACACATTCAGAATAAAACATAGTTAAAATGGGCACTTTGATCTTTGCAAGAACTGACTGTATATGGTCTGATAGATTCTCATGGAGCTAGTCGTAAGTCCCATCCAGCCATCCATACAACCATTAGAGTAAACAACAGACAGATCTATAAACACTTCTTTTGGTTGCATTTATTATAAAAAAATTTCTCCTAGTCCTAGTTAGCTTTACTTGTCAACATGATGTATTGTTGAATCTCCTGAGGTAGAAGTCTCAAATGAGGATTGCCCTGATAAGACTGGCCAATAGACATGTCTATGCAAGACTGTCAAATGATGTTGGAAGGCCCAGCCCTTAGCATTCCCTGAGCATGTGGTCTCAGGACTTATGAGAAAGCTAACAAAGCATGAGCCTGTGGATGAGCTACAACCAGCATTCGTCCATGGTTGCTACTTCAATGTCTTGACTCTCCTTAGCTATAACTGTGATATGGCATTATAAACTAAATATTCCTTTCCTCCTATAAGTTGCCTTTGGTATGTGTTTTCTCCCAGCAACAAAATGAATGCTTGAACTTACATATGATTTTTGTTTCTTGAGTAGATCATGGATATTTATTAATAAGCAGATTTTTCATTTTGAGGTTGTACCTTAAGGGCTATAAGTAGATGTTGACCCAGAGTGGAGATGTTTAAAGATATATATATATATATTTATATAAATATATAAATATATATATATATTTATATATTTATATAAACAAATATCGAAGCAGGTGCCTTAGAAATCAAAAGATTGCATCAGATCTGCTTGGAAGACTTGGAATTATAGGAAGTTTCAAGTTGCCTAATGAGGATGCTTAGAATTAAACTCAAGTCCTCTGCAAGAACAGTGCAAGCTCTTAATTATTGAACCATTTCTACAGCCTTCCCTCTTTCAGTGCACACGTAAGCTTTAATGTTTTTGTTTTTTTTTATCCTTGAAACAGGATAACAAAGTCAATATATAGCCCAGATTGACCTCAAACTAAATATTTTTCTGCTTCAACTTCTTGGACATCAGAATTGCAAGTATGTGCCAGGATACTTGGCTTAAATTGTATTTGGTATTAAATATATTTGGTATTTGTATGTTTCATTTTGTTTTTCTAGTGTTAGGCACTAAAATTAGTATTTACACATACTGAGAAAATGTTCTACTACTGAGAGACATCCTAGGCCTTAATCTTTTAAGTTGACTTTCTCTCTGAAATTTAGTACTGTGTTTCTTATGACCAGCATGCAGTTCATTCTCAAAAAATGTTATTGACTGGGAAAAGTGTATCTATAATAAGCAGATACACATTACATGGATGTTTGGCTTATATTTTCAAGAGAGAAGTTCAACCTGTATCATTTTGGGTAGAGAATCATCTGTAACTGAATGCAAGCAAAGCATCCTTATGCAAGAAATGAAAGGCTGGCATGGGAAAGAAATAGGGTGATCAGTTAGAGAGTGCAGCCATGAAAAGACTCCCTAAGGGGTGATATTGAAACCAATGTCTGAATCTATGAAAAGCTGACCAGAAAAGCTACTGCCCTGCTTTCCATCCATGTATGTTTCAATGTTTTCTTCTTAAGTTCTTTCTGTAGTCACTTTTGGATGATGTATGTTTACTGGCATGTGAGAGAAGGAATGAACCATAAGAGTGTCATTGATTAACCACCTCAATTCATCCTTGACCTTGACCATGGTGTAGACTCATTTCCACAATCATTCTGACCACTCAAAGCTATTACTCTGTTTGATTTTTAGACAGAGAATTGACGTGTAGCCCAACTAGCTTCAATTCATGGTTCCATGTGTAGGCCTTTTAAGTTCTGTGGGTCACAAAAAGAACCAGAAATCTAGTGTCCCTACTGATTTGCTTTGTTTAACACATACTGCCTGACCACTTCCAATTTTTTTATAAATGTTAACCTGTGTCCTGTGTATTTTTTTAAAATTATGAAATATATATGAGTATTGTTTCTAGAAGCAATCCTGAAGAGTGTTATTGAATCTGCCATTTGAAATCAAGTTTCTCATTCCCTTCTAAGCAAAATTCTTTTGGGGACTTTCCTGTGTACAGTTTTAAGACTAAATCTCAGAAGAGTTTGCTCTTTCACTCTGTCGTGACCCATGCTGCTCCTTCTATACCTTAAAACAAGAATGAAAATGGTGAAGAAGCAAAACAAACAAACAAAAAACCCTTAGCAAAACTTTTCCTACTCTTTTATCATTAAGAAAATTTGCTGCTGTATCGAAACAGGATTGACAGGTAAAGGGACACTCTAGGCTCATGAATATCCATCAGTGTGGCCATTTCCATTTAGCTAGGAAACTTATTAGTTAGCAAGACCAGGGCTCTGAGATGACGCCTCAGAATCATAATGAGATACACACTCATACCTGTTAGCATAGTCATAAAAAAATAAAATGATGACTAATGTTGAAGATGTGGAGGGAAAATATTGGTGCACTGTTGGTAGAAACATAAATTGATGTAGCTGCTGTGGTACATAGTCTGAAGGTTATTAAAATATTTCCAGAGTTACCAAATGATATGCCAATCCTTCTTATAGGTATGTAAACAAATTCAGTGAAATTAGCATGTCTAAGAGACCTTTGCACTTTATTTTCACTGTAGAACTATTTAAATGTGATTAACATATGGTATGGAATATATATATAAGCACCATTTAAGTTTAAAGGAAATAGGAAGATTAATTTTAAAAAGTAATATTGTTTGTTTCGATAATATGAACAAATCTATAAGACATATAGCTATGTCTCTTTCCTATGTGAAACTAAAGAGGTTAGAGTCATAAAATGGATCAGAATGGTTGGTCAGGGCTGAAGACAGAAAAATAATAAGGCTTATGCAAAGGGACATAACTTTATTTATGAAAGAATAATAAATACCAGGAATTTATTATATGATATGACTATAAGTGATACCCTATTATAATTGAAATTTACCAAGATGTTATAACCCCAAACACATACACAAATATGGTAATTAGAAGGTAATGTGTGGGTGAACAGTTTGATTATGGTATTCATCTCATAATATATGTACCATAATGTCCCATTATAAACCTTTAATATGTACATTACTGTGTACATTATTGATAGTGGTGAGTAGAGAAAAAGGCCTATGATGAAGAGTGGTCAGGATCAGATCCTGGCCACTTGAAAATGTTCGGCACAAAATCCTCTAAATGTCATAGAATTGAAGATATACTGCATACAAGGGGAAAAAATGTCGCACCTGTGAGAAGCCTCATCTAACCAACAGCTCTGCTGTTTTCCCAAAAGTACTTTGGAAGCTAAATCTAAGCCCTCATTCTGGTATTTGGGTCCCATCAAATAACAAGAAAAATAGAGACCCTGGTGGCCAAATATATGCAAGGCTACAAAAAAATCCAGTTTCAGCTCATCCCAAAGACCTTGTCTGTCAAGCACGGTGTGGGCAGCATAATAATACAGCACTGTGCTGCCAGTGAAAGAGAATGTTCTTCCTGTGAAGTCTGAGCCATGGCCAGAGGCCTCTACAAAATTAAAGCACAAAAGGGCAAGGGCTTCCCAAAGGGTTCTCCATACAAAAGAAATGAGCAGATGTTCCTGTCACCCAGAGTTTGCTTTGAATGTACTAGGAGGCTCTTAAGCTTTTTCTTAAAAATAAAGAAATAAATAAAAAGGTTTGTCATGTGAAAAACAAAAATACAATTTTTTTTTCTAAAAGTGAAAAGTTGACTAAGGTTTTATAGAAGTAATCCTTAGGGGGAAAAAGCATTGTAAAATAAGCAGCAGGACACTGACAGCTGAAGAACTCACAGCTCTGAGCAGGGAAGAAAGGGCAGGTGGTGTCATAGTCAACGAGTCAGGAGATGTTGAGAGACTTATTGAGAACACAAAGCAGTCAGGATGTGGAATGGGAACTCAAAGTGCCTTTAGAATACCATCCTCTTAGCCCAGTGTGGTGGCACTCACATGTAATCAGAACATTTGGGTAGTAGGGGCAGGAGGCAGGATGGTTGGCATGGTTTTGAGGCTAGTCTGAGTGAGGCCCTGGCTCACAAAATGAAACAAAATTAAGTAAAATAAAAATGCTCTTCTTCAATGGCCAGAAGTGAACACAAAAAGGGCAGTCAACTTGAGTTCCTCTTCTAGACTGATCTAGTTTTAATCCTAAGAGAAATTGCAAGTCACAAAGCCACTATTTCTTTTTTTTAATTTATTTATTTTTATATCAATCACAGGTTAGGGACTTTGCATCCTAGGCATAGCCTCCTCCCTCATTCCCTCCCACCCTCCCCATCCCTCCCTCATCACCTCCCTGCCCCCTCCAAGTCCACCAACGGGGGAGGACCTCCTCCCCTTCCATCCAACCCCAGCTCATCTTGTCTCCTCAGGGCTGGCTGCAATGTCCTCCCCTGGGATATAGCCAGGCTATTACTCCCTGGCATGTATGGGGGAGGGTCAAAGAGTCAGCCATCAAGTTCATGACTGAAACAGTCCCTGTTTCCCTTACTAGGGTCTTCAGTTTGACACTGAGCTATCATGGGCCACATCTGAGCGGGGGTTCTAGGCCATATCCATATATGGTCCTTGGTTGGAGAAACTGTCTCATATAAGACCCCTGTGCCCTGCTCAGTTTGGTCTTTGTGGAGCTCTTGTTCTCCCCAAGTCTTACTAATTTCCCCTATTTTTATTATTGCTTCCTGTCCTCTGCCAAAGCTTGATTGTGAGTCTTATTATCTGCTTTGATACATTGCTATGTTGATTCTTTCAGAGGTCCTCTTTGGTATGCTCCTGTCCTGTTGCTTGTTTTCTCCTCCATTCAATATCCATCCTATTTGTTCATCTAAATGAGCATTGATCATACCAACCTGGGTCCTCCTTCTTGTATATCTTCCCTAGGTGTGTAAATTTCAGCATGACCATCCTATCCTATGTGAGTATATACCATATGTTTCTTTCTGCTTTTGGGATACCTCACTTAGGATGATCGTTTCCAGGTCCCACCATTTGCCTGCAAATTTCATGATTTCCTCCTTTTTAATTGCTGAGTAGTATTCCATTTTGTAAAAGTACCACAATTTCTGTATCCATTTCTCAACTGAGGGACATCTGGGTTGTTTCCAGGTTCTGGCTATTACGAATAAAGCAGCTAAGAACATAGTTGAGCAAATGTCCTTGTTGTGTACTGGAGCATCTTTTGGATATATGCCTAAGAGTGGTATAGCTGGGTCTTGAGGAATCACTATTCCTAATTGTCTAAGAAAGCACACTATTTATTTTTAAATTTATTTATTCATTTTACATTCCAATCGCAGCCACCTCCCTCCTATCCCTATTCTCCCATTCCCATCTTCCCACACTCTTTTCCCGTTTTCTTCCCTACACTTCTCCTCAAAAAAGATGGAGGTCCTCCTCACTATCTACCAACCCACCCAGGCACATCAAGTCATATCAGGACTAAGCACATCCTCTTCCACTGAGACCAGACCAGACATCCCAGCTAGGGGAAAGTGATCCAAAAGCGGGAAGTAAAGTCCATGTCAGAGACAGCACCCACTCTACTTGCCACGGAACACACATGATGACCCACCTGCCTGTCAGCTTGCATATCCGTGCTTGTTTTTTGGTTGTTGCTTCAGTCTCTGTCAGCCCTGTGGGTCTAGGTTGGCTCTGTTGGTCTTCTTATGAAGTTTTTTTTTCCTGGCAGGTGCCTCTGCTCTGCCACCCCCCATTTTTCCACAGTACTCCCAAAGTTCTGCCTAATGATTGGCTGTGGCTCTCAGCATCTGTTTTGGTCTTCTGCTGGATGGAACCTCTCAGAGGAGAATTATGCTAGGTTCCTGTCTGTAAACATAGCAGAATATCATTAAGAGTGCCAAGAGCTGGCCTTTTCCCATGGGGTATATCTCAAGATGGGCCAGGCATTCGTTGCCCATTCCTTCAATCTCTGCTCCATCTTTATCCCTGCACATTTTGTAGGCTGCATCATTTTTAGTTGAAGGTTTTGTGGAAGGGTTGACTAAAGCAGCCACCTCCTTAGCCAGGCAGGACATCCAGTGGAGGGAGGAGCAGGTATGGTAGTTTTAATTTCAGCTCAATTTCCACTGCATGTGAAATGATGTGAAAATCCTGGGTGTTACAAACAAATTTTATAGAATAGGATTTTAAAATATGGTAACCAATAGAAGGCTCATCCTTGGGAGAGAGAGATTCTCCTCTCAGCGGTCACTTGCTAATTGTCATTCTTTGTCTAAGTAAGGCCCTTCTAAATTTCCCTTTTCATATTAGCAAATCCATTGATTTTTGCCGCTGTTTCAGTCATGTTTATGTAGCCGTTTCCAGAAGAGATTTATTTAGCAGTTGTGGATTTTACATTCTTTTTGTTTCCTCTGGGACAATCTTCCCTGAACCATATATGCAGTAGCTGTGATGTAGAGATATATGTTGGGGCTCCCAACCATCTGTTGATCTCTGCATTGCGTCTAAGGGTAGGTTTTACATTTATTTATTTATTTATTTATTTATTTATCTATTTATTTATTTATTTATGTATTGTGATGGTCTTCACTTGCTGCATCTCTGGGTGTAAGGAGAGATACAGAATGTAGTAAGAAATTATTCTGGTCTAACAAAGAATTAATGGTAGATTCTTTTCTAATGTCCATGACATCACTAGGCCCAGAAAGCTGGCTGTTTCTAACATCAGTCATAGTTTTCATACTGTTGAATGGACCTTAAGTCCAATTAGACAATCATTCGTTGCCACCAGCATATGAATCTCAATTTCCACACTTCTATTCATATTTTGCCATGCTGGTAATTGTCACAATTCATAGTTGTTGCAGCTGAGTAAAACTATTTAATCATTTCTCTTTTGGTGCCTTGCAAAGAACTATTCTAGAACCATAGAAGCTAAGGCACACAAAAAAAGTCTTTCAGGTCAGATCCAGCCATATACCAGGGGTCTGAGGTTGATTTATTCCTTCTGCCTCAAACAATAAGTCTAAGTTTTAATGTTTCCTGGTTCTACAAGTTCTCTCTCTCATCTTTCTCTCTCTCTGTTCCTGTCTGTCTCTGTGTCTCTGTCTGTCTTTCTCTCTCCCTCTCTCTCTCTCTCTCTCTCTCTCATACACACACACACACACACACACCATGCAAGTATAGGGTTTTGTGGGAGTGGACAGAGACAGTGAATATATAAGTCTGACTGAGGGTCCAAAAGACCTAATTATTTACTCTTGAACTCAGCATTTTAATTTTCAACAGCTTTCATAAGCATCACATTGGAAGACAAAGCATTTAAGACTTGAACTTTTGGGTGACAAAAATCCAAGCAATAGCAATACATATATGTTAAAGTGGCTTTGGAAAATGCCACAAATAACAATTTTTACCTCATCATGTACAAACAAGATCCTATTAATGAACAAAAGTGCACTTTACAAGGACCCTAATTATAAGCCTGGGGTGATATTTCATGCCTATTTCTGATGATTATGTTAATTGTGTTCCCTATGTCATTTTTTCCTAATATAAATTAATTACAGAAGTAATAGAGTATTACCTCTAATTACTTTTTTTCTCTTTGAGTGTAAACATGATCCAGAAAATTGATAATGTTGATAAAATTCATGAATTTTTTTGATTTCTGACACAAAGCAAATCAGTGAAATATCAGTATAATATTTAACCTATAAGAGCAATGCTGACTGTTTTCATTTTGTATCTTTTGTTTTATGTAACCTTTGTTCTTAATTTTAGCTCCATGATTTGTCTTTAAGCCATATCAATAACCCCAATAGAGACCCTCTAGAATATTTCATTATGTTTTAAGCAAAGTGATCAATGCGCACGAATAAAACTAGGCACATATGTGCACACCAATAAAAACTCAATAAACAGAGACAAGAGGCAAACTGAGAGAAAATAGTTTCCATCCAATATTACAAAGAAGTGACCTATTTTCTTGACCTGTCTATGATTATTTCAAGGCAGTAAGAAAGCAGTAATCTAATAGAAAACAGCACACAAAAATGAAAACAATATTAATCTCACAAAACTTTCAAAACATATTCAAACTAAGAATATACATTTAAATTAAATAAAATTGACATTTTAGCTGACTGACAAAATATACAAAAATTCAGTAAATCACTACCTTAATGAAAATACAAATAAACAAATAGGTTTCCTTTAATTAGTGTAGGAATAAGTTGCTTATTATAATTAGAGTAAGTTTTTAAAAATACCATTAGAATATATTGGGAGTCCATATTCAATTATGCAGGTAAAATCAACAATGTCATCATGCACCCAAGTGAGAATAAGACATCAGAAACAATAGAAACGCTAAGTACTGATGTATGGGTAAGTTATACATGAAAAGTCAATTAAAAACTATGCAATAGTTTAAAAATATTGACATATAAACTTGAATGCAAATTCATGTCAGTCTCTAGAACTTTGTATGCATTTGAGGGTGAAAATGCAGAGGCCTGAAGTAGGTTTTGCAGCTGGAGTTACAGGTGCGTTGCCACACATGGAAGCTGGGAAAATAACTCTGTCTATAATATGTGCATCATGCTTTCATTAAATACTTGGGTCAAATGAATATGGCATGACTCTTGATCCTTACATTAGTTAAGAGCATATCACAAAAAATATAACTTCACTCATGCTGTAATTAGCAAGTTACTTTTATTGAGTATTTGTTCAGAAGTGTCACATCCCGAGTGAATTTTAAATTATTCAGAAAACAAATCATAACATTTTATTTCTTCCAGTACAGATTAGACTTGTCATATATTTAGCTAGAATGTTGTTTTGGTCTCATCATTTGAATAGCTTCTGCAGCCTTCTTACATTTTGTAATGTTGACATTTCTGAAGAATAACATTGATGGGGTATTTTTAAAGCTCCTTATATCACCTTGATAGCCTCTATTTAGCACATACCTTAGCACAAATTGTGACAAATGCTTTTATGTTCTCTTTGCCTTACAACCGTGCAGTACCATCATCAAGACATAATTTATAATTCAGGGACAACAGGGTGTTACTAGAGAGATTTTCCATTGAAAGGCTTCCTGAAAGTATAATAAATCAGAGAAGAGACCTAAAAGTCTAAAACTTTAGATAAAATTTATCATAAGCATAACTATAGGTTAAACAATATTAGGAAGAAATAGTCCTATTATTCCCTTAAACTCTTATACGTTTGAAACTTCTAAAAATTTTTAGAACATGAAAGCCAAGGTTCCTGTCCTTAGTAGTGGAATAGAAGGACTCAAAGGTGGTTATGGCATGGTGGGGAAAACCACTTTTTACACTGTACTTCAGCCAAGAAGAAGAATGAAGAGAGCTAGTGTTGAGATTTGTTTCACTTTTTGATGCAATCTAGGATCTCAATCCATATTTGGGTTAGGACTTCTCAGTTAGATTAGCACAGTCTAAGAGGAACGTTGATGAGTTGGAAACACTGAGTAAGCAAAGCATGAGAATGCTTAAAGAAGAGAACAGCGGTCATTGCATTAGGAGTTTTAGAGATCAGAGTGCTGAGAACTACAGAGAATGAGTCTTCGGCTCCTGAGGTTTGAGAGGGGAATAAGGCCGTGTTGGAAACTGGCCTAGAAGCTGTTCTTGCCACAATCTGCTAAAGGATCTAGCTACACTCTGTCCATATCCTAAAAAAATTGAGGTTGACCCATATTAAATAAGCATTCCCTTTGTACAAAAAAATTTTCCAACATATTAGATTCCATGGAGTATGTCTGCAAAATCCAAAGAGATGTATTGTTCTTTAAGCTGACTGAAACTTGAAAACAAAACAAAACAAAACAAAAATGGCTCCAGGGGTAGAGCAGATATAGTTTATGAAATGTATTTACACAGACTTAAGGATCTCAGATTTATTTGTCTTCCAACTCACAGCCTTCCTCAGGACATTTTGGCATTATATGATAATATGTAACTTTTGAAAACTTACCTGTAAACATGAGTTTCAGAGTGAGCTCTGTTATCACCTTTAGTGCTGAACTTTTTGTAATCAAAGAAACTAAGGTGCAAAGGGCACCAAGAAAAATAATCAAGAAAATCACACACACAACGGGTAACTATGGGCTGCCAATACTCTGCATTCAAAGGTCAAAGCAAAAATTTCTAAAAATTTTGTTGATAGAAACAAGAATCTGAGACCTGATGGCAGGGGGCAGGAAGTGTAGGGCATTCATGGGTGAACCACAGAATAACTTTTGGAAAAGCATATATTCTAATATAGAGAAAGAAACAAAACAGTGAATTCCATGTTTTTATATTCTATGGAAGAAATAGAAGAAAGCTTATAGAAATATCTAAAACAGTCCTCATCAGAAAGACAGATCTACTCAGTAAAAGTGAGTGGTCTTCTCAGATAGCTCCTAGCTCACCATGGTCAGTATATAGAAAATTCCAGTCACATGTGAAATCAGAAATATGTCTCCTTACTGGATGAAGATAATTACCTATTTCTTAGAGTCTTCCTTTCCTTGGTTTAAGTGCATACAATTATTAGCATCCTATTGTACAAAATTTTGTGAGTAACACCTGTGAGTCAATGAAATGATAAAATATCGATTCCTTTCCTCTTGGACACCTTTGATGTGAAGAGTCAATAAACAAGTTTCTTCAGTTCTTCACAGTAAACTACAAATCATTTTATGATGAACAAGGACTGAAAAAAAATACTTACACATCTTGGATGATGTTATACCAGACCTGTGAGTCAAGAAAGGGGAAAATGTTTTCTGTCCCTTTCATTCTGCATCAAAGAAAAAAAAAAACAGCCAAAATGGACTAGAACTGAAGCCTAGGGGGAGAGATGACATAACACAAACATGTATCATTTCATATTTAAGTCTTAGGTTAAAATGAGACACTGACTTTGATCTCCCAAAAGATGAAGAACTTCCACAGATAAAAATCTATCCAGGTAATGCACAGATGAAAACCAAAAGAGAAGACTTCATGCATTAGAAGGACAATCTCTCATTCTCAGGATGGTGAATATAATTATCAGTTCCTTGCTTCAAAAAAGCAAGCTTCAGAGACAGGTAAATGTGGATAAGAGTAATTTAGGGTTGCTATCGGTGTGATGAGACACCATGACCAAAAGAAACTTGGGGCAGAAAAAGTTTATTTGCTCACAGTTCCATATAACAGTTCATCCTCAAAAGCAGTGAAAGCAGGAATTCACTCAGAGCAGGAACCTGGAAGCAGGAGCTGATGCAGAGACCACCAAAGGGTGTTGCTTATTGGCTTGCTTAGTTTGTTTTCAGGAGCACCAACCTATGAAAAGCACCACCAGCAATGAGCTGGGCCTTAAAGCTGGATCATTTGGAGGCATTTTCCCAATTGAAGCTCCCTTCTCTTGGATGACTCTAGTTTGTGTCAAGTTGACATAAAACTAGAAGTACAGTAACTTTGTCTGAATTGGCCAATTACACTCAGGTAAGAGAGAAATGAAATCTCATCAAGCATCCTTCCTTTCCTTGCCTAAGAGGTCAATGCCAGGGTATAATCATCTCACAGTCTATTCCAGTAAGATTAGTCTTAGGAAAGAGGATGTATTGAAGGTCAATACAAAGGCCAGCCATGGACACAGTCCATCAGAGTTTATCAGGATCAGATGTAGACTTCAAGTGCATAAAGACATTTGACATTACACAACTGACTCCTAGCTAAGACCCAACTCTTATCTGAGCATTGAAGTGCTTGAAGGTCTTTGTCTTCATCACAGATTAACCCTGAAGAAATCAAGCATGTTGTGAAGACTATAATTAATCAATGGAATCATAGAGATCAAATCAAGTGTAGAATTCCTGAAAATAACACAAAAGCCAAAAAGCTAGTCCGGCAACTTCTAGTTTCAGCTATATTCATTTCTGACTGCTACCATTTTATTTTAATTTGAACATTTTCTCTACCACTCTCAACATCAATGATTTTTGGAAAAAGTACTTAATCTAAATGACTATTTATTTCAATGTTTAACACAGACTGTACATGAATTTGTATTCATATGGTGCATTAATTCCAGTAGCTGGTAAAAATATGGTCACTTATCTTTTTCACATTTGTTTCCCTTTTTTCTTTGTATTTTTAATGAGAAATACATACCAGTTCATATATTTCAATAATGTTTGCATTGATGCCTTTAAAGATACTTAAAACATATTTCAAATTAAAACTGACTTTAAAAAAAGAAAAATGGCATCTTGATTAAAACAGCGCATTTTTTCAAAAGGATATCTAGGATGATCATTGGACAAGGCTCTAATCTATTACGATTAGTAATAATTTCTCTGAAAATCTTCCCAGTTATGCTTGGTTCTATCCTAGGTCTCTGGGATGCCCAGCCTGTTTCCTGGCCATCCAGGCAGTGCCAAGCATGGGTACCCATTCATGGTATGGGCTTCAAGTTGTCTGTATAAGTTTGTACTCTCACCAGCAAGGAGGAGTAGTTCCTTTTCTCCCTCCCTACCCTTGCCAGCCTGGTCTTCTGCTTGTGTTCTTTATCTTAGACATTCTGATAGGAGTAAGTTGGAATTTCAAAGTAATTTTTATTTGCATTTCTCTGATGGCTAAGGATGTTGACCATTTCTTTAAGTGCTTCTCAGCCATTTGAGAGTCTTCTGTTGAGAATTTTAAAAATGGATTGTTTTTTGTATTTATATCTAATTTCTTGAATTCCTTATACATTTTGGATATTGACCTTGTCAGAAGTGAAGTTGGTGAAAATATTATCCTATCGACAGTATCCTATGTCTTACAGAAGCTTTTCAGTTTCATGATGTCTCATTTATTGATTGTTGATTGTAGTGCCTGCACTATCAGTGTTCACTTCAGGAAGTGTCTTTTATGCCAATGAGATCAAGGCTATTCCCCACTTGCTCTTCTATAAGGTTCAATACATCTAGTTTTATGTTGAGGTCTTTGATCCACTTGGACCTGTGTTTTGTGCAGGGTGATAAATATGGCTTTATTTTCATTCTTATACATGCTTATAGCCAGTTAGACCAGCACCAGGTTTTGAATATGGTCATCAGAGAGGCTACATCCTAAAACTGGTGGGAGGAGATGCAGAGATCTACAATCAAACTCTAAGTGGAACCAGTGGAAGAGGGGGAGGAAGAATTACAGGAGCTTGAGGGGTCAAGGGTGCTATGTGAACATAGCCCACAAATCAATTAAGCAGGGCTTATACAGGCTCACAGAGACTGAAGAGACAGTCTCAGACCTGTAATGGTCTGAGCTAGTTCCTCCATGTACTCATTATTGTTGTGTGGCTTGATGGTCTCTGGGAGAGTAGGAGGGGGATATCCCTGGCTCTGAGCTTGTGATACTTCTCTTTCTACTAGTTTTCACGGGCTGACCTTGATGTGAGGGTTTATGCCGAGACTTATAGTAATTTCTTTTCCCTCCCTGGGAGGCCTGCTTATTTTTATTTTATTATTATTATTATTTTTAAGGGAAACAGAGAAAGGATGGATGTGGGGAAAGGTGATGGGAGTGCTGGAAGGTAACAGAAGGAGGCAAAACTCTTCTAGGAATGTAATGTACAAGAGAAGAATTTTAAGGAAAAGAAGAACTAGGAGTAAAGAAAATATTATATTTGTACAATATTTTTATAGAATGGGGAAAGGGGGCAGAATATATGTTTGTCACATGAAGTAACAAAATATGTTACTATTTGTTTCAAAAAACAATGGCTTCTTCCCTTTGGTAATTGGACTCCTCACACACATGCACAATAGTAACCTAATTCAAACATGTGGTTCAAGGAAATTTACTCAGAGAAAAATATCCTTTCAAGGTTTAAAGTATTTTTGTTTCCAATGATATTTAAATTTTTTTCAGTTTATTTGCTTTACATACCAAGGGTGTTCTTCCCTCTTCTCCTCTCAGCTCCTCCCACCTTTCTCTCCCCTTCCCCTCTCCTTTTCCCCCAGAAAAGGAAAGATTCCTTCCCTGGTACCAACCCTCTACAGTACATCAAGTCACATCAGGACTGAGCATATCCTCATCCACTGAGGCCAGGCAAGACAGCCCTGCCAGAGGGCAGTGATCCAAAAGCAGGCAACAGAGTCCATGTTAGAAAAAGACCCCGTCCACTCTGCAGGCATCCCACATGAAGACCAAGCCACCCATAAGCCACATACACCACGAGGTCTAGGTCAAGACCATGCATGGTCCTTAGTTAATGTTTCAGTATCTGTAAGTCCCCACGGGTCAGGGTTAGTTGTCTCTGTTGGCCTTCTTGTGAGATTTCTGTCCCCTCCAGGTCCTTCCACCTTTCCTCCCTGAAGTTCTGTTACATTATACCTCCCTCTAAAGTATTGCCAAATGTATGTAAAATCTGAAATTATTGTTCTAACATTAGAACCCCGTCTCATGTTTTTCCTGAAGCAACTTGCTTTTAGGAAACACCTTGATCGGATCTTCAGCCTATGAAAGGTCCCTAATGTGGCTTACTTAAGTGATGATGGATTCACTGAACTCCCTTCACAAGGCCCGCTAGGGGTGGGGTGGGGGAGGGGTAAGTTAATTACAGAGATATGACTGAGTGGAAACCTGTGAAGATGAATGAGGAAATGTTTAATTCACTCTCTGAGAAAAGAACTAAAAGGGGAAAGTGTGCATTGCAATGAGTTAGGATTTATCTGAGATATGTTAGTTCTATGTTTTAAAATCTACTGCCAGAACCAGATGGATTATGCATGGTTAAGAGCATGTACTGTTTGCTTTTCCCCAGGTCCTGAGTTCAATTCCCAGCACCCAAATTAGGTGTTATAGCATCAGCTCCAGCTCAATATCACTTCTGTGTGTACATGTATTTATATGCACATACACACACAGCAACACACTTAAAATAATTTAAAATATTGAAAATAAATTCTAAAAATAGTTTGATAAAGAGCCATTAACTAAAATCTACAAGCTAAAGAAACATAACTATATGATCATGTTAACAGGTATTGTTATTTTTACAAAATTCAGAAAAAAACATATTATAAATGTTAAACTGGGATCTAATCTAAAATACATAAAAGTAAAGAACATTCATGTAATGTATACATGGTTATATTTAATATTAGAAAACTACAGGTTGAATGTTCTTAATAAGTATCTGAAAAAAATGGCTCAAAAAAACCTTAGGGTTCACATGAAACTACATCTAAAATACTATATCTGATATGTTGTACATAGCAGTCAAAATACAGATGTTCTGATAACACTGCACAAGGATTCTGAATCTTCCTAATGCTGTGACCCTTCAATATGGTGACCCACCTTAAAATTATTTTTGTTGCTACATTATAACTGCTACAGTAATGGATCATAATGCAAATGTGTATATGTTCTGATGATCTTAGGCAACACTTGTTGACACAAAAGTGGATCGTGACCCACAGGTTGAGAACTGATGACATAGAGTACTTTTCAAAATATGTTCACAGAGGTAAACAAACATTTTTATTCAAATTTGGGTATAATCCCAAAGATGTTTCATTACACATATACACACATTACAAAATCTGAATAAAAGCATTCTTGGTCCCAATAATTTAAACTGAGGTATATTCAACCTGTAAGTAGTTTCTCATTGATATCAATAATAACCAATAAACAAAACTCTCTACTCTTACCACTTCAATTCAAAATTTTACAGGACATCCTAGTTAAGGGAAAAACAGATGAAAAAAGCATGCATGTTGATAATAAAAATAAGATTGTCATTGTCCACACGAGATGTGATAGCATATACAAAAATTTTTGGCAAAAAAAACCCAAGAATAAAATATTCTTGTAAATAAAAATACAACAGTTGTTAACAAGTGCAAAATGATTTCTACACACACCCAAGTAGCAATGAGAATTAGAAACATATTTTTTATTAATATTATGACTTTGGCTAAAATGCTCAATCCCCATCCTGAAAGGCAAAGACGGTAGACATCAGAAGTAGAAGAAAACAGGAAACAAGTTAGGAGCCTCCACAGAGGGCCTCTGAAATGCTCTGCCCTGCAGACTATCAAAGCAAATGCTGAGACTTATGGCCAACTGTTGGGCAGAGTGCATGGAATCTTATGAAAGATGTGGGAAATAGTAAGATTGGGAGAGGACAGGAGTTCCACAAGGAGAGCAACAGAACCAAAAAATCTGAGCACAGGGGTCTTTCCTGAGACTCATACTCCAACCAAGTAGCATGCATGGAGATAACCTAGAACCTCTGCACAGATGTAGCCCATGGCAGTTCAGTATCCAAATGGGTTCCATAGTAATGGGAACAGGGACTGCCTCTGACATGAACTGATTGGCCTGCTCTTTGATCACCTCACTGGATCTTGGAGCAGCCTTACCAGGCCACAGAGGAAGACAATGCAGCCATTCCTGATGAGACCTGATAGACTAGGATCAGAAGGAAGGAGAGGAAGACCTCCCCTATCAGCGGCCTTGGGGAGGTACATGCATGGAGAAGGGGGAGGGAAGTTGGGGTTGGGAAGGGAGGAGGGAGGGGTTTTATGGGGGGATACAAATTGAATAAAGTGTAATTAATAAAAATTAAAAAGAAAATAAAAAGGAAAAATATTTTCTTTTTCTCAATGTTTTCACTTATATCCCAGTTGTATTGCCCTCTCTTTTCTCCTTCCCTACACCCCTCTCCCCCGCCCATTCTTCCCTAGTCCACTGATAGGGGCAGTCTTCCACCCCTACTCTCTCACCCTAGCCTATCAAGTCCCATCAGGACTGCATGGACCTAGGCTGGCTAGGTCACCTAACCAGGAAGACATGGTCAAGGAGCAGGCAACTGAGTTCATGTCAGAGACTGTTTATTCTCCCCTTACTAGGGAACCAACATGGAGACTGAGATGTCTATTGGCTATATCAGAGCAGGAATCTAGGTCCTCTCTATGCATGATCATTGGTTGACACATCAGTCTCTATAGTCGCCCCTGGGCCCAACATCTTTTTGGCTTTGTTGATCTCCTTCTGTAGCTCCTGTCCTCTCCAGGTCCTTACATCTCCCCCCTTCTTCCATAACTCCTTGTGCTTTGTCCAAAGTTTGGCTATGAGTCTCTGCATCAGCTTTGATCGCCTGCTGGGTGGAATCTTTTAGAGGGCATCTCTGTTAGGCTCCCATCCTGTTACCTCTCTTCTACTGCTTCTGGTATCTATCCTATTTTCCCTTCTGAACAAGAATTAAGCGTCTTCCCTAGGGCCCTCATTGATGTTTAGCTTCTTTGGGCCTATATATTCTAGTGAATTTATCCTATGTTATATGGCTAATATCCACTTACAAGTGAGTATATACAATGCATGTCTTTCTGCTTCTGGGTTAACTCACTCAAGATGATCTTTTCTAGTCCCATCCACTTGCCTGCATATTTTATGATTTTCTTCTTAATAGCTGAGTAGTGTTCTATTGTATAAATGCACCAGAATTTCTATATCCATTCTTCTGTTGAGGGACATCTGGGTTGTTTCCAGATTCTGGCTGTTAAGACTAAAACTGCTATGAACACTGTTGATCAAATTTCCTTGTTCTTTTGGATATATGCCCAGAAATGCTATAGCTGGTTCTGGAATTAGCTCTATTCCTAGTTTTCTGAGAAAAGGTCAGGTTGATTTCCACAGTGGTTGTACAAGTTTGTACTGCTGCCAGCAATGGAGTAGGGTTCCCCTTTCTCCACATCCTCTCCAGCATGTGTTGTCACTTGCATTTTTGATCTTAGCCATTCTGATGGGCATAAGGTGAAATCTAAGGGTGATTTTGATTTGCATTTCCCTGATGACTAAGAAGGCTGAAATTTTCTTTAAGTGTTTCTCATCATTCTATATTTGTCTGTTGAGAATTCTCTGTTTAGCTCAATATCCTATTTTTAAACTTATTTATTTATTTTCTTAATTAGAGTTTATTTACTTTGTATCTCAGCTGTAGTTCCCTCCTTCTTTCCCTCCCAATCCTGCTCTCCTTCCTTTTCTCTGCCCATGCCCCTTCCTTAGTTCACTGATAGGGAGGTCCTCCTTCCCATCCATTTGACCCTAGCATATCAAGTCTCATCAGGACTGGCTGCATTCATTGTCTTTCTCTGTGGACTGGTAAGGTCGCTCCTCCCTCAGGGAGAGGTGATCAAACAGCCAGCCACTGAGTACATGTCAGAGACAGTCCTGGTTTTCATTACTAGGGTTCCCATTTGGACACTAAGCTGCCATGGGCTACATCTGTGCAGGGGTTCTAGGTTATCTCCATGCATGGTCCTTGGTTCGAGTATCAGTCTCAGAAAAAGACCCCTTTGCCCAGATTTTTTTTGGTCCTGTTGCCCTCCTTGTGGAGCTCTTATCCACTCCAGCTGCTCCATGTTTTAACTGGAGTATTTGGTTTGTTGGCGTTTAATTTCTTGAGTTCTTTACATATTCTGGATGTTAGCCCTGTGTTGGATATAGGGTTGGTGAAGATCTTTTCCCAGTTTGTAGATTGTGATTTGTTCTGACGACAGTGTCCTATGCTTTACAGAACCTTTTCAGTTTCATGAGGTCCCATTTGTTGAATGTTGATCTTAGAGCCTGTGCTGTTGGTGTTCTGTTCAGGAAGTTGTCTCCTGTGTCAATGAGTTCAAGGCTCTTTCCCACTTTTTTTCTTCTAACAGATTTACTGTGTCTGGTTTTATATTGATGTCCTTGATCCTCTTGGGCTTTACTTTTGTGCAGAGTGATAAGTATGGATTTATTTGCATTTTTTGCATGTTCACATCCAATTAGACCAGTAATTGGATAATTACTGATTGAAGATGCTGTCTTTTTTCCATTGGATGGTTTACAGATGGTGTGAGAGTATATATGAACGACAACAACAATTCTACCCAGAGAACTCCTACATCTGAAAAACCCTTAGACCAAGGGTCTAGGTAAAAAATTAACTCAAAATCATCTGTAGCCATCTTGTATAAAAAAGACAAAAGGGCTGAGAAAGAAATTAGGGAAACTCCCTTCACTATAGGCACAAATAACATAAAGTACTTTGTTGTGACTATAACCAAGCAAGTGAAAGACTTGAATGAAAAAAAAAAAACAACTTCAAGTCTCTGAAGAAAAAAATCAGAAGATATTATTGTAGAAGATATCAGAATATGGAAAGAACTCCCACGTTCATGGATTGGTAGGAGTAACGTAGTAAAAATAATCATTTTACCAAAAGCAATCTACAGATTCAATATAATCCTATCAAAATACCAACACAATTCTTTACAGACCTTGAAAGAACAATTTTGAACTCATATGGAAAAACAAAAACAAACAAAAAACCCAAATATGCCAAAACATCCTATACAATAAAAGAACTTCTGGAGTTCTCTGTATTCCTGCTCTTAAGATATACTATAGAGCAACAGTAATAAAAATGACATGGTACTGGCAAAGAAAAAGATGGGCAGATCAATGGAGACCCACAAATAAACCCACACACCTACAGACACCTGATTTTTGACAGAGATTTTGAAAACTTAGTGGCCCATAATATCAGAACTACCCATAGAAGGAATATATATAATGAAAAATGTCCAATTTATACAGAAAAAGTTTCAAAGACCATAATGGAAGAAATAGAGACAAATAAATGGGAAAATGTTTCATATTCATCTAGTCAAAGATTCAATATATCAAACATGCTAATTCTCTTTCCAAAGACTTCTTATAACCAAAGAAATTCTAATTAAGATCTCAGGGAAATATGCTATAAATATCAACAAACTAATTCTGAATTTGTATTAGAAGATAAAGCCTTTAGATAGGTCAACAAAATACTGAAGCTAAACAAATACGGATTATCTATACATCTTTAATATAAAAAAAAGAAAGAAAAAATAAAGAAGAGAAACAGGGACAAAAAACCCAGAATAAATAGCACTTTTTTGAGACTAAATCAAATTCTATAATCCAGGTTAGCCTTAAACTCACTTCTTTATCTTTCACAAGCTGCAAATACATGTAGGAGAGGTTATGCTTGTCTAAAATAGTGGGTCTCAACACAGAATTTATCATCCCATAGTATTAACTCAAAAGGCTGCAGTTCCGGAACATAGGCAAAACACTTGCCCAGCGTTCTTGAGACCCTGTCACCTATGTTTATTAGCACACACACACAGGCACACACTCACACACACAATGATTGGCTCTAAACACAGGACATATCTATCTGTATTGTACTATATATATACATATAGATAGATAGATAGATAGAAATATATAGATAGAGATATATAGATAGATATAGATATAGATAGATAGATATTTTATAAGATTTTACAACTTAGAAAAGAGAGAAAAAAACCCTCTTATTTCAGCTTTCAATATTTTAGACATAATCTTTAAGCACTGTAGACCAACGTAATAACTGACAATTTTTTTTAAACTGATATCATCTGTTCTGTGAAATAGTCTTTGGAGTGGCTCAAGAAGCAAGCCACAAACTAAGAGAAAATGTGAAAAATCCATATATAATGGAGTTCTGTGCAAACTCTTCAGGAATTCTTTCTGGAAATAAGTAACAGAAAAAGAAACTGGACAAAGTATTCTGAATAGTCAACTTTTCAAAACAAGAAATGGGCTGAGTATGGAAGCATGTGCCTGTCATCACAGCAGTGGGCTAACAGAGGCAGAAAAATCACAGGTTCAAGGGTATCTTGTTAATTTGAAAATTACACCTTAGAAAGCAAAAAATATGCAAAAGAAAACCAAATAGCAACAAAGTGGATAAGTGTTCCCAGGTCCAGTCGGCATTAAATTATCACATAGGAGCATATGTTTACTCAGTTGCTTACCATAAAGCACAACATCCAATTGCTGTAAAGAACATGGAACAAAAGAAATTGTAATATGTTACAGATGTGCACATATTTTTCAAGACAGCTGCAGATTTCTTGCAAATGTAAACACTGATCTACATTAAGGTGAAGTGCTCAGTCTTGGAGATAAGTACACAACTGATTTAAATTTTTTTCACATAAAAACACACATGGAGAACACCTAGGAAATCTTTTTTCATCATTGCCCAAACATAGAAGTCCTCAAATCTTTTTATTAAGTAGATATAAAAATAAGATGTGTTCCATTCAATTTTCATTGTGGAGAACTACTGACAAGATGATGACATGGGCCAAGTGATTGAGGTAACACCAGCAGTCACAAGAAATGCTGACAGCACCCTGAGGGAAATGGCATCAATACTGTGATTTTTTTTCCTGATTAAAACTCATAATCTAAGGATGTTATGAGAAAAAAACTTCCACCAACACAAACATATTCTAAAAAAATATTTGACTACATCTCCCCAGAACTATAAGGGTCATCAAAAACAGAGAATCCTGAGAATCTGCCACACAGGGGAGATACCTAAAAAGATGTTTCTACCGATGACAATGCGGCCTCTGAAAAGAACCCTGGAATGAGCACACAAGGTAAAATTGGTTCTCTAAATTAATTACATACTACTAGGTAAAACTGTTTTTATAAACTATAACAAATATACTATGTCAACATAATGTCTTAAAAGGAGAAACTGAGGCCACAGTATACAGGAACTGTGTGTTACCTTTTTTACAAATTGTCTGTAAATGTAAAAATGACATTTAAATTATGGGACATCAAATTCCATTTATTAAAGTAGCTTTCTTTCTTTCTATAGACAGGAATACTGCCCTTGAAGGGTACATTATAAGGCAAAATGCTCAAAATATAAAGCTTGCAAAAATAGATTAAATGTGTGAAATAACACTGCTTCCTGGGATTTTTAATATAAAATTTTTGGCTAATGCAAACTGCACTCTCAGAAATCACCATATTCATCTTTTTGCTTTAATGTACTTTCTAGAAATTTGAATGATTCTGCGTGGTCGTACTTTTGTCAAGAGTATCGGAGTACTTAAGAACCATGAAGCAGACTTCAGTAAATTCTAAAAATGAATTAACATTTCATTCACAAGAAAGTGACAAATGAGCCTTTGTAGGATCTTAGTCTAATTCCATTTTCTACATTAGCTTTCTCATCTGTGGATAGTTCAGCACACATCTGTGACAGGTAGAATCTTGCCAGCGACACTGCTGTTCTGTTTGTTTGTTTAATCTTTCTGAGTATGAGAAAAAGTGTGATTTGCTATAACTGACACATATTGGAGATCAGAGACTGTTTTTCTGTTGAACAAGCCAGGTGTTCAGATTTAAATCCCAGATAATTTTTAGAGTGTTTGGATACAAGAGGAAAAAATAAATAGTGAAGCATTGACCTTTGTTTTTGCAAAACAGTTGTTTATTACATCCATCTTTAAAATGGATGGCATATCAGGTCTCCACCTGGAATGCTGGGAAAGAATATCCTGTCACTTAGGAATAACCCAAGTACCATCACAAAATGCAAATAGACTTACTGAGCATTAAAATCTGCCAGTTCTTCTGTCATTGTTGTGGAGATGAGAGTATTTCCTACCTACCCTGATTTTTTTATTTTCATAAAGTATTGTGGGAACAGCGATGTCTACCACAGCTGGAATTTCTGAGAAATGCAACTCCCCAGGCTCTACTGAAAATTCAGAGAACTAGAAACTCTGAGTTGGAGAAACCTGGATTTCACAGTCTAGATACGTCCACGCAGAACTATTGCCTGATGAACAGGGACACTGGAATCCTTTTTCACAGGTTTTAGAATAAAAGGATTTGATAACCATCCCGCTTCTAATGTTTCAGGATAGACACTTTAACAACACCCTGATCCTATTCATTTAGTATCTATACTCAACAGAAGTTTGAGAAATGTTAATAAACCAATTAGGCAAATGAGAGAGATTAATATTTCCTCTATTTCAACTGCTGCAAAAGAGGGTATTTCTACTATTTTAAGGGCTCAACATACTGAATTTCCCTCTCTCTCTCTCTCTCTCTCTCTCTCTGAAGTTTAGACTAAGAAATAATAGTTTTATCATGGTATCTGCATAAATGTGTGTCATATTCTTCTGCTTCCCCATTGTACCTGTAGGGTTTGGGATTTGCCCTGCTGGGATTCAGTCTTGTTTCGACCTGATCAATTCTTGCCTCAACCTGATCAATTCTTGCTAAGCTCTGACACTTCGCTGTTGGATTTTTTCCCCTGCAACTGTATATTGCAATTAATACTTTACATTTTACTCTATGGGGGTTTACAATGAAGTGACTGCCTTAAGTCTCTGATGAGGGTTTAACTTTTAGAAAATGTTGAGCCTACCACAGAGGGCCTCTGAAAGTCTCTACCCAGCAGGGTATCAAAGCAGATGCTGAGACTCATACCCAAACTTTGGGCAGAGTACAGGGAATCTTATGAAAGAAAGGGGAGATAGAAAGACCTGGAGAGGACAGGAGCTCCACATGGAGAGGAATAGAACCAAAAACTCTGGGCACAGAGGTCTTTTCTGAGACTGATACTCCAATCAAGGACCATGCATAGAGATAACCTAGAACCCCTGCTCAGATGTAGCCCATGGCAACTCAATCTTCAAGTGGGCTTCCTGTTAAGGTTACAGGGACTGTCTCTGACATGATCTCAGTGGCTGGCTCTTTGATCACCTCCCCCTGAAGGGGCAGAAGCCTTGTCAGGCCACAGAGGAGGACAATGTAGCCAGTCCTGATTTGACCTGATAAGTTAGGGTCAGAGGGAAGGGGAGGAGGACCTCCCCTATCAGTGGACTTGGAGAGAGGCATGGGAGGAGAAGAGGGAGGGAGGGTGGGATTGGGAGGGAATGAAAGAGGGGGCTACATCTGGGATACAAAGTGAATAAACTGTAATTAATATAAAAATACTTAAGGGTAAAAAAAGAGAAAATACTCTTAAGGGGAAGTTGTACAATGTGTGCATGCTCTGTTCCTCTCTCTCTCTCTCTCTCTCTCTCTCTCTCTCTCTCTCTCTCTCTCTCTCTCTGTGTGTGTGTGTGTGTGTGTGTGTGTGTGTGTGGGGAGGGGGGGTGGGTGTTTGTGAATATATGTATCTGTGTTGGTAAAAGGGTAATAAATTCTCTTATATCTTTCAATTTCTCCCGAACCATATTGCAGTCATCTTAGCTGACCTACTATCAGCAATATGATTTTATGAGTTGGATAAATTTTGTTATCTTTTAGCAAAAGACATCACAGATTTCACTAAACATACAACTAGCCAAGATGATATGTTTTTATAACCTTCTAAAACACATTCAGTGCAGTTTTAAGTATTGATAGGTAGTAATATTCATAAGCAATATTTAAGAACTAAAGTAAATATGTTTTAAATTATATGCAGTGTTAGAAAAACAAAAGACAGCAACACACACATTGGCCTAGATCAGAAAGAAATCTTTTCTTTTGGATAACTTTGAGATTCTAAGCTTAATCTTCATCTACTTATCTTTAGTGGATTCTCAAGGTCTATATTGCCAGTTCCATGTGATATCACCACTGCCGTAATATGTAAAAGGACAAAAGGACATATGCTTCCACTTTGGTTCCAGGCAAGCTCAGCTATATGAGCAGACTTTGAAATGACATTCTGACTTTAGCAAGAGAAATTATCTAGTGTTTGTACTGGCTACAGCTGAAGACTTAGTTTCTGTCTAGACTTTAGTTTAGTGTATTATATTTGGCATAGAGTAAATAGAAAAAATACTTTAACCTGCATCTCTTGATTCTTTTCTATTTTATGTATAAGTTATGTAAAAATACAACAACTAGCCATCTACTGTTTACACAGACTGTATTAGGAACTATAAGTAACAGAGATCCTTTAAGTATCTCTCTTGTAGCTTAAACATATCTTGTACTCATTGCATCATGATAAAATTAGTTACGTTTTCTGAACACAGACTTTCTTTTCACTTTGTTCAGTAACCAGTACTAAAGTTAGTAAATTAGAGTTAAAACCCATTAACTACCATGTTTCACTAAAATATTTTCAACTTATTGGGGTTTCTGGGGGGGAGTGTATTATAACAAATCTTGACAGTTTAAAAAAAAAACTTGTGTGAGCTGTCATTAAAAATAAACTTATTGTTCAGCTGTTTGTAGACTTATAATCATTACAGCTATAGCAACTAGAAATAAGAGTCTGGTTTTACATTTTCTGTTATCTAACATTTCATCCAAAACACTAACTTCCAGATTATTCATTTCCTGAGTAGCACTAACAGGAAATTGGCAAGTTTCTCAGCAGCTTAGTCAGTCTACAGGGAGGTATGGAAGCTCACTGTGACATTTATAATAGACATTTCTATGAATTACTTGAAAATAAATAGCTGCCTTTAGGAAGTGCTGCCATCTGCATTTTGCTGGGCTCTTGTTGATATGAGAAACCCACGCACAGTGAGTGTATGACTAGTATAGGATGAAACCCAAGGCAAATTCTTAGCCTAATACAGAGAATGGCCCTGTTTGAGAATTGGATATGTGCAGCACATTGCAAACTGTACATATTCTGCAGTTATTCATAGCTATGATTTAATCATCTACTGCTTTAGTGACCCACAGACCAAACCATGCCAACACACGTGTTAGTCACAAATAAAATATAGACATGTCTTTGTCTCATAACTCCTTTTAACAAAGTAAGCTCGTGAGTACTTACTTAAAATGATATTAACCTCTGATCTATATCTCCAGCCCCTTCCAACATGTATTAGATATTATAAGCAATCTAGAAAGGATTTATAATATACAGGAAGATATGTATAGGTCATATACACTTTTTGCCATTTTTCATTGGGAGTCGTATTTTCAGATTTTAATATCTATGGAAGGTCCAAAAGACAATAAATAGTAGCAGTGCTTTTATAATAATCACCATGGTTGAATAATTATATTGGAGAAGAGTATGTCTCCCATAAAGGGAAGTCATCAGGCACATGTATGGATGGAGGGTTAGAGGGCATTTGTGAAAGCTCCACCAGTCAGAATTTTCTGTTTTGTTTTGTTTTGTTTTTCTCTTGGAGTTGATAAAGCCACTGTAAGTAGATAACCTCTCATCCTCTACTTTTGCTTCAATTCCTTCGAGGTTGTACTACAGTTTTCTTACATCTTCAAAACACAAATGGCATGAAGACTTATGACTGTCGTGATTTTCCTTTATGTTATTTATCACCTAGGTATAAGCATCACATTTCATGCCAGAGATTAACCCCAGTTTTATTCACATGATGGTTTCCTAAGAGAGTGACTGACATGGTAGGATTTTGACCACTTTCTAAGAACACAGATTAGATATCTTAGCTCACTTTACGTTTCTCTTCTTGTCCTCAGCCATGATTTCACTCTTCTTACATAGCAAATAAACCTTCTTTATTGCTCCAGGGAAGTTTGCTTTGTTCCTGGGTGGGAGCCAGTATTCAGAAGTGGTCTGGTCCTGTAGTTTGTCACTCTCTGTAAAAGGTGATTTGCTGACCATCCATCATTATTTCAGCAAATCTCCTTAGGGATTTCATCTCACTAACAGCACTTAAGCAAATTATTTGTTTCCTAAGACAAGATGTTTGATGGAGAAAAAAGATTCCAATTCCAAGAGAAACTTCTATTTCAGGTTTTTATATGTGTCTGAGAATTTGATGAAATAAAAGGTAAAATTAAAATTGTAAGGCTACTTTAATTCTTTACATTTATACATATACTACTGGTCATCCCATGATCATTGGTTAAAATTAAGCTGCACTTAGTATATTTGATTGTCTTGGAATAGTAAGAAATAGGCACCATAGATCTATAAAATTCCATTCTAGATACAACGAAAAGCTTTTAATTAAATGTAGCCATTTATTTTCCCTTTTCTATTTTAATAAAACTATTGTGAAAATAGTATAATTGCCCTTTCCTTTTTCTTTTTAAGGATCTAGTGTTCTAGAGAAAATGTCATTCTTCTTTTAAGCAGTCAGCTTTCAACCTGGAAAATATATTTTAGGCATCTGTTAAGAACCCAATTCATGCAGCACTGAAGTAGATGAATTAATATCTTTTTTTACTCGAGGTAATAGAAAGCAATGAAAATGTGGGGAAAGGAGAAGAAAATCAGCACTCTTTGGAACAAATGCTGGGATTGATGTAATATATAAATGCTAGTGTATACATTGGGGAGGAGATAAGAACAGACAGAAAAGGAACTGAAACATTATGCAGATAAAGTTGCTTGGCCAATTACAGAACTGAAAAGTCTTTTAGATTAAGTTAAAATTGAGGATAAAAGGATGATGAGAGCTAAGTAGACTGCAAAATTATATCATCCTAACATCTGCAAAAGAGAATATTGGAATGTCTATGGGATGGGAAAGAAAGACATGCCTTCCTAAGGGAAGAAAGACTTCTATCTATGGACTTTAAGAGATGGTTATGGGTTGGCTGTGTGGAGGAAGAATGTGTTAACTCTCTAAACAGTATGATAAGCGTTTGTTGAACTCTCCTGCCAGGGCACTTACAAGGTTGACGAGTATCAACATCATTTTCCAAGAAGCTCTGGATTGTGCAATTCAATTAAATTTAGCAGATGTGAGGAAACATAATCAGGAAGCAATATAAAGAGACCTACAAAGGTTTTCAAGACCCCTGTAAAGCTAACAGCATTAAATACACGAAGAAAAGTGTGATTATAGTTTATTCACTTTGTTAAGTATATTCTGTTCAGCCAATTTTGTGTCAGACTTAAGTAAAATTCATATTTATGGGGAAGAATATAGCATGAGTAAGTTCAAGATAATCTGTTGTACTACATTTACACTTCAAGATTCCTATTCGAGCAGGTTTTAAGGTATTACTTTTTATTTTAAGAAAGGGTATCAGGAGAATCCAAGATGGCTGCCATGAGAGGACACTGTGTCTGAGGAGTAGGACAGCAGAAACGACTCAGCAACCAGGAGACTGAACTCTGGGACCTAAAACGCCAGCATTTGTGATTGCCAGGTGAGAGGAACTCCTACGGTGAGAAAATCAAGTGGGAAAACCCTAGGGACACCCAGTTATTACCTGGAAAATCTCCCGGTGACCAGCAGCACACAGCTCTGATCTGAATGAGCAGCCACGCTGGGCGCCCACACCCGCCATTACAGACTGGATCACACAGTCTCGCAGGCAGTCTGAGGACAAACCGGGCACCTTTTTCACTGAACTGCACACTGTAAGCACACACTGCACCCGGGTTCTGCTTCAACCAGCAGGTGTGCTGCAGGCTCACACCAATCACCGGAACCACCCCAGACTGAGTGGTTTGGGGGACCGATTTGACCAGTCTGCACACTGCTGGCTCGCCTCACGCTCCCGCCAGCAAAAACTCAGTCAGTGTGTGAGTCCGCCAGTGGGTCTGGGAGGAACCCGAGTTATGCCACAACCCACAGGTGTGCAGTGCTCACCAATCACCAGAACCACCACAGACTGAGAGGATCCGGGGACCATCTTGACCAGACTGCACACTGAGGGCTAATGCTCCACGCATGCACCAGCAAAAACCTCAGTTCGGGTGTCTGTCCATGGGCCAGACAGAGAAGGCCTCTGGCACCATTTCAGACAGGCCTGCATACAGTGGATGCACACCAACCCAAACCCACTGTGTGTGCCCCAAATATCATCTCAGACCGTGGTGCACAGCGCCTGGCCCAGAAGGAGGTGCCAAATCTCCATTCCAGGGAAGAGCCCTTAGCAGCAAACCCAGGGCAGAACACACAGTCCCCAGCTGACATCTCAAACCTGTACACTCAGACTCTAGCACAGAGTGAGGAGTAAAGACTCCAGACCAGAGGGGTGACCAGCCTGCACTGCTCACAGCTTCTAGCACAGAACACGAAGCCGGGAACACAGAGCCCACAACAGAGTTCAACTGAGACAAAACACACACTAACAAACCACCGGAAATCCCTGATCTTCTTGAACAATACTCCTGACAAAAGAGACTGACAGATTCAGACTGAAGTACAGCCTTAAAGCACAAACAGCTCCCTGATTATATATAAACAAATGCCCAGAAATCGGCGAAAGAACTCACCCAACAAAAATCAGGACACCATGGCCCCACCAGAAACACCCAAAAGCAGTGGAGATTTTAATTCAGTGGAGACACAGGAAAATTATGTTAAAGCTTTGATTATGCAGATATTGGAGGAACAGGAGGAGAGAGAAAAGGGAGGAAATGAACAAGGCCCTCAAATAAATGGAGAAGAAATTAACTGCCAACATAGAAGAACAATCAAAGATAGACAGAGAGGAAACAACCAAAATAGGAGTCACAGTCACTCAGTTGAAGGAAACGGTACAAAGCATGAAAACGGAATTAGAATCTGTAAAGAAGACACAAAGGGAGAAGAACCTGGAACTGGAGAACTTAGAGAAAAGCTCAGGAACCACAAAGGTAAGCATCAACAATAGAATACAAGAGATGGAAGAGAGAATATCAGGAGCTGAGGATACGCTGGCTGAAATGGATTCCTCACTCAAGGAAAACAAAAAATCGGAAAAATCCCAAGCACAAACCATCCAAGAAATTAAGGATGCCATCAAAAGACGAACCTAAGAATAATTGGAATAGATGAGAAAGAAGACTCCAGGCTCCAAGGACCGGAAAATATTGTTAAGAAAATCAGAAAAGAAAAATTTCCCAACTTAAAAAAAGAAATGTCCAACAACATACAAGAAGCCTACAGAACACCAAATAGACTAGACCAGAAAAGAAATACCTCTTGTCATATCATAGTCAAAACACTAAACCTACAAAACAAAGAAAAAATATTAAAGGCAGCAAGGGAAAAGGGTCAAGTAACATATAAAGGTAGACCAATCAGACTCACACCAGACTTCTCATCAGAAACTATGGAAGCCAGAAGGGTCTGGTCAGAAGTCATGCAATCTTTAAGGGAACACAGATGCCAACCAAAACTACTATACCCAGCAAAGCTTTCAATCAACATAGAAGGAGAAAACACAATTTTCCACAACAAAACAAAATTCATGCAATACCTACACAGCAACCCAGCCCTTCAGAAGGTACTAGAAGGAAAACTTCAGTCCAACGGAAACAACTACACCAAAGAAAATATAGGATACAGATAATTTTCCAATGACAACAACAAAAAAAGCAAGGAATCACAGTAAGACCACCAACTTCACAATAA